>CAJGYO010000002.1:96724339-97924339 GCA_904845875.1 Miscanthus lutarioriparius | reverse complement strand
GACCGCTGGCCACCTCGTGGTGCAGCGCATGCACCCATCCCCAACGAACGACGAGTTCGTGGGGATGACCGAATATGTCGTGGAATCTTTCCACGACCTTCTCGTGGGAGATTCAGAGTCGCTCTCCGACTCTGACTCTAGCAGGGGGAGCCATCACCCCTCGCGAGAATGTTTTATGGCAGACACCCCCGAGGGACGCATCGAAAGCGTCCACAAGGGAGGGGCTACCCCACCAAAGGACCTCGACGACGAGGTCAAGGAAGACGCAGGGGCCCTTCCTCGCATGCTGGCGGAACAGCTAAGGGCGTGGCACCAGGAGCTCGAGGATGCATGACTCCAACTCGAGTAGGAGCGCAGAGCTCGAGCGAGAGATTGAGCACCACGGAGACGGTGGGCGTGGGCGCGCCATGTCCCATGACGTGAACCAGAGGATCATCAAAGAGGATGGAGCCCTCCCACACTTCGCTCGGGCAATCCAGAACATCGCTGCCATGGTGACCTTGCTCCAAGGGCTCCCGGAGCCCATGACACGTAACACCCTCGTGTTACACTATACAACTTTTTACTAAAACACTGTATGAGCATCATACTTATGTGTACATGTATGAATTATAGAGTGAAAATCAATTTCTGTGGCTCGAGACATTCATCAAAAACGCGAAACAGAAGTTATATTTTATGTCGCGTTATATCGCTTAGAGTTCTAAATGAATTTTTACTGAACGGAAATGCTATAGAACGCGTATGCGGCACTCTAATAAGATTGGTAGTACAAACTTCATAGGTGGTGATGAAATACTTGCGGTCGAAAATGGGATTCGCTAGATAGCTTATTTGATAGCTTGGAAATCAAAGTCGACGCGAATCCGAACAAAGACTTAGTCACTTTCTTAAGTCGGAAAATGGATCGACGGAGCGAAGTTTGAGAATTTTTATAGGAAAATCGGTTTAAGTGGTGGCATAGGTTTAGGGTTTGTTTTAACAGCTTGACATGTCATCTTGAGCGTAAAATAGTTGGTTTAGCGATTGAAGCCTTGAGATAGGTTTTTGGGACGCTTTAAAAAGCGTGCAAGGCACATTCCTGAGCGGGTGCTGGGTTTGGCCGCGGTCACCGCCTCGGTTCGGCTTGGCGCAGCTGCACTGGCCTGCCCAAGCGTGCTCTACCGCGCCGGTCGCATCTCTGTTGCCGTGCCATGGCACGCGCTCACGCACGCCACACACGTGCCACCGCCGCTACACTAGCTTGCCGCTGGCTCCGCGCTGCGGGCCACAGCCACACCGCTACCGTGCCTAAGCACGCGCCACCAGGCTGGTGCTCTGCTCGGCCGCTATTGCTTGCCTCGCTGTGTCCTCGCGTGGCTGCTGGCCTCGGTCGCAAGCGCTGCATCGCCAGCGTGCGCTCTCGCCACCGGTGTCGCGTCTACCTGCGTCGCTGCGCCGCCGTCCCGTCACCTTGCCGCTGTCGCCCGTTTGCCGTGTAGTTACCTGCGCTGCGTTGGGTCGCATCAATGCGCTGCTGTGTGTCATGGCGGTGAGTCTGCATCGCCTGCGTACGCTGCACCACTCGCGTCACGTTTGCCTGAGACGCTACGCCGGCACGTGGCCGTGTTGCTGTCTCTTGCAAGTCAATGCGCCGCACCTACCGAGCCGTTCCAAATTGTACGAGCACATGTGTCGTCCCTATGTGTGCCTTGTCCATTGCGTTGCGTGGCGAGCATCGCTCTGCGCTCCCGGTCACCTCTGCCATTAATGGCGTCGCGCTGGAGTCGCCGTGCCGCGCCAAGGCCAGCTCGCAGCGCCGATCGAATCCGTGAAATTGCGTGCGCTTAAGGATTGGGTAAGAACCTAGCTACGCGCCGAACACTTCCACTGCTGCTGCCAGCTGGTGTCGAGCCCTAATTTGAAATTCCTTCGCCATCGGCCACTTTAAGTCTCCACAACAGTGCCCGTCAAATTCCCCTAGCCCCGTCCACCTCCGTCCAATTCGTTGGCACTGTACCTTCGCTTTGCCCCACTCTATCCCGTGCGCACCCCATTTCACCCTGCTACTGCATGCTCAACGCTACCGACGTAGTCGCGCCACCATCACCGTCGCAAGGCTTGCCCTTGTGCGCGTGGCCAGACTCGCTCGGTCAGTCTCCGGTCAAGCCACCACGTCCGGTAGGTTCAGGGTGAGTCGTTGTTGCCCATCCTTGATCTTGTTCACGTTGTCTGTGCCTTGGCTCATGGGAACGTTCCCGCCATCGTAGGGAGGAGCCCGCCGTCGGGGAGGGAGCTTGGGACAGCATCTCCGTTTGCCGCGTCGCCGCCCATCACTTTGGGTTTACGCCTAGGTGAGCATCGGCTCATAATTGGGGCGGGGAAGGGCCGGTCTAGCCGGCGTAATCGCCCGGTGCCAGCGCTGGCGCGCGGGTGCGCGCGCGCGGGTGCCGAGGGTGTCACCATTGCGAAGACGAATTACTTTGAGGGCTTATCTGCGAACTAACTGTCTATAGAAATAGGGCCGTGGGTCTCAGGGTGGTTCATCGGTAGGTCAGGGGCGTTTTCGCAAAATGGCCGTCGCGCGCGGGCCTACCATCGCGGGCCAGCGTCGCTCTGCTAGGCCACACCCCCTATGTGTTAGTGTAGTTAGATTACAGTTAGCTGTGATAATGATAAGTTCATAAATTTAAATTAGAGAGCTTAGTATTATGTAGATTAATATTTGTAGGAATTTTTGTGGCAAATGGATGATAGATTTAGTCATGAAGTTTTTTATAGTAGGTTCATTAGATTATTATGTACTTACTGTAAATTTTGTAGCACTAGAGTAGGTTGATAAATAGAATAGCTAGTACCCTCATTTTATCATATATAAAATAAATCAGTATTTGGAGTAAGAATGCGTTAGTTGCTAAGGTAATATATGGCAAGCTTCATACTTGTCAATGGTAACAGTAGATAACTTAGCACCTTAGTCGGTAGGACTCACTTAGTAGCTTGATATATGTATTTTATTTTAAGAGCTGCTGTTGTCGTATTACTAAGTGTTGCATCATCATTTCATGCATGTACATCACAAGTTGGTAGAGTTCGTGCCCATGGACGAACAGGATTACGAAGAGGTCATTGAGGAGTATGAGGAGGAGATCCTCGTGCAGGAGGGAGCTCCAGAGCCTTTTGGTGCTGACTTTGCTGACCCACAGCCTGCCCAAGGCAAGCCCCGGTGCATAAGCCATATATATATATATATGATGTGCATTTACGTTACAGGCATTTTATGGAAACTACATGCATAAATATATCTACCTATGAGTCCCACTAGTACAGGTCGAGTAGCGTGAGTAACCTGCCGTTACTCACAATAGGTGATAATTATGATTACTCATGATAAAATGGTGGAAAGGAAAATGGTGACCGGGCAGAGATATGGTTTGGGTACTGGTGGGTGTAAAAGGTTGTGTCCTGCGGCCAACAGGGCATAGCTTTGCAACACTTTTTTCCTATCTGTGTCGGTTAAGGACCGATCGTTGCATAAGTCTCGAGGCAAGTCACAGATTTATTATCCCGAGCACATACTTGGGTATGGGCGCAGGGAAGACTTGTTGTTCTCTTGTTGTAGAATCTGGCTCTTTCCAGACCGACTGATTGGAGGCGGGGATGGTGGAGATCCTTGCACCGCACTGAGTCCGGGACTTAGGAGTGGGGGCTTAGAGTCCAAGTTTGGACGGGGACCTAGATACCTAGGACGGGAGTGTGATGGGTTAGTCCTGCTTGTGCCTGGGGTACAAGCGGAGTGGGTGTTTTCGGGGTACCCAGCTGGGGGCATTGATTCGCGAATCACAGGGCAATTCGGTACGACTTGTTTTGGGTCTAGCACCGTAGTAAGAACTGAAAGATGGAAGGTGATGAAATAGAACTGATTGCTCAACTCTTGCTTGAAAGTAGAACATGTGCTTACATAGAATGACTAGATAATAAATTAATACGGCTATTAATAATAACATAAATAAGAACTCACTATTAGTATCGCTTTCTGCAAAAAGGAAACCAGCAAACCATAAAGCTTCGCATATCCCTTGGAGTCGGGAAATTATTCCCACTAGCCGGATAAGTCTTGTTAGTACATTGTGTACTCAGTGTTTATTTACCCCTGTTGCAGGTAATGCTTAAGGAGTACCTTTCTATGGAGGATTCTTCTGGTGGGCACAGACAGATCCTTGTTCTTTATCGCTAGATGTTTATTTTTAATTCCGCTGTTAAATATTTCGCACTCTGACATTTGGCAATGTAATAATGAATTTCTAACAACTTTGGATGTATGAAATATATTAAGTATTGTAACTCGTTCTCATTATTGGATCCTTTGGAAAAAATGTGGATCTTTCGGGTTCCCCCTTGGGGTGTGCCTGATGGATATCGCCAGCTGTAGCTTGCTTTCGGGGTGCTTAGTGTCTAGTGGAAGACGAGCGCCTCTGTAAGTGTGTTATTTCGGGCGGTTCTGCCACAGTTGGTACCAGAGCCAATAATGAGCTACGAGTTTCATCACACTTTTCCAAAACTTAAAAAATTTGACCAACAAAAGTTTGGCGAAAAGTAGGATGCGATAAAATTATCTAAATAAGTATAAGCCCTAGCAATATGGTCTATCTAGGATAGCGGCACTGATTTTATCTAATAAGTTTTCTGTAGGTACACTGACTTACGTTGCGTAAGGAATCGCTTAGCATACAAAAAGTGAGTGTGCGATATGCCGAAAATTTTACGAATGCCGCTATATTCCGGCTTGAGGGAGCGTACAGGCCGATGCATGCATCATGATAGTAGCATCTTGCTTAAACTAAAGTCCTCCTACACGTATAATTAGATTAGTAAATTTATAGGGCAACTAAAAGAATGCTTTAATAAATATCTCATTGTTTCTGTAATCCCTTGTTCTGATCTAGAAGGTTATCCTAAGTGGTTGGTTCCTATCTCTTATAGATGAATCTAAGGTCAGGACATGGGAGCACCAGTGCCGGTGCGGGCCACGGTCTTGGCGAGGGCCAAGGTGAAAGTGGCCGAGCCAATGAGCACGGCAACGAGGAGAGCCATGAGGCTCCACTATTGGCTCCTCCTTTTTCACCACCGCCGCCGCCACCGCCGATGACTCAAGCAGAAATGATGGCTCCGCGCTGTGAGTCTGCCCGTGCCATGGAGCTACTGGCACAACCTGTAGCTGGTTTCGCCCGCGGAGGCCACGGGGGCAATGGTGGGAACGGGGGTGGTGCCCGCGGTCCTGAGGGACCCTCCTCTTACTAGGATTTCCTCAAGACCCACCCACCCACTTTCACACCGACAGCTGAGCCCCTGGATGCGGAGCACTGGCTTCACATTTTGGAGTAGAAGTTTCTATTGCTCAATGTGGCTGATGAGCAGAAAGTGCGCTTTGCAGCGCAGCAATTGTTGGGGTCCATGAGTGCATGGTGGGATACCTTCAATGCCATGCAGCAGCCAGATCATCGGGTGACCTGGTAGGAGTTCACCACAGCATTCAGAGAGTTCTATATTCCTGCTGGTGTCCTCAACAAGAAGCTGACTGAGTTCCTAGATCTTCGGCAAAGGGGTATGACAGTGATGGACTACGTCAATAAGTTCAATCACTTGTCCCAGTATGTTGGAATTCATGTGGACATAGACGAGAAGAAGAGGGACCGCTTCTATCGCGGCCTCTCTTGCAGCCTTCAGGAGAAATTGTATACTGGGAACTATCAGACCTTCGGGGGAATGATAAATGCTGCCATCGCCATGTAAGGCTTGCAGCAGGATCCTCAGGCAAAGTGGAAGAGAAAGCGGGTGGCTACGGGGTCTTCTAGCCACCCCATACTCAGAAGGTACAGGTTGTTCGACGGGTGCCCTATCAATCATCAGGCGGGCATTCGTTTTGGTAGCCCCAGCATATTTCTCAGACTTCTTCCATGCAGTACCGTGCACCCACTCAGTAGGTGCAACCCCAGCAGTCTCATGGATAGCAGGTCCCACCTCGTCTGGGACAAGGAAACAAGCCTGGTGCTTGCTTCAAATGTGGCAAAGATGGCCACTATGCCCGCGAGTGTCCTCAGAACCAGCCAGCCTAGTCTGCTCAACCATCGGCTAACTCCAGGCTAGTCAATAGGACAGTGATCAAGAAGAAAGTGCCAGCCAGCCGATCCGGACAGGTGAATTTCACAGATGCTGAGCAGATGTTGCAGCAGGAACCGGTGATGGCTGGTATGTTCACCATTCATTCCCATCCAGATTATGTGTTATTTGATTCTGGTGCATCACATTCATTTATGAGCATGGGATTTGTAGGCTGACACAATATACCACTTATGGCTATACCGTATGCCTATAGAATCCGTATGCTGGGTGCGCAGATGTGCATCAATACTCGGATGGACACAGTAAGCTTGGTATTAGCCACTCATACTTACCGCCTCTAGTTCATGGTACTGCTTAGGCAAGGCATTGATGCTATTCTTAGGATGAACTGGTTGCGGGTATATGGGGTAGTATTGGATTTGAAGCAGAGAATTGTGGAGTTACAGCTTCCTTCTTCTAAGGATAGAATGTCTCTTCTGGTACCCTCAAATCCATTCTTACCTGTTGCTGCTCATGCTGAAGCCTCTCCTGATCTTGCCTCCATTCTGGTAGTATGTGAGTTCCTAGATGTTTTCCCTAAAGATCTACCTGGGTTGCCACCGGACAGAGAGGTGGAGTTCTCTATTGAGCTAGAGCCTAGTACTGCTCCTATCTCTCGACGCCCGTACCACATGGCTCCAAAGGAATTGGCTGAAATGAAGAAGCAACTAGAAGAGTTGATGTAAAAGGGCTTCATCCGTCCTAGCTCTTCACCTTGTGGTTGTCCAGCCATTTTTGTGAAGAAGAAGGATGGCACCCTTCGGATGTGTGTGGATTACCACCCCCTTAATGCGGTAACCATTAAGAACAAGTATCCTTTGCGGCGCATAGATACTTTGTTTGACCAGCTAGCTGGTGCCAGGGTGTTCTCCAAAATTGACCTCCGTTCAGGTTATCATCAGATCAAGATCAGACCACATGATATATCAAAGACAGCCTTTTCTACTAGGTATGGGCTGTATGAGTACCTAGTAATGTCTTTTGGTCTCACCAATGCTCCTGCATTCTTCATGTACCTGATGAATTCAGTCTTTATGCCAGAGCTGGACAAGTTTGTCGTGGTATTCATTGATGATATCCTGATATATTCCAAGAATGATGAAGAGCATTCCCAACACCTTCGAATAGTACTGGCTCGATTGAGGGAACACAAGTTGTATGCTAAATTTAGCAAGTGTGAATTCTGGTTAGATCGAGTGCAGTTTTTGGGGCATGTTTTAACACCTGATGGTATCTCTGTTGACCCCAGCAAGGTGCAAGATGTATTGAATTGGAAGTCTTCCAAATCTGTGCACCAGATTTGTCAGTTCCTTGGTCTAGCTGGGTACTATCGGTGTTTCATTCCAAATTTCTCCAAGATAGCGCAATCGATGACCAAGCTGCTCCAAAAAGAAGCCAAGTTTGATTGGAGCCCAACTTGTGAAGAAGCCTTCCAAGCTTTGAAGACATTTCTGACCACTGCTCCTGTGTTGGACCAACCAGATATTGACAGACCCTTTGATGTGTATTGTGATGCCTCGAAGATGGGGTTGGGGTGTGTGCTGATGCAGGATGGGTGTGTGATAGCTTATGCTTCGCGCCAACTAAAAAAGCACAAAGTAAATTACCACACCCATGATCTAGAGCTGGCTGCTGTGGTCCATGCTCTAAAGATTTGGAGGCACTATCTGTTGGGCAACATAGTGCATATTTTTACAGACCATAAGAGCCTCAAATATATTTTCACTCAGTCTGAGCTGAATATGAGGCAAAGGAGATGGTTAGAATTGATAAAGGATTATAACTTGGACGTCCATTATCACCCAGGAAAGGCCAATGTTGTAGCTAATGCTTTGAGCCAAAAGTCACATCAGGTTGAGGAAACACCTTTGTCTCTCAACCATGCAGAGGTGTTGGCTCACATTGCATTGACCTCAGAATTACTGGAGCAGATTATTCTAGAGCAAAGGCAAGATCCTGAAGAAATTCCGCACATCAGGAAATTGATTGTCGAAGGGTGTGGCCCTCACTTTAGTGTTGATGAGCATGGAGTAGTGAGATACAAGGATAGACCGGTGGTTCCATCCAACGAGGAACTGAGAAGGAAGGTTTTGAGTGAAGCCCATCATTCAAAGTTGTCTATTCATCCTGGCAGCAACAAGATGTACCATGATCTGCGCCACCTGTATTGGTGGTCTAACATGAAGCAGGACATCACCTAGTACATCGCGGAGTGTGACACCTATGGGAGAGTTAAAGCAGATCATATGCGTACTCCGGGATATTTGTAGCCCTTGCCCATTCCTGTTTGGAAGTGGGAAGATATCTCCATGGACTTTGTGGTGGGCTTGCCCCGCACATCCAAGGGCTATGATTCTATTTGGGTCATTGTGGACCGTCTCACTAAGTCTGCTCATTTTATCCTGGTGGACACTAAATATACAACCAAGAAGTATGCTGAGATATATTTTGATCGGATTGTGACCCTACATGGAGTTCCCCTTACTATCATCTCTGATAGAGGGTCAGTTTTTGTCTCCCATTTCGGGGAGCAACTGCAACAATGCCTTGGTACTTGTCTCCTCAGAAGCTTCACATATCATCCACAGACTGATGGTCAAACTGAAAGGGTGAACCAGGTGCTCGAGGATATGTTGAGAGCTTGTGCCATTTCTTTTCCTGAGAAGTGGAATGAATGCCTGAAGTTAGCTAAATTTTCTTATAATAATAGCTACCAAGAAAGCATTCGCATGGCACCATTTGAAGCTCTATATGGAAAGAAATGTAGGACGCCACTTAACTGAGTTGAAGTGGGTGACCGTGGATATTTTGGGCCTAATTTCATCAAAGAGGCTCAAGAGCAAGTCATTGTTATTCAGAGTCATTTAAAGGCAGCTCAGAGCCGACAGAAAGCCTATACGGACAAGCGAAGAAGACCCTTGCAGTTTGAAGTTGGGGATTATGTGTACCTCAAGGTGTCTCCTATGAGAGGGGTGCATCGGTTTGGTGTCCATGGAAAGCTAGCTCCCTGATATGTGGGTCCTTACAAGGTTTTGGCACAGTGTGGCCTAGTTGCTTATCGCCTCTAGCTTCTCGATATTTTATCTGCAGTACACAATGTGTTTCATGTATCACAATTGAAGAAATGTTTGCGGGTACCTAATGAAGCTATAGAAGTTGAAGGACTTCCACTCTAGCCTGATTTGACTTATATTGAACACTCTGTCAAAATCCTGGATGAAAAAGAAAGAGTGACCAGAAACAGTGTGGTAAAGTTCTACAAGGTGCAGTGGCAAAACCACTCTGAGGATGAGGCCACGTGGGAACAAGAGAGCTATTTATTGAATCATTACCCCCACCTTCTCTCTGGTTCTGATGAGTAGTTGTTACATTCAAATGTACTTCCTATCTCCTTCCCACACTAGGCACATGAAATCTTGGGTCGAGATTTTGTTTTAGGGGGGTAGATTGGTAACACCCTCATGTTACACTGTACAACTTTTTGCTAAAACACTGCATGAGCATCATACTTATGTGTACATGTATGAATGATAGAGTGTGAATCAATTTCTGTGACTCGAGACGTTCATTGAAAACGCGAAACGGAAGTTATATTTTATGTCGTGTTATATCGCTTAGAGTTCTAAATGAATTTTTACTGAACGGAAATGCTATAGAACGCGTATGCAGCACTCTAATAAGATTGGTAGTACAAACTTCATAGGTGGCGATGAAATACTTGTGGTCGAAAATGGGATTCGCTAGATAGCTTATTTGATAGCTTGGAAATCGAAGTCGACGCAAATCCGAACAAAGACTTAGTCACTTTCTTAAGTCGGAAAATGGATCGACGGAGCGAAGTTTGAGAATTTTTATAGGGAAATTGGTTTAAGTGGTGGCATGGGTTTAGGGTTTGTTTTAGCAGCTTGACATGTCATCTTGAGCGTAAAATAGTTGGTTTAGCGATTGAAGCCTTGAGATGGCTTTTTGGGACACTTTAAAAAGCACGCAAGGCACATTCCCGAGCGGGTGCTGGGTTTGGCCGCGGTCACTGCCTCAGTTCAGCTTGGCGCCGCTGCACTGGCCTACCCAAGCATGCGCTGCCACACCGGTCACATCTCCATTGCCGCGCCGTGGCACGCGCTCACGCTAGCTGCACACGTGCCACCACCGCTGCACTGGCTTGCCGTTGGCTCCGCTCTGTGGGCCATGGCCGCACTGCTACGGTGCCCAAGCACGGGCCACCACGCTAGTGCCGGCGGGCCTAGTCGCTCTACTCTGCCACTGTTGGTTGCCTAGCTATGGCCTTGCGTGTCTACTAGCCTCGGTCACAAGCGCTGCATCACCCACGTGCGCTCTTGCCGCTGGCATCACGTCTGCCTGTGTCACTGCGCCACCATCCCATCACCGTGCCGCTGTTGCCCGTTTGCCGTGTAGTTGCCTGCGCTACGTTGGGTCACGTCAACGCGCTGCTGTGTGTTGCGGCCGTGAGTCTACATCGCTCGTGTACGCTGCACCGCTCACGTCACGTCCGCCTGAGACGCTGTGCCGGCACGTGGCCATGTCGCCGTCTCTTGCAAGTCAATGCGTTGCGCCTGCCGAGCCATGCCAAATTGTATGAGCACGTGTGTCGTCCCCATGTGTGCCTTGTCCATTGCATTGTGTGGCGAGCATCGCTCTACGCTCCCGGTCACCTCTGCCATTAATGGCGTTGCGCCGGAGTCACCGGGCCACGCCAAAGCCAGCTCGTAGCGCCGATCAAATCCATGAAATTGCGTGCACCTGAGGATTGGGTAAGAACCTAGCTACGTGCCGAACACTTCCACTGCTGCTGCCAGCCGCTGTCGAGCCCCAATTTGAAATTCCTTCACCGTCAAATACCCCTAGCCCCATCCACCTCTGTCCAATTCGTTGGCACTGTACCTTCACCCTGCTCCACTCTATCCCATGTGCACCCCATTTTGCCCTGCTACTGCCTGCTCAGCGTTGCCGATGTAGTAGTGCCACCGCTGCCGTTGTGAGGCTTGTCGTGTGTGCGTGGCTAGACTCACTCGGCCAGTCTCCGGTCAAGCCACCACGTCCGATAGGTTTGGGGTGAGTCGTTGTTGCCCAACCTTGAGCTTGTTCATGTTGTCTGTGCCTTGGCTCATGGGAACGTGCCCGTCGTCACAGGGAGGAGCCCGCCATCGGGGAGGGAGCTTGGGACACCATCTCCGTTCACCGCGTCGCTGCCCATCACTTCAGGTTTAGGACTAGGTGAGCATTGGCTCGTAATTGGGGGTGGGGAAGGGCCGGTCTGGCCAGCGTAATTGCCTGGTGCCAGCGCCGCCGCGGCGGTGCGCGCATGTGGGTGCCGATGGTGTCGCCGTTGCAAAGACGAATTACTTCGAGGGCTTATCTGCGAAGTAACTGTTTGTAGAAATAGTGCCATGGGTCTTAGGGTGATTCGTTGGTAGGTCACGGGCGTTTTCGCAAAATAGCCATCGCTCACGGGCCTACCATCACGGGCCAACGTCGCTCGGCTGGGCCGCGCCCCCACGTGGGCCGCACCGGAGGAGCGCGAGCACGCGCTTATCGCGTAGACATGGGCCGTGCCACGAGCAGTGGGCCGCGGTTTCAAGTTTGGTTTTCTATTTTCCAGTGAATTAATAAATACTTATTCAATTTAGTTTTGAGTTAAACTTTGATAAATTGTAGTAAATCTTGTAGATGTCAAAAAATAGTGAAACCAAGTTTGTTAGGTTCACAAAAATGCCATCTATCTGTTAGTATAATTAGATTATAGTTAGCGGTGATAATGATAGGTTCATAAATTCAAATTAGAGAGTTTAGTATTATGTAGATTAATATTTGTAGGAATTTTTGTGGCAAATGGATGATAGATTTAGTCATGAAGTTTTTAAAGTAGGTTCATTAGATTATTATGTACTTACTATAAATTTTGTAGCACTAGAGTAGGTTGATAAAATAAATCAGTATTAGGAGTAAGAATGCGTTAGTTGCTAAGATAATATATGGCATGCTTCATACTTGTCAATGGTAACAGTAGGTAGCTTAGCACATTAGTCGGTAGGACTCACTTAGTAGCTTGATAGATGTATTTTATTTTAAGAGCTGCTATTGTCGTATTACTAAGTGTTGCATCATCATTTCATGCATGTAGATCACGAGTTGGTAGAGTTCGTGCCCGTGGACGAACAGGATTACAAAGAGGTCATTGAAGAGTATGAGGAGGAGATCCTCGTGTAGGAGGGAGCCCCAGAGCCTTTTGGTGCTAACTTTGCTGACCCACCGCCTGCCCAAGGCAAGTCCCGCTTCATAACCCATATTTTATGACCAATGAATATATATATATATATGATGTGCATTTACATTACAGGCATTTTATGGAAACTACATGCATAAATATATCTACCTATGAGTCCTACTAGTACATGTTGAGTTGCTGCTATGCTCAAGGTATCGGTAGCGTGAGTAACCTGCCGTTACTCACAATAGGTGATAATTATGATTACTCATGATAAAATGGTGGAAAGGAAAATGGTGACCGGGCAGGGATATGGTTTGGGTACTGGTGGGTGTAAAAGGTTGTGTCCTGCGGCCAACAGGGCATAGCTTGGTTACACTTTTTCCCTATCTGTGTTGGTTAAGGACCGGTCGTTGCATAAGTCTCGAGGCAAGTCACAGATTTATTATCCCGAGCACATACTTGGGTATGGGCGTAGGGAAGACTCATTGCTCTCTTGTCGTGGAATCTGGCTCTTTCTGAACCGACTGATTGGAGGCGGGGATGGTGGAGATCCTTGCACCACACTGAGTCCAGGACTCAGGAGTGGGGGCTTGGAGTCCAAGTTTGGATGGGGACCTGGACACCCAGGACAGGAGGGTGATGGGTTAGTCCTGCTTGTGCCTAGGGTACAAGCGGGGCATGTGTTTTTAGGGTACCCAGCTGGGGGCATTGATTCACGAATCGCCGGGCAATCCGGTATGGCTGGTTTTGGGTCTAGCACCGTAGTAAGAACTGAAAGATGGAACGGGATGAAATGGAACTGATTGCTCAACTCGTGCTTGAAAGTAGAACAGGTGCTTACATAGAATGACTAGATAATGAATTAATACGGCTATTAATAATAACATAAATAAGGACTCACTATTAGTATTGCTTTCTGCAAAAAGGAAACCAGCAAACCATAAAGCTTCGCATATCCCTTGGAGTCATGAAATTATTCCCACTAGTCAGATAAGTCTTGCGAGTACATTGTGTATTCAAGGTTTATTTACCCCTATTGCAGGTAATGCTTAAGGAGTACCTTTGTATGGAGGATTCTTCTGGTGGGCAAAGACGGATCCTTGTTCTTTATCGCTAGATGTTTATTTTTAATTCCGCTGTTAAATATTCCGAACTCTGACATTTGGCAATGTAATAATGAATTTCTAAGAACTCTAGATGTATGAAATGTATTAAGTATTGTAACTTGTTCTCATTATTGGATCCTTGAGAAAAAATGTGGATCTTTCGGGTTTCCCCTTAGGGTGTGCCCGACGGATACCGCCCGCTATAGCTTGCTTTCGGGGTGCTTAGTGTCTGGTGGAAGACGGGCGCCTCCGTAAGTGTGTTATTTTGGGCGGTTCTGCCACATGACACCCGAGGATCATCGGGCCCATCGCGAGATCAGCACATTGCTCGAGCACACGACGATGCAGCAGGCGGAGAGCTCACTGTCTGGGCGACACGAGCTCAACGCCAGTCAGCGTGTGCCCTCGCGACGACATGTCAGGGACGTTTCTGTCCACCAGGCACCGCGCGACGGCTGGGGGCGCGCCGTGTCCCCTGATGCATGAGCATCTTGGCCTCCACTATGATGCACGTAACACCCTAGATGCACGTTGGCAAGGACGAAGCGACGAGAGAGAGGAAGCTGGCCATGACTACTACCCTCGCCGTGGCGGATGCTACGACAGCGGCGAGGACCGGAGCCCGAGCCCCGACCTACAAGGACCTTAGGCCTTCGGCCGACACATCCTCAATGCTGCCTTCCAACCGTGGTACCAACCGATGACCCACATCTAAAAAATACTCTAGAGAAACGAACCCCAGACTGTGGCTCTAGGATTACCGGCTTGCTTGCCAAGCTGGTGGAGCAGATAGTGACAGTTTCATTATCCGCAACCTCCCATTGTTCCTAGCCAATTCGACACGAACATGGTTGGAGCACCTTCCGCCCAACCGGATCGAAAGTTGGGCGGACCTAAAGGAGATTTTCACGGGAAACTTCCCGGGCACCTACACACATCCTAGGAATCCATGGGATCTCAAAAACTGCCGACAAAAGTCTGGAGAAACTCTTCGTGAGTACATTCGGTGCTTCTCCCGACAGTGCAACGAGCAGCCCGATGTCGCCGACGTTATAGGAGCCTTCCTGTCCGGGACCACTTGCGAGTCCCTGATTCACAAGCTAGGACGCAAGGGCCCACAAACCACTAAGGAGCTCCTCGACATCGCCACCAGCCATGCCTCGGGCGAGGAGGCGGTCGGAGTGATTTTGGACCGCCCCAAGGGCAAGGCAAAGTGGGACGACGATGTCGGTGAAGGTGGCTCCAACCGCCCCAACAAGAAGAACAGGCAGTGGCGCGAGGGCTCGCTCGTGGCCGCTACCGACCGCAAGGGGGGTCGAAAGCCCACCGAGGGTACCCCAGACCACTTTGAGAAGCTGCTCAAAGGGTCATGCCCGAATCATGCCTTCCCCGTCAAGCACCTATACAAAGACTGTGCTCTCATGAAGCGGTTCCTTTCCGATGGCTCTAATAAGGGGGAGCATAGGAAGGACCCCAAGCCAGCGATAGACGACACCAAGGGGAAGGCCGGCGGTTTTCTGATGCTGGATGGCTGCCTCATGAATTTTGGGGGGTTGGTGGCCTATGACTCCAAGCGCCACCAGAAGGTTGCACGCCGCGAGGTCTATGCGGCCGAGCCAGGCACGCCTTCCTTACTCCGATGGTCAGAGTCCACCATCACCTTTGATCGGACCGACCACCCGAAAAGTGTCCCATAGCCGGGAAGATACCTGCTCATGGTCGACCCGATCATCGGCATGAAGTGGCTCACCAAGGTGCTGATGGATGGAGGTAGTAGCATCAACATCATGTACACTGAGACGCTCGATGCCATGGGCGTTGACCGATCGCGCATCCGGCCAACCGAGGCACCTTTCCATGGCATCATGCCTGGAAAGCAGGTCATGCCGCTCGGGCAGATCAAACTGCCCGTCACCTTCAGGAATCCAACCAATTATAGGATGGAGAAACTTACCTTCGAGGTGGTCGAGTTCCACGGGACGTACCATGCCATCCTAGGATATCCATGCTACGCGAAGTTCATGGTCGTCCCCAACTACACCTATCAAAAGTTGAAGATGCTGGGTCCGCGCAGCGTCATCACTGTCGGCACCTCCTTCCAACACGTCTACAAGTGCGAGGTCGAGTGCTGCGAACACGCTGCGGCGATTGTCGCCTCCAAAGAGCTCATGGCCATCAGGGAGGAGATCGTCAAAGAAACACCCGACCCCAAGCGGTTAGCTGGGTGTTTCGAGACCGTGGAGGGTGCTAAGGAGGTCCTCAAAGACCCCAGTAATCCTCCAAATAGGAAAGCACGCTCATCGACTTTCTCCATGCCAACAGAGACATCTTTGCGTGGAGACCCTCAGACATGCTAGGCATTCCAATATAAGTTGCCGAGCATGCCTTGAAGATCAGGCTAGGCTCCAAGCCAATGAAGCAGCGTCGGCATCGCTTCGATGAGGAGAATCGCAGGGCCATCGGTGAGGAGATTGTGAAGCTTTTGGCGGCTGGATTCATCAAGGAAGTGTATCACCCCAAGTGGTTAGCCAATCCCGTTCTGGTAAGAAAAAAGAGTGGGAAATGGAGAATATGTGTTGATTACACGGGTCTTCAACAAAGCGTGTCCAAAGGATTCATTTCCTTTGCAGAGTGTAGATCAAGTAGTCGACTCGACCTCAGGGTGCGAAACTCTCTGCTTCCTTAATGCGTACTCCATATACCATCAAATCACGATGAAAGAGTCTGACCAGCTCGCGACATCTTTCATCACCCCATTCGGATTGTTCTGCTACGTCACAATGCTGTTCGGTCTAAAAAACGTGGGAGCTACGTATCAGTGTTGTATTTTCAAGTGTTTTAGGGACCTCATCGGGCAAACCATTGAGACCTACGTTGACGATATTGTGGTCTAGTCCAAACGGGCTGACCAGCTCGTAGCCGACCTAGAGCAGACCTTCGCAAAACTCTAAGCAAACAACATCAAACTCAACCCCGAGAAATGCATTTTTGGGGTCCCAAGGGGTATGCTGCTGGGTTTTATCATCTCCGAGCGCGGCATCAAATCCAACCCAGAGAAGATCTTGGCCATCACGAGGATGGGCCCGATTGAGAACATAAAGGGGGTACAATGAGTTACTGGGTGCCTCGCCGTGCTCAGCCATTTTATCTCGTGCCTTGGCAAACGAGGTCTCCCCCTCTATTGGCTTTTGAAGAAAGCCGACCATTTCGAATGGATGCCTGAGGCCCAGGAGGCACTTGATAGGGTCAAGCAGCTCCTGACAAAGGTCCCGATCTTGGCCCCCTGACTAACGGGGAACCGCTCCTGCTCTACATTGCGGCCACCATGCAAGTGGTCAGCACCGCCTTGCTGGTAGAGCGGGAAGAGGAGGGACACGCCCTCAAAGTATAGCATCCCATGTACTTCGTTAGCGAGGTCTTGTCTAATTCCAAGACTCCCTACCCCCAAATCTAGAAACTCCTGTACGCCGTCCTTATCGCTAAGAGGAAGTTACGTCACTACTTCGAGTCACTTCTGGTGACGATCGTGATGTCCTTCCCCCACGGCGATGTTGTCCAAAACCTGGATGCCACAGGAAGGATTGCAAATTGGGCACTCGAGTTGATGGGTTAGGGTATTTCGTATGCCCCTTGGATGGCCATCAAGTCCCAAGTCCTGGTTGACTTCATGGCAGAATGGACGATGTACTTCGATGTGTGGCTGATGAAGAGGGGGCAGTATGGGGCTGGTCTTTGTTTCACCCCTCAGAGTGCGCATGAAGTACATGCTCCGCATCCACTTCCCTGCCTCCAACAATGTGGCTGAATATGAGGCACTCATTAATGGCCTACGCATTGCTATTGAGCTAGGCATCCGATGGCTCGATGTTCGAGGCGACTCCCAGCAGGTCATCGACCAGGTCATGAAGGAGTCAAGCTGCCACAACGCCAAGATGGCTATGTACTACCGAGAGGTCTGCCAGCTAGAGGACAAGTTTGATAGTCTCGAGCTCAATCACATCCCGAGGTGGCTCAATGAAGCAGCCGATGCGCTGGCAAAGATGGCGTCCGGCCGATAGCCGGTGCCGACAGACATTTTTGCCAGCGACCAGTACAAGCCCTTGGTCCACTACGAGGAGCTAGAACAAACTGGTGACAGGCCACCGACCCTGGGCTTAGGGCTGACCAACCCTCAGCTCCCCCTGACCTCGAGGTCATGGAGCTCAACGCAGACCCAGTGGTAGAGAATGACCCTCTTGCTAACTGAAGGATGCCTTATCTCGATTACCTCCTCCATGAGGTGCTACCGATGGACAAAACAGAGGCTCGGTGGCTCACGCGTCACACCAAGTCCTTCATTATTATTGAGGGGGAGCTCTACAAGCGAAGCCACACCAGGATCCTACAGCATTGCATGTCCATCGAACAAGGGAAGCAGTTGTTGAGTGATATCCATGGTGGGGTCTATGGGCACCATGCCGCACCTAGGACCCTGGTCGAAAATGCATTCTGATAGGGATTCTATTGGCCGACCACAGTAGCCGACACTGAATAGATTGTGCGCACCTATAAAGGGTGTCAATACTATGCTCAGCAGACCCACCTACCGAGCCAAGCACTCCAAACGATCCCCATCACGTGGCTATTTGCGGTCTGGGGGCTCGATATGGTCGGACCTCTCAAGAGAGCACCCGGGGGCTATATGTACTTGCTTGTTGCCGTAGACAAGTTTACAAAGTGGATAGAGGCTCGACCGATCTCCATGATCAAGTTTGAGCAAGCCAACTGTTCTTCCTTGATATCATCCATCGCTTTGGAGTCCCGAACTCCATTATCATGGAAAACAGCACACAGTTTACCGAGAAAAAGTTCCTCCAATTCTGCGATGAATACCACATTCGTGTCAATTAGACCGCTGTGGCACACCCCCTCACGAACGGGCAGGTCGAGCGCGCGAATGGCATGGTCCTACAAGGCCTTAAGCCTAGGATCTTCAACCGGTTGAACAAGTTTGGCGAACGATGGGTCGCGGAGCTCCCTGCGGTGCTCTAGAGCCTGAGGATGACCCCAACTGAGCCACCGGCTACACACCCTTCTTCATGGTCTATGGTTCTGAGGCTATCCTCTCGATCGACCTCGACTATGGAGCACCGAGGGTCAGGGTGTACAACGAGCAGGGAGCCGAGGCATCCCTCGAGGATGCCATGGATCAGCTCGACGAGGTGTGCGACATTGCCCTCCTCCACTTGGCTAAGTACCAGCAGGCATTGCACTGGTAGCACAGCCGTTGGGTGCGGGGTTGGGCCTTCAATGTCAGGGACTTGGTACTCCACCTCGTCTAGAGCAACAAAAACCATCACAAACTCTCTCTTTCGTGGGAGGGACCATACTTTGTCACAGAAGTGCTCCGACCCGGCACCTACAAGCTTAAGACAATCGACGGCAAGGTCTTCATCAACGCATGGAACATCGAGTAGCTACGTCGTTTTTACCCTTAGCATATGCATGTACCCATGAAAACTAAGAACGGTGTTTCTAAAATAAAAAATGCTTTCTTTTTTGCTATCTCATCCTCGATCCTTAGTGACACCTGACCCCAACAATAGCATGGGGTTGGGCCTCACTCGGGGGCTAATAAGAGCATACCTATTCAAAAACAACCGATGTGCCCGACCCCTTCTCACGTTAAGATCTAAAAGAGAGAGCTGTGGAAATGAACACTGAGTAAAGTTGGTCGGACTGCAAGGAACCTATGCCCCAGCGGCTACGGCGTTCTTGCTCACCAGCGTGATCAGGGTTCTTTTGCCCATGCTTTAAGCTTTGTAGCCTTAACAACGAAAAAGGGTTGGAACGCAATAACTTTTTTATAACACAAAAGAACTAAAACTTGTTCATCTATTACAAGATCACCACTTCATTTATCTAACTACCTAATTTTTAGGGGGATGATCTCATCCTCTATCTTGGCACTCCTTCTCGATGTCCTCTAGCTTGGCGTCGGAGTAGCCAGGCATGAAGCCTAGGCTCATCGCCGCTAGATCAATGTTCTCATAGTGAGCGAGTGATCATGAATGACCGATTGACGCTAAAGCGGAGCACACCCCTCGCAATGTCGTGCGCCCGATCTGTGATCTGGATGGCACGAACCACGAGCAAGCTCATCTCCACGCACAGGGCATCATGCCCTTCGCTCTCCTTTAGGAGGGTGGCCTTCACCTCGTCGAGCTCCTTCTCTAGGCTATGACTCTTCGTAATCTTCAGCGCGAGCCTGCCGTCAAGTCCTGTCCAAGTCACATGACAACCACGTCAAAGGACTCACCACGGGTTCCAGGGAAAATGATAACAAGGCAAACCAAAGGATTACCATCCATGTCTGCTTGGAGCTTGCGTGCCTCGTCATGCCGCCGGGTCACCTCGGTCTCCAAGTTCTGGATCTGCTCCTGACGCTAACTGACCTCAGTGGCGAGTCTAGCGGTCACCGCTTCCGCCACAACCTCAAGGTCCTTTTTCTCCCCGGAGCTCGCCCTCCAGGAGTGTAAGGTCCTAATATGGCTAGAGGGGCGGTGAATAGCCTATTTAAAAATCTACAGATCAACTAGAACAATTTGATTAGTATGACAAATAGCGAAATGCAAACTTGCTCTAGCTCTACAAGGGTTGCAAGCCACCTATCCAACAATTCTGCTTGCAATGATTACTAGGCACACAACTTGCAATGTTACTACTCACTAAGAGCTCTCAAATATGCTACTCTAAAGAGCTCCACTAGATGAACTTAAACTAACAAAGCAAGCTCTCAATTCTAATTACACTAAAGAGCTTGCCACAACTAGTTTACAAGAATATAAATGAGTGAGTAGGGTGATTATACCGCCGTGTAGAGGAGTGAACCAATCACAAGGTGAATATTAAATCAATCACTGGGAGAATACCAAATGGCAAGAGACAACCAATTTTCTCCCGAGGTTCACGTGCTTGCCAACACGCTACGTCCCCGTTGTGTCGACCAACACTTGGTGGTTCGGCGGCTAAGAGGTGTTGCACAAACCTCGTCCACACAATTGGACACTGTAAGAACCTACCCACAAGTGAGGTAACTCAATGACACAAGCAATCCACTAGAGTTACCTTTCGGCGCTCCGCCGGGGAAGGTACAAATCCCCTCACAATCACTGTAGATGGCCACGAACAATCACCAACTCATGCCAATCCTCCATCATTGCACCAAGCCGTCTAGGTGGGGGCAACCACCAAGAGCAACAAGCGAAATCCACAGCAAAACACGAATACCAAGTGCCTCTAGATGCAATCACTCAAGCAATGCACTTGGATTCTCTCCCAATCTCACAAAGATGATGAATCAATGATGGAGATAAGTGGAAGGGCTTTGGCTAAGCTCACAAGGTTGCTATGTCAATGCAAATGGCCAAGAGAGTGAGCTTGAGCCGGCCATGTGGCTTAAATAGAAGCCCCCACAAAATAGAGCCGTTGGGCTCCTCACTGCACTGAACATGGGCCGACCGGACGCTCCGGTCATATTGACCAGACGTTGGACCTCAGCGTCCGGTCATGCGATGTGTGCCACGTGTCATCGGCTTCAAACGCCGATCGCTCGATTTCAACGGTCAAGTGATGACTGGATGCGTCAGTTAGAAAGTGACCAGACGCTGGATCTCAGTGTTCGATCATTTCTAGTAAGGTTCCAAAAGCGACATTTCATGACCAGATGCGTCCGGTCATGCTCGACTGGACACACCCTATGTCCGATCACTTAACGTTCCCTCTGTGCGCCTCATGTCAGCGTACGTCAGCACTGACCGGACTCATACCATGAGCGTCCGGTCAGTTTACACTCCAGCGTCCGGTCACAAAACCCGAGACAATGTGCTTTCTACTGTCACTAACCGGACGCTAGACCTCAGCGTCCGATCACTGCACCACCAGTGTCCAATCACTCTGTAATCCCCTGTATTTTCTATATAGGGCGCCGGTGAAGTTTCTAACCCTTGCTCAAATGTGCCAACCACCAAGTGTATCACCTTGTGCACATGAGTTAGCATATTTTCACAAACATTTTCAAGGGTGTTAGCACTCCACTAGATCCTAAATGCATATGCAATGAGTTAGAGCATCTAGTGGCACTTTGATAACCGCATTTCAATACGAGTTTCACCCCTCTTAATAGTATGGCTATCTAACCTAAATGTGATCACACTCGCTAAGTGTCTTGATCACCAAAACAAAATGGCTCCTACTATTTATACCTTTGCCTTGAGCCTTTTGTTTTTCTCTTTCTTCTTTTCCAAGTTCAAGCATTTGATCATCACCATGCCATCACCATCGTCATGATCTTCGCCATTGCTTCATCACTTGGAGTAGTGCTACCTATCTCATAATCACTTTGATAAACTAGGTTAGCACTTAGGGTTTCATCAATTAACCAAAACCAAACTAGAGCTTTCAAGGAGGCAGTTCCGCTGCTAGGCATCGGCACGCTCCTGACAAGACAGGTCATGCTCCGTGTGGAACCCCTCTATGGTTTGGAGTAGGTCATCCCGCTCCTTTCATAGACGCTCCGCCTCCACCTTGTCCACGCGCGTCCTCTCAAGCAGAGCCATGAGCTTCTTCCTAGCCTCTTGGGCATCAACGTGGGCCTCCGCTTCCTTGATAGGAGGTCGACCAACTCTTGGCAGACAGGGGCGAGCTCAGCCACCTCTTGACGGGTGGCAGTGAGCTGTGCGTCTAGTTCCTCATGCCGCCGCTTCTCTTCGACAAGGCGGTCAGAAACATCCTTCTCGCGACGAAGGAACAGGGACTTCTCCCGGCTATGGACCATGAAAGACTACAGAGAGGACACGAGTTAAGAGGCGCAAAGGAGAGAGACAAAGGTTGGAGACACGGACATGACGTACCTAGCTGACTGGCGTGATGACGTCCTACAATGAGTTCAGCATGGTGGTCAGGGCATTGAAATCGACCCCGACCCCCGAGTGATCGCCCCCTAATCCCTCTCCTCTGCGGCGCTGTTGAGGGCGAAGAGCATTGACCCCAGGTTCCATCGGTTGGCCCACTAGTTTTGGGGTCCTCGCCAGGCATGTGGGTCACCGCCGACCCAGACTAGAGGCTAGGATGCCTCAGCGCCGACCCTAGGCAACACCGATCCCTCTCGCGGCAGCAACTCCTCCGGGATGCCCCCCCAGCGGTAGAGGGGATGGGTGATGTGGACGAGGAAGCATGTCCCACCATCGCGCCCGCCAAGGATGCACTAGGCGTGGCCTCCTTTGTCCGACCTGCCATGGGAGTGACCGTCTACATGGACGATGGCCCCGGCTGCGTCGTCTCCACCTGTGATGTCGCGGCCGTGCCTGGCCACGCTGTGCTCGCCACGTTTGCCCCGGACGCACCGTCCACCGCCTGCCCTCACATAGATGCGGCCATCGACTGCGCCTCTCCAGTGGACCCTGTGGTCACCCTAGCAATGCCCCGCCAGCCTCTAGCGTGACACCAAATGGGTCCTAGCGCGCCCGCCGAAGGGTGAGAGTCTTTTTTGGCGCCAGCTTCAGGAGGGTCCCGCGTCCTCCAACGCTGCGGAAGGCGCTACGGTCAAATCATGGCAAAAAAATCGTGAGAAACAAAAGGACGAAGAATTCTCAACCTACCTTGACGCCATCAGGTGCTGACATTTCGGGGCCGGCCCACCGGCCCCGGCCATGACTCCTCGTCGTGCTACCGCTTCGAGCCCTCCCTTTGCTTGGGAGGCTCGGATGAGGTGGAGCCGCTAGCTCCCCTCGGCTATAGGGGCACTGTAGAAGGCCCGGATGGAGCAGGGCAACTTGCTCCCGCCATCTCTAGAGGTGTGTCCTCCCCCTCTTGCTCCAAGAGATGCCACAGGAAGGGCCCCACCTATGGCGGGTGGGGGTCCACATCCCTACCGGCTAGATCATCCCATGGGATGGGCGACCCAAAGCCATCGTCGTCCTCCTCCTCTTCCTCCTCCTCTTCCTCCTCCGACGAGGATGTCGTGCATCATCTTCTTTTCCTTGTCAGGTGGCCCCCACGGCCATGTCAGCGGCGCCTCTTCGATCAAGTGCCCGGTGAAGTCCGACAAGTTGGCGACGGGGTCATTCTTCAAGTGGAACCACTACTCATGCCACCCCTTGTTGGATCTAGACAGCTGGTAGGGCATGTACTCGGCCGCTTGCTGCCCCCAGAGGTTGATGCCCACACATCCCATCGGCACCAAGATCTCCCTACCTTTGTCCTTCCTGTGCAGGGAGATGGCGAAGAAGTACCTCCATAACTCAAAGTGCGGCTCAATCCGCAGGTACCCCTCGCACATCACGATGAAGGCCACAACATGCTGGATCCCATTGGGGTTGAGGTGCTGCAGCTCAATTTGGTAGTCATGCAGCAGCCCTTGAAAGAACAGATGAAGGGGGATCGCGAGCCCGCGCTCGTGGAAGGGCGTGAAGGAGATGATGTAACTGTCAGTTGGCATCAGCACCTCCTCATGGCTAGGAACTAGCCACTCCGTCATTTTGGTCCTCCCACGAAGAAGACCATGCTTGACGAGGCCCTCCATGCATGCGTGAGTGACATTGGAGCAGTACCATGACTCCAAGGAAAGCAAAGACGGAGGAGTAAGGACTCTTTGGCGGCGGCGGAGAAGCAAAGGCTACAGATCTAGGGTGCTAGCAGCGGATTAGCAAAGGTAGCAGATCTGAACAACGACGGCGGAAAGGCAGAGAAGGCAAGATTGCAGTTTAGTGTGCCACAACATGAAGAGGGAGGCCGCTATTTATAAGCAGGGGTGAGGTGAGAGGCAAATCATCCACCTAGATTTACGTGCCCGCTGCGCCGCATCACATCACCTCCCCCGAAGATCATGTGCACGCTACCTCTGGCCGCTCCCCCGAAGGACATGTCGGATGACGGTTCACCCGATAGATGGCCCGAGAACCGTCGCAGGTAAGGAAGGGATACTGGGCTGAAAACGTCCCATGGCCCATTACGGCCCACGAGTTCGAAGGTTGGCCCACCGACAGGTTCACAACCGCTCTAGGGCAACTTAAGAGCGAGGGGTGGAAAAGAATGGGCCCACTAGTGGCCAGTACCCAGGCACGTGAGCGCCGGAGGCATCCTGGCCCATGTTCAAGTCTTTGGTCGGTTCACAATCCATGGTTTTTTCTCGAAGAAAGGCAGTGGGCCCTTGGAACCGGTCGAACAGACCAAAGAACTATATGGATTGGTCGCCAAGAATCTGGAGTCGATCACCAGCTGACCCATGCTGGACCCCCACAAATGGGAAGTTGGGGCCTCACTCGGACTAGCCCGTTAACAGCTCATCGAGCACCATGATTCATCCATCGAGGAAAACATGGCACGGCTTAGCCCCTCTGTTTTATCAAAAAATGCTTGAGGGAGGACGATCACAAGATGAGCTGACCCCTCAATTGGACCCCTGCTACGTGCGGGGGCTCGAGGGAAGTCAGACTCGTAAGGAGCCGAATACGCGGTCGCATGACGATGGCGGATCGATCGGGTCCTAGGGAGGGATGGGAAATAAGAGAAATTTTTTTCGCCCCCCCCCCCCGAATCCCGCAACTACATGTTCCCAAGGAGTTCAAACGCGACAGAAGGGAATCGCAACCCTACCAAGACACCCTGTGGGATACAAAGGGAGACTGAGGCCATCAGAGTCCTCCCATTTGAAAAAAGTCTCCAAAGGAGTATTCTACTCCTCCGTATTCATCATCTACAGGACCGGCGGGACCCGCATAAAGGAGATGAAGGACGTCGTGACCCTAGAGGCCTTCTTCTCCCTCACTTTTCTCCTTTTCTCTCTCTTTCCCTCTCTGTAACCTGTGCATTCCCCTTCACCTATAAAAGGGGAAGCAGGACACCCTAGGAGAGGCACGAGCAGATGGCTGGACGAGATCATCAAGACTCAACTCCGTTCGATCTTTTCACCAGAGACTTGGGACCTTCTCCCTCTCTTGCCTATTTATAACCCCTACTACAAACTTGTACTGGTAACACGAGCAGCAGCAGACTAGACGTAGGGACATTCTATCCGAACCAGTATAAATCCTTGTGTCCTCTGAGCACACCATCCGGGCCAGACACACATATACAAATTTACTTGTCGATGGTTCAAAACACCGACATGAACTAACCTTTTTTCAGCGCAATTTTTGTTCAAGAGATTGTGAAACTGTTATGTATGCATTGGTTAGCATAGCTACACAAACCTACCAAGGCAGACTAACAAGTGTATGCAAAGCATCACAATAGATGAAAGGTATGCAATTGCAAACAGATGTACACAAAGCAATGCAACATATTAGACGTATATGTGATTGTTAACAGTGCGCTCTAGAATTAAATCCCCAAAGTAGAGGTCAGCCTTTGGAGGGCTCTCATCCGTGGGTTTGATCTTGACCATGAAGGTCTCCCTTTAGCGTAGAACAACTTGCCATGGATGTCCTCGAATGTTGACTCGCATATTCATCTTTTGGGGACTCTTCCTTGAGTATCCTCTTGAGCTCTTCTAAGACATCATCCACCATCTTCTCATAGCATATCTTGAGATTATCTAGAAGTAGGTCGAACATGACAGATTCTCCAAGCTTCATCAGACAAGGAGAAAGCCGCAAAATTAGGACAAAAATCAAATCAAATTAACTGATGTCGCATGAAATCGGTCGAGCTAGTTCCTATACCTCATTCGCGTTGTTCTCATCCATTTTCTCTTTTCCTTTGCCTTCCTTTTTCGGTGCCATGGAGATGAACCAAACGAGACAGGGAAAAGGGTCTGGGAATTAAAAGATTGGGGGGGTTTGGTGTGCAGGACGGGGATACGGGGGGTCGAGCAACAACGTGAGGGGAGATATTAATGTCTCTCCCCCTCCTGCTGCTCTTGCATAGTGGTGATGGTGGATGGAGAGTGCGAAGAGGAGACAACGATGGTGGCGGAGGAGGAAGGCTACGGCGGCAGGGAGCGAGAGGATGGTTTGGCTAAAGAAAACTTCCCGCTTGCTCGTCGTGTGCTAGCCAGCGAGAGAGGAGGAGGTAGGGAGATGGAGGGGGAGGCAGTTGGCATCCTCTGCGCCATGCTGTGCGTTAATATGAATATGATCTCTTCATCTAAGAATCAATGGCTTTCCTTCCTCTGTTACTTCTTGGGTTACAAGATTCACAATGCCCACATCTAATTTTATCATGTCCCCTCCCCAATCACAACCCTGCAACATAATAGATATAGTGCATCTCTCCCTGAGTTTACCTTATCTATTTGTAATGGTAGATTATTCCAAGGGATCCAAGGATTTCATCAAACAGATAAACATAATATACAATGCATAATTAACCGAACTAGACTATTGTGGCCTTGCTAGAGGGCGGGGAATGAACCGTTGATGCTAGGTTTTTAGAGTCAGTATATAGGTTGTGTCTCGCAAAAGAAAAAGTCAATATGTACGTTGTGGATCATGATAGAGCAGTGCTCTACTTTTTGAAAAGCGTGTTGCTATATCTCATGTGCCTGATTTTTTCAATTTTTTTAGGTGATGAATCTGAGCCATCCGATCAAGATCTAACGTATATCCTCTTTTCTTCTTCCTTAGGCCAATTGCGCTCGCCCGACACCCCTCGGCCACCCATCGCCCCACCAGGGCACAGTAGGGTCTCACCGGAGCTCCACAGCCACGGCGGTGAGACCATACTGCGTTCGCTGTGGCCTCCTCCTTCCTCTCCCCCTCCCACCATCGCTATCTTCACAAACTTCAGCAACAATGACCGCACGACGCCCCTGCCCCACCCTGGCCCGGCTGCCTCCACCGCCGAGTATTAGACCATATCCATGCATAAAATTAGTTGTAGATTCATGAGCCAGGTCGCTGCTGAAGCCTAGATAGCACGGGCCCTAGATCAATCAAGTACGGGCATTATTGTATACTAGCTCCCGGACGTCCAGAGCAGATGAGCGCGTTCAGATGCCCCGTGCATGCTGTTGTCCCAGCCCACCCATCCATGCCTGCTGCTGCGCCGTATCGCTACTGCACGCGTACGTCCATCCCCCGTCTGCCTCGCCCTGCTCCCGTCTGCCTGGCTCTGCCCGCACGCGCACCCCGGCTGCGCCCGCCACTCCTTCCCCCTGACCACCTCCTCTCTCCATGCGGGCGGACCCAGGAGCCTTGATGAGGATGAGCACGCCCCATCCGTAGGACCCCAAGCGCGTCATGCACCTCATCTGTCGGCCCTCGGCTCACCGCACCCCTTCCCCCAGCGCTCGGACCGTGACCCGACGAAACACTTACAACATGAAACACTTGAATGCAACATAAGTCTGAAGTAGATGAAACATTTGGAACATACACTTGCAACATATGTGTGAAACATATGCAACATCCAGATAAAACACTTGCAACATGAAAATACTTACTACAACATAAGAATGAAGCAGTTAAAACATTTGGAACATACCCTTACAACATATGTATGAAATATATGCAACATCTAGATCAAAACGCTTGCAACATACGTCTGAAACAAATGAAACACTTTGAACAAACGCTTGCAACATGCCTATGAAACACTTGCAGCATATGCAACATCCGATCTAGTTTTGCAATATCCATATGAAACATTTGCAACAAACCTCTAAAATATCTAAAATACTTGAAACATACGTTTGCAACATGCGCTTTCAGCGCAACATCTCCTTGTTGGTTGGGAATGGAGGCTCATCAGCGTGTGGAGGTCACCGGTGTAGAGCTCGCCAGTGGCGCGGAGCTCACTACTCTAGTCGATCAGGCTGGGCATTCGGTTTAAATCGCAACTTCGGTTTGGTTTATTCGGTTTATGTAAACTTCGGTTTTCAAGGATGAACACCGATCGGTTTTTTCAAAAATAGAAAACTGAGGAGTTCGGTGTCGGTTTCCTACCTTGGTTTTTCGGTTTAAACCAAAAAACCAAAGCTTTCCTACACGCAGATCCCACCGCCACTCCTCTGCTCGTAGATCCCATGCCATCTGTTCCTCCTGCTCGTAGATCCCGTCGTCGCCGTCACTCCTGCAGTCCTTGATGTAGACTAGGCCTGATCTTTCAAAAGGTATGATAGCGTCGATTGGTGGAGACTCGACATTCACGATCTAGACTTCGAACCAAGACTGATTCAGACCCCCGCAACCGTTACACCACTGCTCCGTTGGTTATCAACCATGCAAACGCGATTGACCTCGCCGAGAAGGCTTTCCTACAAGCGAATCGAGAACACAAGCAAGAACGGGATGAACGCAATATGAAATTGCAAATAAATATGAGGCTTATGAAAATAAGGAGTTCAAGTCTTTATTCAAAAGGACTAATCGCCACAGGCGAACAAGATCAAGAACTGGGGCCCTAGTTCACAGCAAGCAGCCTTGGCGGCACAGTTGCAGCAAAACGATGTCTGTTTTACGAGGAAATCAAGAACTAAACAAAACCCAAACCCTAAGGAGAGTGACGGCTGCTATTTATAGAGTCTTGGGCGTCACCCCCCTGGACGCGCCCGCTAATGGGCCCAAACACGATACACGGTCCAACGAACCAAAAGACGGTATCGTAGCACCCTGGTAGATTCTAGACGCTAACTTGTTTCGATGATTCCCGTTGATTCCGAAGAGCTTTTGACATGAAATCACTTGTATTGGCTTCCTTATCAAATTAGCTTTCCATCCATATGTGGATCGTCGAAAACGGAGTCTGGATGCGTCTTGGGTGACCAGTTTAAGGCAGACTGGTCCTGGAGGCCGAGATGGACTCGAACTTGATTTGGGCCTCCACCTTGGTGCCTCAAACCGGATAAGCTTCGGGCCTCCTTCTTGCTTAGAACACCCTCACTGATCTCCTTGGTCTCCATATGGTTCTTCAAGCATGGTCATATGTATGGAGGTCATGTCCTCATCATCCTCCCTTTCTTGACGAAAAGCCGTCCTCGGCGTCGATTTTGATTGAAGTCGATCCTGCACAATATGAGGACAAATGAGGTTTCCAAAATAATGGGAATGGACGATGTTGTGAGAAAGAATATGACCACATGTCTAGGTTTGTAGCATGTCTTGTCCTACAGACATGTAGTCTGTTCGATTGAAATACACACGATCTTTGCAAATACTATCCTGCAAAAGATTAGTACTAACAAGAAACATATGCTCCCTTTCTTTGGATTCCACTTGTGTTCGAAAAGCAAAACTAGAGGAATATGGCATAATGAAAGTGTTGATTTTACTGTCCTCTAGTTGATCATTACTTTGCACAATAAAAGGAGAATTCAGATTTGTACAAATGTAAACTCGTTGTATCAAATATTGCCCTTGGTTGTTATATTTACCAAAAACATGATATGTATGTCTAGAGAACCATGACAAATCAGCATATGCATAGAGTTTATCCTCAAAAAAGCTAAGATTACACGGAACATCAAATTCAATGTAACCTAAAGTATTTAAAGAAGACAACAATTTCAGCTCATCAACTTCACTAGCATTATGAATAACAAGTCTATTTTCAGCATAAGTGCTCGATTTCAGCACACATATAGAATGATCATTCTTCAATGATTGGGGTATAACATAAATATCATCATGCAAGTCATCTTCGTCACAAGAAACATCAAGCAAATCATCTTGTGACAAAGGTAAATCAAGCGAAGGCTCCACTAAAATTTGCTCTATCACAGCATGATTGGTGGAAAAATTCAGCACATGAAGAGAACTCTCACCTTCCGTGAGTTTAGCATCATGGGCATTACCTTTGCTCTCATGTTCAGCAGGAGTAATAGTTGATGGTTCTGATTTTTCACATGAGGCTGTGAGCATCTCCTTTTCTATCATGTCATCCTCGCACTTTTGTACATTGTCCCGCAAAAGGTTAGGCATAGCAGGAGGAATAACAAGAGATTGATCTAGTTGATTCACCTCATCATTTGAATTAATTACAAGAGATGGATTAACAAATTTTTCTCTCATAAGATGTTTCATATCATTCCAAGTTTGAGGTTTATCAGAAGGATCTAAAGACTCCCACCAAGATAAAGCAGAATATCGCAAAACACTAACTGTATTTTTTACCTTCCTCCTTGGACACATAAAGCGAGTAGCAAATATGTTATCGATGGCAATTTCCCACTCCATGTACTCATCAGCACCAATACCATCATAGGTCGATGGATACGAACAACCTGTCATTGTTAGAAGACAACAAAAGACAACACAAAAGTATTATCCCTACCAACTACTTAGGTTGTGGACAAGGAAAAACAAGGCACTCAACTCTCAAGCGTCTTACCATGGTCTTAGAAGTGTTCTTACCAAAGCAACAAGCGGTGCAATCGGTCGGTGACTGTGATACCGTTGTAGCTTGAGTGTAATAGTTGCAAGGCGAAACTGTACTTGATTAGAAGAAAGTGGAGCTTGGACAGGCACAATATAGTAGCAAGGAAAAAAAATAGTCGCAACTGAATAGCACAGCTGAATAAGTATCCCGAGTACTTGTCTTAGTTGCTGGCCTACTCACGTTCCAAGTACCAGATGTATCAAGTGATGTGAACAGCAAGAATATGATCAGGAACAAGGTAGAAATCAGCACATGCAAACATAGCTCAAATGGCGCTCTCTATGTGCTCCTCTAGATATTGTTCCTCTTTTGCCCCTCTCTTTTTTCTATTTTTTGGGTTGTCGTTGTTTTTTTGGGAAATTTTGACTTTTTCTTTTTATTTTGTTGATATTTTTTCCTTACTTAGGAGCACAAAAGAAGTAACCACAGAAAATATGAGCTTAAACAAGTGAAAGACGTGGCCTGTGGAATTTTTAGAAAACTTGCTCAAAATCGACAAAAACCTTGTGACCACAAAAAGATGATCTTGTGACCACTTTTTGACCAATCTAAAATTTTTGAACCCTAGTAAAGCAGGGAATGGACGGATCCGAAAAAATTTTTCTGATCGATTTTGATATATGGAACGTCAAAAACGGAGTTCGTATGCGAAAACTAGACCAGTTTTACGAATCGACTCCGAATTAGAGGACAAAACGGGAACAATGCGCGCAAAATTGGTCACGGCAACAAGGAATTGATGGAAACAGTGAAGACAAGTGTAACAAATTAGATGGTGTGCACTAGAGTTTAATGGAAACAAAGGAAACACATCAAGACTTGAAGATGTTCACGGATTATGATAAAAAAACAAAGGGAAAAACACAAACTGAACTCAAAACGATCTAAAACCAGCAACCAGAACTTGACCTAGGGCACAAACTCAACAATGCGAAACAGAAACGAAATTGCACGGCACAATGAGGCTATAGGACAGGGAATATGTGGTGGCATATATTTTTTTTTAGCTTTTTGTGGACTATAGGTAATGCAAAAACAGTAATAATCTAAAGGGAAAATAAAGTTATACCCAACGGACAACAAGGTCTCTGATACCACTTGATGTAGACTAGGCCTGATCTTTCGAAAGGTATGATAACGTCGATTGGTGGAGACTCGACGTTCATGATATAGACTTCGAACCAAGACTGATTCGGACCCCCGCAACCGTTACACCACTGCTCCATTGGTTATCAACCAAACAAACGCGATTGACCTCGCCGAGAAGCCTTTGCTGCAAGCGAATCGAAAACACAAGCAAGAACGGGATGAATGTAATCTGAAATTGCAAATAAATATGAGGCTTATGAAAATAATAAGGAATTCAAGTCTTTATTCAAAAGGACTAATCACCACAGGCGAACAAGATCAAGAACTAGGGCCCTGGTTCACAGCAAGCAGCCTTAGCGGCACAGTTGTAGCAAAACGATGTCTGTTTCATGAGGAAATCAAGAACTAAACTAAACTCAAACCCTAAGGAGAGTGATGGCTGCTATTTATAGTCTTGGGCGTCACCCCCCTGGACGCGCCCCCTAATGGGCCCAAACATGATACACGGTCCAACGGACCAAAAGACGGTGTCGCAGCACCCTATTAGATTCTGGACGCTGACTTGTTTTCGATGATTCCTGTTGATTCCGAAGAGCTTTTGACATGAAATCACTTGTATTGGCTTCCTTATCAAATTAGCTTTCCATCCATATATGGATCGTCAAAAATGGAGTCTGGATGCGTCTTGGGTGACTAGTTTAAGACAGACTGGTCCTGAAGGCCAAGATGGACTTGAACTTGATTTGGGCCTCCACCTTGGTGACTCGAACCGGATAAGCTTTGGGCCTCCTTCTCGCTTAGGACACCCTCGCTGATCTCCTTGGTCTCCATATGGTTCTTCAAGCATGGTCATATGTATGGTCATGTCCTCATCAGTCCTGCTCGCGGATCTTGCCGCCGCCGTTGCTCCTACACGAAGATCCCACCACCACTCCGCTCATATCTGCCGTTGCACTGCTCACGCCCTTCGATGCTCGCAGCTGCCGCCGCGCGTTCGCCCGCTCCGGTGCTCGCAACAGCCGCCGCCCCACTCGCCTGCTCCATACTCCGCAGGGTAGAGGCTAGGGTTTCTCGCCTGCTCCGACACTCAGGTGTCTCGTGGTCTCACCTAGCTCATGGCCGAGTGGGCCTATTTATTACTGGGCCGAGGTGCACTGGCAACTTGGCGAGTGGGAGTTCGATGAAAGTTTGGTTTGCTCGATTTTACGGTTTGTTTTCAGGTACAAACAGAACACCGAGCCAAAAACCATAGTTTCCAGAACCAAAAACCAAACCGAACAGAAAAACCGATAGTTCAGTTCATTTTTGGTTCGGTTCGGTTCGGTTCTCGGTTTCTGGTGTAAATGTGCCTAGTCAAACCGGTGGAGAAGGCCACGACAGGTCCCATGGAGAAGGCTGTGGCGGGTCTTGTGATGCCCTAGGTGTCAATTTCAAGTTAAGCAGTGAATTAAGTCTAATCTAAACAAGTCAAAGGATGATTGTGAGCTTTAGTTTAACACCTGACAAGTGGTGACAGAGGTGGAGTCAAATTCTTTCAAATATGACCTAACTTAAACTTTTCAAAGGCAAAGACAAAACTCTTTTGTTTAAAAGTAAATTTTATTTCAAAATTTGCATGAGTAGTTTTAATCATGTCTTTTCATGTGCATCACCTAATCATGAACATATCCTGTCACATGAAAAGTTGCATGTTGTTTGGATCAAAAAGTTATATGAAATGATAATTTCCGCTTTGCTTAAAACACTTTTGTTAATTGAGTAGAAACATGTGATGTCAACTAAACCTTGCATTCATGTTCAAACAACTCTAATTTAACTCTTGAACAAAAGTGAGTTAGGGTTTATATTTGGAAAATGTGAAGAAAATGCTAAAAAATAGCTAAAACTCTAGTTTAAACCTTTTCATGTTGCTGCTTTGGTCAATATAAAACTTTGGTTTCTGTTTCAGTTTTGAGGTTTGGCCTTTAATAAAAGTTGTAGTTTAGTTTGTGTACAACGAACTTTGTCTTTGGACCCAAGCCTAAATCAGCCTCTAACCTGTCCAAACAGTGATCACAAGTTTGCATGCAGTGCAGTTTTAGCTTTCCAAAAAAAATCTAAGTCCCTGAATATTAGTTATTAAGTTCAATATTTGGTGAATTATTAAATCAATTTTCATAAATAAAATTTGTGCAACTTTGCTTCTATGAATTGGTGTGATGTTTGCACTTTGATATTGAGCTATTGGTTGGATTGTTTCATCAATGTTTGGCTACTAATTAATTGCCCAAAGTAGCAAATCAATTCATTTGTAGCACTATAAATTGAATGCAGTTTTTTTCAGTTTCAGGGTTAGGTTTTCAAAATTCAAAACCTTTCAAACTATCAAGTTTCTGTGGATACTCATTTAAGCAATGTTGGACATCCCTTTTAGTTCTATAACTTTTAGTAATGGAGTTTTAACCTAGGATGAATGGTTTGAGAGAAAAATATAGAAGGAGAGGAACTGTCAGTCAGTGAGCAGTGGCTGGCCGGCAGCAGCCTGCTCGGCTGCTACGCCGTTGCCGACGGCCACCTTCTCGGTGTTTTGCCATTTAGGCCACTCCATCACCATGAACAGGGGCTGAGCTACGCTGACGAACCTAGAGAATCCTCGCTGCGCCCAATTAATGCTCCCAATGCCGGCAACTCCTCCTTTTCTTTCTCCTCTGTTGCCACCGCCCACCTCTGCTCGCCAATCAAATTTGTCGTCACTGTTCAACCCCCGCTCAATTCGTTGCACCAGCAGCTGCGCCATGCACTGCCCTTCCTTCCCCACCAAGCTGCACCATGCCTCGTCGTAAGGAGAGCGCTCCCGACCCAATGCCGCCGCCATAGGTGCCATGGCCGCCGAGCTCGCGCTCGCCGTTGTAACAACCCAACTAGGTTAAAATCATAAAGCATAGTTTGGTGTTATGCCACATGTGTAATTAAATTCCTAAATAAATAAATCATGCATGCATCCTTAATTCCACTTGTAATTTGGATTCTTTTGCCTTATGTGATGTTTAACTAACTTACTTAATATTTATGATAAACCCTAAATAATGAATTATTTGTTGGAAGAATAAAACACCCCTATATAAAAACTTCAACTATTTTTGTATAACAAAAATAGCCAATAATCCCTAATATATGGGATGTATTTTGACCACCATTTGAAATACCTTGTGGGACCCACTACATGACTCGAAGCTCAAGTTTAAACTCTAACTAAATTTGAATCGAAGCAAAAGAAATAAAAGAGAAAGGAAAGAAGAGGGAGCAGCAGCAGCCCAGGCCTGCTCGGCCTTGCAAGCTAGCCCGGTCGAGCCCGCCTGCCCTCCCACTCGCGCACACGGCCCACGAAGCCAGCCCAGCAACACCCTAACACCCGCGCGCGCACAAGCCACTGACGAGCCGGACCCGCCCGTCAGCCGTCACGCACCGCACGCCGCCGCATCAGGACAAGCTGACAAACGGGCCCCCTCTGTCAGCCGCCTAGCTACAGCGTCGTCGTCTTCCCCACGCTCAATCCACCACGCGACCGGGAGCCGACCGCGGAGTAGGCGCGGGCTCGGGGTCACGCACATCGCATGACCCTGTCCCCCACCTTAGCGCCGCACCCACGCAACCGCCCCCGCACGCGAGAGCCGCCCGATGCGCTCGGCGCATCACCAGCCGTTCCGCCATCCGCCATGGATGAGCATGGAGCTCGACCTATAAAAGGGAGGACCCAGAGTGCCCTAGGGTTCCTCAGCCCACCGCCGCCGTTCGGTGGCCCAATTGCCCGCATCACTCCAAGAGAAGAGGGCCGAGAGGAGGACCCGGAGGAGGGAGGCGAGCAGGGAGCTCAGAGTCATCGACCACCGGAGCTCGGAGCACCGCCCCGAGCACCTACTCCGACGACGCGGCTTCCACCGCTACATGGGCGCACCATCATCACCACACCGCCACTCTGTGCCGCCAAGCATCGCACGGTGAGCCTATCGCTGCTGAGACCTCCTCCTAGCCCCATGGACGCCGAGCACGCACACGCGCCAAGCACGCCGCGGCGACGTCGAGCCATCCCGGCTCGAGCACGCCAACGCAAGCCACACACGCGATGCCCTACACGCACGCACGGGCGCGCACACCGCAGCCACTAACACGGCCATGGTGAAGCCATCGCGGCCACATCACCGCGGTAGAGGTGACGCCACCACCTTGGCTGGCTCTTCCTCACCACGGAACACGCCACGCTCGTGATCGAGGTAGACGAAGGCCACCAGAGGACCCCCGTTGACCACACCGCGCCACGACCGGAGCGCCACCGCAACCACTTCGACTCCACCTTGGCCAGGACCGCTAGGAGCGCCTGGCGCCTCCTTGTCTCGCCCTATTGACTAGAGTCACGGGAAGCTCACGCGCCCCGCCAAGCATGCTCCCAGCCACCACATCGCCCTGCCGCCATAGAGCACCGCCGTGACACCTGGATGATAGCCGTATAGACCAAGAAGCTGTTAGCCGGCCGTAGCGCCTTGGCCACGTGCACCGGACCTCGGGCAGAGCTCCACCATGCACCACCACCGCGTGCAGAATCCACCACGCCTTATGGTCGTCGTCGACGCTACACTATGCCTCCTCGCTAACTGACTGAAGGAAGACGGGGCACCAGGACCCCTAGAGTTGCCCCTAGATGCCTCGCCGACGAGCACCGCCACGCCGAGCCACCGTTTACCATGGCCAGAGCCCTAGGAAGCCCTAGCCGTCGCCTCGACCCCACCATCACGGTCGCCATGGCATGGGGAAGCTATTGCCTACCCTAATCGGACGCTAGCGCCGCCACGGGGGCTCGCCGGTTACCTCACCGCCGGCGGGAGCCTCGTCGAGGAAGAGAAGGGGAATTTGCCCTCGGTGATCTCGCCGACCACTTCGGCGATCTCTCCGACCACCTCGGTGATCTCTCCGACCACTTCGGCGATCTCTCCGACCACCTCGGCGACCTCTCCGACCACCTCACCAGCGGATACACCACTCCAAGTCCCTACATGCCACGTAAACCAGTCACAGTGTGACACGTGTCAGCCCAGAATTAATCAGCCTTTATTATTTTTAGAAATGGATTTAATCTTCGGAAATTCATAACTAATTCATACGACCTCAGAAAAATATGAAACCAGGACCAAAATTCATCTAAAATCGAGCTCTACGCAATGAACCCATGTTTGAGTGCATTTGGCTCTTTTGAATTTTCATTGCCTCTTTGTGCTATTCTATAGACGTCGCTAATGCGACTATAATTCGATCATATGCAGACTCGGAGGAGAACTAGATGGACGAGGATCGTGAGTACCGTGAGGAGTGCGGGGACGACTTCACTAAAGGTGCCACATCCCACCCAACCTCGTAGCACCTATTACACATGGCTAATATAGAACTGCTATTGCTTTACTTTATTGTTATATTCACACTATGAGAGAACTTGCAGGGTAGTATGCTTACTTGATGGCCTTTATCTTGACGCAACCTTACCCCTGCTTACCCTGCTATTAGGCTAAACACACGCTTGCTGCTATATTTTATTGCTTATTACTTCTACTACGCTTGTACTACATTGATGCATGGTGAAAACTGGTGTTATCTAGACTATGGGGAGAGTGCTGCGTGTGTGACTTGGGTGCATGGAGGGTGAGGGTTGTGTCGACCAAGTTAGAATATACGACGAGACTAGGGCAAGTCTTGCCACGGGGTGCTACCTGGGCACCCCTGGAAATGGATACTTGTGGTGGGTAAACGGTATATGAGGTGGCCCTGGGTGTGAACCTGTGATGGGAGGAGCCCGGGGCGGAGGTGCTGTGGTGGCACGGTAAATGGAAACCCTGATGAAGACATTCTGGCTTGGTCATCCCTAAGGACTTACTAGTACTCAGATTCACCGGGAAGCCTTACGTACCACTCGCCCTATATGGTGCGGGACGGCCAGACTACTTGGTAGGATATTGCCACTATTGCTAGGTTGAGAGCGGACAGTGCGAGGAGGTACGGGGTGCGGAGGATTCCCCCCACACCCTTCCAAGACTTCATGGAGACCTTGTGGACCCGGCTCATGACTCATAGTTTTAGCCACCCCAGACTAGACTTGGGGTGTACCAGGGCTGAATGGTAGAGTGGCATTATCCTAGGCTAGCAAGCGGCCAGAATCAGTCCAGTTGACGACGGTCAGCAAGGAAGGCGGATCTTGTGGTTATGTAAAACCTCTGTAGAGTGTATGGTTGATCGATCGATACATATGCCGACTTGTCGGCTATGGACCTTTCCTAGGTTTCGCTTAAACTAGATAGTGAGATGAGTCCTTCTCTTCTCCCCCTGTGAGTGAGTGTTCGGTCATAGCCAGGGGCTACGGGCCATGAGACAGTGCCGAGAGGGAGTTGTCTTGTCGACTGAGCGATGGTATGGTGGTGATGTGGTGATGGTGTGGAGATGGTGGTATATCGATCCCAGGATCGAAACCTGGCTCTAGACAGAAATGGGGTGGAATGGGTGTGGGAATGGTGTTAAAACTTGACCAACTATTAATATATATATACTTGATATGCTAAAATATAGGAAACCCTAGCCTTATAGGTTCCTTTTGAATATATCCAACTTGCATCCAATTTCCACAAAGCAATGCTCATAGGGTGGGAGTGGCCAGTACAAATCGTACTGATAAATTTTGGCACACAGGTTCTGCTGAGGAGTATAGCTCTGAGGAGTTTGACGGTTGAGGGGTTCGTTCCTACGCTCGAGTTGGCGATCTTATCTTCAAGCTGTTCTGAATGAATGTTACTTTTGATTCCGCCAATGCGGCGATGTAATAATTTATGTAATTCCGCACTATTTGTACTCTGATATTATGTTGTATGGATGTGATATTCGACTGGAATTTGGGTAATATGATCTACAATGGTCTTATTACACTTTGACTCTGTGGATTTCCCTTCGCGGAAATCAGGTCGTTTCAGCCGTGTCCAGCATGTCCCTGTCTCCTTTCTCCTTCTTCTCCTTCTTGTTTTAGCTTCACCAAGAACCGTTATTGCTTAACCGCTTGACCAATTAACGTTTCAAGCATCGGCTTCGCCGGAACACCGTGCGCAGTCGCCGTGCTCTGGGCGCCGTGCCGCCATGTGCGCGGCCATCCCTCGCTATAGTCCCACAGAGCCTTAACCCTAACCCCTAGATCCCCATGCGAGCTCCTTGAAGCCCATGCTCGTGGCCATCGGCCAAACCTTGGCCGGAGATGGTGAGCCCGTCGCTGCCGTCATGGCTTAGCGCGACCGCGCCACACCTAGCGCCGCCGCCTAGCCTAGGAGTCGAGCGCCCCACCTTAATCTACCTCGTTACATGTGGAGTGAGAGCCTAAAGGAAGGGGACTGGTCCAAGACCATGTTTGCTATGGGCTTTGGGCTTTGGGCAATTCATGTGAGGATGCAGGATCATGAGTTTTGCGAAACGGTCCAGACTCACCGCCGAATGGAGTGAACGGTGACCCACGCTAGCTAATGTGGGCTCGTACGGGTGTGTGTTTGGGATTGCCCAGCTGGATGTAATCGATTCGAATCACCATCTCTCCCGGATAGCGAGAAACTCATACCTTGCTCCGGCAATCATAGTAACTGATAAAACATGATGGTTCTATTGATCACGATAATTGAATATGATAACTACTGTGATACTTATTAATCAAATAATTGTTACAAGATAGATGCAAACTTAGCTATAATTGGCTTCACTGAACTTGATGCTAAAATATTAAAGTAAGGACTTATATAGTAAGCTCTTTTGCAAAAGATTATGCTATCCAACTAGCTCCACCAAATAAACCATGCATATCCTTGGAGTCTTCATTTTTCTCCTGTCGGATAAGTCTTGCTGAGTACAATTGAGACCCTGTTGCAGGTGAAGTGCTATGTCTGCTGAAGGTGGTGACTAAGTACCGGTGCGCTCGGCTATTCTGTATTTGCTTCTCATCTATGCTTTTGTTGGAGGGTGTCATCAGAGCTAGCAATATGATTCAAAATTATGATTTGGTAATCATTTTAAAGTTATGTTGTTTTAGCCTATTTGATGTGAAACTAAACTTGTATTAATTACTTGTGACCCTATTGTAATATTATTTCCGCTGCAAATTCTGTGTATGTGATATGTATTTGATTAATCAAGTATGATCTTGTGTTGTGAAGTTGATTTATCGAGGCCTTCGTGGTACTCGACTGACTACCGGCTTTATATAAGTGATGGTATGCGCGTGTCAACGTATTTAACGGGGACAGTCATACTTAATCTTGTTTAAATTGGACGGTTCTGTCACAGGTCTGTGCGCTGGAGGAGCCGCGGTGGGTGGGAGGCGAGGTGGAGAGGGAGGAAGACGGGCTGCTGTGCTATGGCGTGGAGGAGATGCCGGCCGACGGAGCGGAGGCGCGATGGAGAGGGAGGCGCGATGAAGAGGGAAGCGTGGTGGAGAGCACAGTCACGGAGAGCTGTCGCAGCGCTGTAGTGAGCTGAGTTTTTTCTCTTTTTTTTTAACGGTTGGATGAGCAGATAAGATGCGGTTGTTGGGCTGCGTCACGGCTCACCATCGGCATCGTCCGGACAGACGGACGCTCTATGCCCATCATTACCGTTTGGGTTATACTGGAAATAAAAGTCATACTAGCATAGTAGCACCCTAATGGACATGCACGAATTGTGTAACCGAAATTGCGCGAGGCCGGAAACGTGATGATGAGTAGCCCCATGCAAATACACATTTTCAACTCAAAATTCCACGTGAAAAATAGTTTTCTTTTAAAATTTATTTTCGAGAGGATAGAACACCTACATTCGGTTCTGTTCTGCACTGTTTACAGCATGCCCTTCTATTTCTTCATTCTCCTTTTTCCCCCCTTTCCTGCATACCTTGTCGGGCCAGTCTTTATCGCAGGCACATAGAACCAATTGGGACTTGTTTCTGCAGTATGGAAGACGAAACAACCTACCACACACTCACCCAGTGCCCTTATGTGGTTGAGTTCTAGAACAAATTCAGGAAAATTGGTCGTGTAGCATCAAAAGATATCGATCTCCGTAAAATATCACCGAATGTTTGGTACTCCGTAAAATATCATTGAAAGATTAAACTGTGAACTGAGAGTAGCATTATGTTAAAATGAAGTCACGGGAGTGACGGAAGCCTCCGTCGCGCCCGTACACGATGTTGTCGCGGATGCTCGCTACGAATAGGAACGACTCCTGTGGTACCCCGCCACCACGTGCAGCGCCCGCAGGTTGTGCTTGCGCACGTCCTTGCCAGATAGGACTATAAGAGCACGTGCCAGGACGTGGGCTCGTAGAACCGCTGCACCAGCGCTAGCAGGTTCCAACGGCTAGAAGCACGCGTCCTTGCCAAGTTGAAGAAGCACACGTCTAGCAGCAGGTTTCGGCGGCCAGAAGCAGCGCATCGTCTTCACCACCGCCAGACCATGGCCCTGTCGACGACTTGGACGAGACCGACGAGGTGCCGAGGATGACGCAGCTGCCGAGGGTGGAGCCGAAGTCGGCCTTCCACTTTAGGAGCACGCCATCGTCAGTGCCAGCTCGATATGGAGGCGCCGCGGCTGAGCGGAGCACCTCGGAGCACGAATGGTGAACTGGTGGGAGACGTCCGCGACGGGCGCGGGCAGTGGCTCGGAGCGCCAGGAGACGCCCGCCGCGGCGGGGGACAGGATCTGGCCAGCGCGTGGCGATGCCACCGACCAGGACGCGCGCGATGTGCACGAACGCGCCGCGCCCGCAGCTAGCGCCTAGTGCGGCGGGGAGCCCGGTACAGCGGAGGAGGAGGAGGGCGGCGGGTCGTCGGGATGACGCGGACGAAGACGGAGTCGACGAGCAGCACGAGTGCGTGGAAGCGGCGCGAGACGAGGGCGCAGCTGCCGAGCGCCTTGATGTCGCCGATGCGGTTGAGGACGTCCCGCTGCAGGGGGCCTCCTCCTCCTCCTCCTCCATCCCATGCAAGTTACATGCACACAGATCGGGATCGGGGAGAGGCGTCGGCGTGGGGCAGGACCGGGCGGGGCGAAAGCCGGGACGGCAAGGACGTGCGCAAGCATGGGCGCTGCGGCACGTGGTGCCGGTGGTGCCGCAGGAGCCGTTCCTATTCGCGGCGAGCGTCCACGAGAACAACACGTAAGTGCGTGACGGTGTGATGGAGGCTACTTTCAGTTCCGTCACTTATGTGGCTATATTTTAATAAAATGCTATTTTCAGTTCACGGTTCAATCTTTTGATGGTATTTTACAAGGATACAAACTTTCGATAGTATTTTACGGAGATCGTAATCTTTCAATGCTACACAACCAATTTTCTCAAATGCTTGCTACACAACCAATTTTCCCAAATGCTTTCTGTCCAGAGAGAGAGAGAGAGAGATTGGGGCGTGATTATGTGCGCAATGTGGTCCTTGTGGCGAAGCTGGAATGATCGCTGGCATGGCAAATCGCCGATCGACCCGGGCGCGGCAATGGAGTGGGCGCTTGAGACGTGCTGCCAGCTGTCAGGCGGTAAACGGTGGCGCCAAACATGCAATGGCGAATGCCGAAGGAGGGGACACTCAGGGCATGTTTAGTTGCCAAAATTTTTTGCGCACTATTCGTCATATCGAATCTTGCGGCACATGTATGGAGTACTAAATGTAGACGAAAAAAAAACTAATTGTACAGTTAGATGAGAAATCGCGAGACGAAACTTTTAAACCTAATTAGTTCATAATTAGACACTAATTGTCAAATACAAACGAAAGTGCTACAGTTGCCAAAAATCCAAAATTTTTTGGATCTAAAGGGGGCCTCAAGATCAACGTCAATGGTGCTTTTTCCCAGGAGTCCAGCACGGGTGCAACGGGAGCGGTCCTGCGAGACAGTGGCGGGAACTTCCTTGCGGCATCGGCTCGTTGGCTGGATTCGTTGGGGGTCTGTCCTCCTGGCAGAACCAGAAGCGCTCTGGGAAGGTGTGCGGCTAATACCAGCAAGAACCGGGGAATGGATTATTGTAGAGACGGGTTCTCAAGAGTTGCAACAACAGAAGCAAGTACCGGTCCGAAATCACTAACAAGCATGGACGCCGTTGAGGAGATGGCCTCAAATTTCACCTCCTTCAATGTTATGCATACTAGAAGATCGGCAATTTTTGCAGCTTATTTGTGCGCCCAGCATGCTTCTTCTTTTTTAGCTAATTATGTATGTATGTGGCCTCCTACCTTCTTACAGAATTATCTGCAATTTGATTGTAACAACGTTGTTTAATGAATGAAGCGGTTCGAAAAAAATGTGTGTGTGTGTGTGAACACGTTCGGCCTTTGGAGAGTCCCGGGTTCTTTGTGGATGGAGGCCTCCTGAAGAAAAGCGGAGAACTAGTACGCGCATCGACCACGAATCAACAACCGTAAAGAAAGATCCAGACGCTATTGCCAGAAACCACAACGCTACTTCCAAAGCGGAGAACTAGTACGCGCATCTACCACGAATCAACAACCGTAAAGAAAGATCCAGACGCCATTGCCAGAAACCACAACGCTACTTCCCGGTGGCACTGGCAACCAGGACCAGGTACGGTTCTGCGTCATCTAGAACACGAGGGCTCATGCTAGCTAATTAGCCTTGGACCCTTGGTTCATGCGTCACATCTATGGCTGAACGTAGTAGTACTACCAGGATCAGCGCAGGAGATGCCTGTGGCCGCCAGGAGGGCAGCAAGGAACCCATACGCCTAAACACTTGCATCGATGTGTGTAGTCTGATGCCATTGCAGCCATAGATCACGCATCACGTCTGCAGTCGTGCTGCCTGACCTTAGGCCTCGTGCAGCTATCGGGACTGCATCGGCATCGCATGGCCCCGTACGATCGATTCAGGCTACGCGTAGCAATAAGGGACTCCACTACTGCACTTCCATGTTCCATCCCGTGTAAAACACGTGATGACGTGAAGGATCCAGTCCTTTAAACGACAAGCGCATGGCATAATACACCGGAGCATCCTCTGCGATCTGCATGTGTGCTTCACAATCCAGGTCAGCTCCTTAACAAATATTTTTACTCATGTACTGTTTCCATGTCTGGTGATTCTCAGATAACCAACCACAGGTATGGTGATTTTCAAGCTGATGAAATGAACATATAACAACCATAAGTTTAACATATACAGAGGTAAGTGCTGTCAAACTGCAGCAGCAGATACAAGCATTTTAACTAAATCGACAATGACAACTGGATTGCCATGGCACTGGCATTCCTTAATACAACTCGAACTTTATTCCAAGCTAATTCGTCAAAGAGGTTATTTATCAACTTCGACCAAGCACAACACAACTAATCACGACAGAGTTCTAACGACCAAGTCACGACAGATAAAAATCCGTACACCAAGGTTTTCCACAAGACCAGACAAACATCGCGATTCTGCTTCACGGCAGACAAACACAAATGCAAACACAGCAGTTACTTCGCTCTAAGCTCAGTCTTCCCACAAGCTTCAGATTGCCTTACTGAACCAGTCTTCCCACAAGTTTCTGCAGTCTCCCCTCAGTGCTCTCTATTATGGTGAGCCTCCGTGCTACTTTCATGAAGTCACTGTCACACACACACACACACACACAATATAGTTTAAATGTACTAGTATATAGTAGACACTGATTATATACAAGGGCAATAAACGCTGATAAGTGATGACATTAAGGAAACACTCACCTGAATGGCTCTTCACCAGTATGCTTGACAGCACCAGCAGCATCACGGTAACAAAGGTGGCTCATTATTTCTGCCTTCTCAATTCCAAACATGTCAGCTAACTGACCGTACAGCTCTTCGTATGAACCAAAGACAGATAAGTCAATGGTGCGACCAACATCCTCTGATTCCATAAATACCTTGCAGTGCCCGGCTTCTAACCCAAGTTCAGAAGCCTCGCGACCTTGGGATGAGAAACCGATGCAAATCGATGAACCAGAACCATCAGATACATTTCCTGTCTTCTGAACATTGCCATCAGAAGAACTGTTTCCAGTAACCTCAGGGGAGAATGTTTCCCTTGATCCTCTAGAATTCATCTGATGCTCAGTAAGGATCGGCTTTCCAAACAGCATTATATGGGGTTTCTTTCTGTTATCAGATTTCTCTGTGGCCTGTGGTGTGCCAATTGTCAACAAGCAAGAGACACTCTCATTGACTGGTGCACTGCTGATCACAAAACCCTTGGATATATGGGATGGCGGAGTGATAGCATCAAGCCGGTTAAAACCGCCGCCTTGGAACAAACCGAGGTGCAGCTTGCTAAGCTGGTGGTCTGTTAGGGGTAAACCAAATTGAGCATGCCTGGCTCCCTGTATGCCTGCAGGAGCAATGTCCGAGAAACAGCGAAGAGGGCTGTTGCTTGGACCAAGTGGGTTGCTGTGGAAAATTGGATTCAACAGCTGACCATCAAATGGAAAGTCTGGATGTTGGGGCACCCGCAACTTCTTTCTAGGTGGAGAAAATGGTCCCAGGTGAATTGGTGGAATGCTTGATACAATCTCCACAAGCCATGGATTGACACATTTCACATTCTGCAGCAAATCTGGTTCATCCCATGTCACCTGCAATAAATTTGGAACTATGTGAAAAAAGAGACAGTGCACACAATTAGAATATGCTGGTGCTGGCAGAGCTAATAAGGACAAAGGAAGCATAATCTAACAATAAATTGTGTACCAATTGCACAAGTAAATTCTTTGTGTTCAAAGTAAATTCTTTCTACATCTGCTATAATTAATAACATCAGACAATATAAGCAGGCGAGCTTCAAATGTCTCACTTAACAATGCTAGTAAGACACCTACATTTGTATTCCTACATTGCCTGTCAAGCCATGTACCAAGACAATTCCAAGAAAACAAAAACATACTAGGGTAAGGACAGATGAGCAACCAACAGGTAGCGCATTAAAGTTAAACTAATGCTAGATCAATATTATGCTTGTGCCTCAATCTCTTTCTCAAGGTACTGTCGTACGGATGTACAATGCCATGCTGCAATTAAATATCAGCTAGCAATCTTATAAAGGCATTGATCATATAGGCAAATGTAAGGTACTGTCATTAACTTGGAAAAAAAGGACCAATTGATTCAGGAGTCCAGGACTGAGAAACCTATATATAAATGGATGTTTGTTGGAAATATGTGAATGTTAATGAGTTCACTCCCCACATTTCAATTTCAGCTAGACACACATATAAAGCAGATCAAGTTTCCTAATGTTTCCTGATGCTAACAAAACGATGCTTACCAGCTTCCAAATTGTGCAGAAACAGACACAAAAAGCTACGTAGCTATGATGATAGGATACATGGAGATGAGAAACAATGCTGTAGAAGATGACAACACTGATCTCAGTGACCACTAACCAGAAGAGACTGACGAAACATACTAACAATTTGAAAACTATACATTCCAGAAGAGAAAGTAACTGAATCAAACAGATGGTATATTTGCCCAAGAGTTAAATGTATTGTAAGTCCATTAACTTTTGGTCGTGTTTCATCTAGGTCCATCAACTTTCAAACTACATTTTTTGGTCCATTAACTTTTGGTGGTGTGTCATCCAGGTCCATCAACTTTCAAACTACATTTTTGGGTTCATTAACTTTTGGTGGTGTGTCATCCAGGTCCATCAACTTTCAAATTGCATTTTTGGGTCCATTAACTTTTGGTGGTGTGTCATCCAGGTTTATCAACTTTCAAATTGCATTTTTTGGTTCCTCAACTTATTAACTGGTTCACCGTAGGTCCATACCTCTTCGTTTAGCGAATAGATCGGACATGGCACGCCAAATAAGCAGCCACCGTGGAGTAGGTGGTGAGTCCATAGCCCCTCAAGATGTTCATGGAGACTTGTCTAGCAATAATTCAAATGTAGCAGCTGGTAATTCGTTAATATCCTCTGGTCTTAAATTTGGGACTATTATTTTTAAGGATAAATATATTGTGGACATGGAGAAATTTACAACTGTTGGACTGTCATCAAAGATATTTTATAGAGGTGCCTTATTATTGCGTGGAAAGTAGGAGAAAAATGAAGCCAACAAAATACATCAGTACTAATTCTAAAGAGGTGGAGATCATCAATGGAATTTTCCCAACGTGATTAGCATCCTTGCCGTAGTATTTTATTATTTTCATGCATTAGTTTCCTATCCAGTTGTGACACACGATCTTTTATCTAGCATCTAGCTTTTAGTGCCTACGTGAGTCAAATTGGTGGCTGCATTTGGACGTGCCGTGCATGTTAGCCGAATCAGGGACTCAGGGTCAATCGGTCCTAGTTGGGCTGGTGGAGTCCGAGTTTTGTTTGGGTCAGGTGGCCTGCGTGCCTGTACCTGTGGCCTTCGGCCTTGTACCGGGTAGATTAGACTAGATTTTATTGTGGAGTTTATTCCCCGCCGAGCCGCCGCTCGAGAAACTTAGATGGTGATCCCATCAGGTTCTTCGTATTGAAGATTATCTCTGGATGGTGATCTCGTCCTGTACTCCACGGTGGCTGCTTTTTTGGCGTGCCATGTCAGATCTATTCGCTAAACAAAGGGGTATGGACCTACGGTGAACCAGTTAAAAAGTTTAGGGACCTAAAAATGTAATTTAAAAGTTGATGGACCTAGATGACACACCACCAAAAGTTAATGGACTAAAAAATGCAGTTTGAAAGTTGATGGACCTGGATGACACACCACCAAAAGTTAATGGACCCAAAAATACAGTTTGAAAGTTGATGGACCTAGATAACACACCACCAAAAGTTAATGGATCTACGGTGCATTTAACTCTTTGCCCAATAATTCCTCAGATGCTCAATTTCATAATTGAATTTTTGTGTAGAAGGCTTCCAGATGCTTCATGTGGGCTACAAACGGTTGAGCACCATGCACTGTGTGCTGGTCATCTTTCTAGTGTGAACCAGAGCACCTCAAGCAAACATCATGTTTAAGCAATTTATGCATATTCCTAACATTGAACCAATAGTTCCATAAGAGCAGTTAATTTCACAGGGCATGAAACATTCATAGTCTCATAGATACCAGAACCACAACACTATTAACCCCAAACAGGAAGCAAGTTAAAAATAGCATGCATCAGTACATAATGCAGTATGGGAGACATGGGATCAAGCAAAACCTGAAGAAGCCTCCACGGTGAATTTGACCATCTGATTGGGTCAGCAACCTGAGCAGAAGCTATCGTCCCCATAAACCAGCTGATCCTTGATGAATCCTCTGTCTCAAATGCCATCTTGAACCTCATCCCTGGGCACCACTGGTTCCTCATCGCGTTCTGCACCGATGCAGCCTTGACAACAAACTCCGGTGTGCTAGCTCTCGGGTAGTACACCACCTCAAATGGTTGGCCGCTCGCCGCTAGGCTTGCGGCCTCAACAACATCCGTGATCTTCACCTTCCCCCTGCCTCTCATGTACCCACCAGGACCCTTCATCATCTTACCCTCCTCATCCTTCAAGAAGGCCGACAGGGCCCCATACCCCGGGGCGTTCCACCCAGACATGCACTCCATGCCACCACAGGACACCCGCTTGGCACGGCGTATCCCGACGCACAGCTCGCCATGCTCGGTGCGCAGGAAGACGATGGAGTCCCCGGCGATGAGCTTCTTCTGGTTGACGAAGGTGCTCCATCCCGTGGTGAGCAAATGCCGGCGCGGCGTGCCCCGGTAAATGTGGCGGAACTTCCAGACCTCCCCGTGCACGTCCTTGGCGAGCACCGTCTGCACGGGCGGGTCGGCCCGGTAGTCGAGCTTGGGGAAGATGGTCTCGGCGCAGTAGCGCGGCACGGAGAAGCCGCCGCCGTTGTTGGCGTCGGACTGCGTGAGCGTCTTGGCGAAGGAGGACAGCTTCTCCCGGGCGTCCGCGGGGTCGCCGCCGAGGCCGAACTCGTCGGGCTCTCGGAACTCCACCTCGCCGGGCGCGAGCGGCACCAGGCGGATCTTGGCGAAGACCTCGTCGGTCTCCGGATCGGCCAGGAAGCGCACCCCGGTGACGCTGCAGAGCACGAGCGGCGGGAGCGGTCGCGCCCCGGCGGCGAGGTCGGCGGCCCCGCCGGCGTGCGCGTGCTCCGCGTGGCCCTGCGGGAAGTAGTAGACACGGGAGCGCACGGGCGGCATCTGCACCATGCCGCCGGCGCACGCGTGCCACAGCTGCGGGTCAAGGCACCTCTGCTCCTCGCGCGCCTCCTTCATGGCCTCCTCGTCGTCGTCGTCGTCTTCCTCCACCGCTACCAAATGCGATCACTGTCCAGCAGAGCAACCTGCCACGTCCCCCGTTATTCACACGAACCCAAGTACCAAACCACCCCACGCAACCCACGAAACGAAAAGCAAGCAATTGGAAGAACGGAACGGCGACAGCAGAAGCGATACCTCCTCCACGAACGCCCAAGGGTTCCAACTGGCACATCATGGGGGTGCCGGGACCGCTACTCCGGAAGAAGAGACGTTGGCACCGGGCAAAGCGGACGAGAAATCTACATCAGGGCCGGCATCGGCCCGGGCAACGGCTCTGTCCGAAAACTCCTTCCCTCCCCCAAGCTTTGCTTCGGTTGCCCGAGCCCCAGGAAAAGACGAAATCTCGACGGCGGCGAGGTGGGGAGCGAGAGAGAGGCTGACGGTGGTGGTGGCGCGCGCGCTGCTACAGCGGCACACACAACAGTAGGTTGGAATTATGGCGAGGGAGGTGGCCTCGGACGCCTCTCTCTCTGATGAGTGCCGCTGCAGCTGCAGTAGCGGCACACAGCACCACAGCCCAGTGGAAGCGCGGCCCCACCGGATCCGCCGCGCCCGCACGAACAGCCAACAGCGCCGGGGACGCGGATTTTCTGCTGTCGGTGGGGTGCGGCCGGGCAACGCGCGGTGGTAGTGATGACTCCGTTCCGTTTTTGCCGGTCGTGTCGTCTGAAATCGTGTCCTGTTTGGATTCATCTCGAGATGGTCGGTCATCCACTGCCAGTCCAACAGCCTCCTGGTTTATCTCAACTGACCCACAGATTATTCGTAATAGTAACGTTTGTTTTTTTATTAATAATTATATTATATATGAGAAGATTAGATGAGCTACTGGAAATAACGTTTTATTTTACGGCCAGATGGGGACGGGCAGTGCATGATACCAAAGTTGCTGCGACGGGACTCCAGCTAGACTGATCACTGATGAAGAGCAAAACGCTGCTCGCCCTTGTGTAGAAAGCTCACGCATTTGTGGTCTCCTGAACAAGCAAACCATGACTGGAAATGGACCGGATCATCATGTGGAATGTCCACTCGATCTCCGACTCCTCAGAGGCAGAGCATGCATCATGAACCGACGCCCCGATCTTCAGCGTACGGCACGCCATTTCCAGCGCAGGAACTGAATCATGAGATGTTCTGGGCCAGGGCGGTCTGGCTCACATTTGTAAGCGCGGGCGGCACACGGTTGCATGCGGATTGCGGCGATTGAATTCGAGGGGTGGAAGTGGAACCGTACGTGCGAGTGTGTGCAAGTGTTATCCTGTTTTTTTTTTTTTTGAATCGCAAGTGTTATCCTGTTAGGTGGTGGCTAGCGAGGCTTCTGTTGTGTTTTTTAACAACGCCGCAATGCAGTGCAGAAAGACAGCCAGCACAGTGACAACTGACAAATGGCACCACAGGCGGAGGTCCAGCACTGCTCGACCGACCATGTTCACTTGACAGTGAAAGAGAGGAGGTCAAATTTGGACTGCGTAACTAACTTTTCCAGAAAAAAAATGGAAGCGAATGTTTCTGAGGTTAACGCGCGCGGCCAAGAATAGCTTGGTCGTAGAAAACGGCGGTGGTGCAGTGCAGTAAAACAAACTGGACTAGTGGAGGCGTCCGCATCATCGAAAGGGATCCCATCGCGTCGTTGTTGCGTGTCGTCGTCGGATTCAGCTGCGAGCGGAGCCGACGGCACGGGGTCGGGTGATGATGCGATGCTCGGGAACGCCGTGCGCGCACCCACAGGCCACTCGTGTCGTGTCGATGACGGCCGTGTCCCGCGGCCGCAGCTGCGTCTGCGTGCGTGTGCTCGGTCCGCTGAAGGATTTTCCTCGTTCGTGCTCTCAGCGAGCGATCACCAAACCCAGCCAGACGCTACAGGCCCGTTTCTACAGACATTTTTCTCATAATAGCTTCCACTATACTCGTTCTGTCCCAAAATTAATGCGCATATTGTTTTTAGAATCTAATCAATTTTAAAAACAAATAATACCACCATTTTATATAACAAATAGGTTTAATATGAAAAAATATTACATAACCAATCAATGAAATTTATTTAATACCATAATAGTAATATTATTTTTTATTGCGGCTTAGAAATTTATGTATCGGTTGCACCATTGTTTCAATAAATATTATTATTTTTAGTGTACTAGCATATATACACGTACGTAGCAACGAACACACATCTTGTGGCTTGAAAATTTATGTAACAGTTGTGTCATCTGTTCCAATATATACATTCCTTTTGTGATATAGATATAATATCTCGTTGTTGTTTTTATAGTTTCTAAAGAAGGGTGCCACTAAATAGGTTAGTCTACTATTTAAGACCTTGCTCCAGAAACAATTTGGGAGTTGGGAAAGAAAACTCCATCAAACTCTAGCCATCTTTATCGCATCTTCTTCCATGGTGCCACCCCTCCTGGGTTCGGTGGATTTGCTTGCAAGCAACCGGTGCTTCTACTACAAGGACGTTTGGATCTCTCGGTGGCCCTTGCTTCTTGTGTTGACAATAAAACCCTTGCTAGCCTGGGCTAGCCAATCTGGCTCTCTCGGCCTAGCAAGGCTAGCCTTGCCCAGCGAGGTGAGGCGAGGCAAAGTCAGCAACGAATCCAAACCCGACCTATCTCTCGGCGTTTTTTTTTATTCTTTGGTGTGTGTTGTCTTGCGCAATGTGAGATTCTTCATTCTTGTGCCTTAACATATATTCATGGTAATAATGTATCAAAACCAAGACGAAGTACCTTTTGTCTCCAAATGACTGTACACTACGATTATACACCAAGACAAAAGTACCTTTTGTCTCCAAATGGTTGTACACTACGATTGTACCAGTAAAAGTTGGCTTAGCAAAGCTTACAAAACAACTTCTATAATAAATCTAGGAGTATTTTTCAGAGAAGTGATTCTACGTGTCGGGCATCGATATTAGGGATACCCGGAGGAAGAAAATTAACGGCCATGAACGTTAATTCGCCCGGATGGTCCGAGATGTATTTAAGGTCTCGCCCGACCCCGAGGGCGCGGGCCCCGTCTCGCCAGACCCCTCAGGCGCGGGCTCTGTCTCGCCCAATCCCGAGGGTGCGGGCTCCGTCTCGCCAGAACCCTCGGGCACGAGTTCCGTCTCGCCCGACAGGGATCCATATCGTCTCCAACCACTACGTGTCTAGAAGTATGACCCCAGGGTCAAAATTCTGACACCGGGAGGGAAGCGGGCACGTCTCGACGTGACCTGTGGCCACGACAGACCATACCTGGGAGCTGACGTCGCCAACAGTGTCGGGCGTGCCAGCGTTGTGCTGTCTAATCCCCGTACGGCTTCTGACAGGAGTACTTTTTGACCACGCCGCCCGCCGGAGCGGAGTGGAGCGCCGCGATCGGTTGACGACACCTGCATATAGCACCAGTGATGAACAGGGCCGCGACGTGGAGCCATCCCCGTAATCATCTACAGGACCGCGGGACCCGCATAAAGGAGATGAAGGACACCACGACCCTGGAGGTCTTCTTCTCCCTCGCTTTTCTCCCTCTTTCTCTCTCTATAACTTACGCCTTCCCCTTCACCTATAAAAAGGGAAGCAGGAGGCCCCATGGGGGGAGAGGCACGAACACACGGCTGAACGAGCACAACAAGACACAAGTCCGTTCAATCTTTTCACCAGAGACTTGGGACCTTCTCATTCTCTCTCTCGTCTGTAACCCCTACTACAAACCAGTGTCGGTAACACGAGCAGCAGCAGACTAGACGTAGGGGGACATTTCACCCGAACCAGTATAAATCCTTGTGTCCTCTGAGCACACCATCCGGGCCAGATGCGCAAACTAGAAATTTACTAGCCAGTGATCCAAAACACCGACAGCTGGCCCGCCAGGTATGGGCTTTTGCACGTCTCGACGTCCACATCAGGCCTCGGATAGCTAGTCACGGCGTCACCTGGGTCCCGAACGTGCACGTGCGCTTCGGGAGCCTAGACTTCATCGTCAGGATGGAGGGAGAGTTGGCGTAGGCTCCCGCCGCCGTCTAGCCTCTCCACTCTGCCGACCTCGACGCGATTGTCAAGGCGCTTGAGGAGCCGCAGCTACACGCGCGCGGAGGCCCGTGTCCCCGGGAGCGACCGGCTCCTCGGCTTTGACTACGGGAGGCTGGAGCGCCAACTCGACACCTTCCTAGGACCCCGACTGTCTTGAGAGGAGCTACGCTGCCTTACTTTTTCCTTCGCCAACGCCATGATGCAACTCGCCGAAGGGGAACCGCTCTCCCCGGAACACCTCACCCGGGGTGCCCCGGCAGCGTTCCCATTCAGTCTACGCAATGCTGCGGGGACCGTTGGCCACGTCATGGCGCAGCACATGCACCCATCCCCTATGAACGACGAGTTCATAGGGATGACCGAATACGTCGTGGAATCTTTCCACGACCTTCTCGCGGGAGATTCAGAGTCGCTCTCCAGCTCTAACTCCAGCAGTGGGAGCCATCACCCCTCGCGAGAATGTTTCATGGCAGGTACCCCCAAGAGACGCGTCGAAAGCGTCCACAACGGAGGGGCTACCCCACCAAATGACCTCGATGATGAGGTCGAGGAAGATGCAGGGGCCCTTCCTCGAATGCGGGTGGACCAGCTAAGGGCGCGACACTAGGAGCTCGAGGCTGCACGACTCCAACTCGAGCAGGAGCGGGTAGAGCTCGAGCGAGAGATCGAGCGTCACGGAGACGGTGGGCATGAACCGGAGGATCATCGAAGACGATGGAGCCCTCCCACACTTCGCCCGAGTAAGCCAGAACATCGCTGCCACGGTGGCTTTGCTCCAAGGGCTCCTGGAGCCCACGACACCTGAGGATCATCGGGCCCATCACGAGATCCACACGCTGCTCGAGCGTGTGGCGTTGCAACAGGTGGAGAGCTCGCTGTCTCGACGACACGAGCTCGACGCCAGTCAGCACGGGCCCTCGAGATGACATGTTAGGGACGTGTCTGTCCACCAGGCGCCACGCGGTGGCGGGGCGCACCGCGGCCCTGGTGCATGAGCGTCTCGGCCTCCACCGTGACACACGTAACACCCTGGATGCCCGTAGGCATGGACGAAGCGACGAGAGAGAGGAAGCCAGCCATGGCTACCACCCTCATCGCGGTAGACGCTACGACAGCGGGGAGGACCAGAGCCTGAGCCCGACCTGCTAGGACCTCAGGCCTTCGGTCGACACATCCTCAACGCCGCCTTCCCACCGCGGTATCGACCACCGACCAACATCCCAAAATACTCCAGGGAAACGAACCCCAAACTGTGGCTCGAGGATCACCGGCTTGCTTGCCAAGCCGGTGGAACGGATAGTGACAGTTTCATTATCCGCAACCTCCCATTGTTCCTGGCCGATTCGGCACGAACATGGTTGGAGCACCTTCTGCCCAACCGGATTCAAAGTTGGGCGGACCTAAAAGAGATTTTTGTCGGAAAATTCAAGGGCACCTACACGCGTCCTGGAAACTCGTGGGATCTCAAAAACTACCAAAAGAAGTCCAAGGAAACTCTTTGTGAGTACATCCGGCGCTTCTCTCGGCAGTGCAACGGGCTGCCCGATGTCGCCGACGCTGACGTTATAGGAGCCTTCCTGTCTGGGGACCACATGCGAGTCCCTGGTTCACAAGCTGGGATGCAAGGGCACATGAACCACCAAGGAGCTCCTCGACATCGCCACCAGCCATGCCTCGGGTGAGGAGACGGTCAGAGCGACTTTCGACCGTCCCAAGGGCAAGGCGAAGCAGGACGAGGACGCCGACGAAAGCGTCTCCAACTGCCCCAACAAGAAGTAGAATAAGCAGCGCCTCGGTCCACTACGAGGAGCTAGAATGAACTGGTGATGGGCCACCGACCCTAGGCTTGGGGGCTGACCAACCTTCAGCATCCCCTGACCTTGAGGTCATGGAGCTTGACGCAGAGCCAGTGGCAGAGCCAGTGGCAGAGCCTGACCCTCTTGCTGACTGGAGGACGCCTTACCTCGATTATCTCCTCCGTGAGGTGCTACCGACGGACAAAATGGAGGCTTGGCGGCTCACGCGTCGTGCCAAGTCCTTCATTGTAATTGAGATGGAGCTCTACAAGTGAAGCCACACTAGGATCCTACAGCGCTGCATCCCCATCGAACAAGGGAAGCAGTTGCTAAGAGATATCCACGGTGGGGTCTGCGGGCACCATGCCGCACCTAGTGTAACACCCTCGATGCTACATCATAAATCAGTTACTAAAACATGTCATGAGCATCATGTTTATGTGTTAATGCATGTAATAGTGTATAGATCAATTTTCGTAACTCAAAACGATCAACAAAAATGCGAAATGAAAGTTAATTCCATAGTCATGTTATATCACTTAGGGTTTAAAACCAATTTTTATTAAGCAAAAATGCTATAGAACATGTATGTGATACTTGAATAAAGTTTGAAGTACAAACTTTGTAGATGACAATGAAATACCTGCGATCAAAAAATGATATTACTAGCTATGATTTCCAATAGCTTAGAAATGCAATTTGAAATAGAGTTCAACTCAGAACTTAGAAAATTTCTTGAACTTTGGAAAGGGTAGACATTGCTTTGTTCATCAATTTTTGTAGAAAAATTTAGTTAAGAAGCAGAGTAGTTTCATGGCATGTTTTAGTAGCCTAATGTACCCTCTAAAGTATGGCGAAGATGGTTTGGGTGTTTGACCAACCGATTAGTTGTTTTGGACACTTTAAAAAGCGTGCATGGAACGTCCTCAGTCGGTTTCCTCGCATAGGTGTGGTCACCGCGTCCCTAAGCCACGACGTCGACGCACCGGGCGCCCACGCACGCGCCTAGGCAGCTCGGCTGGCCATTGTGGCCGACAGCCCTGGCGCGTGGGTGCACCACCTCACTGCCGCGCTACTACCCCCGCCGCTAGCTCCCAACCATCCGCCATCACGCCATCGTTGCCTTGCCCCGTCCCGTGCTACGCTATTGTCATGTCCGCCACTGCCGCCTCACATTGTGACGCTGTCGCTGCCGTCGTGTTGCTCCTGTACGCGTGCTGCATCGCGCTGCCCCTCCCTAGCCCGGTTGGGTGCCATCCGCACGTGGTCGTGCGCACTGCCGTCGCTTTGCCATTTATGGCACTGTGGCCGTGCGGGCCACGCCGGTCAGGCGTGCACGCCGTCGGCTAGCGTCGACGCATGGGCCTCCCAGTCCCACTGCTCACGTCCGGCCAAGGCGTGGACGAGCCAAACCCACTGCCGCGCCTGTCTCTCCCTCCCTCTACTTTTCGCCATCGTCGTGTCGTGTCATGGTGAATCCAGAGAGCGAGCACCTCTCATCAATTCCTCGTGCTCGCGTCTCCGCCTTCACGCCCCCTCTCCATCCGACCCCTCCCCGCCTTGACTCGCATCGTGCCAAGCTCTAATTTTGGAATCTTGCCGCCGCCGTGCCATTAAGGCTCGTCGCCGCCCGCGTCATGGCCAATCTCCACCACTTTACCCCGCGCCAATTCCTTTGCACCGTTAGCTCGCCTTGGCTTCCTCTTTGTTGTGCACATGCTAGTCGCAGCTTTTGTGCTGCCTCCTCGCCACTGACGTGATCATGCCTTAGCGGCTCGCCGTTCGCCTCACCACGCGCACACGGCCAGCCTCGCTCGGATCGTCTCTGGTCGAGCCAGCTTCTTGGTAAGGTCACCGGTGAGTTGTCGTTGCTCTCCCGCTGCCCTACTGCCTTGATTCTTGCTGCGACTCACCTGAACATCATCGCCATTGCCATAGGGTGTCCGCCATCGTGGAGAGGTCCATCTACGGCGTCCCGGCTCACGCAACCGCCGCCCATCGTCTCGCGTCGAACCCTAGGTGAGCGTCGGCCTCGTAGCTAGGTCAGCGGGGGTCCCATGTGACCGGTGTAGGCATCTGTGCCATAGCTCGCCACGCCAAAGCACGCGGGGATGGCCGAGGGCCTCACCATTGTAAAGAGGAGAAAGGTCCGAGGGTTCTGTTGCATAAGTGTTGTCTATAGAAATATTAACGTGGACTGTGGGTTGTTTTGCTCATAGTTTAGGGGTGTTTTTGTATATGTGCCAGTGCGCGCAGGCCTCCTCGCCGCGGGCCGCCTCCGCGCGTGGGCCACGCCTCACCTGTGGGCCACCGCACGCTTGAGCGCAGGCGCGCATTGCGCCGCGTGGGCCGAAATCGGTTTAGATTTTTTGTGGAAAATAGAAATAGCTTTTCATTTGTATTTATGAGCTGAAATTTGGTAAGTCATATAAAATCATGTAGATGTCCAAAAATTGTGAAACCAATTTTGTTAGGTTCCAAAAATTATGCTCTATCTGTTAGTGTATTTAGTTCATATATATATATATATATTTGTTGATACCAGCGGCTATTAAATCATTTGTGAGTGTTTAGTATTATTTAGATTAGTATTTGTAGGAATTTTTGTGGCAAATTGATAATAGATTTGACCATGAAATTTTTACAGTAGATTCATTGTATTATTATGTGCCCACTATAATTTTTATAGCCTTGGAATAGGTTGAGAAATATGGTAGCTAAGTACTCCTTGTTGTAGTATATAGGAAATCGTTAATAAGAGTAAGAATATATTTTAGTTGCTAAGTAGCACTTGTAGGTGAAACCCTGCTGGTTTGATGGGAATGATGATTAGCTCAGTGTCTTAGTCGTTAGAGCTAGCTTAGTGGCTTAATATATGTATTCTTATTTTAAGAACTACTGTTGCCTTAATTTTGGGTGTTGCATCGCCATTGCATGCATGTAGAGAATGAGTAGGTGGAGTTTGTGACCGAGGGCGAGCAGGAGTACGAGGAAGTGATTGAAGAGTACGAGGAGGAGATCCTCATGCAGGAGGAGGTCCTAGAGCCACCACGGACTGACTGAGCTGACACCGTGCCTGCCTAAGGCAAGCCCCGGTGCATAACTCTTATTTTGAATAATCACATGATATATATATATATGTGTGTGTGTGTGTGTGTGATGTGTATTACGTTACAGGATTTATATTGAAACTACATGCATAGATAAACCTACCTATGAGTCCTACTAGCATAAGTCGAGTAGTTGCTATGCTTAGGTTTTTCGGTAGCGTGAGTAACCTGCTGTTACTCACAATAGGTGATTACTATTATTACTCTCATGATAAAATGGTAAAAGGAAAAATAGAGACCGGACAGGGATATAGTATAGGTATTGGTGGGTGTAAGAGATTGTGTCCCACAGCCAATGGGGCATAGCTTAGTTACACTGTTTTCCCTGTCCATGTCGGTTAAGGACCGGCCGTTGCATTGGATTCTAGTCAGGTCACAGACTTATTATCTTGAGCACATACTTATTTATGGGAGCATGAAAGACTCATTGCTCTCTTGTCATGGGTTCCGGCTCTTTCCAGACCGACTGATTGGAGGCGGGGATGGTGGAGGTCTAAGCACCACACTGAGTCCGGGACTCAGGTGTGGGGGCTTAGAGTCCAAGTTTGGATGGGGACCTGGACCCCTTAATAGGAGAGTGGTAGATTGGTCTTGCTTGTGCCTAGGGTACAAGCGGGGCATGTGTTTTGGGGTATCCAGCTGGGCACATTGATTCGCGAATCACCGGGTAATCCGATATAACTTGTCTACAATCTAGCACCGTAGTAAGAACTGAAGATGAAAGATGATGAAATGGATCTGATTGCTCAACTCTTGCTTAAAAGTAGAACAGGTGATTACATAGAATGGTTAGCTAATAAATTAATCATGATTGCTAATAAAATACATACATAAGGATTCACTACTAGTAATGCTTTGGCAAAAAGAAAACCCAGCAAACCATAAATCTAATCATATCCTTTGGAGTCAGGAAATTATTCCCACTAGTCGGATAAGTCTTGCGAGTATATTGTGTACTCAGGGTTTATTTACCCCTGTTGCAGGTGCAGCTTGAGGAATGGCTGTTGTGTGGAGGATTCTTCTGGTGGGCATAAACGGATCCTTGTATCTTACCGTTAGATGTTTAATTTAATTCTGTTATTAAATTCCACACTCTGAACTTGGTCATATAATAATGTATTTCTAAGAACTCTTGTTGTATGAAATGGACTAAGTATTGTAAACTCGTTCTCATTATTGGATCCTAAAGGAAAAAACGTGGATTTTTTGAGTTCTCCCTTGGGGTGTGCCCGACGAAATCCGCCCAATGTAGCTTGCTTTCGGGGTGCTTAGTGTCTGGTGGAAGACGAGCGCCTCCGAAGAAGTGTTATTTCGGGCGGTTCTGCCACAAACATCGAGTCCGAAATTTAAACTGGAACTTTTCGTTTAATCGGCAAGAAATTGAACTTATATTTAAAATGCTATTTTGGTGAATTATATTGAGCAAAATAGTTAAAAGGGTGCTTAAATGTTTGGCTCCTATGGGTTAGTATGAAGTATGGACTGTTGTGTGAAATGCTCATTGGTTGAAATTAATAAGGTTTAGACATATTAAAAATTATGACGAAAGCGTTAATGGTTGTTAATTCCAACCGGACCTTGTCCTTTTCTAAGTCTGGAAATGATAGTAGACAATGCCGTTTTGACATTCAAATTCTAACTAAAATATTTAAACACTAGCTTCATATTCTTGAATTGTTGGTTGCATCTAAGTAAGCTCTTGGGCATGGGGTAGGTCGTAGTTGCGTTGGGTGTCGCGTTGCTCTCTTAAAAATTCCCCAAACTTCGTTGGAATGTGTTGTAACCATGTTGTTGACGCTCTGTTCGTGAACCGGCGTTCGACGCGACGAACCTGTCTTGGCATATCTTTATCTTTCTCTCTGGTCATCCTCTGGACGTGTGAGTTGCTCCGCTAGCTAGTCGATAGTACCAACTTTGGGTTCAGGGAATTGGTTGAACCTTATCGAGTTAATCAGCAGCCCTTGCTTCGCTTTAAAATCCGTGCATGTCATCGCTCGTCGTTCCTCAGCTTGTGTCTGTAGTCACCACGCCCGCACGCTGCAGCTGCATGACTGTTCTTGGCCTTGGTCATGCCCTGTGGCCGGCTTTGTAGGCTACCAGCTGCGCATCGGGCTGGGGTTGGCCACGGTCGCCTCCGTGGGCTAGGACTGAACTGTAGGCTGCTGCTGCATGGCCATCGCGTGTGCACTATCGACCAGGCCATGCGCGGGCCTAGCCGATGCCACGGCAGTCGCCAAATGGCCAACGTGGCGTCCATCTCGACCACTCGATCCACCTACCGCCAAGTCGCTGCCTGCATCCGCTGCCCCGTCACACTGTTGACCTTGACGCGGTGTCGCTACCCTCCCCGCGCGACCACCTAGTGCACTACCATTGTTCTGCTGTCGCCGTCCGTGCCCTACCAAGACCAAGCCATCCCATCCCGGCACCCCACGACACGCTCCCTTTGAGTCGCACCGTGCGAATGCTCTCACTCATTAAACGCAGCCTCGGTCAAGGTTGGCCAAGCCTAGAAGCCGCTGCCCTGTTTGCCCTTGCCGTCGAAGGAGCCACGCCGCTTCATAAGCTAAAAACGCGCGGTCCATGATATCCCACCTCAATTCAGTGCCCCAGCAGCTAGGATTGGAAGCTAGCTAGCAAACCGACCCATAACAAGGCGTAGATGAGCCTTGTAGTCAGCCAATTCAGTGTTTTGCTCGCCGCCAGCTAGGTGCACCGCCGAGCCGGTAGAGTTGGGGTAAGTGCCAAACTGAAGGTAAAGATTCAACTGATGGCATTTCTGGGCTCGTCTTGACCCCCTCTAGCTAGTGTTGGCATCATTCTGGCCAGGGTCCCCGCCGTGGGTATGGTGACGCGCCGGTGCCACGCTCGGAGCGCCGCCACGTGGTGCGGGCGCACAGGGCCAAGGTCCCCCCAACCTTCCCCTCCTCAACCGGTTGCGTGGCTGGCCCCGTGGTAAGCCCCTTTTGCTCCCTCGCAATCTCTATTGTTTTGTCAGCTCTTAGACTCGTCGGAATGGACGTGCCGCTATGGAAGTTGGTCCGCCGGCGTGAGCAGTGCACTAGAGTCACCGTTTAACTTCTAATCGCTGCCCAGGGTTTTGCTTTTGCTCCACGGTGCTTGTCGTCTTGCTCATTTGGCCGGTGCTTCGCTCTGTTGACCGGTGAAGGCGCACAATGTCGGTCGGGGCCACGACATCATGTGCGGGGGCATCAGGGACCGACTCAGCGAGAAGGCAACTTCTTTGGGGGTGTTTTTGCAAAACCTAAGACTAAGGGAATAGTGAGGCGTTGCGATGCGTAATTCATCAAAACGGCGAGGTTCGTTCTGAAATTGCGCCAGTCGCGCGGGCTGCCTTAGCCTTGGGACGTGCTAGGCCATAGCGATGCATGCGCAGTCGCACCCCGTGCTGGGCTTTTGGGCCAAATTAGTTGCCGGCGGCCTTTTCCTTTTCCTAAAGCATTTTTCTAATTTAGTTTCTAAGGCAAACTTGTAAATTCAATATAAATTTGTGTAGTTCACCAAAAATTATGAAACTAATTTTGTTTGGTTCCTAAAATCATGTTCTATCTGCTAGTATATCTTGTTCACATAGTTTTATAATATTTTCAGGAGTTCTCTAACTAAATTAAGATGCTTAATATTATTAAACTATAAACTTGTAGGAATTTTTGTGATAAATTGGTGATAGTGTTGACTCTAAAAATTTCACAGTAAATTCCTAATGTTATTAGATGTTCACCGTAATTTTTGAAGCTCCCAAATAATTAGTTGCTAAGATAGCTAATGAGTCCTAGTTCGAATATATATTAAATCAATGTAATGGATAAAGAAACAACTTGGGTTTGTATAACTAAAACACTTGTTAGGTGTAAGGAAAATGGACCCTTGGCCCATTCACTTTAGATTTTGGTGTTTGATGACCAACACAACCAAATTGGACTAATGAATTTGCAAGTGATTGTTTTGTAGTTCAATAGGATGCAAGATGTGACTTGGACAAAGGCAACGTGATGATCCGATGATCCACACCATAAGCAAGACCTTAGAAGCACAAGAGAAGACCCAAGATATCAAGCAAAGTCCAAGCATGAAGATAGAAAACCAAGCCGTACGCAAGATCGTGAAGAAACGAGCTCACAGAAGTGACCGGACGTTGGACCGGACGCTGGTAGCACAGTGACCGGATGCTCGATCAAGAGGCTCGGTAGCAGCAGTGACCGGACGCTAGACCGGACGCTGGCGGCAGATCGACCGAACACAAGACAGCAGAGTCCGGTCGAGTACAGAGAGGTTCTAGAGCGGCAAAAATGCGACCGGACGCGTTTGGTGGCATGTGACCTGACGCTGGCAGCGTCCGATCAGTTGTTCGTGGCTCCAACGGTCGGAACGACCGAACGCGTCCGGTCAGGACGTGATCAGCGTCCGGTCAATAGCAGAAAAGCGAGATTTCGTCTGCAACGGCTACTTTCTCAGTGGGGCTTATAAATACAACCCCCAACCGGACATTTGAGTCATGTGGGGCTAAGGAAACATATGAAAGGTGTTGATACACCATTTTAGTGATCTCCACTTGCATAGTGCTTAGTGATTCATTAGGTGATTAGCGTAGGTGCTTTGCGAAGTGCTTAGGTTGATTAGACCACCGCTTATGCGCTTGCTCTAGATTTAGGCCTAGTGTTTAGTGAGGTTTGCATACCTCTTACCACTCGATGTTTGCGAGCACCATTGTTGTACATCGGAGGGGCTTGTAGTCTTGCAAGATCACACCAACCGTGTTTGTGGTGTGGCCGCCACCATGTACTGGAGGGAACAAGGCCCACGGTGTTTCGGCCGGAAGCTTGATAGTGAAGACAGCGGGGAGCATCCGGGAGAGGCTTGCTGGAAGGCACGTCGGAGACCCACTTGCACGTGGGGAAGGTCCGAGGCTATCCACGGAGTTACCTGATCAGGAGCTTGGCCCTTGCGAGGGATTCCTTGCGAGGGGCTCCAACGAGTACTAGGAGGACGCTTGCTTGCTTCTCGATACCTCGGTAAAAATACCAGAGTCATCGACGGGAGTTTGCATATCTCTACCTTGCTCTTTAGCTTCCGCATTTACATTGATTGTATTACTCCTTTTGTGGTAGAGATAGCAACACACTAGCAAAACCGTAGTTGCACATTTAGATAGTTTATCTTTTGCATAGGTTTTGCTAAGGTTAGAAAGAGAGGCCATAATTTAGAGTTAGAATTTTAAGTTGCCTAATTCACCCCCCCCCCTCTGAGGCGTCACGGTCCCCTTCATTAGGAAATAACGCCTTATTCAACAATGTGGATATGTAGCCTAGTATGTTAGTCATTAGAGCTAGCTCGTTAGCTTGAGAGGCGTAATCGTATTTTTAGAGTTGAGTTGCCGTTGGTTAATTACGTTTTCTGCGTTGCATCCACGTATATCATAATAGGAACAACGATGGATTGTGGAGTCAACCAGGAAATAGAAAAGATGGTGCCTCGGTGATCATGTCGCCACAATGGAATGCTAATCCTTGGTTATATCTTGCCCAGGCAAGCCCCGGTGCATAACCCCTATTATTCTGCACTTTATTTTATGCTTGTGCATTAAGTTTTAAGGAGTTGAATGAAAACCACTTGCATATATATATATATATATATATATATATATATATATATATCCTTATCCTATGAGTCCTACTAGTATGTCAGGATCGTGTAGATTGCTATGCTAAAGGATTCCGGTAGAAGTCGAGTGATTATCTGTCACTCGCGGTAGATAGGAAAGATATTATTGTTCTTATTATCATATAAGTATCACATGGAATATATATGGATGATAATTGGAGACTGGGCAGGACTGTGCTTTGGATTTGGATTTGGGCTTGGTTAGGCAACCGAGCGAGGCTCGGATTGCACTTGTTCCGCCTGTGTCAATCGAGGACCGTCCATTACTATGGATGGTAGTTATGTCATAGACTTATTATCCTGAGCACATACTTGCTTATGGGAGCAGGAAGACTTGTTACTCTCTTGTCATGGGTTCTGGCTCTTTTTGGACCGGTTTTTAGGGGTGGGTATTAGGTAGAGGTCTAAGCACCATACTGAGACTTGGTCTCAGGTGTTCGGGGCTTGAAGTCCAAGTTTAGACGGGGACCTGGACCCCTTGATAGGAGTGGAATGGGTTGGTCTTGTTTGTGCCTGGGGTACAAGCGAAGTGTGTGTTTTGGGGTACCTAGATGGGATACATTGATTCGCAAATCACCGTTTCTTTTGAGACGGTACCGACTTGACTATGGTCTAGCACCGTAGTAAGAACTAGAATATGAAAGATGGTAAAATGGTTCTGATTGCTTACCACCTACTCGAAAGTAGCATAGGTGCTTACACATAATGGTTAGTTAATGAACTAATGATGACTGCTAATAAAATTGAATATAAGGATGCATGTTTAGTAATGCTTCCGAAGATGCAATAACCCACAAGCCAAATAAGCCTTGCATATCCTTGGAGTCTTTTTTTTTCCACCTGTCGGGTAAGTCTTGTTGAATACAATCGAGTACTTAGGGTTTCATTCCCCCTGTTGCAGGTGACAAGTGGATGCTAGAGCTGACTCTTGTGTGTGGAAACCTTCTGGTGGGCTCAGAAAGGATTCCTTTCACGCTGCGATCGTAGTGTTTATTTATAACCCTCACTAAAGGTTTTTATAAGAAAATATGTAAAATCTGCTAGCATCTCTTATATATAAATATCCACTATGTTAATACTTCACCATGTCATTAAATTAATCTTTGTTTTCGCTGTAACTCTGATTATATGTTTATTTTCCGCTGCAAGATAAAACTTGTGAACTTGAAATGTATAAACTCGTTTACATGTAAACTATTTTAATCCTGCTGTTGCATTCAACTTGTTTAAGTACCCTGATGTTGTAATAAAGTGATGTAAGAAATGGCTAAGAATGTTGTAAGCTTTACCCTCTCATTTATGATCCTAACGAAAAATGTGGATTTTCGAGCTCTCCCTTTGGGTGGGTTCGATGGAACGGCATAATTTAGTGCACTCTCTTGGGTACTTAGTGTCTAACGGAGGACAAGTACTCTTGGGAGGGCATTAGATTAGACGGTTCTGCCACACCTTAACAACGGAAAAGGGGTCGAAATGCAGTAACCTTTTTATAACACAAAAAGAAAAAAGTACCCAAAGGTTTTTTTGACCGAAACAAAAGAACTAAAACTTGTTCATTTATTATAAGACCACCACTTCGTTTATCTAACTAACTAATTTTTCGGAGGATGATCTCATCCTCTATCTTGGCAGATAAGTCCTGTGTTAGAGGGGGGCCACCTCCTTCTCGATGTCCTCTAGCTCGACGTCGGAGTAGCCGTGCGCGAAGCCTTGGCTCATCATCGCTAGATCGATGTTCTCATAGTGAGAATGAGCGATCGTGAACGACCGATTAACGCCAAAGCAGAGTGCGTGCCCTCACAATGTCATCCACGCGCTACCTCTGGCCGCTCCCTCGAAGGACGTGCCAGATTACGGTTCGCCCGATAGATGGGACGAGAACCGTCGTACGGTAAGGAAGGGATATGGGGCTGAAAACGCTCCCACGGCCCTTTTAGGCCCAGGAGTTCGAAGGTTGGCCCACCGACGGGTTCACAACCGCTCTAGGGCGCCTTTAGAGTAAGGGGTGGAAAGGAATGGGCACGCTAGCGGCCAGTACCCGGGCGCACGAGCGCCGCAGGCATCTCGGCCCACGTTCGAGTCTTGGTCGGTTAATGGTCCATAGTTTTTCCTCGAAGAAAGGCAGCGAGCCCTTGGGACCGGTCGAATGTACCCAAGAACTATATGGATTGGCCGCCAAGAATCTGGAGTCGGTCACCAGCTGACCCATGCTGGACCCCCACGAACGGAAAGCCGGGACCCCACTTAGACTAGCCCGTTAACAGCTCACCGAGCACCATGATTCGTCCATCGAGGAAAATATGGCACAGCTCAGCCCCTCCGTTTTATTGAAAAAACGCTTGAGGAAGGACGATCACAAGATGAGCTGACCCCTTGACCGGACCCCTGCTATGCGCGGGGGCTCAAGGGAAGTTAGACTCGTAAGGAGACCGAATACGCGGTCGCATGACCATGGCGGATCGATCGGATCCTAGGGAGGGATCAGAATCAAGAGAAATCTTTTCTGGCCCCCCAAATCCCATAGCTGCATGTTCCCAAGGAGTTCAATCGTGACTGAAGGGAATCGCAACCCTACCAAGACACCCCACGGGCTATAAAGGGAGACTGAGGCCCTCAGAGTCCTTCCGCCTGAAAAAAGCCTCCAAAGAAGTATTCTACTCCTCCATAGGCTCGGGGGCTACTATCGGGTATCGATATTAGGAATACCCGGAGGAAGGAAGTTAACGGCCACAAACATTAATTCGCCCGGATGGTCTGAGACGTATTTAAGGTCTCGTCCGACCCCGAGGGCGTGGGCTCCATCTCGTCCGACCCTGAGGCCACGGGCTCCGTCTCGCCCGACCCTGAGGGTGCGGGCCCTGTCTCGCCTGACCCCTCGGGCGCGGGCTCCGTCTCACCCAACCCCGAGGGCACGGGCTCCGTCTTCCCAAAAGCCTCGGGCGCGGGTTCCGTCTCGCCCGACGGGGATCCATACCGCCTCTAACCACTACGGGTCTAGGAGTACAACCCCAGGGTCAAGCTTCTAACACCGGGAGGGAAGCGAGCACGTCTCGATGTGACCCATGGCAAGGACGGACCATACCTAGGGGCTCACGTCGCCAACAATGTCGGGCGTGCCGGCGCTGTGCAGCCTAATCCCCGTACGACTTCTGATAGGAGTACCTGTTGACCACGCCGCCCGCCGGAACGGAGTGGAGCGCCGTGACCGGTTGACGACACCTGCATATAGCGCCAGTGACGAACAGGGCCACGACGTGGAGCCATCCCCGTCATCATCTACAGGACCGGCGGAACCTGCATAAAGGAAATGAAGGAAGCCGTGACCCTGGAGGTCTTCTTCTCCCTCGCTTTTCTCCTTTTCTCCCTCTTTCTCTCTCTGTAACCTGCGCCTTCCCCTTCACCTATAAAAGGGGAAGCAGGACGCCACATGGGGGGAGAGGCACGAACACACGGTTGAACGAGCTCAACAAGACTCAACTCCGTTCGATCTTTTCATCAGAGACTTGGGACCTTCTCCCTCTCTCTCTCTCCGTTTGTAACCCCTAGTACAAACCAGTGCCGGTAACACAAGCAGCAGTAGACTGGACGTAGGGACATTCCGTCCGAACCAGTATAAATCCTTGTGTCCTCCGAGCACACCATCCGGGCCAGACGCGCAAACTAGAAATTTACTAGCCAGTGATCCGAAACACCGACACTACGTTAATTGCATAGTGATTTATTGAAATGAATCAAGGTATTGGAAGCTAAAGAAATAGCCTTTTATGATTCAGTTCTTGCACATAAACATCTTTTACATACAATTTCTCTTAGGAAATCCAACAGAATCACTTCCAACTACATAATCGCTTTGTAGAAGTGAGTCAGGAGCAGGAGGAGCTCTACCAAACTTGCACTATCTACTCCATTTACTTTCTCCATTATAAAATATAAGGTATTAGACAAAAAAGGAGTCCGGTAAAAGACTAACTCGTACTTCACTAATTATCTAGTTCAGTTGTCAATTTGCTTAATTGTCTAGTGACACATAGTTTAGAAAGGCATACATGCATGTTATTGATTTTGACTACCAATTACATGAGTCATTTTATGTAAAATGGAGTTTAAAAGACATTCATAAATGAGGTTTAAGAGCTAGGCACATATAGTTAGCATTGGACAATTTAAAAATAGCTTAAAATTTAAAATAAAGTTAAAACATTTAATACTAAGTTATATTTTAGGACAAATGGAGTGTAGTATATACTCCGTAGGTAGTAGACCATATAGTAGTATTAGAAAGCTTATACCTGTACTGTTGAAACTACTAGTAGAAATTGAATGTCCTTTCCCATCTTGTCGCCGGTTTCCTCTCTTTCATCCCCATCCGCAAACCCCAACACCAACCCCAACCGTCGGATCTCAACCACCACCGTATCAGCGAGAAAACCGAAGCGAGAAGAAAAGCCAAAGCCTCCTTTGACCCGTGAACAGTGCTTCGGACCCCACCGTGCGGCTGACGTCACCGACCACCAAGGCCCGTCCAAGCGCACGTGGCCCCACGGCGGCAGCCGACAGCGACCCCTCATTCACGGGCGCGCCGGCGTCACCGGCACACCACCCCCGACGGCCACGCCTTCCCGTCCGTCCCGTTGCTTTCCGCGTCGTGGGTGGGGCTGGAGCCGACTGGACCGGTATGGACCGGGCCGGGGGCGTGTCGGGTCGGGTCGGGTCCGGCCAGGACCAGGGAGGACCACGTTTTCCTGTCGCGCGGCAGTGTCTCTTCAGTACGGTTTGTTTTCATGTGTGCTCGGCTAGCCTAGCCACCTGTCAGTGTCTGATACAGTATATATTAGGAGGAGTAAACGCAAATGATGAAGTCCTGTACCATGCATACCAAGAGCTCAACTACAGTCTACAGATGTGCTCGACGATGTTACCAGGAGTGCTAAACATTTATTATTTTTTTACCGTAGCAGTAAGTACGTGTACAAGAGTGTACAACTAGTTACAACTACAGATGTTCAATTGCTCTAGGAAAAAGCAAAAAGAAGGAGCCTGGGGGGCGAAGTCACCAAGCCTATTAAAGTAGATCGAACAGCTATGAGGTCGTACCTGATTGATAAAGTTGTAAAAGCTATTGTTCGATGGTGGCCAAGAGAACTTGCATGACAAACTATCTATATTCAACAAGATAATGCCCCTTCACATGTGCCAGTAGATGATAAAGAATTTACAGCTGCTGTAGCACAGACAGAGCTTGACATACAACTCGTCAACCAACCTGCCAATTCCCCGGATTTGAACGTCCTAGACCTAGGATTCTTTGCTTCTCTTCAATCCTTAACCTATGACAGGATCTCTAGGAACTTGGATGACCTGATTCAGAACGTGGACAACGAGTTTCAGAACTATGATCCAGCTAATTTGAATAGGGTGTTTCTAACACTACAAGCGTGTATGATTGAGGGGATGAAAGATGGTGGAGGAAACCGATACAAAATTCCTCACATGGACAAAGATAGGCTAGATGCACTGGACATGCTGCCTAAAAGGCTTCCTTGTGACCGTCGCCTATATGAGGCTGTGATGGCATCATTAGGGAACTAATTATGTTGCTACTGCCGTAATTTTGGGAGCCTTATAATGTAGGGTTCGTACTGTTAACCATGTGTGCTAATGCTATAAATTAGTCGTGTCTGCTTGTTAATGTGACTCATGTGTGCTAGTACTGTAAATTTGGAAACCTTATATAATATTATAATGTGACTCATGTCTGCTACTGCTGTAAATTTGGAAGCTTATATGAGGAGATGCAAGCTGCAAATCAGGAGTTCGACTTGCCATTATAAAAATTAGAGGGGATTTGGTTATCTAGATTGGTACAAACACCAATTTTATTAGCTACGATAATTAATTACTACAACTAGCATTTTGTACACAAAAGCAGCAGTTCATAGCACATTAACATCTAAGGAACAACTCATCACTACACCTAATTATCTAAACCCTACATACAACAGTTCGTCATCCCACAGCCAAAGAACCCACATCAAAAGTATCCCAGCAGACATCAAAAGCACTTCATCACACATAAAATAGTAATAAATGTACTAACGATGGAACAAACGAAAGCATATAGGCACCAGAATCTTGTACATGCTCACGAAGACGTCATGGTAGATTGGATCCATGTTGGCAAGCACCTCCTTCAGTTGTTCAGCACTTCGGTGGGCACCTTCATCCTCGAATCCTCATCGACGGGCAGATCCTTGTGAGCAGCCTGATCCGCGGTCACATCAGGGGCCATCTCCACACCGGCAGCCCCGACTGTGGCCTCCTCATGGACCTAGGGGGTCAGGTCCATGGCGAGCTTTGTGCCTGCAGAGACATGTAGGCCACACGCCTGATCCTCCATGCTGGATTCTTCATCTTCCGAGTCAGGGACGTACACGTTGCCGTGGCAGTCGATATGCAAGCCACCTTCTTGAGTCGATGCCGCACAAGACGTAGATCCAAATTCCCCCGGCGAATCGGTATTGCTTGGCTTGTCGACCTTGGAGTTTGCCACCGCACCTTACTGACTACTTGGCCGAGGCTCCCACCATCGTTACGCCATGACCCGCTGCCACCGCCTTGAGTACACTCTCGCCATGGGGCTCCATTACAATACGCGCCCGAATAGTGCATCTTGCCACCTCGAGGCATCCGACGGCTACGACGACGGATCCCGCTCCCTCTCGCCATGCACGCATAGGGGAACTGCTCGTTAGGAAGCGTATGGATCGAACTCTCACTGCTTTGACGGGATGTGAGTCAGGGGAAGGGAAGAGAACGAGTGGATGGTGCGGCGGAGATGATGCGTATGCGAACGAGTGGACGGCAGGACCGGTCACGGGGCGCTTCTGGATGCAGTTGGCTCCGTTGATTTTTTTCCCCTTTTTTATGAGTTCTTTTTTTTATTTTCTTGGTCCCACACACGAACAGGGACAATACACTTCTGGAAGGCTCTATCGATTTTCAAATTTGTTCGGTTGGAGGGTTCGTTTAATTGGTTTGTGAAGAAGTATCTTTGCTTTTGTGTGAGAAAAATACCGTTCCTATTAAATTTGAAAATTTACGATCGTTTTAGCTCTGACGATACAAACCAAACGCAATGTGTTTGTTTTCTCGGACCCACACGAACTACGATGTGCTCTGTCATATTGGTAACACAGTAGCCTATACGGCCTATATTGACACATATTATGGGAAAAATTTTGAATCCTAAATGTATTTTTATTTGTGGGACGGAGGGAGTACGTGTACAAGAGTGTACAACTAGTTACCAGGACACCCACCCTATCATTGTACTCCTACGGTCTACGGTGTAGTACGTCGAACAGACGAACACTAGTACTCCCCACTGTTGACGACAGCGATCTCCTCCGATCCGGACACGCACGCACTGTTGCATTGTAGGCCGTCCGGCCAAAGCCTTTTTGACTGTACACAACCGGAGTCCGGACCGGTGACGGAACGGAGGGCGCGCACAGTGCCCCGTCCCCGTACTCCACCGCGCCGCTAGCTGTACGTGTAGTGTACCGTGTACGAACGTAACGTACGATGCGTATCGTATGGTGTCGTCGTTTTCGTGTCCAGCTGGCAGCGTCATTGTCCCGCTACGCGACGTGTCGCGCGGGGCCGCCGGAATGTCTGTTTCATCCGCTCCATCCATCGTCGTTTGCCGCCGATGCCGGTGTTTCCCGTTTTGGCCCGCGTTCGCTCGCGAGCTGCGGCCTCACGCGGTGCATCATCATGTCATGTGCAGTGGTAAGGGCCAGTTTAGATGCGAAAATTTTGGCAAAATGATATTGTAGCAGTTTTCGTTATTATTTGACAATTAGTGTCCAATCATAGTCTAATTAGGCTTAAAAGTTTCGTCTCGTGGATTTCGTCTAAACTGTGTAATTAGTTTTATTTTTTATTTATATTTAATACTTCATGCATGTGTCCAAAGATTCGATGTGACGAAAAATCTTGAAAAATTTGGCATTTTGGAGTGGAACTAAACAGGCCCTAAGTGGAAGAAGGCCATGTTTGGTTCCGAGCTCCTAAAACTTTAATTCCTAAAAGTCTTAGGCAGCCTTCTAAAACCTTCTAAAAAAGTGTTCGGTTGTATCTCCTAAAACTGACTAAAAGTAATAAATGTTGTTGAACAAAGACACTTTTACCCTTCTTCCTCCTACCCCTGCTACCCCTACGAGCAAAAAGCTCTTCCTCGCCAGTTAGCTTCTTCGTCGTCCCGCTTTCTCCGCTGGCAGCCGCTTCTCCTCTTTGCTCATGGTCGCCGAGTGAGACCTCGTGCCAACCATCCCCGCCCCAGTAAGAAGAACGCTTTCACTGCAGTCCCCTGAGACGTGAGCCCCACCTCTCCACCTCACCGCCGCTCCACGCGACCACTCATGCCCCTAATGCCCGCCTGTGAGCGGCCACGTGATGCGGATCGAGCGGCGGCCGGATTGGGAGGAGCCACCGAGGAGAGCGGGCGTCATGGCACGGCAGGCGGGCGGCGCGAGGAGCGGGGTGGCGGATCCAGGGATGAGGGATGGCGCTAAGCCAAGTGGTGGAGGGAGGAGCAAGACGTCACGGGGGGACCGGAGGGGCCCATCACCACCGCATCAATGGGATTGGGAGGCCATCATGGCCGGACTGCCGAGGAGGGAGCACCGCCACCGCTTCCCTGTGCTTGAGATCCATGGGGAGGGCCCGCTGCCGGCCGAGGGGTGAGGAGTCTGGGAAGGCGCCACCACCGCCCAGGATGGAGGGATATAAGGGGGTGCAGGATGGAGGCGCGGGAGGGAGGGAGGGAGGGAGGGGGGCAATAAATGAGGGGTAGTGGGATCCAGGAAGGACTTTAGGATGTTTTAGAAGGGGGTGGAGCTCCTAAAGAAAAACTAATCTTCTTTATGAGGTTTTAGAAGGGGGTGTTTGGTTCTTTAGACGGATTCTATCCAGATTTTAGCTTTAAAATTTTTAGGAGGGCCAACCATGCAGGGCCGAAGCTGGAAGGGACGAGAGAGACGTGTGTTGGGTCTTCTTGTGACCGCGCGCGGCGATTACTGTGACAGTTTTACCACTACTACTACTGTACATGAAGAATCTGTGGCAGGGTTTCAAAGATTGCCTCGGGATTGTCGGTTTTGACCGGAAGCACGCAGCGAGCGAGACGAGGTGGGCACTCACAACACAGCAATTTCTTCGGTGCGCAACCAATGCGTGGTGACGTCGCACGGAGCTGACCCAACCTGGGGAGCATCGCCCTCGGAACTGCCGTCTGGAATTCATACTCCTGCCTCTGGAGTCTGGATTCTGCAGTCTGCACGCACGGCCATCCCTCCCGGTCTTCTTCCCGAGCGTAAACAACACAGATCAAGTCTCGTTAATTATCCACTTGACGGACACCAGCCGTGGTGACGCGCCCTGAAATCAGTGGCGCAGCTTGCGTGCCTGTGCCTGCCTCGGCGTGACGTCCAGCCGCTTCGACCAACAACCGAAGCCTTTCGTTTGGCTACGGCTCATCGTAAACGATCGTAAATTTATAGTTAAAATAATATTTTTCTCTTACACAAACCAGCCAACAGTACTTCTCCACGAACCGATCAACCGGATCCTGAGACACCGCTGGTCTGGCGTGGCGTCGCACGCGTCGCCGTACGTCTTCGATCGCTCGCCTCGCCTCCGCTTCTCACCTCACGTGAAGCGAGCGGGCCGGCAACGCGCCCGTGCATCGCGCGACCGACCCAGGCGCCGCCGCCGCCGGCAGCGCCTAGCGATCCGCGGTTCAGGTCAACGCCAAAGTAGCGATCCTGTATGGGCATGCATGCCATGACACCATCCATCCATGTCCATGATCCATGGATCCATCCATGTCGAGCCGAGGCAACCAGCGGCTGACACGCATACGCACGTCGTGTGCTCCAAAAGGCGCCGGCCGCCGGATCGCCAAAGCTGCTGCGGCGGTTCGGCCGTCACGTCGGCGGCGGCCACCACAGCCTGAAGGCGCTCGCACAGCGACGCGGCCGCGTGACATGCTACTACATCTCACTGCGTGCCCAGGCAGCCAGGCCACAAAAGCAAAGCAGGTGGCAAGCACTAGCAAAACACAGTGGCCTATGATCGCGATGACGCGGCAGCGACGATGGCCCTGTTCACTTGCAAAGTACTGCGCGAACAGGACCGATGACACCACCGTTCTATCCCGCTGTCCTCTTGCGGCCAGCCTCGCCCCCCTCAAGATCCAAGGCATGCCAGCTCCAGTGCTTCTGCTCGTCGATCCCTTCATGTTCAAGGGATCTGACTTCTGACCAATGGGACAAAAACAAAAAATAGGCTGGTCATGAGCTAATCATCTCACTGCAATTTTGGTTGCAGGCCCCTTTCAATTCTTGACGACTGTACTGTTGTAGTTTGGTGTTATTGGGCACCAACCCATGCAAGTCCCAAAATACTAGCCATTCCGGCGAACACGCACTTGGTCAGTGCTCAGTGGATTTTAATTATCGCATTATATTGGTGTCAGATCTAATCGACCTGTTCGATCATACTAGCACTCAGGTGAGACCGAACGACACGTGCCGTATCAGATCAGATTATGAGGACGATTAGGACACACTTTTCTTTCTAATTCTTTCCTTGATGATGACAAGTCAACAAAGAACTGGCATCTCTTATCGTCGATTATTGTCAATTGTCATCATTGCAGCTCGACACCTCGGCACGCAGGAGGAGAAATGCACATAGCAAATGGGTACATGAAGCAAACCAGGTGACCTGGGCTGATTCTAGCACCACGGCTTCCCATGAACCCGGAGTAGCCAACAAGGAGGCAAGGATATTCACTTGCTTATATCTAGTGAATAGCAACGGTTGCGGCCTTTTTTAAAATTGCCGATTGAGGAAGATGGTGTTGACGATTAAAATTGTCTTATTGTAGCATTACTGATAAAACCCGCTAAGCCGGGTTGCCTAGTCCTGATAGGTTTTGGCCATTGGTGTGGATCTCGAGTCGTAAATGACCTCTAAATGGGATAAAACTACCCACCCTATAAATATGAGGGGATATCCGGTTCATCAAATATAAACAAAATCACTATTTTAATATTTTTAGCCTCCATGGTTGCTATTCTACGAGCATCTCAACGTTGTTGATCATCTATAGTGTCATTATTGCTGTGAAGATCAACAAGAATCAATCAAGAGGTCAACTTCCTTTTATCGATCATGGAGGAGTACTGAGGTATTGCACCACAATATTACTACAACAAACCATGAATTATCATATTGGTGTTGCTCATAATGGCCGTAAACATATAACATTAGCTAATATAAAAAAAACTTGACCCGCGGGGTAAGACAGCCCCGTGCATTGTGCTTAAGAAGAAGACATTCTCACGCAGGTCGAGAAAACCTCCGAACCTCTGCCCCACCCATACACAGCGGCACCATAGCTCCCGTGAGACTAGGCTGGCCTTAGACCTGTGCTTTGGCGTGGGGCAGACGAGGGGATTTTTTTCAACGCGCAGATAAACTGTGCCTCCTCCGACCAACAAATCCGCCCCCGAGGGAGTTCGAACTCTGTCCGGTAGGGTGCAAAGTGCATAGCCAGATCAACTGGTCTAGCGTTCGCTTGCACATTAGCTAATTGCTTGAATGAATATTAGCTAATGTTCAAGCGATGGTCTTTATCATGCAAATTATAGTTGTGAATACTATAAGCAAAAGCTAATGTCAATGATACATTGTTTGAGTTTTAATGCTACTAGAAACATACCACATGCATAGATAGTATATCCTTGTGCATCGGTAGCGGAAAAGGTTCATATGTTGATGGACAATTATCAATGCTAAACTAAATGTTGAGTTCAACCAATTCTTATGAGACCTTATATGTGAATGACTTTGCTAATATGCAGCATGTCGTTTCCTTTAATTCATCATGAACAAATATGCAATGTGTGGTTACCAACATGTATCCTTATAGTCAGTTATTCTCAACCTTCACAACACACTTATAGAGGAGAGGTTTCTCTTCCAAATTCAGCACCTTATATGAATCCTAATGTTCACAATTAGGCTTCACATGTTACTAATAACTCTAGCCAAATCAATGAAAATATAACAAGCATGTATTCACATTTACACGCCAATGCAACATTAGGTTTGCCCCCTATTCAATCACAGAGTTTTGACATTACTTACCATTAATTGCCGAAAACATGACTACTACAACCTCCAGCATCTAGTGAACTATCATTATCATGATCTACAAATGACCGATTGGACCTTTGCTAATCAAGTCCAAAGGACCAACAACCAAAACTAGTGAAAGGACCTTCAAATGGCTAGGGAGTGGGGGTTGAATAGCTTAATTTAAAATTGGGAATTTGGTGTTTTTGGCCTTATTCTAGATTGCAATGGTGATTTTGACCCTACTTTTTAAACTTTGTGATTTTGTCCTCGCGATTTTAAACTAAGTGCCTCTAGACACCAAATAAGACTTAGAACTTGTTCGTCTTTAACCTTGTCACTCATCCTTTGAAAACCGAAATGAAATCCATCAATAGGGGCATGAAAACCACTTATTGCTCATTAATCAATCATTATTGTGACCTAACTCATAATGCCTCTACAAAACACACATTAGTCATGATGATTGTATCGTCATTAATCACCAAAACCGAATTAGGAGCCTAGAGCTTTCATAGTGATCAATACCACACAATGAGACAAAGATATATCCCCATGGTTCGGTAACTTGCCGATTATCTACGTCCACATTGAGGCAAGCCCGTGGATCATCGCTCCTCTATCAAGCATACAATCCTATAGGTTGGCTCCGATGTGGGCACTTGATCTTGAGCTGGTTTGATCACAAGGTGCTTCTCAGCCTTGATTCCACTAGAGTGGTTTTTTTGCCTCCTCCAGCAGGGATGAACCCAATAGCCCCTCACAAACACCTCCGGAGCACCTCATAATCTTCAATTGAGTGGTTCGGCGGAGTACCGTTGCTCCAAGGCGCCTAGGTGGCGGCAACCATCAAGAGTAACAAGCAAACCCACAACAAACTTGATCTCTAGTGCCACACTACCACTCGATGCAATCTCTCAAGCAAATGCACTATGATCAATCCATTCTCGCCAAAGAATGCAATCACTAGCAAGCCAATGTGAGTAGAGGCTTAACTCAAATTCTAGTGTGTATCCAGCAAGGGGGGGGGGCAAGGGATGTGCCATGCACGACCATACCCTCTATTTATAATCCACAAACAAATCTAGCCGTTGGAAACTTGGTAGGCTAAAAAGTGTGCATAAGAGAGCCTCGATGCACACCGGAGTTCCTACATGGGAACTTTCAAACAGTAACTTGAATGGTTAAGGGCTCGTTTGGTAGGGATCCAGATTTTCCTAGAAACGTTTTAGATCCAGATTCTCTCCGGAAACGTTTCTCTGTTGAAATATGAATCATTTGGTAAGAATCGATGAAACGTTTGGCTATTGATCTAGATTCTCCTTGAAATGAACTCGAATCACTGCGAAACACCTAATTTGGTGATTCTCATTCCTAATAAAAAACAAGAAACGTAACATTTCTCTGAGAATCCGAAACGTTTCTGTCACCTATTTGGATGTTTGACAGCGATTCTTTGAGAATCCGAAATGTTTTTGTCATCCAAACATGGCCTAAATTAAACTAACCGTTCAACTCCGGTGAGCTTTCCCAAGAGCTCTGGTGCTCATTAGCTCATGGTGCACATCGAATGGCTCCGGTTAGTGCAAAAAAATACTCCATTGAGCTCCTTTTCACAATCCTTTTAAAATGACAACTTAAACAGGTCTCCCATGAAAATAAAATTTTAGTAGTCCATGGAAATATAAAATGTCGTTCTCTCATCTATTAAAATTTGCTGAACTGAATGAACTAGCAGAGGTGTTCCATGGCAGCAATTTGCTAACCTGGATTTATACGAGCAAGCAGAGGTATCCTTAGAGAGGTGCCCTAATTGCGTTGCACTGCACCGGACACACGTTAAGGGCCGGGCCGGCACGCGCCCGTGCATTGCGCGATCCAGTTCAGTAGTCCCACCGTCCCCGTGCCATGTTCGCACGCTGACCGAAACCTCAGAACCAAGATTGCACGCGACCGGCACGTCGTTGGATCAAAAGTGCGACTCGCACATCAAAAGCGAGTCCGGCCGTTCAGCCGTCTCATCGGCGGCTCCAAGCACTGAAGCACCAGCACCACACAGCGTGGCGAACAATGAACATTCGAAAAGCTGATGCTACCGCTGCTCCGCTAGCATAAAACAGTGCGCCCGAGCGCGATGATGCAACGACCATGACACCACCGTTTTATCATGCTGTCCTTGTAGAAGGGCAAGGACCCAAGGGATAGATGCAAAGCTCCACAACTTGTTGATGCTTTCGGTTCAAGCGATCTGAGCACCCATGATCACTGCAATTTTGGTTTGGGATCCCTTTCAGTTCAGTGTGGGTGGGTGTGGGGGGAATTCTCAAATACAATCATTACAGCCATTGCTCTCCTGGTCAATGCATAGTTAATGGTTTGCTTGCTGTTAGATCCGACGATCTGACATCACTCAGGTCAGATGGGACACCATGGTACAAGGATTAGAATACACTTTTTTTCTTTCCGTTTTTTTCGTGGTGATAAGATGCCAAAGAATGGGGGCCTTTTATCATGGATTGTTATCATCATTACAACACAATACCTGAGCAGTCGGCGAGAGGAGAATGTACGTCTGCAGTGGATCCCCCACTTTTGGTGGGGGCAATACAAGGAGCATCTGAGGTTGCCGATTGTGTCGGCAGCAAGGAATGGATTCAGCCTTTTGGTCTTTTGATTTGATGTATTGTCCTCAAAAAGAATGAAGTCAGTTGGGGTCCTAGCATTCGTCTATCGATACTGCCTTGGAGGCATCCAGGTAATTCAGTCGGCAGGTACCTAGGAGGAATTCTGGGAGTTCTTCATATGTGTTGCCCTGCATGAGGCAAATCATGAAATTAAAGCATGTACTATGAGAGTGAGAAAGAAACATAAATCTTCTGTGATCTCTACGGATGTATGCTCAACCTCAAGGCAATTTTCATGTGAACAGGCGTTTTGTGAATTAGCTAGATGCACGATCGGTTACCTGTACCAAGAAGGCCATTTCGATCACCAGATTGTTCAAGTAGCCAAGCACTAGGCTCACGACACCTCGTGCCACTGTTGATGAACCTATATCAACTCCAAGCTGGAAAATTACAGGCAAAGCTGTTCAGAGCTGAATATAGCTTCTGGGATCATAGAGAACATATATTTATGTCGTAACATGCAACGTTGTTAGAAAAGTAAGTTAAAATCCAACGGATATGTAACAAGTCAAAAGCAACCTCCAGAATATTTGTCGTCCTTATCAAAAAAGAAGATATAGTAGTGGTAAAAGAAATTGAAGCAGACATTACTTTTGCCGTTGTATACTATGCAGGGAGAAATATAAACATAACAAGTCAAATTAACGGCTCCAAATCCAGTAGGAACGAAAAGCACAATTCAATTGGGTTAAAAAAAAGGCACACTTCAAGGCTCCATTGGGATGATATCATGATAAATAATAATGCAACAAGAGAAGCTAATATATGACATGCTTATAGCTTACCTCCAAATAGTTGTTTCCACGGAAATAATTGATTTCTAATGCTTGTCCAATCAAGCAAGCTTTCTTGCCAACACTCTGTTTAACAATCCATGATCCCTAAATGGACACACATTCCAAACATAAGACATCGACAGTTTACTGAGTACAGCTTAAAACAAATCAAATAAGGCTCAAAGTGCAAAACAAACCTTTGAGATGTAAGGGATGAGCTTGAACCTTGAATTTCTGAATGCATCATCTCCATTTACAAATCTTTCAAGCAGAGGGACCTTTTCTAATGGTGTATCCATCATATAATACAAAGCTAAGCTGTATGTGGTTGAACCAGGAACCTGTATCCATCCGATTATAAGCAAGGAATTAAATCGTTATACAGCATGTGACATATGAAGTATCAACCCATATATACACCACAAAAATATCTCACCTGTATGTTTACAACGAAGAAGAAATTGGTGCCTCCTTGTGCTGCGCATTTCTACATAAAAGCTATTGGTAAATATCTTCATTACTGCTGATGAAACAAAATTACTGGCTTTAGCATAAGATACCTGGACTAGTCCCCCAGGGCGACCAGCTAGATCATCCTCACGCTTATCAGACTTTATCCAATCAGCACCTACCATTTGCATCAGGGTACTATTTGCCTTGATCTGTCAAAGTTACACGTAAGTTGTATCAGCATCATTATGGTAACTTCAACCAACCATTTAGGATTTATATTGAACCGCGGTGTTTCCCTACAGTCTACTTTTCAAAAAGGTAGCAGTAGCGATAACATGGCTAGTGACAATTATCCTGTAAGGTGCCCTTCCCCACAGTAATCCACTACCAAAGAGGTTCAGGTTGTTTTGCACCTAACTAAGATTTTTTTTTTTACAGGAATTATCTTTGCAGCATATCAAACAACCTTTAGACGATCGTGCAAATAAGTCTCTCCCCGGATTAAGAATGTCGTAGGATCTGTCATTGCCCAAGTAGAAGGTACTGTATAGCTCGAATCTTTGGGAAGAGTATATCCATAGCAACATGGCCCATTATCAGCATCTGCAGCTCCCTGTAAGTCAACGTATCCTCTTTTCTGGACTAAAATAGAGGAAAAGGAGGAGAGGAAAGATCAAAACTAGAACAAAAGAAAAAAACATTGGTCATTGGGCAGTAACTGTAACACACCTGCAAGATCATGCAACCTTTTCACAAAAACAGCAGCTGTGGACAATTTAGCATGACGCTGATCCTGCGGAAGAAATGCCAAAACATTAGAAATGACATGTAAAAATAGTTACAACTTTGTATGTCCTGTTAAGTAATGCCATTCTTTGTAATTAAGTTGCTGCTCACAGTTCACTGTTCTGACATAAAAGGTTCCACCTTTTCAAGCATGGACACATCAGTATGCTCAACTCTTATTTTAATTGTTGAAAATGTAGAAGCTATAGTATGTACTAAGAGGGCTGCAAGCACACTCAATGTAAGCTGAATATTCAGAGAGAACTTTTTTTTATGGGTCATTCAACATTATTTGTCTCTAAATTTGAATGTCACAGAATTTTCAAGGGGGAAAATAGGTCGTCAGCATATTGATATAAACCACACAGACACATCTTTACTATGACCAGAAGATAAATAGTACCACAGGCTCACATCTGTACTATGACCACAGAAGATGTGATGTAGAAGAACTGACTTTGTGAATAAGAACAATGGTAAGTTATTAGCATGGAACTTTGATCATGCAAATACAATGAACTCACCCAAGCATGTGTGCTCTCATCAGAAGGAAACATAACTTCCCTCTGATCATATTCTGATTCATCTGGCACATCAAAGAACTCGTCTGCCGCATCATTAAGTTGAACAAAGGAACTGGTACTGCTTAAGTGCCTGTTAGAACCACCCACTGATCCTTCAGTAGGACCCTCAAGTCTTCTGTTCTCATTTTCTTGCTGAATTTCCAAATTTATTCGCTGATTTTCACCTTGTGGTAGTCCCATGTCCCTGGTCAACTCACCAGATGAGAACTCCATGCAAGCACAATTACCATTTTTTGCTCGGAAGAATTCTCGTAGTGCTGAAAAAATGTAAGTTCGCAGAGTATTATCGAAATTTGCAAAAAGAGAAATTTCATGGTTGCATCAGGCAAAGATGTATTGACGTAATACAAGACATACCTGCTACTCTGCCTAGCATACGTATAGTGATATATTTGGCAGATGATGTAAACAGATACGACTTCCAGAATTTCCAATCTATGGCAAGCATGTGCTTTACAACTGATTGTCTTCCTTGATTGACTGGTGATATTACATAACCTCCACCTAAATATTCAAAAAGGCACATATCAATTAAGTGTAAGCAAATACAATAGCAAGTTTAGTTCCCACAGAAATTTTGACTGAAAGTAAAGCATACATTACTTTTAAGACATGCACGGATGTAGCCTCTCTCAGGACGACATTTGTAGTGGAAAACTGAGTGGTATAGAATTACTGAAAATTCAAGATTAGTGTCAAATCTAGATAACTGCAAGTGAAATATATATATCACTTTTTGTCAAACAATAGTACCGTAAGTTCCATCATCTTCTCGCCTCCAATATCGTCTAAGTAATAGATCTCTCTTTCTCATTCCCCTGAAAACTAAATATAATGCAATTACAACTTAATAACAAATCATGCATATAAAAATAGCAGGATAATCAATCCAGCACCAGACCATGGTAACCAGTCGCCTCTTAATTTCTTGTGGATTATGTCTGTATGCCCATCAAGATGATCGACCACCTTTCCTTCCCGCAAACAGAAGTCCCATCTAAAAAATGATCTCAGCTATTATTTGGTTGAAAAAAAAATTAAGTCAGGCGTATGCAAATCATTGTCATCTGGCCTTGAGTTTATTACTGAGAGAACAGTAGAGCAGGTAGTTAACTAAACACATTGGAAATATAACTAACAGTCTAAAAAAACTAGAGCAGTCCAGGAGGAACTAGGTGGCATTTTATTAAGAACAAAATACAGGTTCTCGACGAGTTTCTCTACTTTAGCTAGTACACATGAACTGTTAATGCCAAGTTTGAGTGTAACACTAATAATCTCAGGTTTAGAATAGATGCTAGTTTAGGAAGTTGTTTAAGCCGCCACCTATTTGTTGCTTGTTGGTACCACTTTTAGAAAGCAAGGTGAGTATCAACAGGGACAAACTATGTAAAAAGCAATGTACTCATTCCCTCTCTAGATACATTACGTAAGCTTTGTTTTGGAGAAACAAAAGCTATAGCAATGTACTCATTTCCTCTCCTCCTGAAGTGACTTGGATCATGCCAGTTCCACATTTGATTTTGTCTATCTGGGTGGTGGCGGAGGAAAGCGCGGAAGGAGTATACAGAGAGCCAAAGAAGACAGACCAGCTGGTGCAGGCAAGCAAGTGGTTGGTTTAGGTCTTTAGGACTTCCAATCCTCTAGCTTGTTTGGACGGGTGGAACATGGCAGAAGGTTAACCTTGAGTCCTTGTGTTCTATGGGAGTATTGTCCTTGTTGTACAGAGTTTAATACCTCATATGAATCAGGAAAGACACTGTGGGCATGCATAAACAATGTGTCAACACGATTTTTAAGAAATAAAACTAGAATGTAATTCAGCAGAATAGGTGCATTAAAGAAGCTTTAAGTTGATGAGGTGAAAGTTCATTTTCTTCTTTCACAAGGCAGAAGAATTCAGTGAAGTCGCAAGCTTAATTCCTATTGCATACATCCAACAGTCACTCGATACAGTTTTTTTTCATATTTTCTGTAAGCAGCAGATCATCAACTTCCAGCGTAAGTTGCGTTATGGGCATGTGAATACCAGAAGTGCACACTAATGCTTTTACGCATATTGACAAAATGTACTGCAATTTTTTTTCATAAATCAAAAGCTTGAGCATGGGAACAACTGTCTTACTCAGATCTTGATTGGCCAAGGGACATTAGAGTCTGGAAGACAGCCTCAGAATTCGCATCAACCACACCAACTGCCATTATAGCCGGATGATCATCCCAATACTGACGAAACAAGCAAACTATTGTGAATTTAACAATACATCCATACGCATGCACAATGCATTGCTGAGAATAAGATATACCTTCCCACGAGAGCCACCATCGTTTGCCTCAGTAAACAAACGTAAACCTAAAGCAAGTAAATTGGATTTTAGCAGAAATTTCATTGATGGAAACAAAGAAATCTATATCATTACCATTTTTACAGCCAAATATTGTCCATGGAGAAGGTGCAATAACATCAGATGCCATTGGATCGTTATGAGCAGATGAAAATAAAGTCCAATCTGATAAAATTTTCACACAAAGAGAAAATAAGAACAGTGTGGCATTAAAGAGCACAAGAAATCTGTTACTTCTACAAACATTGATTATTTTACTAAAATTACTCATTCAACTGAAAACTATATAAGTTACCTATTGAGTGCATGCGGCTATTGCGGCGGCTCAACCTGCAACGCCATAGTAGCCAATTAGACAAATAGAGAAGCTACATATACTATTACATAAATTATGAATATAAATTATAATGCCATTTCTACCCAAAAAATACTTATAACATCACATAGAGCAAATAATTGCAATGGCTAGCATCCTACAAGCAATCAGTCAAACTCTGTCAGACCAAGACATATGTTCAAGTGTAACATATTAGGGTTGGGAGTTTGCTTAACACTCAGCCTCCAAACGCGTCACGGTATCGATGATTCTTTTAACTGCGCAAGACACAGAAACCGTGAGAATGAACTACCGCTCACGTTTTCTGTGCCACGGGCTGGAGGCCGCGGTCGCGATACCGCACCGCAGTCCCAAACACGCCCTAAGACTCAGGAACCACCCCCTTGGTGCTACATCAATTTCCGAGGTCTAAAATTCAATTAGCACCCTGCCCTGGGACAAGCTATAGATGCATAGCAACTCATTTGGATTCAGCCTTCCTTCACATGGGGAAAAAAATCTAGAGTTACTATGCATGGCCCACATGACATTATATGCAGCTACTAACTGTAGGATTTGAGTGTGAGTATAACACACCTCTACCCAACTTGAGCCACAATAGCCATTCCAACTGGACAAGGGTTTAACAAGAAGCAAATCAGGATAATCAAAACTATAGCTCTGCATCGCATCCCTTTTAATCATCATAAACATCTTCTCCAAGTATCAATTGAAACAAAAAGATGTCATGGCGATTGCACCACCCTAACAATGATTTGTGTTCAGCATAATAGCATATCCCTACCTTGCAGAAAAAGGGACAGCATGGAACATCACCATATTTACGGTTGTTTTCAGGCATTAACAAGAATTTATAGCATACACAAAACAAGTCTTATGTTATTAATATTCCTGATTCCTAAGACCAATGTATCTCAACCATCAGATAACATCCTTTACACTTTAATCTGCATAAATTTTGAACTGCAACTACCAAAGAAAAATTGATCAAGCCAAAGCAACATAAAACTAACTTAATTATATGAATGTTCCCGCAGTCACTGTTACAACAATCCGTCAACTAAGCAATCCCACAACTCAACTAGCTTTTTATAACACTGCTTCCAGTTCATATGCTGGATAAATTACAAAACCAAGTGTGATCTGCAGGTACCTGAAAGCCTGCCATCTCCTGTGTGAACAAGCAACAATGTGCTCATCTTTTCTAGGGGACTGCTAACAGAATGGAAAACATGTGAGTGTTTTATGGAACAATATGATAGCAAGTGGAACAATAAAATAAGCAAAACTCCAACCTTTAAGGCAGACTCCATTAAGCACCTGATCCACCTAGCTGCTTCTTCTGAACTTCTCGCACCCAACTTGAAAACATTGGTGAACAGACAAAGGGAAATCTTACTACCACAAACCAAGCAGAGCAATACAAGCTGTCCAATGAAGGGAGTCGAACATTACTCCTTACCTTAAGTTGATCATAATGATTGGAAGCATTATAAAGTGTGAATATGTAAAAGTCCTGTCAAATAAAAGATGGGGAAAATGCTTAAGATAGTGTTTGCATAAGCCTTATATAAAGTAACAAAAAAAGAATAGGTCTTACACTCCTATGTAAACTTTCTCTGCCATTGTCTGTCACACGAATACAAGAGTCAATTATTGCACTTCTAACAGGATCCTGCACCCAAAACGGAGAAAAAGGAAACTGTGTCATGGTTCAAAAGGACATAGAATTGGAAAACCTAAGTTTCATTCAAGAATTGAATGTAGCCAATAGATAGCTTCAAATATTCCTAGTCCAATTTAAGCTCGGAGTAGCACATAGACGATCAGCATTTATCCCAGTGATCTAGTTTATATTGCCAAGTCAGCATGCTGTAATAATCATAATCCCTTGCTCTCTTCCTAATTGCCTAAACATTGAGTAACAAACTGAGAATCAATGCAGGATTCTGCAATCGCGTATGTGGAGAGCCAAAAAAAAAGTAGTACAGATGCCATATCCTTCAGAAGGGACAGCATGCGTGTTCCCTATATGGAAGCCACTCAAGACTCAGACAGAGGCAGTATAGAGTTCAATGAATGCAACCTTTCAACTTCAAATGTTAAGTACCATTAGTTTGATTCCACACAACAGAACCTGATTTCAACATTCTGATAATTGAATTGAACAACACTTTTTTTTTCCTCCTAAATCTTAACACGTTGCGTGAAGGTACGAACCATGACACTTGTTGTCTCAGCAACCATTGTCCCGATAAAAGAGCCTTGGACAAGACTTGGCTTACAAACAGTCCAAGCTGGGTCTGGGACCACTGTTCTAGTGCCATTCCGGGTCAGGGCATCGAATTGCTTCCTACTTTCGGAGTGCCATTAATCCCGAGTATAATCCGAACAGAGGAGGAACAAACAGCGGCAGGCACGCGATGCAATTCACCTACCTACATAATTAGCATGCATTTATAACAACCCAACGGCCGTGTAACGAACAGAAACCAACCCCAAATCAACTTCTCTTCATCAGAATTACCATCCCAATTCCATTCCAGCACCGGAACAGATCACCAGGACGGTGGAGGAAAGCGTCAGGGCCGATCGAGTGATTGCGTTCACGGAACGGACAAACGCCCAGGATCCCCACCAACCAACCCCAAAATGCGAGGAAAAATCAAGGCGATTCGCCCCGCCAACACAACACAGAGGAGAAAACCACCGGTACATGGAGACGAGGCGGCGTGCGTTACCTCGCGCTTGGAGGATGGCGCGGACTTGAAGCAGCGGAGCGCGGCGTCCTCGAGCACGAAGTAGCGCTTGCGCGAGTACTGTAGCCCGAACCGGTTGGATCGGATCAGGTACAGCCAGCCCTCCATCCGCATCCCCTCCTCCCCGACACCACCGGCCGCGGCAGCCACGTCAGGCGGCGGCGGCGCCCCCACCGCCGCCGTGTCCTCCACGACCGCTACCTCCGCCCCGCCAGCCATTCGCCCCACCGCGCTGGCTCCCCCGCCGAATTCGCCCCCCCGGGACGGGCCCCCTCCTCTCGCCAAGGACGACGAGCCCGCAGCAGCGCGCGCGCCTCGGCTCCGCCTCCGCGTCGCCTCGCCTCGCTTGGGATTGGCTTGGCTTGCGGCCGCGGGGCACCTTCTCCCTGCGCTGCGCTTTTTGTTTGTTTTGTTCTCCGTAGTCGAATTGAATTGAGCGCAGGCAGGCAGGGGTGGCCAGAGGCCCCGCCCAGAGCGAGTAGTAGGACGGGGCGGAGGTCCGTCTGCCCGCGTGGGTCCCGCCGATGGTGGGCCCCTGCCGTGCTTTTCTTTTCTTTTGTTTCTCTCTGATGGATGAGCTGTTACTTCCGCTGGCTTGCCTGGTGGTTGGGATTTATTTGTTCTGCCTCCGCGCGCGCGCGCGCTCTCCCTCCTCTGCGCAATCAGAGAGGAGAGGGGAGGAGGAGGAGGAGGAAGAGGAAGAGGAAGAGGAAGAGGAAGAGGAGGGGCTGTTTGATTCTTTAGTCACTTTTAAAATTTATGTCACATTAAATATTTAAATATTAATAAAGAGAATTAAATATAAATTAATTATAAAATCAATTATACAGTTGGAGGCTAATTTGTGAGACGATTTTTTAAGCCTAATTAATCTGTCATTAGCACATGTTACTGTAGCACTATGTTGTCAAATTATGGACTAATTAGGCTTAAAAGATTCGTCTCGCAAATTAGTCGTAAGTTGTGTAATTAGTTTCGTAATTAGTCTATATTTAATACTTTATGCATGTGTCTAAACATTCGATGTGACAGGAATTTTAGAAGCGCATGTAGAAACCAAACAGGGCCGAAGAGGAAGAGGACGACGCAAATGATGAAATGAAGGAGAGAGAGAGAGGGGAGAGACCGTGATGAAAGGGTCGGGAATCAGGATTCTGCCTACACCTGCGTGCGTGCCTCGGATTTTTCGGTGGAAAACGAGCACGTTGGCCGGAAAAACGGCCTGATTTACTGTGAGAGAAAAACACTGTGATTTCACTGAAATGGTACGGCTGATAAGTCAAGCGAACGAGGCCGAGGGCTCTGGTGATTGTGACAGGTACATCTGCGGGAATGAGTCGGGATCGTTTGATTTGGTGAAGGGGTGGAGGACGCGGTGGCAAATTGGCGAGTCAAGAATTTCCCAACTATTTTGGGTTTTGAGGAAAGGGTTTATTTTGAGGTGGTAAATGAACCCTTTGCTTCTTCACCTTCTGAGATTTTTTTTTTCTGTTTTGAATAGTCATCACTTTTTCCCCCCGAATAATGGCAATTCATCTATTTTGTCCGATAACGACCAGTCGACCAGATGGCGGGAACCAAGTCGACGTGACACTGATGACAGGTTCAAGCTTGCGCACATAAATTTTGTAGATACATGTCTAGTAGGTAGATACTCCTATTTATTTTTGACATGTCTGGTATGGTATGAGGGAAGGGGAAAAAGAATTCCCACCGACACATTTTTGATGTTTCAAAGTACTAGTGACATGTAAAGCTAGTTATGTTTGGCAAACCAAGACACTCACCATATGGCACCTCCATCTATCTACACACGTTTTACCCCTTTGATTCCTTCCTTGATCGTGAGATCGAATTGAAACAGCATCGCACAGTATTTTTCCAATCCCGTCCCAGACAAGAAAAGATAGCCATGCACCTTTAGGCCTCGTTCGTCTGGCTGGTTTTGAGGCCGAGAACTATTCCAGGTAATCCATGTTAATACAAATAAGCCTATCATTCTAGCTGGATCACTTCTAGGGCAGCCAATCCAGAATAAACGAACGAGGCCTTAGTTTATGATGACTGTGTTGCCGTCTTTGCACTTGCACCGCCGCACACCGCCGCACCCGGCAACCAACGGTGCAATCGCGATAGAACTCCGATCAATCGCTGAAGATTTATCTTATATTAGGAAATATCTCATGGAATCCGCCCAAACGAGCCGTAACATCGCCCTTGAAAATTCCTGCACGACGTAAAGGCATGTGCGAGACGTGTTCGGCAGCCTCAAATGAATCATCAGCGTGCGCGCGTCCGAGTTGGAGCCTGACCGGCACCCCGACATGCATGCATGCTATTGCGTGCCCATAATCTTTCGTTAAGATCTTATTTCGATCCATCCACACTAAAAATTAGCTAGCTAAGTACTCCGTAGCTACACACAAAAAAAAGTACTCCGTAGCTAATAGCGTCTAATTTTTAGCTAGCTAATTAACGGAGATCCGCACCTGCTAATAGATGATTGGATGATAAGCTAAAAGTGCATATAAACTATTAGCAACTCTAAAATCTACTAATGAAACTAATATATAGTTAAAATCTCTCTAACTAATAATTACTAGATTTATTAGCAGGTTTGCTTCGAGCCACTAGTAATATTTTTAGCTGCTAATTTTTAGTGCCAACGATAAAAGGGGCCCTAATTTTTTCTCTCCGTTTACTCCACTTCTCAAGAGTCGCTTTCTCTATGTCCTAGCTAGCCCCCCGGGTAGACCATTAGGCACGTTGCCGAGATCATCATATCACTTGTCTTTTGCGTCCGTCGTCATCAATTAATCAGACCACCGTCTTCGCTTGGACTTATCAATCGATTTATCAGTTAGAATCTACAGTATTTTTTTCTCACAACAAAACAGTTTCAGCTGACTTATCAGCCGGTTTTAATACCAGCCGAACATGTCTAGCAGGCCACTGTTAATTAAGATTAGAGAGTCCTATTATTATATTAATATTTGCACAATGAAATGCTAGCACACCACTGATTGTGTGTCCGTGAGACAGAGTCCTCTCTCCTCTGGGAGAAAAGGTAATTAAAAGGTGGAGCCGTGGAGCTCGCGCACCATGTTAACCAGGAGAAAAGGACTTCTCGCGCGGACTTAATTAATTTAGGCTAGAGCCCGTGCAAGTCATCAGTCATGAGATGGTTTGACCCGGCTACGATTCAGTCCTGTTCTGCTGTACTACTTCAGCAGTACTTTTTAGCGAACCATTAGTATTTTTCTTTCACAACATTTCAGTATAAGCATCAGCATAAACTAAATTTCAGCGAAACGAACGGACGAAGATTACGAATTGACTAACAAACAAACCTGCCGAGAGAATGGAGCTCTTGCGTCGTCCCTAACAAGCCCCTGATCCTGATGAGTACTCCTCAGCTTTTGGTTTTGGTGTTTACGATCGATGGCAGGATGCAAAGTGCCTCGCACGTGGAAGGTGAAGCTCATGTAGTCATCTTCAATAGACCCTTTTTCTCGTGCCGTCGTGCGTGACATATGAATCAGGTGGCGTGTGCTCGCATAGTTGACACCTGAATGGCTGAATGTCTAATTCCTCAGTTTTTCGGCGCACGACTTCTTCCTGATTTGGCTGCATTTTCTTCCTCTGCGCTTATAGCTTTAGCTTCAAGGGCGCGCCGTCGTGCGTGACATATGATGAATCAGGTGGCGTGTGCTCGCATATATAAAGGCCGTGTTTAGTTGGAGGGAAAGTTGAAATTTGGGTACTGTAGCACTTTTATTTTTATTTGACAAATAGTGTTCAATCATGGACTAATTAGGCTCAAAACGTTCGTCTCGCAATTTTCCATCAAACCGTGTAATTAGTTTTTTTTCATCTACATTTAATGCTCCATGCATATATCGCAAGATTCGATGTGATGGATACTGTAGCACTTTTTGAAACTTCTTTTGAACTAAACACGCGCATAGTTGACGCGCTTTTTTTACCGTGGTTGAGGGTACTTCTTGGTTCCTCTTGTTTTTTAAGCAAGTTATTAGCTCTAATTAATTTTAAGAGTGGAATGTTAGTATTGTAATTGTGTCTCCCCCTCCCCCGCAACCCAACAGCCCACGCACAGCCTCCCCCCTCTCCAGCAACCCATCTCCCCCAAACCCACAGCGGAAGGACGCGACACTGGCCGGCGCCGCCTCGCCCTCGCATTAGCCCTAGCCGGCACCGCCTCGCCATCGCCATCGCGCGGCGCTGCCGCCGCCGGCCGGCCCTCGCCATCGCGTGGCGCCCTAACCCACACGCGGAAGGACACATCTCGCCACCGCCTCACCCTCACCATCGCGCGGCGCCGCCGCCGGTGGCCTGCCCTCGCCCCCACTCGTCGCTTGCACCAAGCCCGTCGCTCCTCCCTCCTCCCCGGCGCCCCCGCCTGGTGTGTGTGGCCCCTGGGGACCCTGTGCCCACGCCTAGCGCGCAGGGGACCCCGTGCCCCCCACGCCGCGCTGTCATCGTAGCTTCCAAGGAGACGTGCTTAGCCCCCACCGGTGGTCCCGTGCCCTCCGTCGACAACGCTCGCCACTAGATCCGATCGACTTCCAATCGTAGAAGGCCAAGGTTCCCCTCCTATGCACTTGTTTTGCATTTGATTTATCTCATATATTCAACTCAGGAACGTAGCAATGCATTTGTGCAGTTCCCTAATTGTAACACAGCTGAAAAATATTAAGAATGGACTCACATAATTATTTTTCAGTGTTTCCGGTGTATGATCCAGGCACTTAATATAACAATGTTTTGTCAATGTAGACCTGATGCTTGCCTAGCTAGCGCATTAGAGTGTATGCCTTTTTTAGTGATCCCCGAGATGATCTCACACGGTTTTGATGGTCTGGGCTGGTACCTTTAGCTTTGTAATGGAATTTTTTGTACCTTTAGGTGTTACTGCATAGCAATATGATGCTAACTTTCACACATCTTTACCAAAAGCATGGCCAGTTACAAAAATGACAAAAATAGATGGCTAGTCAAAGTTGGCACATTAAGCAAGATCCTTAATATCTTTCCTGTTATCTTTCATCCATGTTATCTAGTGTTTGTAATAAATTATTGAAGGGTACGCTCTCACATAACTCCTACATTAGGGATGTTATCAACCTTCTGTATTTCTGTGCTGCTGAAATAAACGAAATCAGTACTATTACTTATTCAGTTGTGTTTTGCTTTAGGGTAGAACCCAAGATACTAATAAATTTCTATCTTGTTGGGTTGGATGGCTGCTTGTAAAAGCAGCAGTTGTTGGCTGTGATCACAGTGAGCCCTTGTTTAGTTCACGAAATTTGGAATTTAGGGTTACTGTAGCACCTTCGTTTTTATTTGGCAAATAGTGTCGAAACATTGACTAATTAGGCTTAAAACATTCGTCTCGCAATTTCCCACCAAACTGTGCAATTAGTTTTTCTTTTCGTCTACATTTAATACTCCATACACGGGCCGCAAACATTCGATGTGACAGGTACTGTAGCAACTTTTTAGACTTTGGGGTCCAACTAAACAAGGCGTGAGTCTGTGAGAGAAAGAGGAGTTGCAGCCGCTGCAAGAATGAACTACCGAACAGCCTAGAATGTGACAATGCCAATCTAGAAAATGCTAGCTGCCAAAACTGCTTGTTAGGTGTACCTTGCATGGATTAGCAAAAATCAACCTAGAATGTGATAGATTAGCAACTTTCTGTCAATCGTGTAGGTACCTAATGAAAATTCTAATAATTCCAAAGCAGGTTGATTGTTCTATTTGTGGAAATTTACCATTTTTAGATGTAGATACATTTCAGCTCACACAGCTAGAGCTAGGAGGGTCTAATTTGTTCCATAGAATTTTAATTTGTTTAATATTATTGATGGATACAGGAGGGTCTTTGCTGGAGTACAATGAAATTGTTAGAAAGATGTTTGCTAATGAAGAAGAATGATTTCAGTTGTATAACAATTACGGTTTAAGAAAGAATTTAGTGTGAGGAGAAGCTGTTGTGAGTGGGAATATGGTTTTGCAGTGTGTGCTGCTGTGCTTGTTACGCTTGCTGTTAGCAGGGCAATTTTCTCAGTTTAAATATTTCTATACTATTGCAATAGATAATGAATCAAAGTGGCCAATGTTCTTCATTTTTCATGTGTTGTTTCTAAATTAGTAAACAATGCTATGGACTCAGAAGACTGCAGCAAAGATGTAAGGGGTTGTTTAGATCTAGGGACTAAAGTTTAGGAGGTGTCACATCGGATATCATATATATTGTTACGTCGGGTGTTTGGATATTAATATTAAAACTAATTACAGAAGTCGTGACTAATTCGCGAGATGAATCTATTAAGCCTAATTAATCCATTATTATCACATATTTATTGTAGCATCATATTATCAAATCATAGACTAATTAGGTTTAATAGATTCGTCTCGCAAATTAGTCTCAATCTGTATAATTAGTTTTATAATTAGTCTATGTTTAATACTTTAAATAGTATCAAACATGTTTACCGTAGTTGATGTGACAGGGACTAAATTTTAAAAGATGGGAACCAAACACCCCCTAAATATTAAACTCCTGCCAAACATAACGCAATCCTAGTACTGCAAAATGACAAACTCGCTGCTATCGCATCATCATCAGTCAGAACTGGTCACAGAGAGTACACATAGTAGACAGCAATAGCAGAAGTGTTTATATGAACCGACGTGTGCTCAGATAGTCCCAATTTACAGTAACACCATCACCAACTACTGAAGGTTGGCTGTTCAAACCATTCCAGGCCAGTAATATAGAACATAGTGCAGGAACACCTTATTGTGCGATTCATGAAAATGATGTCACTCATATCAGTGATTAGGCTTGAGGCTTATCCAAAGCTACAACAAGGCAAGTAGAACCTGAAAAAGGATCGCAGCAAGCACTGAACTTCAGTAGAGATTCTATAGCGATCTGAGAAGCACGAATCAGAGAAATGAACAATAGATCAAGAAACACTGAAACTAACAGCTAACACATGGTGCACCAAACTTCAGTAGGGATTCTACAGCATCCTAATCCTAGGCCAAAACTAATTTCCATCTCCCACAGGCATTTGAGCAAACAGGTGGAGCGCATGCTATTGCATTCCTTGGAGCACGGGAGCAGCACCACGAAGGCAGCCCGCCGCCGGCACGACCTAGCGAGTGCCGGCAACAGTAGGGGCGGGGCACTAAGCACTACCCGGCGTCGTCTGCAGCGCCGCCGGCCGCGTCCTCCTCTCCCTGCTCGGCCTTGCCCCTAGCCTGTGCTGTCGGATTAGGTGCACCACGGGCACGCTGAACGCAGGCGGCAGCAGGCAGCACGCTGTCCTCCTCCACGGTGTCAATCCCCGCCATGGCTACTGCGGGCGGGCTGGCGGCGCGGGGCGAGGCGGGCACGGAGCACGAGAAGGGGAGCGGCACATGGAGCGGGAGCCGGGGACGGCGATGCCGCCGCCACCTTCACCACCTCGGACCACCACGTCCGCTAGCGCACCTCGCCGCCCACACCCTTCGGCAGCGGGGACTGCCGCTGCCGCCGCCAACGGGAGCACGGACGCCGTCGTGCCCGATATCGCCTCCTCCAACGCCTTCGTCGGATGTACGTGGTGCTGCCGTTCATAGGGGATTGGTGAGGATGGATCGCGTGCCCTAACTGACGCAGCCCTGCCTGTCGGTGTTTCGAGTAAACACCAACTAGTAAATTTATATTTGTTGCACGTTAGGCCCGGATAGTGTGCTAAAAGACACAAGGTTTAGACTGGTTCGGGCAGAATGTCCCTACGTCTAGTTTGTTGCTGCTGCTTGTATTATTAGCACTGAAAGGTTCATAGTAGGGGGTACAAACGGTCGAGAGAGGGACAGGTCCCAAGTCTCTGATGGAAAGTTCGAAAGGATGCTAAGAGCTTGGTTGCTACTCAGCTGTGTGTTATGTGGTGCGTGGTGTGTTGAATTTATCTGTCCCCTTAGTAGGGTGACCTGCCCTCCCTTTTATAGACCACGGGGGAGCAGGGATTACAGATGGGAGAAAGAGGCAAAACCTGAGGTAGAGAAGGTCATTCGAAGGTGCCGGGTCTTCCATTTCCCTTGAGCCTGCTTTGGTGACATGGCAGACGGTGCCAGGGATAGCATGTTCGTTGATCCTGATAGGGCCGTGCACTGGCTTCGTTTAGCAAGTGGTCACGTCCCATCCTACTCCGGCGGACAGTGCGGTGTGCCAGGGTGCCGAGCCGTGGCCCTACGGGGAGCAGATGGGGTAGTGACCATACATTCGTTACTGGCCCCATTCGCTGGTCTGAAACTTGGCTGAAACTGGCTGGTTGTTGTGAGAGAGAAACACTGTAGCGGCTAAAACTGGCTGGTTGTTGTGAGGAGGAGCAGCCGGCTGGTCTGGTAAAACTAGACCAAGCGAACGCAGCCACTGTAGGTGATATGAGTTTCCTCCTGGATCGTAGTGGTTGTCGTATGCTTATGTCAGGATCCACGTCCGAGGGCTGATGGTGGCGCCCACAACACTATAAGACAAAAGTGTTATGGGCAAGGCGGAGCCAGCCCTCAGCCGTCGGACGAGGTGGAGTCTGCCCCTAGACATCGAGCGAGGCAGAGTCCAGCCCTCGGGGGTCGGGCGAGGCGGAGCCAACCCTCCAGGGCCAAGCGAGGCGCAGCCAACCTTCGGTCGTATGGGCAAGAAGTGTAGTTGCGTTTTGGTCTATTCAGAACCATCAACGTTTGATGATTATTAGCTCCACCTTTTTGGGTACCCCAGTATTTGGTCCTCGATAGTAGCCCCCGAGCCCCGGGTGATTCGGATAGAATCGCTCGGGGGTGATTTGACTTGCAAGAGGGTGCACGCGAGCGCATCCGACGGGTGTATCTCCCGAGCCCCCGGGTGATTCAGATACGGGTATGGCTGTGAGATTTGGTGTTTTTACAACTAGATAGTTTAAAGCAAACCTTGGTATCCCGTTCGTGGGGATTCTGCAGGGTCAGCCCGGTTGAGACTTGATCGTGGATCGAGACTCCCTTGAGGCTCGTGCGCCTGAGTTTTGGCCGTTCATGGGCCCATCCCTCGTTGGGATGGCTGTTGAAATTATTGGGCCAGCCCTCAAACTCCTGGGCCTAGGCGGGATAGAGAAGATGTTTTTTGATCCGTATCCTTTATGTGAGAAAAGAGTCCTGGTCTGCCCGGGAAGGCGAAACGTCCGGCGCGACTTTGGTGGGAGAGGATAGGGATTGGGAGCGCATATCCTGCGTGGTGACGTGGTGGTGAATCATGGTAGGCATGGAGATCTAGGCGGACGGTTGCCTTCCTTGCATCCATCGCCCCTATAAAACCAAAGGGTTCGCCCCAGGGTTTCGTACATTGCCTCCTTGCCTTTGCATCTACAACTTCTACCGCCAATCGCCTGAGCCTTCCACACCCGCAACACAACCACGTCAAGCTCGCATCCATCCATGCCAATCATCTGATGGAGCCGTGGTGTAGATCCGATGTCACCCTCCAATGCCTGGAGGGCCTTGTTCGTCGCGGCCTTCTTTGCGCAGACCGCTGCCGAGGAGTGGCGGCTGCCCGGCAATGAGGACGATGTCGTCGCCACCCGATGGCTACATTGTGTCCTTCGCTCACTTTCACGAGCGGGGATTCGCCACCCTTGCCCACAAGTTCCTTCGGGGGTTGCTGAATTACTACAATGTGGAGCTGCAACACCTCACTCCCAATGGGATCCAGCACATTGTGGCATTCGTCGCCCTGTAGGCGCCTGGCCGGAGTACTTCCACGACGACGTGCGGCCCCTCCTAGGGCGAGGAGAGCTTGTGGTGGTCCTTGTTGCTCTACATGAGGCAGAGAACCAGGTCCTCGATGTTGAAGGCCCGGTCCCACACCCGTCGGTTGTGGTACCGTCGCAATGCCTGCTGGTACTTGGCCGAGCGGAGGAGGGCGACGTCGCGAGCTTCGTTCTAGCTGGTTCAGGGCATCTTCGTGGGATGCCTCGGCTCCCTATTCATCATATGCCTTGATCCACGACGCTCCATAGTCGAGGTTGGTTGGGAGGACGGCCTTGGAACCATAGACCATGAAGAAAGGCGTGTAACCAGTGGCTCGACTGGGGTTGTCCTTAGGCTCCAGAGCACCACGGGGAGCTCGACGACCCAGCGTGCGCCAAATTTGTTCAACTAGTTGAAGATCCTAGGCTTGAGGCCCTATAGGAGCATGCCATTTGCGTGCTCGACCTGCCCATTCATTCAGGGGTGTGTGACGACGGCCCAATCAACCCGGATGTGGTGTTCATCGTAGAATTGAAGGAACTTCTTACCGGTGAACTATGTGCCATTGTCTGTAATGATGGAGTTCGGTACTCTAAAGCGATGGATGATGTCAAGGAAGAACAGCACGGCTTGCTCGAACTTGATCATGGAGATCGGCTGAGCTTCTATCCATTTCATGAACTTGTCTATGGTGACAAGCAAGTGTGTGTTTCCTCCGGGCGCCTTTTTGAGAGATCCAACTAGATCGAGCCCCCAGACCATGAAGGGCCATGTGATGAGGATCATCTGGAGTGCCTGGGCCGGGAGGTGAGTTTGCCAAGTGTAGTACTAACATCCTTTGTAGGTGCGTACGATTTGCTCGGTGTCAGCTACTGCAGTGGGCCAGTAGAAGCCCTGTCGGAATACGTTTCCAACTAGGGTTGTAGGCGCGGCATGGTGACCGTAGATCTCACCGTGGATATCACTCAGCAAGCGCTTCCCTTGCTCGATGGGGATGCAGCGCTGCAGGATTCCAATGTGGCTCCGCTTGTAGAGTTCGCCCTCCACAAGAACAAAGGACTTGGCACGACGTGCGAGTCGTTGAGCTTCCGTCTTGTCCACCGACAGCATGTCACGGAGGAGGTAGTCAAGGTAGAGAATTCTCTAGTCAAAGAGGGTCAGGCTCTGTTACTGGATCTTGTTCTATCTCCATGACCTCAGGCCTGGACAGAGCCGTCGGTTGGTTAGCCCCTGAGGCTGGATCAGGCGGACCGTCATAGGCCTGCTCTGACCCTTCGTAGCGCACTGAGGGCTTGTGTTGGTCACTAGCGAAGACACATGTTGGCACTGGCTCTCGGCCGGATGCCGCCTTCGCAAGCGCGTCGGCCGCCTCGTTGAGGCGCCTTAGGATGTGATTGAGTTTGAGGCCGTCGAATTTGTCCTCCACCCGTTGGACCTCTCGGTAGTATGCCACCATCTTGCGTTGTGACAGCTTGACTCCTTCATGACTTGGTCAACGACCAGCTGGGAGTCACCTCGGACGTCGAGGCGTTGGATGCCCAACTCGATGGCGATGCGTAGGTCGTTGATGAGCGCTTCATACTCAGCCACATTATTGGATGAGGGGAAATGGAGACGAACCATGTACCTCATGCGTACCTCGAGGGCTGATATGAAGACTAGCCCTGCGTTGGTGCCCTTCTTCATCAGTGATCCATCAAAGTACATCGTCCAATACTCTTGGTCGACGACCATCGGTGGCATCTAGACCTCGGTCCATTCTGCGATGAAGTCTGCCAACACCTAGGACTTGATCGCCATTCAGGAGGCATACGTAATGCCCTGATCCATCAACTTGAGTGCCCACTTTGTGGTTCTTCCCGTGGCATCCTGGCTTTGGATGACCACGTCGAGGGGGAACGACATCACGACCGTCACCGGGTGTGACTCGAAGTAGTGGCATAGCTTCCTCTTGGTGATGAGGACGGCGTACAGGAGCTTTTGGATTTGGGAGTAGCGGGTCTTAGAGTCAGATAGTACCTTGCTGATGAAGTACATAGGGCACTACACCATGAAGGCGTGCCCCTCTTCTTCCCGCTCCACTACCAGGGCGGCGCTGACCACTTGTGTGGTGGCTTCAATGTAGAGCAGGAGGGATTCTCCATTGGTTGGAAGAACCAAGATTAAGGCCTTTGTCAGAAGCAGTTTGACCATGTTAAGTGCCTCTTGTGCCTCAGATGTCCATTCAAAGTGGTCGGCTTTCTTCAAGAGTCGATAAAGGGAGAGACCTCGTTTGCCGAGGCGCGAGATGAATCGGCTAAGTGCAGCGAGGCACCCTGTAACTCGCTGAACCCCCTTTATGTTCTGAATTAGGCCCATCCTTGTGATGGCCGATATCTTCTCCGGGTTGGCTTCGATGCCACGCTCGGAGACGATGAAACCAAGCAGCATACCCCTCGGGACCCCGAAAACACACTTCTTGGGATTGAGTTTGATGCCATTCGCTCGGAGTTTTGTAAAGGTTTGCTCAAGATCGGCAACGAGGTGGTCAGCCTGTTTGGACTTAACCACAATGTCGTCGACGTAGGCCTCAACAGTCCGCCCGATGAGGTCCCCAAAACACTTGAGCATACAACGCTGGTACATAGCCCCAGCGCTCTTAAGACCGAACGACATTGAGACATAGCAGAATGATCCAAAGGGGTGATGAAAGATGTCGTGAGCTGGTCAGACTCTTTCATCATGATTTGATGGTACCCGGAGTACGTATCAAGGAAGTAGAGGGTTTCGCGCCCTGAGGTAGAGTCTACTATTAGGTCTATGCGCATCAAAGGAAATGGATCCTTTGGGCACGCTTTGTTGAGACCCGTATAATCAACACACATCCTCCATTTCCTACTCTTCTTTTGTACAAGAATGGGATTGGCTAACCACTCTGGGTGATATACTTCCTTGATGAACCCGGCTGCCGAAAGTTTTGCTATCTCTTCGCCAATGGTCCTGCGTTTCTCCTCATTGAAGCAACGCAGGCGTTGCTTCACCAGCTTGGAGCCTGGGCGGATCTTTAAGGTATGCTCGGTAACTTTCCTTGGAATGCCTAGCATATTTGAGGGTTTCCACGCAAAGATGTCTTTATTGCCGCGGAGGAAGTCAACGAGCGCGCTTTCCTATTTCGAGGAAAGTATGGTACCAATGCCCGCCGTTTTGCTCTCAGAGCTGTCGGGATCTATGAGGACTTCCTTAGAGCTTTCTGCTGGCTCAAAGGACCCGGTCGACTTCTTGGCGTTGGGCGCTTCTTCGGTGACCTCCCTCTTGATGGCGGCGAGCTCTCCAGAGGCGACGATTGCTGCGGCATGGCCGCAGCACTCGACCTCGCACTCATAGGCGTGCTGGAAGGAGGTGTCGACGGTGATGACCCTGCGGGGGCCCGATATTTTCAGCTTGAGGTATGTATAGTTGGGGACGGCCATGAACTTCGCGTAGCATGGTCGTTCTAGGATGGCGTGGAAGGTTCTAGGGAACCCAACCATCTCGGAGGTGAGGTTTTCAGTCCTATAATTGAATTGATCCCCGAAGGTAACAGGCAGATCGATCTGCCCAAGTGGCATGGCCTGCTTTCCGGGCACGATGCTATGGAAAGGTGCTTGGGTTGGGCGGAGGCGAGTCCAATCGATGCCCATTTCGTCGAGCGTCTTGGCGTACATGATGTTGAGGCCGCTGCCTCCATCTATAAGTACTTTGGTGAGCCACTTCGGGCCACGATCGGGTCGACCACAAGCAAATATCTCCCCGGATGCGGGACGCTCTCCGGATGGTCGGTCCGATCGAAGGTTATGGCGGACTCTGACCACCGAAGGAAGGGAGGCGTGGTCGGTTCGGCCGTGTTGACCTCATGGCGTGTGACCTTCTGACGACGTTTGGAGTCATAGGCTGTTGATCCTCCAAAGATCATAAGGCAGCCATCTAGCATCGGAAAGCCATCGTCCTTCTCCTCACCATCATCCGCGGAGGGGGCAGGGTCCTTTCTATGCTCCCCTTTGTTGGAGCCTTCAGACAAGAATCATCATATGAAGCTGCAGTCCTTGAGCAGTTGCTTAACCGGGAAGGCATGGTTCCAGCATGGCCCCTCGAGTAATTTTTCAAAGTGGTTCAGAGTGCCCTCCATGGGCTTCCGACCACCCTTGCGGTCAGCAGCAGCCACGAGTGAGTCCTCACGCCTTTGCTTCTTGTTCTTCCTTTTGGCAGAACGATTGGAAGCGCCTTCACCGGCACCCTCGTCTTGCCTTGCCTTGCCCTCGAGACGATCGAAGATTGATCCAACCGCTTCTTCTCCTGAGGCGTGGCTGGTGGCGATGTCCAAAAGTTCCTTGGTGGTCCGTGGGCCCTTGCGTCCTAGCTTATGAACCACAGACTCGCAGGTAGTCCCAGACAGGAAAGCTCCTATGATGTCAGCGTCGGCGACGTTAGGTAGCTCATTGCACTGCCGAGAGAAGCGCCGAATCTACCCACGAAGGGTCTCACCGGCCTTCTGACGGCAGTTCTTGAGGTCCCATGGGTTCTTAGGGTGCTTGTATGTGCCCTAGAAGTTTCCCACAAAGATCTCCCTCAGATCCGCCCAACTCTGGATTGCGTTGGACGGCAGGTGTTCCAACCATGCTCGTGTCGAATCGGCTAAGAACAATGGAAGGTTGCGGATAATGAAGTCGTCACTATCCGCACCACCGGCTTGGTAGGCAAGCCGATAGTCTTCGAGTCAAAGTCCAGGGTTTGTTTCCCCATAGTACTTTAGGATATTGGTAGGTGGTCGGTACCTTGGCGGGAAGGCAGCGTTGAGGATGTGTCGGGCGAAGGCCTGAGGGCCTGGCAGACCGGGGCTCAGACTCCGGTCCTCGCTACTGTCGTAGCTTCCGCCATGACGAGGATGATAGCCGTAGCGGGCTCCCTTTCTTGGGTCACCGTAGGTACGTCTACGGGCGTCGAGAGTGCTGCGTATGTTGTGGTTGCGGCCAAGACGCTGATGCACCGGGACAGCGGCGCGTTGCCTGCCGCCCTATGGTGCCTAGTGGACCGACACATCCCTACCAGGATGCTCAGAGGGCGTGCGCTGGCTGGCATCGAGCTCGCGTCACCGAGACAACGAGCTCTCTGTCTGCTGCGCCGCCGCACGCTTGAGCAACGTGCGAATCTTGGCCTGATGATCCTTGAGCATCGGGGCCTCTAGAAGGCCATGGAGCAAGGTCGTCGCGGCGACGATGTTCTAGCTTGCCTGAGCGAAGCGAGGAAGGGCTTCACCGTCGACGATGATCCTTTGGTTTAAATTACGGGCCATGGCACGTGCGCGCCCACCGTCTCCACGACGCTCGATCTCCCGATCGAGCTCCGCGCATTCTTGCACAAGTTGGAGTCGTGCTTCCTCGATCTCCCATTGTCGGGATTTTAGCTGTTCCACCCCCATGCGAGGTGGGGTTGTTGTCTCCCCTTCGGTTTTGTTGCCGAAGTTGCCTGCCAGGGTAGCCTCCTCTGCGGGGACGCTTTCGACGTGTCCCTCGGGGGTACCCATCATGAAGCATTTCCAGAAGGGGTGATGGCTCCCCCTGCTGGAGTCAGAGCCAGAGGATGACCCCGGCCCCTCTATGAGGAGGTTGTGGAGAGATTCCGTGACGTGCTCGATCACCCCCATGAACTCATTGTTCACAGGAGGCAGAACCATGCGTCGTGCCACAAGGTGGCTAACGGTCGCCGCAGTGTCACGGAGACCGAACGGAAGCGCTGTCGGGGCGCTCCGTATGTGGTGTTCCAGAGAGAGGGATCCTCCTCTGAAAAACCATGCCATGTCATTGGCGTTGGAAAGGCTGAGGCGGCGCTGGTCCTCCCTGGACTGTTGGGGTCCAAGGGAGACATCGAGTTGGCGCTCAAGCCTCTCGTGGTTGAGGACGATGGAGGAGAGAGATTGGATGGTGGCGTGAACCAATGCCAACTCTCCTCCCACCGTGATGATGAAGTCTAGGTTCCTGAAGCGCGCGTGTGCACCTGGGACCCAGCTGATACCGTGGCTAGCCATCCATGGGCTGATATTGAACGCGCAAAGGTCCCCTGCCTGGCTCGCCAACTGTCGGTGTTTCGAGTAAGCACCAACTAGTAAATTTATATTTGTTGCGCATTAGGCCCGGATGGTGTGCTAAAAGACATAAAGTTTAGACTGGTTCGGGCAGAATGTCCCTACGTCCAGTTTGCTGCTGCTGCTTGTATTTTTAGCACTGAAAGGTTCGTAGTAGGAGGTACAAATGGTCGAGAGAGGGACATGTCCCAAGTCTTTGATGGAAAGGTCAAAAGGATGCCAAGAGCTTGGTTGCTGCTCAGCTGTGTGTTATGTGGTGCGTGGTGTGTTGAATTTATCCGTCCCCTTAGTGGGGTGCCCTGCCCTCCCTTTTATAGACCAAGGGGGAGCAGGGATTACAGATGGGAGAAAGAGGAAAAACCAGAGATAGAGAAGGTCCTTCGAAGGTGCCGGGTCTTCCTTTTCTCTTGAGCCTGCCCTGCTAACATGGCAGACGGTGCCAGGGATAGCACGTTCGCTGATCCTGATAGGGCCGTGCTCTGGCTTCGTTCAGCAAGTGGTCACGTCCCATCCTACTCCGATGGACGGTGTGGCGTGCCAGTGGTCACGTCCCATCCTACTCCAGCGGACGGTGTGACGTGCCAGGGTGCCGAGTCGTGACCCTACGGGGAGCAGACGGGGTAGTGACCATACGTTCGTTACTGTAGGTGATGTGAGTTCCCTCCTGGATCATAGTGGTTGTCGTATGCTTATGTTAGGATCCACGTCCGAGGGCTGATGGCGACGCCCACAACACTGTAAGACAAAAGTCGGCGCCTACCACACAGTTCGGGCTCTGTCATGCCTGGAAGGGCTTAAAGCGCCCGTCTCGTCGTATCCTGATGGTACTTTCCTACAGGCGTGCAGGGCATGGTCCTCGGTACTGCGGTTAACTCGAGTGTCCTGTCTTACCCTGTGCTCGTCATTATGAAGGAGCAAGGTGCAGTCGTTGGGCGGGGCGGAGCCAGCCCCGGGACGTCGGGCGAGGCGGAGCCTGCCCCCGGTCGTCGGGCGAGGCGGAGTCCAACCCTCGGGGGTCAGGCAAGGCGGAGCCAGTCCCCAGTCGTCGGGCGAGGCGGAGCCAGCCCCCGGTCATCGAGCGAGGTGGAGCCAGCCCTCAGACGTCGGGCGAGGCGGAGCCTGCCCTCGGACGTCGGGCGAGGCGGAGCTAGCCCTCAGCCATCGGGCGAGGCGGAGTTTGCCCCCAGACGTCGGGCGAGGCGGAGTCCAGCCCTCGGGGGTCGGGCGAGGCGGAGCCAACCCTCAGGGGCCGGGCGAGGCGCAGCCAACCTTCGGTCGTATGAGCAAGAAGTGTAGTTGTGTTCTGGTCTGTTCGGAACCATCAACGTTTGATGGTTGTTGGCTCCACCTTTTTGGATATCCCAGTATTTGGTCCCCGACACTGCCCTCGCGCTAGCAACATGAAGTCTCGGTGAGAAGGAAGAACAAAGAAACGAGAGAGCGGCTAGGGTTGACGTGGTCTGAACCTGAGAAATACATGTGACAAACTATACTAATCAATCGTCCCTATACTACTCAAACATTATTTTTGTATTATAAATTAACCATTCTACCCTTAATTATATAAAAGAAATTCGAAAATAGAATTATCGCACCATTTTTTAAGGTGCTGATCCCACTAATTTTAGTATGCACTTGGTGTGTATGGTCCCACCATTTAGTATGCACTTGGTGCCTCTCCAGTTGGTTCCTCTGCCTTTTTAATCGTCGGATCACTCCTCGTGAGACGTCTATTTTTCGACAACCATCGTAAAAATTCTCATAGTTGACACCTGAATGGCTGTATTTCTCTATAAAATTCCGCTGTTTTTTCGTCACACGACATCTTCCTGCTTTGGCTGCATTTTCTTCCTCTGCTTAGCCTAGTTTCAAGGGCGCGCGTCTTGACTTGAAGGGCGGCTCTACGGACTTGGTTACCTGGTGACCCAGTTAACGTTAACCCCGTTAAAAGTTTCAAAAGGTTGGCACTCTCAAGTCTTCCTTTTCCAAAAAAAAAAAATTGTTTTTTTGTTTTCATTACTGGCTACGGCAAGAAAGGTCTAAGCCATTCTCCGTGACACATAAAATTTTGTTTTTACGGCTCATGCAAACACGACGCTTGATCGTGCGCACTCAGCATGATCGCTGGGCTGGCCAGCCCCTCACACGAGTACTGTTCACCTGAACCAGCCAGCAGTACTTCTTTCTCACATAAACAAATCAGCAACGATACGAACCAGCCAACCGAACGGGCGGACTGTCTGTTGCTCTGATGCGGTGTACGTACTTCAGACCAGAATGATACTGTAAACTACTGGGGTTGAAACAAACTTCTTTTTTTTTTTTGACAAGGGGTTGAAACAAACTTTGATGCAGAACAAACACATAACCGGACTCATCAGAGAAAAGGTAAAGAAAAAAAATTGTTTATGGCGTGCGTAGTGTGTGCGCGCACGGAAAGAGACGGGCAGATGCTCAAATTACAGCATGTTTAGTTGCAGCCGGATTCGGCGCCGCCGGATACACGGAGCACTGTATCTACACTGTAGCGTTTTGTCTTTATTTGATAATAATTGTTCAATCGTTGACTAATTAGGCTCAAAACGTTCGTCTCATAAAGTACAACCAAACTGTGTAATTAGTTTTTGATTTCGTCAACATTTAGTACTTCATGCATGTACTGTAAATTTGATGTAACAAGAAATCTTCTTTTTGCATACCGGCAAATTCAAAAAATTTGAGGAACTAAACATGGCCTGTTTATTCCAAAGCTAACCGCAGTCAGTACTCACCGGTCACCAGACAGCAGGTGACTTGTCTACGTCTCGTCGGAGAAAGCGACGTAGCTTGTCCGACTCAGATACCGATCCTACTAGACTAGATACTCCATCTGTATAAAAAAATGTAATCGCTCTGTAAAAAAGAATGATGTTATGAGATAGTTAAACTTTCTTAAGTTTGATTAGCTTTATAAAAATATTAACAATAACTATATCACTAGATCAATTTATTGTGAAAATATATCCAATGATTAACGATACCAATTGTGCATTACAAATATTAGTATTATTATAAATTTAATTGGTCAAAGTTAAAAAATATTTGACTTTTTGAAAAGTGAGAATGACATTTTTTATGGGACGAAGAGAGTACCTATAGTCCGAGTACTTAGTAGTCAAACTTTTTAAGTTAACCAAATACTTATGAAAAATATTAATATTTGTGATGCATAATAAGTATTAGATTATTAATCGTGGAATATATTTTTATAATAAATTAATTTGAATATATAAATATTGGTATTATTTTCTATATATGTAGTCAAGCTTAAAAAGATTAATTCCTTAAGAAGCGATATATATTTACTTCCGGACTACAGATTATATGGTATAAGATAAGATACTCTTCTCCTAAACTACTGCCGTGTAGATTGGTGTTGTAGTAAGAGGTGCTCCCTCGACGTTCCTAAAAGAAGTCATTTGGACAGGGTTTCAATCAAACATTGGAAATATAAATCATGAATAACTTTTAAATTATTGAATTTGGAGATGTGAAAATCATATGAATAGATTTGTCTTGAAAAATACTTTCATAAAATGGAGACCGTTTCGCTGTCCAAAACGACTTCTTTTAGAACCTGGAGGGGTATATAGAAATACTCTAAGTGGTCATGCCTAGAATGTAACTTGTAGCTTATTGCAGCTTAAAATATTCATGGTTATTTTTTGAACGGTCTGATGTGCTCCCGAAGTCCGCAAGTGCATTCCCCAAGGGGAGGGTTTTCTGAGTTGAGTCACGGTGTTCCCATGGACAATCCAAGGTTCTTTCGAGTAGTCCAACGAAACATCAGATAGTTCAGGAGAACAGTTGTTTTGGCTCTAAGTGATCCCGCGGACAGTCCGGCGTTCCTCCGGACAATTGGTGAGAACGTTGACAGAACCTACGTAGGTTTTGTTGTTCTCGGTGTTCTTGGGGTTTGTTCTAGGGTTCGTGGGTGATGTTTCCTAGGGGCGTTAGGTGATCATTCATGAGTGTTTGGGTGAGGTGTTGGGGTTACGTAGCCTAGAGTTTGGTCTTGCATATAGAGGTTTAAGCTAGTGATTGGAAATTGGGCAAAACATGCATAAAGACAGAGATATAATTTATGAAATTGGACTTTGGTAACTTAACTTTGGTGGATTGGTGACCTAGGGTCACCTAGACTAGACTGTATATATGCATATATGCATGCAGCATCTTTATCTATGTGCACAGCCATGCCACATGTGATTGGACCGGAGCTGGCTTTGTGGCTGTCACGAGCTCTTGCGGCGCCTTGTCCCCTCCCACGTTGATTACTCTCCAACGTTAATTGAATATACGACGACGAGTCTTAGTGATTGTTTAGGTTTTTCTTGTGACTTAAGTCATGTTTGGATGATTCTAAAATCCAGATTCTGTATAAACATAATCTCTAGTATTTCTTGGATTCTGTGCCTGTGTGTTAGAATCCTCTAAAATCCTATGATATTTGAAAGCGATTCTAGGATTCCGAGATTTCTTTTATTCGGATTCGTAAAATTCCTAGGTATCTAAATAGGACCTTAAGATTGACGAAGATAATGCGGACATCTTGTGTCTACCACTAAAAAAACAATATCGTAAATCATAAAATGAATAAAAAAAATACGAACATCTATGTCATGTCGAGAACTTCTTCGATGAGCGCGCCGGTTCTACCACAAGAAACCCAACTAACTGACTAAAGTTTGCTAGTGGTTATTAAGATGAGTAAACTAAACAAACTCTTTTAAGTCTAGCTAAATAGGAAAAGTGTATCAATAATAATTTTTAGGACAAACATATATTAATACAAATATTGATAATATTTTTATAAATAGAGTTAAATAAAATTTTGATTTCTCGAAAAACAAGATCTAACATTATTTTATGATAGAGGGAGTAATCACTATAAACATTTACTCTTATGCTATCTAAACGGATGGACTAAAAGGTGTACTAGATTTTAGTTTAGTTCAACTAGTTGTTAGTCTCTTATAATAGTTCGTATATATCTAAAAGGTATAAGACTAAATTTTAGTCGCCTAAATTTTACTCACTAAACTTTAGTTATACTAACAACTAATTTCAATGATCTAAACAGGCCTATGGTACATAGCACGCGCCTTTTCTGCCGTGTGACCCTAATCGGAGGTCTGGGACTCTTCAGTCTTCACTGATCAAGCCAGTCGCTCGGAAACCCTCCCGCCGCTGCTGCTGTGTGTGTGTGGTGTGGTGTGGTGTGGGATGTGCACCAACCGAACCGAGGCGCGAGGCCTCCTTCGCTTGCTTCACTCATCGGCTCTCTCGTCTCGACGCGGCGGCCGGCTAGCGGAGACAAGGTGGGACTGGGACGCTCCGCCTCAGCATTGGATTTTAGACTTGACTGGCGCTGTCAGCTCGACGACGTCAGCCGTGCTGCCGCCGCGTGCCCACAGGCTGGGCTGACGGGGACAGTCACACAGCAGTGCAAAACAAAAGACCCGTTCGCTCGAACTTATTAGCTAAAATCTATAGTTTTTTTTTCTCGCTTATCAGCTAAAATCTATAGTATTTTTTTTCATAATAAATCAGGTTCAGTCGATTTATCAGCCGGCTTTAATAGCGGCCAAACGGGAGAAAAGAGTGTCATCCCGGTAGCTACGAATAATCGTGCCCGCGACCAGCATTAGTAGTAGCGGAGATAGTGAACGCGGATCTGAATATGATGCTCGATCCCCGGCCGCAGCTCGGCCCCTGAGATGTGTTCCACCCACTAGCCACTAGGTACAGGGCTGGAATTGATGCTCGTCATCCATGTCGATAGTTTTAAGCCATTGTGTGGGGGCAAGCAGGGGCTAATCTATCAACTTAGGTATATGTTAATTTTTTTAGACAGCCTGTATAATAAACCTATAAGTAGGTAGGTATAGATTGATGAGTTAGACCACTTACCACGCAAGGAAGCTTCAGTAACACTCTGGTCTATTCTTTTTTTCCCCTTGTTTTGGAGCTGCTTCTGCTGTACTCCCTCCATACCTGTAAAGCAAGTCGTTTAGGACATGATTGTGTTTACCAATGAGTGATTAATTAGGGGGTATTTTTCCATGTTTGTCCTCATTAAATAGGGTTGCGCATATCTCCTAGACAACAAACGTTGGCAGCTGGATTGGTTAGGCTGTCAAGTTCCCGAGGCCTGTGGGCGTGTTTCCTTCCCTTGCTGACGCTTTTTTTTGCTTGAACGTGATTTTGCATGGCGATTAATGCGTAGTGAAGCGGAACGGGCGGCGAGCGCCAGGGGCAAACGCGTCCAAACGTGACTCCAGCGTGCGTCCTAAACGAAAAACTGAGCCCACATGCTTTATGCTTATATCTTGTGCTCTTGCTCTTGGTGGGGAAAAGAGACTGAATTTAGTCCGCAAGTCTGGTCCCTGTCCCCAAAAGTTTCAATGCGAAAGAACAGCCTGGGCCTTCTGCAATGATGCTGGGCCGGGCCTACATTTGTTCATATGCTTAGCTCACTCATGCTTTTTTCCTTGGCGTTTGGTGAGTTATGCTCGAATCCAAATTTCATACTGTTACCGGTCAATGCGATCCACACTATGGTTCGCGATGTCAACGGAGAATTCCCCGTCGGGGGTTACTGCCCCATCCCCGTCCCCGCGGGGGCAATTTTTCCCGGTCCCCGTCCCCGTGAAGGCTCACGAGGAGCACTTCTTCCCCATCCCCGTCCCCGCTCGGGGATTTAATCCCCGCATCAGCCTGGAGGTCCCGCAGCGGCGGCGGCTGCCCTCCCCCTCATCCACGCCGAGCGCCCTAGACCGACCCTCCCAAGCCAGGCATCCTCCGCTCACCATCGCTTCCCCATCCCGACGCCCTTCTCCCCTTCCCCTCCCAGCGGTGCCTCCTCCCCATCCCGCCGCCCTCTCCCCTTCCCCTCCTGGCGGCATCCCCTCTCCTTCTCCCTCTAGCGCGAACCCGAGGCGGTCATCCGGTGGAGGTGGCCCTCCTCCCTCCGGATCCGAGGCGGGAGATTTGGTGGCTCGTGGCGGCGGCGACGCGGCCCTCCTCCCTCTGGATCCGAGGCGTAGCGAGCTCCTTCGGCCGTGGATCGGGGCCCACGACGGATCTGCGGGCGAAGGCGGAGGCGGAGGCTTCCATGGTACCGCGGAGGCGGAGGCGCGCACGACCGGCGGGTGGGCCGTGGGCGGGCGGCAAGCTAGGGTTTGGGGCGCATCTGCGCATGGGAGAGGGAGAGAGGGGAGAGCTAGCGTCTGCGAGGGAGAGGGCAAGTGACGAACTAACGAGTGAGGAGGAGGAGGAGGCGGCGGGCGGCTTGGCTTGGCTCGGCCGGGCCACCACGCGATCAGGGCCATCACCGCGCCCCACGCCAAGCCCGTCACCGCCCAACATGGCTGCTGCTACGACGGGTCGGCCCAACTACGCGCTGAGCACTTGAGCAGAGAGCTAGCCCAGCTAGCTTAAGCAGCAGCATAGTGCACATTTCGGGTCCCCGCGGTGAACGGGGACGGGGGCATGCATACCATCCCCATCCCCGTTATCCCCGATGGGGATGATTTTTCCCCATTTGATTCCCCATGGGGAGAAAATTTGTACCATCTCCGTCCCCTAATGGGTGAATTCCCCGCGGGGAATCGGTGAACGGGGCCCCGTTGACATCTTTAACTATGGTCGATCCGAAACAATCCTAAGAAGACTTCATCACTCTCAGTTTCACGATTCTCTATCGAAAACAAAAACGATAGGTCCATATTTTAGTAATATCAACACTATAAGATCGAAAGTACATCGATAACGATTAGAACCAACAAAACGATACTTCAAGAACGATAAACACGTCAACTCTTAGAACATGATACTAGCCATGCAAGTATATGACCTACTCCATCTCATACAAATGAACTAACGACTAAACAGACCCCTACGATTTTGTGCCCCTAGAGCGATACACAAAATGAGGCCCCTATATGTAGATAAATAAAATAACTAAATTAGATTCCACTATATGATAGGTTACAATTTTCAGTAATAAAAACAATAATATGTATTTAATAACTTTCTCAAGCATTCATTAGACCACTAGGCAAGATCGCACACTATTATTAATTGATGAGAATAAGAATTGAGAAGGCATGCATGTCGTTTGAGAAGAAAAGTAAAATTAACAAGCAGTGGAAAGGACTTGATGGCCGACTGGTTGTAGCTAGAAGGAACTTGTCGTGGCAAGTGTTGCCTTGTCTGGTTAAATGTCATGGTGGCGTATGCAGTGCAGTGCCCGCTGAGTGACGGTCGATGGTAATGCCGGATGCATTAAATTGTCGCATGAAAGGCAATCTAGTCACGGTGGGCGACTCGAGAGTTGAAACATATGATAGAGTCATATAGGTGATCGGTAAATGCTTGCACGGTGATTCTTGTGAGCTGCGTCAAGTAATTAAAAAAACAACTGCCACTTAGGCTAACTGAGCTTAAACTAATTAGGCTTAATGACTAACTACTGATTAGGGGCTCCTAATTTTGGGGGCCCAGTGTGATTGCGCCACTTGCGCTGCCCAATATATGGCCCTGCGATTAAAACATAGACATTACTTTAACCATGTCACAACACATAGCCTCCGCTCAATTTAGGCTTAGACTAGAGTGCAAGTGGATAGTGGCCCAACTAGAGTGTGGGCATGTGGCAACTTGGCAACTTAGACCTAGTAGGCTGGGCTTACAAGGTGTACGGTGTGTGGGAAAGCCAGGTTGAGAGTAATATTGCTGGCCTGCTAGCCTAGGCCTAGGTTTTTAATTTCATCAACATTTAGTACTAGGGGAGAGAGTCTCTTTTTTTTCTTTTCATAGTGCCAAAGTTTAGATCTTGATGAAACTAAACATGACCCAGGTTGAGAGGCCTGCTAGACTAGGCCTAGGTTCTTGGAGCTAGAGGGAGAGAGTCTCTTTTTTCTCTACAGAAAAATGGTATATTGGTCCTGTTCGTTTCGCTGAAATTTGGCTTATATTGATTTGTTGTGATAGAAAAACACTGTTCGTTCGCTGAAGAGTATTACTAAGAGTAACGCTGCCGAACAAGACGATTATCTCAATATTTTATGGTAGAAATACGATGACACTTGTACAGTGGGAAACGGTAAATACTGCTACAATTATCGTTTTATATTTTTCTACCTTTACATATACGGTATTTATTTTTGTTTTAGTAAAAAAACACGGTAAAGCCTTGGTAAACTGATATTTTCCAGCCAATCCAACTATGGTACCAATCATACCATCAGTATTAGGACAACGGAAAAAAAAGAGACCTGACAACTTCCTTTAAAACTGATGCAAACCTTACAGGACGTCTTGTACTATCACCAATCCAATCTGCTATTTCAAGCTCGAGAAACAATACATTCTGTCATCTAGGCTCTAGCAACCCATCACCACTCCGGAGAAAAACGCAAAATGATAATTGGAATGCCACTTGCCTCCGTTACATCTTTCATTAGCACATTCCCGTTTTGTCGTGTTGTTCGTCGTCTACCACCACTCTAGAAAGGTAAGTGCGTACTTCGTACAAGCTACAGGCTCACCGGCCGGTGAACGCGCTCTTCGCCGTCCTCGGCATGTAGTCGAAGGTCTCCTCGCCCTTGTTCTCTGTCCGTGGCGAGATCTTGGCGCCGAGGAGTGGTGCCGAGTCGTTCTCGCTCATCTGCAACAACGTATATCCATGTCGTCGTTATCGCCTCTGGCCTCCCGAATTTCACAGTTTCAGACGAATGAAGTGGGTGATGAATGCGCTTATTAGTTACCTGTGCGGCGACCGGCAGCGAGCTGGCGGCCTCAGTCTTCTTCCTGCTCTCGATGACGGAGTAGTAGGAGTAGAGGCCCATGCCGAAGATAGCGATGAGGATGCCTACCACGTTGCGGGCGCTGAAGGGGTCCTTGAGGATGATGTAGCCGAAGGAGAGCACCAGGCACGTCTTGAGGTGGCCCAGCACCTGGTACGTCACGGGCGACGTCGTGCCGATCACCAGGAACGTGCTGAAGTTGACGCACACCGCGATCGAGCAAGACAGCAGGATGAACGCCTGCACACGCGCGCCAGCACTGTTACAGTTGAAAACGCTGCAGATGTCTAATATATCGGTCCGATGAACCGAGATCTATTGTGCCAAGGTACTTACCACGACTTGGGTTGTGTAGCTGAAAGCGAAGACGTCACGCTTGGTGAGGAGCTTGTCCACGAACGGCCCAGTGACGAGCAGCACCGCGGACTGGTACGGCGACGACTGGTACAGCAGCTGCGTCGAGGAAACCTTCAGCCTCCTCTGGATTTGGTTGGTCAGCTTTGTTCAACACAAGGTTAAGGATGACAAGCCAGCATGTGGATGCAGTGTATGCAGGGTGCATGAAAGACTGTAAGATCCAGCAGCTCGCTTGGCTGCTGAACTGGTTCATGTCAGAACAACAAGCACAAGGATACAATCTGTCCGACGCATGTCGCAGCTATGGTGAGCACGGCAATGATGGAGCCGAGGAGATTGAGCTGGAGATCAGTGACCGATGCGATGCCGACTCCCAGGAGCAGGACCATGAGGGAGGCCTTGATGGTCTGACTGAAAGGTTCAAGCTCGTTGAGTATGAGAAGTCATTTTCTCACGACATGGAACAAGAGCAGCTCAAATTACACATTAAGCAGAAAGTGGCCAGAATTTTGGGAATGACCTGAACTTCTTGTTCAGAAAGATGGTTTCCAAGACTACGGTGAAGGGTATGATGGCCAGCTTGGTCATCTGTTTCAAGAAACAATGGCAAATTCAGAGGCAAGAACATAATACTACTGGTCAGCAAATAGTAGCGTATTAGTTAGTGTATGCTTGCCTGGTAGAAGCCAACAGAGTTGAATCCGAGGCAGAGGTTGAGGAGGCCAATGGAGATGCCATTGAGCAGGCCGAAGGAGATGACGGTCCGCGCATCAATTGGCTTTGGCTCAAAGAAGTGCAGCCGCTGGGCAACGTACAGCGTGAAGAAGGTCACCATGAGGTGCCAGCTCGTCAGCGTCGTCGCTGCATTCGACCCCAAAACGCCAGCAGCAACAAAAAATCAGAAACTTTGGCCAAAAACTTTGCCTTAGGGGGTATCGTTAAGTTCTGAAACCTCTGAAACGCGTGCACATACTGACCGAAGAAGAAGCCGAGAGTGCTGATGAGGTACTTGTTGCAGATGACGATGGCCACCGACGAGGTGACCGAGAGGCCCAGCGCGCCAGCGACGCCCGTCCGGGAGCCCGCGCCGTCCGACATCTCCTCCCAGCCGACGGCCCGTGACTTCCCTCCTGCTGGTGCAGACGAAGCCATGAATGAACAAGAACAACGATTGCTGTGGGCGAATCCCTAGACGTGCAGGCTGTGAATCTCGATGTCTCTTTTCTCGTTAGGAATCAGGATACTGGATACACACGCCCGCCCGCACGTGATGAGCTCGCTCCATAGCGTTGACATTGCCGCGTCAGACGGACCGGCAGCAAATCCCGAGGCAAGGGAGTGGAAAAAGTACTGTGTTCACGTGGCATGATCTGCACTTGTGTCAGTGTGGATCAAAAAGAAAACATTTGATTTGAACCGATGTTTAGTCGTGTGCATCCCATTCCCACAGCGAGACTGTTAGTGCATTGCTGCAAGAATCCATCGGCCATGAACTTGCATTTGGTGGCCTGAAGTCTGAACACATGTGTGAGTGCTACGTACTACCGTCCAACAAAAAGCAGAGTGACCTGGGCCAAATCATTGATTTGGTGCTTAGTGGCAAGGATACAATTGGAAGAAAGCAGGTAGCCACCTGGAGTGTCTTTGTGACAATTTGAGACCATTCTGTATGTCTATTTTCATTAGGTGGTTAGTCACCAGCACACCTGTCAGTATTGCAGTGTGGCAGTGGCACACACCATTACAACTAGGAAGAAAGATGGCGATGTATAATACGTCCGATTAGGCAGAAAAAAAAACTACGGTCACTCAGTCACCAATGTAAATCGCTGGCACAAGGCGACATGGTAAAAAGATGAATATGTTCTGGAAACTTGGAAATTAGCAGTACTGGAGTACTACAATCCATTGATTAGTCGGTGCTGGAAAGCATTTCTCGAAGATCTCGGGATGATAATTAAGGCACGTACTCCCTCTGTCCTAATTAACTGTCGTTCTTGATTTCCATGCTAAAAATTTAACTCGATTTATAAAAAATACGTGTACCAATTATATCTCCAAATAAATATATTAAAAAACTATATTAAAATATTTATCTAATAATATTAATTATGTACCATAAATATAAATATAAATATTTTTATATATATATATATTCGTCGAAAAAAAACGAGCACATATTTAGACCCTACCAAGAAGCGGCAGGTCAACGGGAGCCCGGCATGGAAACCGGCGGGATCCGGTGTGGATGCGTAGAGCTTCGGTGCTGCGACCGGCTACTGCGTGCGTGCACGAGGTGGAGCCCGCGGTCGATGTGCACGGTGTCAGAGAAACTTCCATCTGCCCCAGATCCCTGTGCAGTGTACTCCAGCGCAGCGGCAGTGATCCTAGGGCCTAGGCCTTGGCCATTTCAGGGCGAGAACAGAGACTGCCGGACAGAACATGAGGCACGGCAGCAGTACCATTTGCAGACTCTGGACCATTTCCGCGAAATTCACGCGTTGAATCAACGGATGAACAGAGAGTGCTGTTCACAAGGAACGCAGAGAGCTGTTCTCTCCATCACCGACGGCGACGTCTGCCCGGAATTAGGCGCCGCCCCCGCCACGCACGCGATGAGCGAGGCGAGGATGGCGCAGGGGCGAACAAGGGGCTCCTCAGGCCAGTGCAGCGCTGCCACGTCGAACTAGACACTAGGCAGGCCCTGTGCTGATCCTGATCCCCTTCGTTGGTTTGACTACCAGCTTGGCAACAGTGACGAGGCACGCTTATGTGAGCAGAATACCCCGGTTGTTTTAGCTGCACACCCATTGCCTATCTATCCAGAAAGTTTGCTACTGTTATTATTGATTTGCAGTGCATAACTAATGACGACCACGCACCCTCCTTGTCTGTCTAAGTTGGTTTAACCAAGATTATTCTGTAACTAATACCAGTACCAACTTGACCTACTTCATAGTAGTTCATACGGATTATGGAGGAACACACACGTTATGCATTTTGGCCACCAACCTCCGGGTTGTTAACTCTATACACCACTTGCTCTGCAATATGCAGATGCACCCAGATAATGCCCAAAGCCATACGCACGCTCCGGTAGTAGCATGACGCACAAAAATGCACATGCACCTTCTCATAAATATTTGTCTCTATGTAAATAAATGGCAATGTATTCTTGAAACGAGCGGAGCTTGTGCGCGTCGATCATCAAAACAAGCGCCAGTAACTGAAGGCATCATCGGACGGTAGCGGCCACAGGCCATGTCCAATCCGAGATAGGGTCAAGGAGGTGGAACGAGGCGACCAAGATGTTCCGAAATTTCTAGGTAGACAACTCGAACACATGACATGTCCCCCCATCAACAGAATCCAGATACCGCGAGAGGAGGAACAGAATCCTGGTTCTCAACGAGCGATTCAATCAACCAAAATAAACAAACGGGCATGTATCGTATCGACGAATGATGATGATTGGGACGAGCACACAGAAGTAAACCAGCAAGCGATCCGGAAGAGGGGAAAAAAAACATGGGGGAACGGAGAGGAGGGGGATGGCATCGTACGCACCTCTTGCGCCTCCGGTCGGGAGGATCCTTTATTTATCTATCTAATATATGCGCGGTTCTTCCAGGCCGGCGACTCCTCGTTGGATCGGATCTTCGGGCGAGGAAGGAGAGCGGGAGAGAGACAGAGAGGCGAGCCGTTCCTCGTCTCGCTCCGAGGAGGGGGCCGCGGGTTTTGGCAATTGATGGCCCCGCCCGTGTGTTTTGTGAATTGGATTGGAGGAGGGAGGAGCCGAGGAGGGGAGGTGGTGGAGGAGATGCGTGAGGCGGAGGAAGTCTCTTCCGGAGAATGGAGGGAGGGAGGGTTGGTGGCGAACAGCTCAAACGCCCGCCGTCGGTCGCATGATCGCGTCGCGCCGCATCACCTTCACCTTCTCCTCGCCTCCGCGCCTGGTCTCGCCGTGTCGAGGTGTGGTGTCCCACCCACGAGGCCACGATTTCATTCGATCCTAGGCTAACTACTAGCATAATAATAGTAGTCATATATTCGCTCGATCGTTTACATGGCTTATAAATCGGCTGATGTTGTTTTATCGTCGTGAAAAAATACTATATCATTATTGATAGGCCTGACTAATACGATCAAATTAACGAGACATCACACAGAACCCGACAAAACAGAGCCCCGGAACAGGTACTTTTTTTTTTTTTCCTTTTGGGTATATATAAACGTACAGGTATCGTGCCACTTCGACTGGCTCACCCCAACTGCTGTTTGGTTAGAAGCCGGCGTACGCTGCTATCCAACCTTGCACTCTGCAGCCCACCAAGACACCAATTGCATCCTGACAAGCGCCATGCACGACCACGACGGGTTCCGTTCCGGCGATCACGTCAGATGAAAAAGGAGTAGACTACTGCTGGAATCTGTACAAGTCTTCTGTTCGTACTTCGTAACATCGATCGATGGATGAAATTTTCATGAAAACGACTGATACTGAATTTTTCTGAACCGCAAAACTGGAACATAAACACGATTGGTGATCCAAAGCGGAGACAGTAGACACAACCAACTATCAGAGCAAGTATAAGCTAATTAATATTTTTGCTGATGTGAAAGATAGAAGGAAGGAGAGAGAAGAGAGCTTAATTCTTATGCAGGCACCAAGCTAGACACGGAATCATATACAATAGTGGGTCCTAATAAAGATGTATGTGAAAAGAAATAGAAAAGAGAATGAAGACATCTAATAATAAAGAAATTTTATAGACAAATAGAATGCTAACTATTGTATAACTTGGTTTCATAACTTGACTTATAGTCTAAGCACTTGCTCTATTATTGGCCTTCGTCCTGTTCGTTTGGGCTGGTTTGGCTTATAAGCCATGACTGAAAGTACTGTTGACTAGTTTGGTGTGAAAGAAAAATACTGTTCGTTGACTGATAAGTCATGGCTTATAAGCCAGATACGAGCAAACGAACAGACTGATTGCTCTCAGGCTTCTCAAAACTCACCCAACCTCTGGAATCTGAGCGATCAAAGAGCGCGAAGCCCTTGATCGCTGAGAGGGAGGCAGTGGCCCGCGAGCGCCCCCTGAGGAATGACAAGCCTAGGCTAGAACATACATGTAAGAAAAATGATTTTGGACCTGCTGCCAAATCTCGTAGAATCAAATGTAACAGCGCAAGTTGCAAGCAAATATTCGTCTACAAGAAGTTGCAAGCAAATACGTTATTCATCAGCTGGATATTGGGACCAGGACCAAACACTTTGGAATCATGCAGAATTCTTCGCCTGATTGACGGGCTGAATATCATTAGTTGTTCATAAACGACAAAATGCCCGTTTGGCAGCCTAACAGCAAAGGTCAAGCATAGACCGATGCAAATTTGTATGCAGTATGCTCGAACCTAACCTACAACGTCTGTCAATGCTAAACGACAGAAATGTTTACAACACGCAAGCCGAACCTACACGCCTCCAATGTCTCCATCCAGAGACACCCTCAATCAAAAATTCAAAAGTAAACAATACGGAACTTTGTTCGTTTCACAGCAATGCAGATACAACAACAACAAGTATATTGTTGTTGTTGTATCTGCATTGCTGTGAAACGACAGCAATGCAGATGGCACCAAGAATAACACAGTACAAGAATATGGTTTCGTACAATCATCATATAACAAAATAACAAAGTTGTAGGTGCCACCGGGCCACAATCCAGCGAGACCTTACAGATCAGTCTTATACAGGTAGGTTTGCAGTCGCTGAACACAAAGCTTATTGGTTCCACATTGCATACTACTGATACAACAGCAGCGACTGTTGTCGGTATGTACAGTTCTCTTATGAGGGGAAAAAGAATATCAGAAGCAGTTAAGGGGCGGGATTTCAATTAGGAGGCTCATCTTGTTTGTTCTTTTGGTACACTGTTTCTAGGCACTCCTTGGCCCGGTGAACCTTCGATTGGAGGTAAAAGCTCCCAGATTTGGCGTTTCTTTCAAACAAGTTATCGTATCGCTGCATAACACATAGTTGTTCACATTGATGTGAGAAGTGTGCGTCCGAATAATAACAAGTCGAATGCGAAATGAAACAAAAGGGAAGTAGCAGACCTGTACAATCTCTTCCCACGTTGAATTCTCCGAGACACCCAGTATCTGCCTCGCTTCTTGTTCGGTCATTGTTTTGCTCGCTCTACGAATATTGTTTATTGCCTCATGGGCCACACCAGTTTTATTTGCATCTGGCAGAGATAGGAGGTAACAAAATAAGGAGGTGCATATAGCAATTAAATGTCACTCTTTCCTGGAAAATTAAACGAATAGCAAAAATATCATTCAGAAGGTACTATCTGTCTATTGTTGACTCGCAGTGACTGGAAAGCAATCAAAGCATCAGTGCGATACTAAGATGACAATGAAAGGCACTTCATACCTCATGTTAAGTTTTCATCTACAAGATGTACGTGAAATGTTGCAAATTCTGTGGTCCACTCGATGATTAGCAGATTGGTAATATTTAGCAAATAATGTGTAGGAAGCAGCAACCATAAAACAGTTTGCCTGTTTGAACCAAAAGATAGTTTTACACCCGACCCCCCCTCTCACGACATGAAGCACACGGTATTTCGTTCACCAAAAGCTAATGAACTAAATCATTTAATAAAGCAGATGAAGTCCTGATCATACTAATCAGGACAACAACGGGGTTGAATGCAGCGACCCTCGACCAGGGCCGGTTCTATGTTTTCAAAGGCCCTAGGGCGAACTTGACAATGGGCCCTCATGGCTACATATATGTTTAATTATATATATGTGGGGTCATTTTCGACCCTGCCTTGTAAACCTCTCACAGTCACAAGTAGCATACCACGTTCCTCCACCAGGGAACATTGCAAGTTTGCAACTATGGTCCTTATATATTGTATCTTCCATATATTCTTTTTTCTAGAAACCACCTCGTTTACTGAATAAATTGTCTGCACATTTCTAAGCCAATGAACTGACATTTGTCCAGAGAGGAGAGAGCATTCAATAGACAACAAAGAAATGCAGAATTTCCTAAATTCAGTTTCCCAATTCTTTATGTACACAAACAAAACCTGGAGGAATCAAAGGATTATTTTTAAGCAGTACATACTAAAATTTTATAGCATTTCAATTGACTCATTCTGGTGATTTCTTTAAGTCGAGGAAACAAAGCTCTCATGAAATTCTTTTTTGTCATCATAAATCAGAATGCAGAGGACATGGTGTACTTCATTCTAGGGATTTCTTTAAGTCGAGGAAACAAAGCTCTCATGAAATTCATTTTTTCTTTGGATAGATATACTTCAATTTGATCCAATGTAAGTGAAAGCAATACATAAGTTCGATATCAAGGCAAGCCTCATTGTATCCATATATCTGGCGTACCAGGCATAACCCAACTCTGAGCATAAGTGTTGGCAGTTCAAGTATGTCTGACAGGCTTATGTTACTGGAGGCTACATGCTGAAGCATAAACATACTTGGCATATCAGTAGAAAAAATTTGGCAACTAACAGACTAAGCTACCGAAAACTTATCAGGGCCAGAGATCTATTGGTAAACAAAACAATGATTAAAAAATGGCTCCAAGCTAAGAGAAATAGAGAGACCTATCCATTCTGGATTGTGCCAAGATGATTAGATGAGAACCCAAAAGGTCCAGTAAGTTATGACAATAACTTTGTCTATCATTCATTGTTATGGAACCGATCCATCATGCCACATGTAGTAAAAACAGTGTCGGATACCACAAGAAGGGGTACCCTAAGCAAGAACTGAAAATATTGCTTAAGCCTTGCAAAAATCAAAGCCGAAGGACGACCACGAGGTCTCGGCAGATTCTCCGACTCCCCCAAGGCTTGCGCCGAAGCCTCAGACGAAAGGCCAAAGCCCTCCGTCTCACCGAGGCCCCCTCGCCGAGGCCCCGCCCCGCAAGGCCTCGGCTGGGATACCAATTCTCCGTTTCGCCCGAGGCTGGGCTCGGCAAACAACCTCGTCACCTCCGTCCCGACCGACACCCCTGACAAAACGTCACGTCCAGTTAATGCGCCCCACTACTCCCGCAAGCGTCACCACCGACGTTAGCATCAGACAGCAGAATGACCGACGGACGGGGGACCGAATATCGCCTGTCTTTGCCTAACTCCTGCGCCAAGGACAAAGTGGCGTGGAGGGTCAAGTCCGGTCCCAGAGTCTCGGAATCAGCATGAAAGACCAACCGTTCGTCCTCCGCCTCGTCAAGACCCCGGCAGGCCCCCGACGTGTTTTTTCCTCTCCGCCTCATCCGAGACCTCCCGGCGGGCTCTCGGACGTATTATTCCTTCTCCGCCTCGGCCGAGGCGGGCCGTCCCGCATCCTCGCCGCCTCGCCTCAACCGTCCCTCTCGGCAAGCCGTCACATCCGTTTAAGTGCGCCTGTCGCACCTACTACGACAGCCCACGATTGACAGGTACAAAGAATGAGGCGATGGGGACGCCGGGTCAAATCTCCTTTTACCATCCCCATCGACCATCTCCGCATTTCTCCGCTTTGAACTGGTGCGACGCGGACCACCGAGACCCCGCATCATACACACGGGGTCACCTCCGAGGCCTCGGCAAAGGCCTCGGCACGATCACCATCTGACTCCGCCAGCCCCTCGGCACTCCACCAAGTCAAGAACACACAAGGCACGGCATGCCTCCTACAGTGGAAGCCATACTGACTAGATGTCAATAAGGACCCCCACGACCTCAACAACCTCGGGCCTGGCCAGCATGGCGCGCCAGTGATCAAGTACCAATTGCCATTCCCCAAGACTTTGTCTTTGCTCAGGGGATAGGGTACTAGATCTTCCTTCTAAGGCTCCACGATAACTCTCTCATGTATTACCGGCTCCTCCTCCTTACGACTATAAAGGGGCAGCCAGGCCATTTCTAGGGGAGAAGAAGAACACACGATAGCACACACACACACGCATCCCAATCGCTTTGAGAGCAACGCCTCAAGCCACCCACACGACACCTCGCCGAGACACAGGATTAGCTCCTCTCTCATTGTGCTTGTAACCCCCTACTACTAGCACTTCGGTGCAAGGAATACAAGATCAATCTCTCGATCCGGGACGTAGGGCATCGATTGCTCTCGACCAAAGATAAACGTTTGTGTCTCTTTGCATCACCATCCGGGATTAGGGGCACGCAGCTTCACATTTATCGTTGGTTGAGGACCCCCGGTCCAAAACACCGGCAGGCTAAGCGGCGCCGCCGTAGGGATCTCTGTGTGGGGTTCGTCATCCCAACAAGTTCCGGATGGCGGACCCGTCGGCCGCTATTCACGTCTTAGCACGGTGATCTCGTTCGGGGCCTAGAGTTTATGTCTCGGGGCATGAGTACGACATGGTACTCCTCACGCCCGAACCCCACCAACCGACGGCGACGCCACGCACCGGCAGCCCAGCGTGCGGCGGCGCCCGGCGGCGCGCTTCTCGCCGTGGTTTCGCCAGTACACGACACGAGCAAGACCACCCCAATGCTACTCGAATCCAGATTTGCACGCGCCGCTCCCCGCCGACATCCTACGACCAACATGTGGCACAGCTCCCCGGGCCGAGACCTGTCTAGCCTAAGCTTGATGAAGAAAAAACGCCGGCACACATGGCGACGCCAACACCAAGCTCCGCCCACCACTCCTCGAAGAGCCGGTTTGGTGAGAGCAAAGTTCGGCGACGGCACCATCCTCATACCCCTTTGGGTTGAGAAATGCCGCCACCTCTTATGCTTACGCTTACGCCGCCGCTCACAAGGATCCCCCGGAACGCCGCCAGCGCTTCACTCTCGACCTGGGCACCCACGCCGACTCCTCGGAGGAGGACGAGGCATGGCCCGGAGTGGATTTCTCTGGACTCCACGACCCCGGGGCTATCGCCGCTTCTGCCGCAGCGCGACATCGCTTTGGCTATCTCCGACCCGAAACGAGGGCACGTCACGACCCGCCATGCGAGTGTTTCCACGTCGGGCTCGGGATGCCGAGGGCGGGCGAGGAAGACGAGGGGCGGTAGCCGCCCCGCTTCGCCCGTGCATAGCGCCGCCACACCTCCGCGCATTCTCTCCTACCGGCAGAAGACGGAACGAGAGCCCCGCTCTTGCGCGACCTCAACGCCCGACTGAACAGCTCCGTGAGCTCCGTGCCAAGTTCGAACAGACCGACTCCTTCTACAAAGCAGCTTGAGACTCTCTCGAGCAGGGAGCAATGAGGTCGCGGCGAAAGCGGAGGAGCCCGGCGAAGGGCCCGCGATGTACATCATCGCATCCACGACGACGACGAAGGGAGCGAGCAACCCCCAGTCTTCAATCGCGCCAGCCAGAACGTCACGGCCGCGGCAATGCTGGTCCGCGTGATGCCCGAGCCTTCTACCACGGAGGGGCGGCGGGTCCACGGCGAGCTCCGAGCTCCTAGAGACCGCCAGCGTTTCGAAAGCCGAGAGTTCCGCCTCTCGACGGCAGCGGGGCGTCTCGAACTCGCCCAGCACACGCCGCCAAGAAGGGAAGCCTCGGCTCGTCCCGAGCCCGCCGAGCACCGATAACCCACAGGGGCCCCAGTGCTTCGGACCACCTCGGAACCGACGCGAGGTGCGGGGATACCATGAGGTGGTCAAGAAGCGACGACACCACGACAAATGAGGGCACGCTTCGGTGCTACCACCCACACCGAGGCGGCTTATGACAGCTGGGGAAGACCGTAGTCCTTCCCCTCGAACCGCCAGTTCCCTCGGGTCTTCAAGCAGGCCATCCATACTACGCTCTTTTCCTCGCCCGATTTCGCAAACCACCCAATCTCGCTGGCATACCAAGCGAGACCAACCCCGAACTCGGGCTTGCCGACATCACTGGCTCGCCGCTAGTTTAGGTGGTGCGGATGATGACCGCTCATCATCCGCAAACTCCCCTGCTCTTGACAGACTCGTCATGAGCTGCTCGAGCACCTCCCTCCTCGCGCAAATCCACGATCGGCGCGACTTGGTTAGGATCTTCGTCGGAACTTTCGTGGCACATACGCGCGCCAGGAACTCCCCGATCTTAAGAGTCGCTGCCAGAGCCGGACGAGTCTCTCCGAGACTTCATCCGGCGCTTCTCCAAGCAAAGGCACCGAGTTGCCCAGCGTCGGCGACTCGAAGATCGTCCAGCTTTCCTCTCCGGCACCACCCGCCGAGACTTGGTTCGAGAGTTAGGTCGGAATGTACCGCTCTCACGCCGCCAGCCCTCGACATCGCTACTAACTTCGCCTCGGGCGGAGGTCGGTTTGTCGAGCCATCTTCCCGACAACAACACCAAGGGTAAGCGTGGGGACGAGGCCCCCGAGGCCTCGACCTCCCACCTCCCAAGAGAGAAAGAAAAAGGCGCTGGGGAAGCAAGAGGTCCCGAGGCCGATCTGGTCGCGGCCAGCAGAAATAAGAATCCCCGAGGCCCCAAAGGCCCTAGGCCTTTCGACGACATGCTTAAGAAACCCCGCCTTACCACCAAGGCCCGGTCAAGCACGCCGAGAGATTGCACCATGTCATGCGGCGTTACTTACGCGCCAGGCTCGGCTCCCCCGACATCGACGCCAAGCGTATGGGCGCCGGCACGACCGACGAGGACAAGGACGACGGGTTCCCGAGGTACGCAACGCCTTCATGATCTTCGTGGACCCTCAAGATGCCTTTACTGCGCTGCGGCAACAAGAAGAGGGAACGCCGAGAGGTCTTCTCGATCAAAGTGGCCACCCCGCAGTACCTCGACTGGTCTCGGGAGGCGATCACCTTCGATCGAGACGACCACCCTGACCATGTTCCGAACCCCGTGACAAGACTACCAATCGGTCGTCGACCCAATCATCGGCAACACCCGACTCTCCAAGGTGTTGATGGACGGAGGCGGCGGGCCTCAACATCCTCTACGCCAATACCCTAGAGCTCTTGGAGATCGACCGGTCCGAGGCTCTCGAGGCGACGTCGCACCTTCCACGGCAGATCGCGCTGTGAAGCGCACACGACCCTCGGGCGCGATCGACCTTCCCGTCCCCTTCTAAGACACTCCTCCAACTACCGCAAAGAAGTCCTTACCTTGAAGTAGTCGGGTTCGGGAGCCTACCACGCCATCCCAGGGCGGCCGTACTACGCCAAGTTCATGGCGGTCCCCAACTATACCTACCTCAAGCTCAAGATGCCAGGCCCCAGCGGTATCATCACGATTCAGTCCACATACGAGCATGCATACGACTGCGACGTCGAGTGCATCGAGTACGCCGAGGCTCTTGCGGAGGCCGAGACCCTCATCGCCCACCTCGACCAACTCAGTGGCGAGGCGCCTGACTCCAAGCGTCGCGCAGGGCGCTCGAGCCCGGAGGCCATCAAACTCGTTCGGTCGACCCCTCGCCGCCCGACGACCGAAAGCTACCGAGGGTCGCCACCCTCGACATCAAATAGGAAGCCGTGCTCGCCGACTTTCTCCGTCATGAATGCCGACATATTCACGGGAGTCCCTCGGACATGCCGGGGCATACCGAGGGAGGTCGCCGAAAGCACGCCTCGACATCCGGGCGGATCTAGACCGGCAAGGCAACGCCTGCGCCGCTTTGACGAGGAAAAGCGTAGAGCCATCGGTGAGGAGATACAGAAACTCTTGGCGGCCGGATTCATCAAAGAAGTGTCCCACCCAGAGTGGTTGTCCAACCCCGTGCTAGTCAAGAAGAAAAATGGGAAATGGAGGATGTGCGTAGACTACACCGGTTTGAACAAAGCCTGTCCAAAGGTCCCATTTCCATTACCCCGAATCGATCAAATCGTTGATTCCACCGCAGGGTGCGAGACCCTGTCTTTTCTTGATGCGTATTCTGGTTACCATCAAATCAAGATGAAAGAGTCAGACCAGCTCGCGACTTCTTTCATCACACCATCCGGCATGTACTGCTACGTGACTATGCCTTTCGGCCTCCGAAACGCAGGTGCCACGTACCAGCGGTGCATGACCCAGGTCTTTGGCGACAACATTGGGTGGACCGTCGAGGCCTACGTAGACGACATCGTGGTCAAGACCAGAAAAGCCGAGGACCTCGTCGACGACTTGAGGATAACCTTCCAATGCCTTAGAGAGAAAGGCATCAAGCTCAACCCCGAGAAATGTGTGTTCGGGGTCCCCCGAGGCATGCTCTTAGGGTTCATAGTCTCTTGAACGCAGGCATTGAGGCCAACCCAGAGAAGGTCTCGGCCATAACCAAAGATGGGACCAATCGAGACCTCCTCAAGCGATCTGAGGGTCATGGGATGCCTTGCGCCCTGAAGCCGCTTCATCTCGCGCCTTGGCGAAAAAAGGTTTGCCTCAGACCGACTCTTGAGAAAATCCGAAAGCGATTTTCTTGGACCCCAAGGTCAAGAAGCCCTCGACAGACTCAAAACGCTGCTCACAAATCCTCCCGCCCCCTGTACCCCTGACCCAGGGGATTTAGGCCCTCTTGCTCTCACGTCGCAAGAACGACCCAAGTGATCAGCCACCGGCCAGAGTGGTAGAGAGGCGGGAAGAGGGCATGCTCTATCCACCCAACGTCTGTTTATTTCATCAGCGAGGTACTCTCCGAGACCAAAACACGGTACCCACACATCTAGAAGATGGTCTACGCCGTGGTCCTGGCCCGGCGCAAATTACGTCACTACTTCGAGTCTCACCCAAAGGATCGTGGTATCATCTTTCCCCACAGGAGAGATAGTTCATAACCGGAGGCCTCGGGCAGATAGCCAAGTGGGCCGTCGAGCTTATGGGGAAACCTTGACTTTTGCGCCTCGAAAAGCGATCAAGTCTTAGGTCTTGGCCGATTTCAAACACCCAACTACTACCTGCTCAAATTCAGACGGAATGCTGGACCTCAGATTTGACGGGTCCTCGATGAAGACCGGCAAAGCGCTGGTCTCCGCTTTTTATCTCGCCCTCGAGTACACATGCGCTACATAGTGCGGCTCCACTTCGCCGCCTCCAACAACGTGGCCCGAGCACGAGGCCCTCATCAACGGCTTGCACGCCGCCATCGAACTTTGGGGGCACGGCGTCTCGACGCCGAGGCGACTCGCATGACTCGTCGTGGATCGGTGATGAAGGAGTCAAATTGCCTCGACCCCAAAATGGAGGCTTATCGCAAATTAGTACGTCGCTTAGAAGACAAGTTCGACGGCCTCGAACTAAACCACGTCGCGCTGAAGTACAACGAGGCCGTCGACGAAATGGCAAAGATGGCCTCGCACGGCCCCGGCCCCCCGAACGCCTTCGCCAGAGACCTCCAAACATAAGGAAAAGAAAACAAAATGAGGGGACTAAGACTCACCCTCGACCGTCCCCTCCAAACCACACCTCGGTTTCATGAGGCCTTTAGCTGCAACAAGGGCCTCATCCAAGGCACCTTCCGTCACCGGTGCGCCTCCTGCTCCGCCCCACCGCCCCGAGAGCCATGGCCGAGGCCAGAGCATCGTGAGGCTCGCCCCTAAAGGCATCCCGATCGGCCGACGACCAAGGGGTGAGCTCCTCCTCCAACTCCTTGACCCAAGGCCACCAGAGGGGCGAGCTGTCTGGGCCGTGGCCGCCTCGACCTCCAGCGTCACAAGACAACGGCAAGGCGAGGTCCTCTACCTCAGCCAGGCCCCCGACCGACAGAGAGCTTCGTTAGCACCGGCGAAGACCCTCCCCTTGCCATCAAGCTGGTCCCAGACGCCTTTCTCCCACGGGAGAAAGACCGACTTCCCAAGGGACTGGGTCTCGAGCTCCGGGAAGCGTAATCAGGCCATTGATTGTAACAAAACCGAAAAAGGACAACGTCACATGAGAAAGGAAAACGCAAACTGGGCGACTCGGGGCAGGTCGTCGGCCACCACGGACATGGCCGTCCAGAAGCACCGCTCCGCCACCGACGGTATTGCTCGAAGGTGCCCAGCACCACCCTCGCTACCGGCCTCGAGGCGTAACAGAGGCTCCCCTCGGTCGCCCCGGCTCCGCCACAAGACTCATGGATGATCCCACCCATGAGGCTCGGTCGCGCCAAGCACGAGGGCCGAAGTTTCCCTCGTCTCAAGATCGGCGCCGGCCGTCCCATCCACAGCACCGTCATCCTTGGCGTCGACCACCTCCCGCCCCCGGAAGTATCGTCGGAGGAGGTCGGATAGACCTCTGTCTCTCCGGCGCTCTCTCGCAACAACGGCGGCCTCAAGCAGCAAAGGCGCCACCAAGGCCTCCGCCGCCTTCACCGCCGCCTCTGGCAGACGGGCCTCGCCGCCATCACGACGGCCTTGGTGATCTCGGGGGCTCTGGCCTCCGCCATCGTGGCCTCGGAGGACGCAGAACACCGACCGCGACCCACTCGCAGCCTCGGCGGTCTTGGGCGCCTGCCTCCGTCGCCTCGGCCTCGGAGACCCCGGGGCCTCGGCAACTAAGGACACGCCCCCCCATCCGACTCGTGAGCCTCGCCCTCACGGGCGGAGGCACTCCTCCTCGTCAGGGGGCCGCCGGCGGCTTTCTTGGCGGCCGGCTCCTTCGGATCGACCCTCGCCGACGCCAGCGCTGCGCGTTGGATAGCGGCTTTGCCTCCGCCACCCAAGTGGGGAGGAGCCGAGGTTTCGCCTTGAGCGCCTTAAAGGGGCGCCAAGGGAAGCTTCGTCCATGAGCCGCTTCCGACTAAGGAGAAATAACCGAGCAGGTCGTGCCGAGAGACCAAAAGGGCTAACGGAAGACACTATGACCCTGCCAAAAACACTTACCTTGAACGGGGCGGCAACCGTTTCGCCACGGCAAACCTCGTCCGCAACGGCGGAGGCGGCGGCAGAGGCGTCGCCTCCATGTCCATCGGCGCCGGTCGGTCCTCAGTGGACCCCGGCGCCCCTTCGGTCCTCTGCGGGGGCGGTGGTGTCGCCTCCACCGCCGCTTGTTCCACCACAGCCGCCGAGCCAACCGGGCTGACGGCGCGTTTGCCCAACGCCCGCGCCTCGAGCGTGTCAACCTCGGCCCCGGAGCGGACAACCGCCGACCCCGGGTCCGCCTCTCCTCCTCTCCGGAGTACCGGGCTGCTTGCCATCACCCCGGGCACCACCTCCACTACGTCAGGAAGATGGTCCAGGGGACCTCGCCCCACCTCGCTCCCGTCATCCCCGTCCGAGGCCTCCGTCGACAGCGACGTCGACGGGGATTCCTCCAACGGGAGACCGTCCTTCCGTTGTTGACGGCGGCGCTTATCCAGCTCCTCGCGCGAGATTTTTCTTCGTCGCTTCGCCGCCTTTGGCGTCTTTCCGTTTTTTTCACAGACGGTGGTGCGCGCGGTTGATCGCTTCGCCGCCGCGTCCTCGAACGAACGGGCGGCGGAGATGAGCGTACGTCCCTCATCCCCTGCAGCAACGACGGACGCGCATAAGGAAACAAGGGGCAAGGGGAGGCTAAGGAAGCTCGGAGGCTACAAGCGGCGCACGACTTACCAGCGAAAGGAACCACCGCGACGGCCGCATAGCGATAGGGGTCAAGTTGCCGCCCCACGGCCGCTTTCTCTGCCTCCCCACCCGACGAAGAATTTCCTCGTCTTGGAAGGGCGGAGGAGGACATCCGGTGCCCTCAATGGGCTCACCCGGCTTCATCTCGAACACCCGCCACCGCCGAGCCATCACGGCAAAGACTTCTCTCCGGCGGTGGAAGGCGGCCACGACTACGGCCATGGTGAGACCGTGGCCCTCAGACCTCGCCAAATTTCCCCTCCGAAGCGGCTCCGGCTGGCTAGGTCGTCCTTCGACGCCAGATTTCCATCTCTCCGCAACTCCCCACAATCCGCCTGGTGTGGGAGTCCTCCGTCGTCGTCGTTGGAAGGTAGAACCAACTCGTGTACCACCGGCGATTGGATGACGCGAGTGGGCGGAATGTAGAGGTGCAGCGGTCTGGCGCGACTTGGAGAGTGCACCGCCGCCCTCGTCGCCTTCTTCCTCGTGCCCGACGTGCCGGACGGCTTGGTAGTGTGCCCCCGCCGAATAGGTGGAGCCACAACTCCCAATGGGGAGCAATCCCCAAAGTACCCCTCGCAGACGGCAACAAAGATAGCCGCCGAGCGATGGAGTTAGGGTTGAAGTTGTGGAGCTCCACACAGTAGTAATGCGGGGCGCCCGCATGAACCGATCCACGGGGGGGCGCCAAGGCCAAGCTTCGTGAAAGGAGACGAAGCTTACGACGTAGCCGTCGCGGGGCCTCGGCTCGCTTCGCCAGTCGGAGCAATCCACTCGGCTCTGGCGGGGAGTCATCACCGGCGAAGGAGTCCGCCGTCGACAAGCGGCCAAGCATCTCCTCGGTGACGTCCGACGGATCCTGTGGTTCGCCTCGACAACGACGATGTCGCCGGCCATGGGTGCGATGGAGGAATCAAAAGCGGCGGTGAGTTTTTCTCTCCCCACGCCTCTTACTTTTTCCTCGCTTTCTCCATAGGCTCGCTTCTTCTCCCTCTTCTTCCCCAAGACCACCGCCTAGCGGGCGGCTCGACGGAGGCAAAGCTATCGCGGGCAAGGTAAGACGAGGAGGGCGGACTCTTTGGGTATTTATGCGGGAGGAGGCGAACGCGAGCAAGCGGCGAAATCGGGAAGTTTCCCCGATCCGGCCAGCTTAACCACGAGCCGATTTCACCGCCCACGCAGCCCATCGCCTCCCTCATTAAATACGAGAACAAATGATTCGTCCCATCTACCACGCCACGCCACCACTACTACGGCGGCGTCGTTTAGCCTCAAACCGCCTCAAAAGGCGCGCCACCCGCTGTCGAGCCAATAGGAAGATTTTTCCCACGGCCTATTCCTTTCATATGAAGGAACCAGCTCGAGCTTTATTACGGTCCAGGGGTTCAAAGTCAGCCCCAAGAGGTTTCGACAGCCGCCCCAGGATAACAGAGTCAGGGACGACCGCGGGCGAGCCTATACGGGGCCGAGACCTAAGCAAGCGAAACGCTTGGGACGTCCAAAGTCGTGTCCGAGACCGGCAGGAAGATCTCTGAATGGGATCCCACCGTAGGGAGGCACCGAGCCACCGAGGCCCAGCGAACGGCCTCGGCACCCACTAGAGAAATCCTCTGGTACTCTTGGAGTGTGTCTCTGGACCACTAGCCGTCCCCTAGCGAACGGGGTTCGGACCTCCACTCGGACTAACCGATAACAGCTCACCGGAAGTGTCCGCGCTCGTGCCCATCGAGGGTAGCGAGGCACATTCCACCCCTCCTTCCGAGCGAAAAGGAAGCATGAGGGTCGTACAAAAAGTCAGGGGAGCCCCTGACTATACAGGGGCTAAGGGGCTCTTCCTGCAACCTTGCCAAGACCCGGCGACCCCGGCTCGCACTCGAAGGGGCTCGGCAAAACAAACCCTCCTTCCGAGCGAAAAGGAAGCGTGAGGGTCGTACAAAAAGACAGGGGAGCTCCTGACGGCCCTCTCGCCTGCCTGCAGGCAGAGGCTGGGGGCTCTTCCCAGACACTGTAAGACCCCACGACCCGGGCTGGCACCCAAAGGGGCCTCTGTAGACAAACCCTCACGCGCGAGGGGCGTAAAAAAGCCAGGGGAACTCCCGACGGCCCTCTCGCTCCGCTCAGAGGCTAGGGGCTCTTCCTGCAACCTTGCCGAGACCAGCGGCTCTGGCTCGCACCAGAGTGGGCTCGACAAAACCCTCCGTCCGAGCGAAAAGGATATGTGAGGGTCGGATGAAAAAGCCAGGGGACCCCTAACCGCCCTCCTGTTCCTGGCGAAGGCTCGGGGGCTCCTCCTGCGCCCAAGACAAAGACAAACGGTCTAAGTCCACGCTAAAAGTTCCGTTACAAATACGATAAAGGGCACCAAGCCCGTTACGGTCCAGGGGTTCGAAGGCTGGGCCTCCAGAGGTTTCGACAGTCGCCCCAGGGCAACAGAGTCAGGGACGACCTCGGGGCGAGCCTACGAATGGCCGAGGCCCGAGCGAACGATCGCTCGATCGCTCGGGGCGTCCTAAGTCATGTCCGAGACCGGCAGGGAAGTCTCCGAATGGGATCCCACCGTAGGGAGGCACCGAGCCACCGAGGCCCAGCGAACGGCCCCGGCACCCACTAGAGAAATCCTCTGGTACTCTTGGAGTGCGTCTCCGGACCGCTAACCGACCCTTAGCGAACAGGGTTCGGGCCTCCACTCGGACTACCCGATAACAGCTCACCGGAAGTGCCCACGCTCGCGCCCATCGAGGGTAGCCTGGCACATTCCACCCCTCCTTCCGAGCGAAAAGGAAGCGTGAGGGTCGTACCCAAAGTCAGGGGGATCCTCGACGGACCTCTCGCTTCCGTCAAGGAGGCTAGAGGGCTTTTCCCGCAGATCGCCGAGACCCCAAGAATTCAACTTGCGTTTGTGGGCTCGGCAAATCGATAAAAACTCCTCGCTCAAACGCAAAAACGAAAAAAAGCCCTCAAGGAGTAACTCCACTCCTCCAGGGCCTTGAAGACTACATCGGCCAGGAAGCGCTTCACACTCCACCACCGGAACCACCAAATACAAAACACAATCCCGACGGAGTCACTCTGAGCCAAGTCTCGTCCAAAACCTCGGGAGAGTGCCCGCGCTCCTCCCGAGGCTCGGGGCTACTTGTCGGATACCACAAGAAGGGGTACCCTAAGCAAGAACCAAAATATTGCTTAAGCCTTGCAAAAATCAAAGCCAAGGATTTACCACGAGGTCTCGGCAGATTCTCCGACTAAGCCCAAGGCTTGCGCCAAGCCTCGCACGAAAGGCCAAAGCCCTCCGTCTCGCCGAGGCCCCGCCTCAAAGGCCTCTACCGGGATACCAATTCTCCGTTTACCCGAGGTCGGGCTCGGAAACAACCTCGCCACCTCCGTCCCCGACCGACTCCGACAAAACATCACGTCCGCTTAATCGCCCCCTACTCCTCTCAGAACGTCAACCGCACGGCCTTTGTCAGACAGCAGAATGACCGACGGACGGGGGGACCGGAATCGCCTGTCAGGCCGCTTAACTCTGCGCTAAGGACAAAGTGGCGTGGAGGTCAAGTCCGGGTCCCAGTGAGTCTCGGAATCGACATGAAAGACCAACCGCTGTCGTCCTCCGCCTCGTCCGAGACCCCGGCGAGGCCCCCAACGCATTTTTTTCTCTCTCGCCTCATCCGAGACCCCCGGCGAGGCCTCTCGACGTATTATTCCTTCTCCGCCTCGGCCGAGTCCGGCTCGTCCCTGCATCCTCGTCGCCTCGCCTCAACCGTCCCTCCGCAAGCCGTCACATCCGTTTAAGTCGCCCGGTCGCACCTACTACGACGACGACCATGATCGACAGGTACAAAGAATAGGGCGATGGGGACAATGTCAAATCTCCTTTTACCATCCCCTCACCGATCGCTCCCATTTCTCCTTTGAGCAACTGCACGACGCGACCACCGAGACCCCGCATCATACACGGGTCACCTCCGAGGCCTCGGCAGCAGCAGCCCTCAAGACGATCACCACAAAGACCCGCCAGCCCTCGGACTCCACCAAGTCAAGAACACACAAGGCACGGCATGCCTCCTACAGTGGAAGCCATACTGACTAGACGTCAACAAGGACCCCCACGACCTCAACAACCTCGGGCCTGGCCAGCACGGCGCGCCAGTGATCAAGTACCAATTGCCATTCTCGACACTGTGCTGCTACAGGGATAGGGTACTAGATCTTCTTTCTAAGGCTCCACGTATAGCTCTCTCATGTATTACTGGCTCCCTCCTTACAGCTATAAAAGGGGGCAGCCAGGGCCATTTCTAGGGGGAGAAAAAGAACACCTGATAGCACACACACATACGCATCCCAGCCGCCTGAGAGCAACGTCTCAAGCCGCCCACACGACACCTCGCCGAGACCTGGGATTAGCTCCCTCTCTCGCTGTGCTTGTAACCCCCTACTACTAGCACTTCGGTGCAAGGAATACAAGATCGATCTCTCAGACTGGACGTAGGGCATCGATTGCCTGAACCAGTATAAACGTTGTGTCTCTTTGCATCACCATCCGGGATTAGGGGCACGCAGTTCACATTTACTGGTTGGTTGAGGACCCCCCGGTCCAAAACACCGACAAACAGAATTACCAATTTCCCCATCAATCAATGTACCAGTTAAGTAACCTTTGATTGCAAAATTGATGGACGCCTTCTACCACCTATCATTTTTATCTATAAAAGGAACAGGCAGCTGGCAGAGACTATACGTGGGTCATGAAGAAGCTCATGGCATCAGAACTTACTATCAAGTGCTTTACGATATGCCTGAAGCATAGCTCTTCCTATAATCGTAGAGCCCATGACAATTAGATTTGCAATAAGCTTCCCAGCCTGAGAAATAAAAAAAAGAAGCACATAAATGAGCATCCAAATGTAAATGTGTAAATCAAGCATTTAAATATGTTCAAATCTTCTTTCAGAGGGTATGGGTACAACTCAACAACCTATCCAACACAAAACGGACCATACGGGAGAAAGTACACCTTGGAAACCCATGAAAACGAGAAGGTGCCATCGAATATGATAGATCTATTTTGGTTCAAAATATTATTGTGGCCATAACCTTTTAGGGCTAAAAACCACAAAGCACAAGGACACAGGTCCTAGCCTGGTGATAGAGAGGCAGTTGGTGGAATATAAGGTTTTCGGCAATTTAATTTCACAGTAGCACGCGAGAAGTTTGCTCCAACCTTATGGTGCAGATTTTTAGCTTATTTAGGTGTCCCAAATTTCTTTGTTTCCTTGAGGTGGTTGCTAATGTAAAATCGTATTCTGTTTCTTTACATGTTGTCGAATTCAAAACTGTCATACCCTACAGCGTGAGCGCGTAAGACCATGGAAAGATAGTAGCAGCTTATATTTGTCTACCCAGAAATGTACCGAAAATCCCATTTCGTCCCATCGCGCTGCCCGACCACAGCGCGCCCGCCCACATCACGCCAAGAACGCCAGCAATTCGAACGGGCAGGAAAGCAATCCGCGACCCAACGGACCCTAAATCTCGCGAACGGTAGCCTATCCCCAACAGGAGCAAAGCAACTAGGGATCGCATCTCCTCTCAACCCAACGAGGCGAACGCTGGAACAGGAGATTGAGAACAAAGCCAGGGTGGTTTTCTACCGCCGTCGCGTGCATAGGAAGCGCGACACGGAGATTGAGCGGGGCAGGGGGAGAGAGGAGGATGGCTGACCATGGTAGCTCCGACGAGGATGCGATCCAAGCCAAGCCGTCGCGCAGCTGCCGGAGCGAGAGACGCCGAGGGCGAAGGGGAGGGGGAGGTACGCGATTGGTGCGTTTCGTGCTGGGCCGGTTTGGTTGGGGAGGATGGGAGAAGGTTCCAGAAGGGGGCGAAGCATCTCGCTCCGCTCGGTCGACCCGGCCCGGCCCAGGTCCAAGTGCTCCCTTCCCGGCTCGGCTCGGTAATTCTTCTTGTATGGGCTTCCGATCCAGTTCGCTGCGGGCTCGTGTGCACCTCGACCTCGGCACCTGACGCAATTCGCCTTTGCTTGAAGCCGCGGCTGCAGCAGCTCCCGCTGCACAGCATCAGCTACAGGTGAAGCTGTGCAGCCGCAGCGGCAGCGGCAGCTGTTCAGATGAGGTTGAACAGTACCTGCAGCCGGCTGTAGCCCGGCGCCGAGGGCACAGCGCCACCACCACTCTCTCGTTGAGATGTCCACCACTGGCTAACGGCGCGGTGCAAATGTCCCTTTTCCTTTCTCTCGCGATCTCTCTCTCCATTGCGGCGGTGGCCGGCCGGTGCAGCATCTTCCGGTCAGCAGTGTTTTGAACGGCTAGTTTCACGACTTGGCAGCAGCCAGCAGAGGCGAGAGAAAAAAAGAGTAAACAACTAGTACTCCTACTCCTGGAAAGTGGCAACGACAACTATAGTTCTTTCAGGATTAGCGGTTTCGTAACAAATTCAAAAACTGACTGCATAGCGCTATTCAGGACCGTGGTCGGCACATGTATGGCAACGTCAAAAATCGTGGTCGATTGTCTTTTTTGGTTTATGGGAGGAACACAACACTAATTACAGTGCAAGATTAGAGCAACAGAAACTCAGAAAAGGTCTGCAAAAGAGAGAGGGGGGGGATTTCGATCCAAAAGATCTGCTGAATTGTATTACACACTTGCTGTATTCAATCGAATTCAGCATCTTGAAGCTAACATACATAGGCAGGTACTGGCTGCTAATACAATTACTAGAACGTACTACAGAAGGGAGGGGGGACCGGTCAAGTTTCTTTTTACTGCTACTACAAACAACACTGCAAAGCCATCATCGATCCTCAGTGGAAGCAAACACAAGGCATCATATACAAAACCAGCACGTACGTACGTACTCCTCCTAGCTACTACCCCAACCAAACCCTTTTTTTTTCTTCCTTCGGCACTCCAAACCGATCTGCTCCATCAAGTTAAAAACAAAAAGAAAAATCCCAATCTGACGGCTAGCATTTCCCAATCCTTAATTCCCCGGCCCGATCGATCAAATGTCCCAATCGCCTGCCTGCCTGCTTCAGGCGCTGCCGCGCTGGCTCTGGCGGCTCTTTGCGTGGGTGGCAGTAGTAGTGTCAGTAGCCCAGCTGGTGGCCCGTCTCCCAGTTGAGCGTGGACGCCACCCTGTCGTGGTAGGGCTCGTACTCCTGCACATCGATCGCATTTGCACAAGATGCATGACGTACATTAGCAACGGATGATGAACTGAATTTGGGAGCAAGTTTTGGTCATCGATCCATGCACAAACCTCGAGCTTGTCCATGAGCTCCTGCGCGGTGGGCGCGAGGACGATGATGCGGCGGGCGCTGGGGTTGATGAAGCCCTCCTCCACGGCCTTGTCGATGAAGGTCAGCAGCGAGTTGTAGTAGCCGTCCACGTTCAGCAGCCCAACCTGCATGCATCACAGGAGAAGAAGGTACGTAGCGCGGTCGTTCGTCAGAGCAAACCAAAACCTCTCGGTGTGCTGCATCTGCATGCAAGAGCTAGCTAGCTAGCTAGCTAGTAGTAGCAGCAGCAGCAGCACAGAATGAACGGCACATGCATGCGCCTAGCTAGGCAATTACCGGCTTGTGGTGGATGCCCAGCTGCGCCCACGTGATGACCTCGAGCAGCTCCTCCAGCGTCCCATACCCTCCTGCATGCATGCAACGAACCCATCTCGATGGGCTCAGCTCAGCTCTGTCTTCAAGTTCGAATGGAACAGTCCATGCGTCTCACTCAGCTTTACACGCCAGTCTACCAAGACTACATACCACGTAGGAGTGCTCTGTACTGTACTCATGCTAGCTCCGGGTGAACAACGTGTCTCAGCTCTGCGTCAATGATTGGCCACGCTATTACGCTACGTGCCTACGCACTGTACATGCATGATGCATGTGAAGCGCTGCGTGCCACTATGCACGCCAGATGAAGAGGCACGAGTCACTGTGCTACTGGTACACATTAGAGAGATCCATCCATCTACATCTACTACCGCCGGTGGTACTTGTAATACTCCATAAAACAGTTAAAACGCAGTGCTGCTGCATGGATGATGGACCGTGGCTTATTACCAGGCAGGGCGATGAATGCGTCGGATTGCCGCGCCATCTCTGCCTTCCTCTGGTGCATGTCGGCCACCGGGCGCACCTCCCCGACTGTCTCGCCACTGATCTGCATGCCAAGAAACACACGCAATGCAATTTATCTCCTGGCAAGTTCAGAATTCAGATACGATACGACCCGACCACCGCGAATGCTGCTGCAGCGCTGCGTTTACGTCTGGGTAATGAGAAGCATGGTAGTATTTGCTTGGAGGGATCAGAACAGAAACCGGCCCTGGAACTTCACCCCCTTTGGACATGGTAAAAAGGTCGGTGAGTAACCAGGAAGAGGACCACAGCAAGCTAGTACTTAGTAGGCGACAAACATGAGAATGAATTATGAATGAATGCCCACTGCAGTCTGGACCAATGGTTTAATAATTATATATGACATGCGAGTACTAGTAGAATTCTGTAGAGAGTCATGACAGTTGAGCAGAAGTAAAAAAAAATCTCAAAATATTTCAGTGTCCGTTTCTGAAACTGGGAGGCCAGGCCGCTAAATAAAGCTTGTTCAGACCCTACTGGGAATACAAATCTCTCTGTCCTAGTACAAAAATTTCCCCGGCGGGACGACCAGGCAGCTGGGGACGGATGATGCCACCGCAGGACTTTTGGGGGAAAGGAAAGGAATTCTTCAGCCCCCCTAATGAACAAACTAACATCCGTCCGCAAAGCGGCGCTTTTCCTAGCTCACTAGTTTATCCTCACGCCAAGATCTGGGATTCGTGCCAAAAGCATGACCGGCTCTCTCGATCGCGGCCTGCTGCTGGTCATCAGTCCGATTTTTTTTATGCGTCAAGTGCCATGTCCCCCGGGACTCCAGCAGCAGAGCCCAAACTCCCAAGCCCCATTTCATAACCACTTCTACGACGCCCTACACGCACTCGGAATGCTAAAAACAAGTCGCCAACGTGAGCGCGTGCGTGCTCATGATTATTATTGGGAGGGCCCGGCCCGGCCCGGCAGAGAGGCATCAGATTTGACGAGTTTTTTTTTTTTTTTGCTTCTTTTCTCCTTGTTAAGCAGCTTTTTATGTGGCACTGACATGCAACCGATCGAATAGGTAGTGAGTGGTGTGTAGTGGGAGTGCTAGGCGTGGTATGCAGGGCAGGGGGACGGCAGGCAGGCAGGCAGACATACCTCTGGTGTCATGAGCGTCTTGGGAATGACCCTGCGCGTGGACAGCAACATGACAAAAAGAAGCGATCAGCACAGGAACAGGCAAAGGCAAGCCACACACACCACACAAAAACATTCTTCTGGGGATGAGGCGACGGTGACTGCTTGCAGCTTGCTTACCCGATGACGTGCCGGCCGCCGTCGTAGACGGCCTGGGAGACGAGCCCCATCAGCCCGATGCTGCCGCCGCCGTACACCAGGTCGACGCTCCGGGCCACCTGCAGAGCGCGCACAAATAAAAGCCACCGATTACTACCAGTACTAGTACGCATGGCATGACTAGTCGTGTGTGGGCGCGCGGCGCGAACTGTGTTGTTCCCCGGTGCGGTGCGGTGCGGTCCGCGCATGTGGTGTGGCCCGGGCGTGCTCCTGTGCCCGCTCTCGCTCTGCCTGTCTCGTGACCTGGTGGTAGCCGCCGGTCTCACTCATTATGGACGCGTCAATGCGGTAGGCCCGGCCCGGGCCAGCCGGTGGTGACTGGCGGTGACCGCGCAGCCGCTCGCTGCCCATGCCGCGCTGATGGTAACTCGTGAGTTTTCACTTTCATTGCAGGCAGCCGGATGAGGCAGGGTGCAGTGGGTGCAGCCGTGCAGGGAGCCCCAGGCACCCAGAAAGCAGAGTACTCCTCCCGTCTGCCTTGGTTGGGGTCCGGTTCACGGCCTGTTCGCTGGGGTGAAACGATTGTATACGATCGTAAATTTGTAGCCGGAACAATATTTTTCTCTCACATAAACCAGCCAGCAGTACTTCTTCACGAACCAGCCAACCGACGGGTTGACGGAAGCGGAAGAAAGACAAGCTAGGGATCTCATCTGTCTGCCCAAAGTAACTAAAGCCGGTTCGCTCTGGTTGGTGGTTATGGTGACTACTAGAGTACTAGTTACTGTATTGCTGCTACTACTGCAGACGAACTTTGCATACGACTTTACTGTGCAAGTGTGTGTGCGCGCGCGCTACGGCACGAGAGAACGTGTCCTAGCTAATCTAGCTGAGATGGTGGAGAGTTCTTTTTGTTTTTTGAAACATGAAAGATGCATGCATGGATGGTAAAGTCATGCATACTAGCTGCAAGCCTGCAACTGCAAGGAGGCGATTAGCAGGCGACAGAACCAGAGAGCGAAGTGGGGCGTGCAGTGGGTGTTGTGAGTGACAGACAGGGCGAGGCGAGGCGAGGCGAGGCGCGAGAGTTCGTTACCAGCTCGTTGCCGAGCTCAATGGCGGAGTCATGGTAGCTCCGCTTCTTCCCCTGGCTGCTGCCGCAGAAGACGCAGATCCTCTTGAACCTCGACTGCTTCATCGTCATGGCTAGCTGCCTCTCTCTCTTAACTTCGTCTGCTGCTTCCTCTTTCTTTCTCACTTGGTGCTGTCGTCGCCTATCTCTTGCGGTGGCTGTGCTTCCTAGCTTCTCGCTCCCGTTGCTGCGGCGGCGAGAGGTGGTGCACTGTGGCTGTGCCGCTGACTAGCTAGCTAGTGCAAGCGTGCAGCGCGCACTACAAAGAGAAGATGGATGGCCTTTCTTCTTGGTGTGCTGACCAGCTGACGCCCGGCACCGAGTGCGCCACCCATGGCTTATATAAAAGCGCGGGGGAGAGGAGAGAGAAAACGCCCGGGGTCCGGGCCGGGTGGTGGTGGTAGCAGCAGGACAGGAGTGTGTGTTGTACGAGTGGAGAAAGAAATGCATCCACATGGTCATGGAGGAAACGAAAGGAAAGGAAAGGAAAAAACCCTCCAGCATCCGGCACAAGGGCCCGCGAGCGACGCTAGCTGCCGGCCGGATGGATGGCTGGCTTTACAGTGAAACGGACGGGCAGCTGGTTGGGTTGGTTATTGACGGCTGACTCACCTTATCGGGTTTTGCCGGTGTAATTTGCGGCCAAGGCAAAATGCGTGCTTGGTTATCTTTGCTGATACTATATAATTTGTTAGGAAAAAGCATAATCATGGGGCAGACTCGTGCGCTGACGTACTAGTACTTCATAGCTCCTGTCTTAATTTCGTTGAGGTGCTGTTTTGACTGCTGTTATGTTCCATATATAACATGCGGAATATAAATTAGCGAGCGGTGTGAGATAAGAGCATCTCTAAGAGTTTTTCTAAAGCTCGTTCTCTAAATCATCGTTTTGAGAGTTATTTATATCTCTTTCTATATATTTTCGCTAATGAGAAGTTTGGAATAGAAGACAACAATATTTAGATAATCAATTAAAGAAGTTGTTTGATGATATTTTTTTCATCAAAATCTTTACACCTAGCAATTATGAACGATACATAGTCTTCTTTAATTATTATTACTCTTACAAGAGTATTAAAATAAGCCACCAATACAATCATACAAAGAAACAAAACCACTTATAAGAAAATCAAATAAGAGAAAAGGAAGATTTATAATGAAATTAAAGAAGTACCTATCCAATACGAAGTGGAACTCCAGATGGGAGATAGCACACCTAGTAAAACTGGTAAAATGATAATTCACCAATGAATCTGATAGAGACCTACTTTGGTTCAAATTATTATTGTGGCTATAAACTTTTAGGGCCAAAAACCACGTAGCACGCTAGCATGATGCTATCGAGTCCGTGGGCGGAATAGAATAGAAGTTTCGGCCATATCTGATCAAGTTACAACTTTATAGTTGATGACTGTTGTAACGCCTCGATCCGGAAAGACGGCTAAGGCCCACTCTACACATTGAATAAACCACACCTGCTAATTAACTTTCTTGCACTTTCGTCCCCCGCTTGGCACAAGCAAAGGATCGATTCGGAGTTAACAGCCTCCTAGGTCCGTGCTTTTAACCCGCTCAACTCTCCTCCAACCTGTACTAAACTCTGTAGCTACAGTGTTTTTCGCAGCTCTGATATCCCCGAATCCAGTTCGCCCAACTAGCCCAATGGGTCGGGTCTCATATCCACTCACCCTCAAAGGATTCGAGGTCCTCGTTGAATCTTGAACCAAGCTACCCTAGCAGACAAATGTCCATGATCGACTCTCTTGGCCACATCCGTATTCCCGCCTCCCGCCTCAAGTGCCATGCTCTTGCAGAGCCATGCGCAACTCCTGCTCGAAAGCTTCCGAGCCATATGTCCGTGAAAACAGCGAGAGTTGGCTCTCATACCATTTGTAACGTTCCGACCCGAGAAGACGTCTAAGGCCCACTCTACACGTTGAATGAACCACACCTGCTAATTAACTCTCTTGCGTTTTCGTCCTCGCTTCACGCAAAAGGATCAATCCGGAGTTAACACCTCCCGTGTCCGTGCTTTTAACTTGGTTCACTCTCCTTCGAGCTTCGAAGATGGTACTAAGGGCGTGTTTGGCCGGGCTCCCGTCGGCTCAAGGCAGAGGCTGGAGCCAGAGGAGCAAAAAACAGCTTCTCCGGCCCGCTCATTTGCCGAAGAGAGAGGAAAGGAGGAGAGAGAAAAACATCTCTGATAAACAGTGTCACTACAGGAGATGAACAGGGAGGAGTCAGAGGAGCCGGAGCCGCTCGAAGCCCGGCCAAACGGGCTCTAACTCCCGTCGCTACCGTGTTCTCCCACAGCTACAGTGCCCCCCCCCCGAATTAAGTCCAACCCAATTAGGGCCTTGTTTAGATCACCTCTAAATTCTAAGTTTTTTCACTCTCTCTCCATCACATCAATTTTTAGCCATTTGTATGGAGCATTAAATGTAGGTAAAAAAAATAACTAATTGCATAGTTTAATTGGAAATCACGAGATGAATCTTTTGAGCTTAGTTGGTCCACGATTGGACAATATTTACCAAATAAGACGAAAATGCTACTATTCATCGGGTTGAAATTTTTTGCAATCTAAACATGGCCTAGCCCAATGGGCTGGGTCTCACAACTGTTTTATTTGAAATAATTTATGCTCCTAAAATTCTTTTTAAAGTTCTTATATTTTAAAATTCAAAATTTTTAAATTGTTCAAATGAACACGAATGAAGAAATTACCAAAACTAAAGCGGTTGGTCTTGAAGTGATAGATATCAATTTCATATTTTTGAACTAAAAAGAAATATTTATGAATTATAACGATTTACTTATTTTATTATTTTTTCAAAATAAATATAATCAAAACCATCTTTGAAACCAGAACTGATCTCTTCCTTATTTCAGAACTATGACATTCATGCTTTCTTATTTGATACCACAAACATTCATGCTTTGCTTATTTGACATCACATAGTTCTGATATAGAGATGGGCATATAAGACATTTTGGTGGCCACTTAAGGGAAGGAAATGTACGGTAGAAGAAAGACTACTTTCTTCAGTGCCAGACAGAAAATCCTCTTTTTGTAGAAATGAGTGCATGAGTCTATTTATAAACTTTTTTTGCATCCATATTATGTAATTCGGCAAAAAAAAGAAAGAAGAGAAAGACTATACTCTTCCCCATAGTGGTTGTTCCCTTACGTATCTATCGATTTATAGTTTTGCATGTGCGGGCATGGATCTAAATTGACAAATGTCAGCGTGCTCATAGTTTCACCAAACTGATATGCATGATAATGTGTTACTCATAGATTACCGACTTTTTTTATTTCTATTTATATTAGATTTTTTTTCTCCAAGCTCCGTTGGCATAGAAATTCGGCTATATATAATGATGATATATAAATCGTCTATGGTCCCCAAGCTTTCAATACGGAAACATGCTCCACACGTTCCCATCACGATCTTATCCTCTTTCTCCACTGATGGTTAACCTCCACACACACCGCATATGCTGCTGGCCTGCTGCCAAGCCTCCTCCTCCTCCCAAAAATCCGAGACGCAGTGGAACGAAACCCATGCAAGAAGTTCATATTGGTGATTACTATTACCGCTGTTTCAATTTTTCTTTAAATTATAATTCATTCAGGTTTTTGATACATATTCCATCTATTCTAAATTATAAGACGTTTCTATTTTTATAGATACATAGTTTTTAATATACACCTATATATAGTAAAATAATTTATTTGGTTGCTTGCTTTCTGCCTCGTAGATGCTATCGCTCTCTCGCACGAGCCACGACACGTGTGCACTTGCGCCCCCACGAGACATGCCAGAAGAAACCACAACAATTCTCGTTTCCTCATAGCCAGGCTGAGCAGGGCGTATTGTATGCCGCCAACCAAACCTTGGTGCTCGTCTTGGCAACCAATCACCACGAAGCTGCACGTGTCAGGCTAGTACCATCAGAAAGCAGCCTGCCAATCAGTAGGCAGTTCGTTTTTGCACGTGTCAGGCTAAATCATCATTTTGAGAGTTATTTATATTTCTTTCTATATATTTTCGCTAATGAGAAGTTTGGAATAGAAGACAACAATATTTAGATAATCAATTAAAGAAGTTGTTTGATGATATTTTTTTCATCAAAATCTTTACGCCTAGCAATTATGAACGATACATAGTCTTCTTTAATTATTATTACTCTTATTACAAGAGTATTAAAATAAGCCACCAATACAATCATACAAAGAAACAAAACCACTTATAAGAAAATCAAATAAGAGAAAAGGAAGATTTATAATGAAATTAAAGAAGTACCTATCCAATACGAAGTGGAACTCAGATGGGAGATAGCACACCTAGTAAAACTGGTAAAATGATAATTCACCAATGAATCTGATAGAGACCTACTTTGGTTCAAATTATTATTGTGGCTATAAACTTTTAGGGCCAAAAACCACGTAGCACGCTAGCATGATGCTATTGAGTCCGTGGGCGGAATAGAATAGAAGTTTCGGCCATATCTGATCAAGTTACAACTTTATAGTTGATGACTGTTGTAACGCCTCGATCCGGAAAGACGGCTAAGGCCCACTCTACACATTGAATAAACCACACCTGCTAATTAACTTTCTTGCACTTTCGTCCTCGCTTCGCGTAAAAGGATCGATTCGGAGTTAACAGCCTCCTAGGTCCAGGCTTTTAACCTGGCTCAACTCTCCTCCAACCTGTACTAAACTCTGTAGCTACAGTGTTTTTCGCAGCTACAGTATCCCCGAATCCAGTTCGGCCCAACTAGCCCAATGGGCTGGGTCTCACATCCACTCACCCTCAAAGGATTCGAGGTCCTCGTCGAATGCTGAACCAAGCTACCCTAGCAGGACAAATGTCCATGATCGACTCTCTTGGCCACATCCGTATTCCCAGCTCCCCGCCCCAAGTGCCATGCTCTTGCAGAGCCATGCGCAACCTGTTCGAGCTTCCGAGCCATATGTCCGTGAAAACAGCGAGAGTTGGCTCTCATACCATTTGTAACGTTCCGACCCGAGAAGACGTCTAAGGCCCACTCTACACGTTGAATGAACCACACCTGCTAATTAACTCTCTTGCGTTTTCGTCCTCGCTTCACGCAAAAGGATCAATCCGGAGTTAACAGCCTCCCAGGTCCAGGCTTTTAACTTGGTTCAGCTCTCCTTCAGTTTCCAGTATGGTACTAAGGGCGTGTTTGGCCGGGCTCCCGTCGGCTCTGGCGCAGGAGCTGGAGCCAGAGGAGCAAAAAAACGAGCTTCTCCGGCTCCGGCGCTGTCAGTGAGAGAGGAAAGGAGGAGAGAGAAAAACATCTCTGATGAACAGTGTCACTACAGGAGATGAACAGGGAGGAGTCAGAGGAGCCGGAGCCGCTCGAAGCCCGGCCAAACGGGCTCTAACTCCCGTCGCTACCGTGTTCTCCCACAGCTACAGTGCCCCCCCAATTAAGTCCAACCCAATTAGGGCCTTGTTTAGATCACCTCTAAATTCTAAGTTTTTTCACTCTCTCTCCATCACATCAATTTTTAGCCATTTGTATGGAGCATTAAATGTAGGTAAAAAAAATAACTAATTGCACAGTTTAATTGGAAATCACGAGATGAATCTTTTGAGCTTAGTTGGTCCACGATTGGACAATATTTACCAAATAAGACGAAAGTGCTACTATTCATCGGGTTGAAATTTTTTGCAATCTAAACATGGCCTAGCCCAATGGGCTGGGTCTCACAACTGTTTTATTTGAAATAATTTATGCTCCTAAAATTCTTTTTAAAGTTCTTATATTTTAAAATTCAAAATTTTTAAATTGTTCAAATGAACACGAATGAAGAAATTACCAAAACTAAAGCGGTTGGTCTTGAAGTGATAGATATCAATTTCATATTTTTGAACTAAAAAGAAATATTTATGAATTATAACGATTTACTTATTTTATTATTTTTTCAAAATAAATATAATCAAAACCATCTTTGAAACCAGAACTGATCTCTTCCTTATTTCAGAACTATGACATTCATGCTTTCTTATTTGATACCACAAACATTCATGCTTTGCTTATTTGACATCACATAGTTCTGATATAGAGATGGGCATATAAGACATTTTGGTGGCCACTTAAGGGAAGGAAATGTACGGTAGAAGAAAGACTACTTTCTTCAGTGCCAGACAGAAAATCCTCTTTTTGTAGAAATGAGTGCATGAGTCTATTTATAAACTTTTTTTGCATCCATATTATGTAATTCGGCAAAAAAAAGAAAGAAGAGAAAGACTATACTCTTCCCCATAGTGGTTGTTCCCTTACGTATCTATCGATTTATAGTTTTGCATGTGCGGGCATGGATCTAAATTGACAAATGTCAGCGTGCTCATAGTTTCACCAAACTGATATGCATGATAATGTGTTACTCATAGATTACCGACTTTTTTTATTTCTATTTATATTAGATTTTTTTTCTCCAAGCTCCGTTGGCATAGAAATTCGGCTATATATAATGATGATATATAAATCGTCTATGGTCCCCAAGCTTTCAATACGGAAACATGCTCCACACGTTCCCATCACGATCTTATCCTCTTTCTCCACTGATGGTTAACCTCCACACACACCGCATATGCTGCTGGCCTGCTGCCAAGCCTCCTCCTCCTCCCAAAAATCCGAGACGCAGTGGAACGAAACCCATGCAAGAAGTTCATATTGGTGATTACTATTACCGCTGTTTCAATTTTTCTTTAAATTATAATTCATTCAGGTTTTTGATACATATTCCATCTATTCTAAATTATAAGACGTTTCTATTTTTATAGATACATAGTTTTTAATATACATCTATATATAGTAAAATAATTTATTTGGTTGCTTGCTTTCTGCCTCGTAGATGCTATCGCTCTCTCGCACGAGCCACGACACGTGTGCACTTGCGCCCCCACGAGACATGCCAGAAGAAACCACAACAATTCTCGTTTCCTCATAGCCAGGCTGAGCAGGGCGTATTGTATGCCGCCAACCAAACCTTGGTGCTCGTCTTGGCAACCAATCACCACGAAGCTGCACGTGTCAGGCTAGTACCATCAGAAAGTAGCCTGCCAATCAGCAGGTTGTTCGTTTTGGCTGGATTGGCTTATAAGCCCATGGCTGAAAGTACTGCTGTCTGGTTTGGTCTGAGAGAAAAATACTATTGGCTGGTTGATAAGCCAAGCCAGATACAGGCAGTTACAGGCTGCCGAACAGGCTACATGACCTAAAGGGTCTATTTGGACAGAACTCTAACTTCTCCAAACATACATTTAGCTTTGTCTTTTTAAAAATTTACAAATCCTAGTTCCTTCTTCATAGTGTAAAACGACTCTCGCCCCTTAAAACTTGGCTGTGAAAGCTATTTTCTATGCTATAATTTTGTACAACTCTTGTAGAGCTGGAGCTCTCCTAGAGCCATACCAATTACCCTCTAAGATAGTTTTATGACATTAATAAGAGTGCGAAGTAAGTAAAATAATTATGTAACGTTGTGATAAAAAGAGGAGAGAGATTTTTTTAGATAATGGATAAAATTCGGATTCATAGCTCTTTAAAGAAGAGGCATGAATCCAAAATTATTACTCTCTCCATTCCAAATTATAAATCATTCCAAAAATCTTGGAGAGTAAAACATCTTAAATTTGACCAAAATTGTAGAGAGAATTATAAAGATTTATGACATCAAATATGTACACTATAAAAATATAATTGATCAAGAATCTAATGATACTTAGTTAGCATCATAAATATTATTACTTTATCATATAAATTTGGTCAAACTAGAGATGATTTGACTCTCCAAGATTTTTAGAATGTCTATAATTTGAGACGGAGGGAGTACAAAGTTTGACTCACTCCATACAATGTGTTTAACATTAATATCCAATACGAAAAATAAAAGGCCATCCATGGGAGGTGAAGAACTCCATCGACCTTGCTTCTAGTAACTGGCAAGAGTATACTAGGTGGTTCTTGAGTTCCTCAGTGCGCTCTATGGCATATCCCAGAACCGGAGCCAATGTGTCCCCCTGAACAATACATGCAAAAATATTTTCGATTGGCAATTGTTAAACACAGTAATTTCTTGTGAGCCAAATAACCCAACACACAGTCGCATCCCCTGTCAATAATAGAATATTTTGTTCTCGTCCTCCCCGCTTTGACCTAGTACCAGACAAGTGTTCGACATTGGTGGGTGGGGGGAACCCAAAACAATATAGATGGCACACCAAAGAAATTTGGCATAATGACAATAAAAAAAGAGATGTATGAAAGTTTCATGTTTGCTACAGAATCAACAAAATTTACTACCATTCCACTTCCTTTTGCTAAGTTATCTCTAGTTTGAATGTCCTCCTTTATTTAAATACCACAAGAAAATCTTACTTTTTTAGTGGCACTTTCATATGCCAAATTTCCTGCGACATCTTGACCCCATTATTGACAAGAAAGTTATACATTGACTTAACAGAGAACACTCTATTTTAATATAACCGTCAAAAGAGGGGAAAGATGAAAATGATTTCTTGTAGAAAGCACAATACTCACTATGTCCCGAAATGATAATTACATTTTGTCAATTAAACTGAAAAAAGTCAGACAAAATAGATTGTCGTGTCCTAACATGGTCGGGATTAAAAGGACTTGTTCGTTGTCGTTGCTGCCTCTGAGAGCAGAACGGAACGCCGGAACGGGTTTAACCCACGACATCATGAACAAAGCCCGAACAAGCATGCTCTCCGGCACGAGCCCACGACAGGCACCCATGCGCGCTCCATCGGCATGGGAGGAGCGACTAGCGAGCCATTCCCCCGCGAAGGAGGAGCTGCGCGCCGCCGCGGGACACCGTGGGACAACATCCGGCATCAGTGCCGGGCGCACAAGGCACAAAGCGTGCGAGGCCATCTGCCCGCGCCGGCGCGGCACGCGGGCCGACGCGCGCCCGCACTCCTGGCCATGCCGTACGTAAACGTAGCCAGAGGGGCCTGGAGAGAGAGAACCCGCGCCCGCGAGCGCGCGTGCGCGTGCGCGGCCACTGCCGGTGCCGGCACGGGAGGATGGGCGGGCCGTGGGCGCCGCGCGGTGACGGGAAGTCGGGAACGGGGCGGAGTGGGGTTCCGTGCGTGCTGCCGCGCGCGGCTGGCGCGTTCGAGTCCATGCCCCGGGGCCAGGGGGCCGGTACGGCGGCGAGTACGCCGCCTCTGCGACTCTTTTTGGACGCGCGTGGTGTGGCCCGTTGGCTGGTCGGCGGCCGGCCGGTCCGGGGCCGTGTGTGTGTGTGCGGCGTCGTCCTGGATGTACCGCCTCGCCTCGCCGGGCGGCACGGCATCGGCATCTGTCCATCTCCTCGCTCGCCCATACGTGCGTGATGGATTGGAGCCAGCCAGCGCTGGACAGATGCCGATCGAGATGCGTGTGAGGTCGGAGTGGGACTGATCAGTGGTGTGTTGGGGTGTGCTTGCCCGTGCACATGTGTGATGTTCGCGTGTCGTGGTCGACGGGAATCTGTCAGCGGGAACTCCCGCGCGGCCTGCGGCCAGGTCGATTACCACACCCGTTACTGTTTACGCATGTGCATGTTGCCTTTTTCATATACTAGCTCCGAAGCCCGTTTTGATAGAGCCACGGTACAGTTCGTTCGGCCGGAGCGCCGCGCCGCACGCTTGCCGCCGGTGGCTGGCTGCCAGCAACTGGCCCCAGTTCGGCTCGGGCAGCCGCTGGCACGGTGACCCCCGGCCCCCGCGCGAGAGACGCATTTTCCCAGGCGAGGACCTATCTACGACAGAGTGTCATTTCTTCTACTAATCCTTGGAGTAGTTCCTTTATTTTATTTTGAGATAAAAAGGAAGAAATCTGAGATCATAGCATCAGAAAAGCGGAACTGAACTTTTCTCCTTCCTTATTACGATCGACTCATCCCATGACGTTTTGTTTATTAACAAGAAAAAAGAAACTTTTGTTCATCACGAAGAAACTTTTGTTCATCACATGATCTAATTATCTTTTTCAACATAAGCCAACCACACCTCACCGCCCACACAGTATCGGCAACGATAACGATGCTAGCAGAAAATAAGACTTGGACCATAACCGGGGTCTACGGACCACAGAGTGATGCGGATAAACTTTTGTTTCTCCAGGAGATCACAGATTTGCGCACACTTTGCCTACCAGGCTGGCTGGTGCTGGGAGACTTCAACTTAATCCTAAATGCACAAGAGAAAACAACGCACGTCTTAACCTGCCAATGATCAACAGATTCAGATCAACAGTAGGCGATCTAGAACTCGCTAGGATTGATCTAAGGGGGAGGAAGTATACCTGGTGCAATGATCAGCAATCTCCAACAATGACAAGAATTGACCATTTCTTTGCATTCGTGGATTGGCTTGAATTGTTTCCAAGAACCGACCTCCGAGCGGTGGCCTCGCTTGGCTCGGACCATAGCGCCTTATTTTTACAAGGGGATGTTAGCCTGGATTTTTACGGAGGCTTTAGATTTGAGTCTCACTGGGCGCATAGACCAGGTTTCCTGGATACCATTAAAGAATCATGGATCAAACCGGTGAACACTCAAGACGCCATCCTTCGGCTCCATGTCAAAATGCTACGGACAACCAAAGCTCTAAAGAATTGGAGGCGAAAATCCCTCGGTGGTTGGAAATTGAGTTGGGCCATTCTAACTCTAACCCTGGCAAACTTGGAAAAGGCACAAGAAGAGAGATCTCTCACACAGGAAGAATGGGAGTTCAAGAAGTATCTCAAAACAAAATCCATGGGGATCGCAGTTATACCGAAACCACGAGCTCGCCAACACTCAAGGCTAACTTGGATTCGGAAGGGAGACACCAACACGTGTTTCTTCCAATTGCATGCAAACATGAGGAAAAAGAAATCATTCATTGCCACCCTGAATGGAGACTCGGGACCAGTCATCTCGCGGGAAAACAAATCGGCTCTGGCCTTCAATCATTTCTCAAACCTGATGGGCTCTCCGAGTATAAGAACCAGAGCAATTAATTGAGAGGAGTTAGGCTATGAACACCATGATCTGGAGGATCTCGACGCACCCTTCACCTCGCAAGAAATTGAGGCTGTAATCAAAGATATGCCATCTGAAAAGGCGCTCGGTCCTGATGGATTTATAGGATGCTTCTACAAGAAATGTTGGTCAGTCATCAAAGACGATGTGATACAGGCGATCATGAGTTTTTTCAATAACCAAACATTGAAACTACACCTGATCAACACTGCAAACATTGTTCTATTGCCTAAAACCCAGGATGCAGCCGCGTTATCAGACTACAGACCTATAAGCCTAATCAACAACTTTGTGAAAATCATTATGAAATTACTCGCAAACAGACTGGCGCCTCACATGAATGACCTTGTGTCTAACGCTCAGAATGCATTCATAAAGAAGAGGTGCATCCATGATAATTTTATCTATGCGCAATAGGTGATCCAACTACTACATAAGAGAAGGAAGCCGACCCTATTCATAAAATTAGACATATCCAAAGCATTTGATTCCATTGGATGGAGCTTCCTGCTAGAGGTACTTGAAAACTTGGGGTTTAGCACAAAATGGAGAGATTGGATCACGGCTTTACTTGGCTCGGCAACCTCAAGAATTCTGATCAATGGTCAGCCGACGAAGGAGATAAGACATGAGAGGGGGCTCAGGCAGGGGGACCCCCTTTCACCACTGCTGTTCATCTTAGCTATTGACCCATTACAGCGCATCATCGAGGTCGCTACGAATAGGGGCATTCTGAATCCAGTTTTACCAAGGGCAGCGAACCTTCGGTGTGCACTATATGCGGATGATGCGGCAATTTTTGCATCCCCCAGTAACCTGGAAATCGATCATTTACATAGAATCCTTAGTTTCTTTGGAGAATGCTCGGGACTCAAAATCAACATCTCCAAAACAGAAATCTACCCGATCAGATTAGACACCAACACAATCGTGCAATTACTTCAAAACTTCCCTGGCAAAGTTTGCAACTTCCCTGGCAAATACCTCGGCCTCCCTCTCCATGTGTGGAAACTGAGGAAAATAGATGTGCAACCCCTTTTGGATAAAATTGGTGCAAGATTGCCGGGGTGGAAGGGGAGATTCTTATCTTCAGTTGGGAGAGAGACGTTGGTAAAAACGGTGCTCTCCTCTCAACCAATCTACCACATGACGGTGTTCCCCGAACTCAAATGGCTTATAAAAAGGATTGATCGAATGAGAAGAAGCTTTCTTTGGAGGGGAGAGACACCCGACAAGGTCTATGGAGGACATTCGATCGTCAACTGGACTACATCCTGTCGTCCCAAGATTAAGGGAGGGCTAGGAATTCTAGATTTGAAACATTTCACACAAGCGCTTCGCCTACGTTGGCTATGGTTCCAATGGCGCCAAAAGGAAAGGGCATGGAACAAATTAGAACTACCATGTGATTGCCGGGACAGGGACCTCTACGCAGCATCGACGATAGTAACGATCGGCAATGGCAAAACGACCAAATTCTGGACTTCATCGTGGGTGCAAGGAATGGCGCCTAAGAGCTTTGCGCCAACCTTATTCAAGAAAGCCAAGAGGAAGAACGTCACGGTGCAAAAGGCAATACATGACAATAAGTGGATTTCTCACATCACCCCAATCCTGTCAACTGCCGAAATTCAGGAATATGTCCGACTGTGGGAAGCTGTATAGCAGTCCAGCTTGACGCTAGTAGAGAGGACAGCATAATAGGGCGCTGGATGGTAGATGGAGAGTATACATCCAAGAGTGCATACCACATTCAATTTGAAGGATCATACAACAAGCTACGGATCATGCCGATATGGAAGGCTAGGGCTGAGCCAAAATACAGTTTTTTCGCGTGGACGTTGCTACATAAGAAGATCCTCACGGCGAACAATTTGATAAAGAGAAATTGGCCAAATGACCCATTATGCAAACTATGCGGAGTTGATCCAGAAAACCCCACGCATTTGTGCAAGGGCTGTCCCTTCTCAAAACAAGTATGGTCCATCTTAAAAACTTGGTTTGGGCTCTCAGCAATCGACACAATGGGAGACAATGGGTCGCTCCATGGTTACTGGCGCAGATGCAGGCTACGGATAGATAAACCTCACAGGAGAAACTTTAATGGCCTCATGATCTATTTTTGGTGGAACATATGGAAAGAGAGAAATATAAGAACTTTCCAAAACAAAAGCTTGCAGCCAAGGGAGGATGCAAGGAGGAGATCGATCAATTTCGATTGGCCACAAGACCAAATGCAGAAGCTCATCAATAGTATTTTTTTCCTCGGTTCCCTTTCTCTTTAAGAGTTCTACTGGTTTTGTTTTTTTCCTCAGTAGAGTGGTTTGGTCTATATGCCTTTAGTAGAGTTGAGTCTGTTGTTGAGGTTGTAAAAACGTTGTAACACCCCCTTTTTTTCTTTCTATCATCTAATAAAAATCTGGCAAAATCTTTTTGCCGCCTTTCGAAAAAAATGATCTAATTATCCAATCAGTTGGAGCTAATAAACAATTAAACACAACCGGACAGGAAGAATCAGATACACCGGAAAAAGCCGCGGTGGTTGCCTTTGGCAGCTTCGCTTCGCTTTAACCATCCATGCAGGATACCCTTCTGAATTTCTGATGGATCGCCCATTCGCCCCCAAATCGACGGAGTGGATGGACGACGCCACTGCGACGGTGGCCTCTGTTGCGCCAGGCTCACGCATCGCAGTAAAAAACGCGGCACCTTTTCTGATGAGAGACAGACATGTTGCTTCAATGTTCCACCCACCACCTGCGGAAAGCTGAGGCTTTGCTCACGGTTTCCGGTGCTAATGACGATGAAACCATCAGAAACCGCATTATTTTTGTGCGTAGTGTTCGGGCAGGGCGGTGATGGACCCTGGGTTAAAAATATCTCGACACGCCGCTGCACGCCCTGACAACAGGATTTGAATGACGTTTGACCGGCGGCTCCCGACACCGCTCTTAGCCCTACTGTTACTTCATTGCATGCCTATTAGAGCGACAGAGCATGCAACAGCCACCGCGAGTGTCGTCGTATACCGACCAGTTTCCAATGATTCCATCTACCCGTAGTAGACAACAATTAAGTTAGTACACTGGCTGTGCACTGCTTGTGCCAGTGCCACTGCCGCGACGAGACGATCTCGCGTCGCATCGCATCGCATCGCATCGCATGCCACAAGGCGCCAAACGCAGGTAGCTTGGCCTCTAATCTTGCAGTTTACCACTAGTCCATGTCTACTTATTGTGCGTGTTCGTCTGAGAAAACAACCGATCTATACCAGCTAGTAGTGTGTAGTACGAATCATGCCTGCAATTTTACGCTACTGATGACCGGATAGAGCAGAGGGAGACAGCCATCCGCGGAAAGGGCGCTGGCGTGGTGAGTGAGAACATGAGATGGCGCCATGGCGGAGAAACCGTCGACCGTCCAATGATCGTGGAGGACAACAGCGGTCGCCGGCTGGTACATTCATCAGGCACCCATCCATGGCCCGTGGCGCCCATGCGTCGTGCCCACGCATAGCCAACCAAGGAGCTAGCGAGGAGGGAGGGGTCGGAGGGAGAGAAGAGAACGAAGGCGGCACGCGATCGATGACACTACTATGGGTGGTGCTGCACTGCATTAGCATTAGCCGCCTAAGTAGCTAGGAGTAGTCTTATTCTATGCGCCGGTCGTCCTGCTGCCCCCCTGGTGCCCCGGGGATAGGGGACACGCGCCTTTTGGGTAATGCTGCGTGCAGGCTGAGCCTCGCCCCATTCCACTCGCGGGGCGCGGCACCCCCTGTCCTGATCGACGTCCTCGTCTAGCGTCCTGTACGTTTCCTCCATCGATAGCCATGGGCATACGTCTGCGAGCAGGCAAGCGTGCAGCTGCCCCTTGGTGGAATAGTGGAATGGAAGGAAACTTGCACGTTGCCCCGAGCGGCAATTATGCGCACGTTCGTTCCTGCAGTAGGCCTTCTTCCGGTCACACACGGCACACCTCACACCTGGCTTGCTCGCGGCCTCACAGCACAGGGAGATATGGAATTACTAGAACCAGCCGGTTGCCAGGAGTTTTGCATGCATGCTGCCATTTCTTTTTATCCCTTGTCGCTCTCCCCTAGAGGCAATTGGAATTTTCAACGCACTACGATGACAATTGGGCTCGACTTTTCTGCAACTAGTACTGTATATGAGATGATGAGACACACCCGGCACAAGGTGCCTCTCAGTCTGAATTGGTGCGCCCGCTGGGAGTCACAGCACGACGCAGACACAGGGACACCAACTAGGGCCTTGTTTAGATACCCTTAAAATTCCAAGTTTTTTCACTCTCTCTTCATCACATCAATTTTTAGCCGTTTGCATGGAGCATTAAATGTAGGTAAAAAAAAAACTAATTGCACAGTTTAGTTGAAAATCACGAGATGAATCTTTTGAGCTTAGTTGGTCCATGATTGGACAATATTTACCAAATAAGACGAAAGTGCTACTATTCATCGGATTGAATTTTTTTTAATCTAAACAAGGCCTAGCGTACCCTGACTGAAAGAATAATCAGCTACCCAGCCAATGGGGCCTTGTTTAGATGGCCTCAAAATTCTAAGTTTTTTTACTCTCTCTCCATCATATCAATTTTTGGACGCATGCATGGAGCATTAAATATAGGTAAAAAAATAACTAATTACACAGTTTGGTTGTAAATCACGAGACGAATCTTTTGAGCCTAGTTAGTCCATGATCAGACAAAGTTTGTCAAATACAAACGAAATGTGTTACAGTATCCAAATTGCAAAAAATTGCAATCCAAACCAGGCCTGGAGCTCCGAGCTCCTTGCCGTTCCCAACATCTGCACCTGCCGGGAATGATTCTGCCCCCTAGCTAGTGTGCTCGGCACTATAATATTGAGAAAATCATAGGGCTGAAGAATCTCCAACCAGGCCCCCTTCCCTCCCTTTATATCTCCCTGCGAAACCTTTTATTTCGTCCCTTTTGTCTTTACTTTCTCTAAGATGATGATGATGATTAATTTGTTTTCCTTGTGATGATATGGTGTACTGCCAGTTCGAATGAGCTCGTTACAGTATGGATGTTAGGCCATTACTGCTACAAAATGCACATATGTATGTGTCGGTGTTTCGGACCGGAGGGTCCTCGACCAACCAGTGAATTTAAACTGCGTGCTCCTAATTCCTGATGGTGATGCAAAGAGACACAATGTTTATACTGGTTCAGGCAATTGACGCCCTATATCCAGTCTGAGAGATCGATCTTGTATTCCTTGCACCGAAGTGCTTGTAGTAGGGGGTTACAAGCTGGGTGAGAGAGGGAGCTAGTCCTAGGTCTCGGCGTGGAACGGTGCGGGCTGCTTGAGACGTTGCTCTCGGACAGCTTGGGAGAGCGTGTGTTACAGAGTGTCGCTTGCGTGTGTGTGAGAGCGTGGTTCTTTCGTATGTTTTTTCGCCTCCCTAGAGCTATCCCTGGCTGCTTCCTTTTATAACCGCAAGGAGGGAGCCAGAAGTACATGAGTGAGCTACACGTGGAGCCTAATGTAGTTCAGTTCTGTAGCAGCATGGTGTTGGGAATGGCGATTGGTACTTGACTAGCACGCCGTGCTGGCCAGGCCCGAGGTTGTTGAGGTCGTGGGAGTCCTTGTTGACGTCTAGTCAGTATGGCCTCCACTATAGGAGACATGCCGTGCCTTGTGGATTCTTGACTTGATGGAGTGCCAAGGCCTGGCGGGTGCTGTAGCTGATCGTGCCGAGGCCTGCTTTGCCGAGGCCTCGGAGGTGACCCGTGTATGATGCGGGGGTCTCGGTGGTTAGTGTCGTACCCGGTTCAGGTGGAAAAGTGTGGAACATGTGTCCACAGGGCACGGTAACCCCTGCACCGTCTGTAGGGGATGGTAAAAAGGAGATTTGACCGCTGTCCCATCGCCCCTGTTGCTGTACCCTGCCAGTCGTGGCTGACGTAGTAGGTGTGACCAGGCGCACTTAAACGGATGGGACGGCTCGCTAGAGGGACGGTTGAGACGGAGGCGACGAGGATGCGGGACGAGCCCGGCCTCGGCCGAGGCGGAGAAGGAATAGTACGTCCGAGGCCCTACCGGGGGGTCTCGGACGAGGCGGAGGACGAGCAGTTGGTCTTTCATGCTGATTCCGAGACTACAGGGACCCGGACTTGACCCTCCACGCCGCTTTGTCCTTGGCGCAGGAGTTAGGTAGCACAGGGCAGTACGGGTGTCAGCAGGGGGCACAGTGTTGAGCACTGTGGCAGGTAACCCCTGCTGCGCCCGGTCCCCTGTCCCGTCGGTCATTCTGCCTGTACTGTGCCAACATACGGCTAACGTTGCGGGAGTAGTTGGGCGCATTAACTGGACGTGTTTTTTTGTCAGAGGAGTCGGTCGGGACGGAGGTGATGAGGTTGTTGCCGAGCCCAGCCTCGGGCGAATCGGAGAATTGGTATCCTGTCCGAGGCCTTGCGGGGCGGGGCCTCGGCGAGAGGGCCTCGGCGGGACGGAGGGCTTTGGCCTTTCGTCTGAGGCCTCGGCGCAAGCCTTGGACAAATCGGAGAATCTGCCGAGACCTCGTGGTTGTCCTTTGGCTTTGATTTTTGCAAGGCTTAAGCAATATTTTCGGTTCTTGCTTAGGGTACCCCTTCTTGTGGTATCCGACAGTAGCCCCCAAGCCTCGGGAGGAGTGCGGGCACTCTCCCGAGGTTTTGACGAGACTTGGCTCGTAGCAGCTCCCGTCGGGATTGTGTTTTGTACTTGGTGGTTCCGGTGGGTGCGCGTGAGCGCACCCGCCGGGTGTAGCCCCCGAGGCCCTAGAGGAGTGGGTTTACTCCTCCAGGGGTTTTTTTCTCCATTGAGCAAGGAGTTTTATCGTGTTTGCCAGGCCCATGAATACGAGTTCGGGTCGCTGGGACTTGGCCTAGTTGCAGGAAGAACCCTCGAGCCTCCGCACGGAGCGAGAGGGCGATCAGTGGTTTCCCTGTCTTTTTTGACGGCCCTCACGCATCCTTTTCGCTCGGAAGGAGGGGTTTGTTTGCCGAGCCCCCTCGAGTGCGAGCCTAGGTCACTGGGTCTCGGCAAGGTTTGTAGGGACAGCCCCCGAGCCTCCGCACAGAGCGAGAGGGCGGTCAGGAGTTCCCCTGGCTTTTTATGAGACCCTCGCGCATCCTTTTCGCTCGGAAGGAGGGGTGGAATATGCCAGGCTACCCTCGGTGGGCGCGAGCGGTGACACTTCCGGTGAGCTGCTATCGGGTAAGTCTGAGTGGAGGCCCATGCCCCATTCGATAGGGGTCGGCTAGTGGTCCAGAGACGCACTCCAAAAGTACCAGAGGGCTTCTCTAGTGGGTCCCAGGGCCATTCGATTGGCCTCGGGGGCTCGGTGCCTCCCTACGGTGGGATCCCATTCGGAGAACTCCCTGCTGGTCTCGGACACGACTTAGGGCATCCCGAGCGATCGCTTGCTCGGGCCTCGGCCATGTACGGGCTCGCCCATAGCTGTCCCTGACTCTGTTGTCCTAGGGCGGCTGTCGAAACCCTCGGGGGTCCAGCCTTCGAACCCCTAGACCGTAACAGGCTCGGTGCCCTTTTTGTCGCGTTTTTCCGAATCTCCGAGTGCGAGCTTGGGTGGCTTGCTTTCGTTTTGGGTGCAGGAAGAACCCCCGAGCCTCCACACGGAGCAAGAGGGCGATCAGGAGTTCCCCTGGCTCTTTAGGCGACCCTCGCGCATCCTTTTTGTTCGGAAGGAGGGGCTTGTTTGCCGAGCCCCCTCGAGTGCGAGCCTGGGTCGCTGGGTCTCGGCAAGGTTGCAGGGAGAGCACCCGAGCCTCCGCACAGAGCGAGAGTGCGGTCAGGAGTTCCCTTGGCCTTTTATGTGACCCTCGCGCATCCTTTTCGCTCGGAAGGAGGGGTTGTTTGCTGAGCCTATCGAGTGCGAGCCTGGGTTGCTGGGTCTCGGCAAGGTTGTAGGAAGAGCCCCCGAGCCTCTTGCACGGAGCGAGAGGGCGATCAGGAGTTCCCCTAGCTTTTTATGCGACCCTCGCGCATCCTTTTCGTTCGGAAGGAGGGATTTGTTTGCCGAGCCCCCTCGAGTGCGAGCCTAGGTCACTGTGTGTCGGCAAGGTTTGCAGGGAGAGCCCCCGAGCCTCCGCAAGGAGCGAGAGGGTGGTCAGGAGTTCCTCTGGCTTTTTATGCGACCCTCGCACATCCTTTTCGCTCGGAAGGAGGGGTGGAATATGCCAGGCTACCCTCGGTGGGCGCGAGCGGTGACACTTCCGGTGAGCTGCTATCGGGTAAGTCTAAGTGGAGGCCCATGCCCCATTCGATAGGGGTCGGCTAGTGGTCCAGAGACGCGCTCCAAAAGTACCAGAGGGCTTCTCTAGTGGGTCCCAGGGCCGTTCGATTGGCCCCGGGGGCTCGGCGCCTCCCTACGGTGGGATCCCATTCGGAGAACTCCCTGCTGGTCTCGAACATGACTTAGGGCATCCCGAGCGATCGCTTGCTCGGGCCTCGGCCTTGTACGGCTCGCCCATAGCTGTCCCTGACTCTGTTGTCCTAGGGCGGCTGTCGAAACCCTTTGGGGGTCCAGCCTTCGAACTCCTGGACCGTAACGGGCTCGGCGCCCAGTTCCTTAGTCTGGAAGGAATCGGCTGGGGGAATATTCCCCTCCCATCGGCTGACAACGGCAGGCGCGCCTTTTGAGGTGGTTTCTCAGGGCCTGCTGTTGATGAGGTTGGATGTGACGCGGTGTCAGCGGGCAGGACATAACCGTCCGTGCGTTTAATGAGGAAAAGGTGGGCGCGTGGGCGGTAGAATCGGATCTGGATTAACTGTGCCTGGACTCGAGGGAAACTTCCCCGATTTTGTCGCCTGACCGTTTTGTCCTTTCCCTGCATAAATACAAAACGAGTCTCGCCCCTCCCCTCCTTACCTTGCCCGTACTTGCCTTTTCTGCCTTCGAGCCGTTGCCAAGAACATAGAGCGCTAGGGAGAAGAAGGGAGAAGAGCGAGAGAGAGAGAGAGAGAGACTTACCACCATAGCCCTCATTCTCCATCATGCAATGGCCGGCGGCCCTCCTGTCATCCTCCCGGCGGATCCTTGGGAGCCGTCCGACGTGTCCGTGGAGGTGCTGCAGTCGCTCGTCGACGACGACCTTCTCTGTCCGATCACCGACCCCGATAGGCCGGAGTGGATTGCTCCATTGGGTGAGCCGGAGCCGAGGCCACGCGAAGGGTACGTCATGAGCTTTGTATCTTTCCACGAGCGTGGTCTCGACGTGCCAACGGACCGATTCATGCGGGCTCTCCCGCATTACTATGGGGTGGAGCTACACAACTTTAATCCCAACTTCATCGCGCAGGCGGCTATTTTCGTCGCCATCTGCGAGGGGTATCTAGGGATTGCCCCCCATTGGGAGCTGTGGCTCCATCTCTTCCGAGCGGGGCATACCACCAAGCCAGCGGGTACGGCGGGTACGAGGAAGATGATGAGGGCCGGCGGCTGCACTCTCTAGGTGCGCCAAGACCGGCAACACCTTTACATCTCGGCCCAGCTCGCGTCAACCAATCGCCGCTGGTACACCAGCTGGTTCTACCTCCGCAACAATGATAGCGGACTTCCCCCCTACACCGGGCGGATCGTGGAGGACTGTCCGAAGAAGTGGGGGTATGGCGTCTCGAGGGAGGAGCAGCCCAAGCTACAGCCGCTCCTGGAGGGGCTGGAGGGGCTGCGGAGCCGCTGCCTTACGGCGGTTGTGGTCATGGCGGCCTTCCACCATCGGAGGGTGCTGCCGTTGATGGCTCGGCGGCGGCGCCTGTTCGATTTGAGACCGGATGAGCCGATCGAGGGCATCCGGATGTCTGCCATCGCCCTCTCCGATGAGGTGGTTCTACGTCGGGTGAGGGAGATGGTGGATGGGAAGCTTAAGAGCGGTGGTCTGACCTACATCGTCATGCGCCCGTCGCAGGGGTATCTCTCCCTGGTAAGTCACGCGCCGCTGCAGCCCCCGAGGCCTCTTCGTTCCTCACCATTTTCCCGTTTCCTTACTTGCGTTCGCCGTTCCTGTAGGGGACGAGGGATGTGCGAGCCTCCCCACCACCCGTTCCCGAGGACGCAAGGTGGCGGGCGGCGAACCAAGCACATGTCGAGGCACAGAAGAAGACGAAGGACGCCAAGGAGGCAAGGCGCAATAAGAAGATACTCGAGCACGAAGCGCTGGAGAAACGCCACCGGCGTCAAAAGCAGGACGATCTCCCGGTGGAGTTGTCTCTGTCGCCGTCGCTATCAGAGGATTCTTTGGACGAAGATGACGGGATCGAGAGGGGGCGAGGTCCCCTGGACCATCTCCCCGACGTCGGGGAGAAAGTGCTCGGGGCATCGGCGAGCAGCCCGGCATTTCTAGGGGGAGGAGGAGATGGTGCCTCGGGGTCGGTAATCGCTCACCCGGCGTCCGAAGCCGGTACGCCCGAGGTACGGGCATAGGGGAAGCATGCCGTCAGCCCGGTGGGCTCGTCGGCAGTGGTGGAGCAGGCGGCAGTGGGGGCGACGCAACTGCCCCTGCAGAGGGTTGAGGGGGCGTCGGGGTCCGATGAGGGTCAGCTAGCATCAGTGGATACCGGGGCCGTGCCTCCGCCACCGCCACCGCTGTTGCAGAGGAGAGTCGCGGTGCCGAAGCGGCTGCAACCCCGCTCGAGGTGAGTGTTTTTTTAGTGATGTTCGTATCGTCTCCTTCTCGCTTCATGGTCATATGCTGACCAAGTGGGTGTCTTGCCTTTAGTCGGAAGCGTCAGGTGGAGGTGCCAGCCTTGGCGCCGCGCAAGTAACTCAAGGTGAGCGCCAGCTCCACTGCTCAACAGGCGGCGGAGGCACAAGCCACCGTGCAGCGTGGTGCGGCGTCGGCTAGGGCCGACCTAGAGGGGCCGATCGCTCTAGAAGAGGCTTCCGGGGCGGCCACAGAGCAGACGGAGGAGGAAGGGCCTACACCGCGCGTTGTTGAGACCCACGAGTCCGATGGGGCCGGGGCCCCAGTCGCCGAGGCCGGGAGCAAAGCCGAGTCCCCTGGGACTTTCGAGGCCGAGATGGTTGAGGCGAGCGCGGTGGGCCCGGTGGCCCAGGATTCAGAGATGGAGGTGGGGCAACCTTTGGTGCCACCCCTGGCCCAAGGCCTACCGCCGTCGCAGGAGAGCGCCCGGGAGGTGGAGGTTCAGGCGACCTCTCCTGACGATACTTCCCGGGGAAGGAGGCGACAGATGTCGAGGCGGCCAGCACCGCTGAAAGCAGCCAGTTCCAGCTTCTGGCAAGGGAAACTCGGCCCTCGCGCGGGTACGACCCGAGCCCCATGGGTGGAATCACCCACGTGTATCGTGGCTAAGCCAGGACGACCCGGAGGGGGAGCCTCTATTCACCCTCGAGGATGCGGTCGAGGGGGGCGCTGGAACTCCTTCGAGCAATATCGCCGGCTAGCAGTGCAGTCACTGCGAACGGCGCTGTCCGTCGTGGACGATGATCTGCTCGGCGTCACCTAGGTACGCGTCTTCTTTTCTCGTGCGGTGTCGTCTTGTTCTAAGTCTTTTCGCAATGCATGACCCCTGTTCTACCTATCCAGGAGCTCAAGGCCCGGTGTCTCGGGAAGTCGTTGTTCCTCCATCAGGAGAGGGACGTCTGGGACCAGCTCGGGCAGCAGAAGGACCTGCTCACCAACGCCAACATGCTTCTATTGGCGCAGAGCGCGGAGGTGGAGGACCTCCGCCTTCACTGTGTAGATATGAAGGCCGAGGCGGCCATGGCTCGGGAGCAGGTCGCCCCTTTGGCGGCGTGAGTCAAGGAGCTGGAGGAGGAGCTGACCCGGGCGGCCGGCGACTGGGACATCCTCTTATCCCGGGCTGACGAGGCCCTCAAGGCGGCCGAGGCCTCCCGGGTCGATGCCTTGGCCTGGAAGGAGAAGTACAAGGGTGAGTTATGTTCCCTTTATTTTGCTTGTTTTTTCTTGTGTTCGGCCCCTAACTCCCAGTGTGGTACAGAGCTGGAGAAGGAGGCTTCCCGGGCAGCCGAGGCCTCTCAGGTCGAGGTCCAGCACTGGAAGGGGAGGGCCGAGGCCTCTCAGGGTGAGTCCAGTGTTGGAAAGAGAAAACCAAGGGTGAGTCCCATAGGGCTTTGCCCATTTCTGGCCTATTTTTCTTTCTCGCTTAACCGTGTCCTGCGTATTCTGGCGCAGTGTTGGAGAAAGAGGCTTCTCGGGTGGCTGAGGCTTCAGCCGCAGTGCAGGCGGCGCTCGAGGCCGAGACCAGGGAGCATGACGTGTTGCAGAGCGCAGATCGTACCATCTGCGAGGCCCTGGAGGTCGAGGGGGTTCAGTCGGGTAGCTCTCTCTGGAGCCGCCTGACTGCGTTGAGTGGCCAAGTGCGGGAGCGACTTCGGGCGGCGTTGCATACGGATGTCAAGCGTGCCCTGGCCGTCGTCTCCTCACACTACGCCGTCAATCTCGGGGCTATCAGCGACGGTTACATCTTGCCTGATGATGACGAGGAGGCCGATGAGGTGGTCACGAAGCTAATGGAGGCGGCTAAGGCCCCCGGTATGGCGCTGACTAGCCTGTTCGAAGAAGAGGTGGTTCCTTCCGCGGCGGCCTTCGATGTACGAGGCCCTGAGCCTTGACCTGGGCCAAAGGGGCCATGTAAATGAATTGAGTTATTGTCGTGTCGTGACATTTGTGGCCGTCGAGGCCTTTGAAGTACTCGTGCGCACGTTTTTTTAATCGGTTCATATTGTTTTTTCAAGCCTCTGCCCTCTGCCCTGTTTCTAGACAAGTCCTTTGCAAATGACTTCCTCGGAACCTGAGCTGCCCCTCTGGTGAAAGGTGGTGAGGGAGTTGCCGTAGCCCAGAGGCGTATGTAGTCTCGCGGCTCAACCGGCGTTTTGCACTCGAGGCATGCTTTTGGTCCTTAGATTTTTTACAATCGACATGTCGGAGTACGCGAGAGAGTTTGGCGTGGAAATTTATTCGAAAAATGATTAAAAAATAGTGCCTGGGACTTAGGGGGTTCCCCCCGCTTCTAGCCCCCGAGGGAGGCTTGGTTCTGCAGAGGCAGAGCCGAGCCTCGCTCATAGCGTTATCGCAACGTCGATCCCCCGTCGATGGGGGGGGTTTCTCGAAAATTAGAACAACTAAAGAACGCTTCTTTAATATATTTCGAGTAAAATGTATACAATGCTTGGAAGTTCAAGGGTAGAAACGACGTAGCTGTTCTATGTTCCAAGCGTTGGTGAAGATTTCGCCCTTCTCGTTGGCCAGCTTGTAGGTCCCGGGTTTTAGCGCTTGGGTGACGATGTACGACCCTTCCCATGGCGGGGTCAGCTTGTGGCGGCCCTTATTGCTCTGCCTCAGTCTCAGCACCATGTCGCCCACCTTCAGGTATCGGCTTCGGATGCGCCGGGCTTGATAGCACCATAGGGCTTGCTGGTACTTGGCTGAATGTAGCAACGCAACATCTCGGGCTTCCTCTAGTTGGTCGAGGGCATCCTCGTGAGTAGTGCGGTTGCTTTGCTCGTTGTAAGCCTGCAGCCTTGGGGAGCCGTACTCCAAGTCAGTGGGGAGGATGGCCTCGGCTCCATAGACCAGGAAGAACGGCGTGAACCCCGTGGCTCGGCTCGGTGTTTTCCTCAGGCTCCAAGTGACCGACGGGAGTTTGACCAGCCATTTCTTGCCAAATTTCTTCAACCGGTTGTATATCCTTGGCTTGAGGCCCTGTAGAATCATGCTGTTGGCACGTTCTACTTGGCCATTCGTCCTAGGGTGTCCTACGGCTGACCAGACCACACGGATGTGGTGGTTGTCGCAGAACGTCAAAAATTTATGTCCAGTGAATTGTGTCCCATTATCGGTGATGATGGTGTTTGGAACCCCGAACCTGTGGATGATATCAGTGAAGAACAATACCGCTTGCTCGGATTTGATTTGAGTGATAGGACGAGCCTCGATCCACTTGGAGAACTTGTCAATAGCTACCAACAAGTGGGTGTAGCCCCCGGGGGCTTTCTACAGAGGCCCAACCATGTCCGGTCCCCACACGGTGAATGGCCACGTGATGGGGATGGTTTGGAGGGCTTGAGTCGGGTGGTGCGTCTGCCGCCCATAGTACTGACATCCCTCGTAGGAGCGTACCAGCTTGGTGGCATTGGCAACCGCCATTGGCCAGTAGAACCCTTGGCGGAAGGCATTTCCGATGAGCGTTCGAGGCGCAACATGGTACCCGTAGGCTCCCGCGTTGAAGGGTCGAGATGGCGGACTAGAGGGGGGGTGAATAGTCTTTTCTAAAATTAATCGCCTCGGCTAACCGATATAAATGCGGAATTAAAATAATCGGTCTAGCCAAGACTACACCCCTCTATATATATTCACTAGCACCTTGCAAAGATACTAATAAAGCAACTAAGGTGCCGGGCTAGCTAGAGCTCTCCTAAACAATTCTAGGAGCAAGGTCACACAAACCTATGCCACTAGTACTTTAAGTAACAAGGGAGCTCCTACACATGCTAGTAAGCAAAAGCACAAAGCTAACTAAGCTCACTAGCAATGCTCAATAACAAGGCAACCAATGCCTAATTAGAGAGCACAAATACTTAGCTACACAAACTAAGCAATGTGACTAACAAGGTTACTAAAACCAAATTAGCCACGCAAGGGAGCTACTTCTATGCTACACAAGCAAGAAGGTAATTAGCTAGCTACACAAGCTATCTAATTACAAGAGCAACTACACAAGCTTAAGATATATATATAAGTAATTGCAAGCTTGTGTAATGGGGATGCAAACCAACGGGAAGAACAAGGTTGACACGATGATTTTTCTCCCGAGGTTCACGTGTTTGCCAACACGCTAGTCCCGTTGTGTCGACCGCTCACTTGGTGGTTCGGCGCTAATTAGCATCACCCGCTAAGCCCGCACGCCGGGCACCGCAAGAACCTACCCCTTGAGTGAGGGTAGCTCAATGACACGCTTTACTAAAGTTGCTCTTCGCGCGACTCCGGGGCGAGCACAAGTACCCTCACAAGCACTTCTCCGAGCACCACTGACAAGCTTCTTGCGGGCTTCGACGGAGACCACCACTAAGCCGTCTAGGAGGTGGCAACCTCCAAGAGTAACAAGCACCACCGGCTTGGAACACGACCACCTAGTGCCACTCGATGCAACCTCACGATGCAATCGCACTAGAGAATCGCTCACTCACACAATCGAATGATCACTATCAAGTATATGTGTGATGGAGGGCTCCCAAGCACTCACAAGCATGGACACTAAGTCCCTTGAGGTGCTCGGCACCAGCCATGGCCGAGGGCCACTTCTATTTATAGCCCCAAGGGCTAAACTAGCCGTTACCCCTTCATCGGGCAACGGTCGGGCCGACCGGGACGCTCCGTCGTGTTGACCGGACGGCTGGACCTCGGCGTCCGTCGCCCGCAGACGACCACGAGTCCTGGTTCCAACGGTCACTTGACTTGACCGGACGCGGCGGCTTTCAAGCGACCGGACGCTGAACCCTCGGCGTCCGGTCGTTTCAATAAAGGTACCGACCTCAACCGACGCGCGTCCGGTCACATTTCGATCGCACGCAGCGGTCCCGATCACACTCCAACTTTCTGCGTCATCGTATGTCGGCTGACCGGACCCTTTACCTACCGGCGTCCGGTGCATTCAGATCCAGCGTCCGGTCAGATGACCGACGCCAGCATCTTCACGACTAACTCGTTTTCACTTCTAACTTCATCACCCTTGCTCCAATGTGCTAACCACAAGAACTTGCATCCGGTGCAATAGAAAATAGGCATTCTATTTTCCCGAAAGCGCGAATCCCGCCGAAAGCAAGCTCGGCGGAGAGAGAGAGGACCCAAACCCATCTCACCCTGCAAACACCACCTCCTTTGTAAATGTGCCAACACCACCAAGTGTACACCACCATGTGTATGTGTGTTAGCATTTTCACAATCATTTCCCAAAGGATGTTAGCCACTCAACTTGCCACGCGCCACTCGATCCTAGCGACAATGCAAAGTTAGATCACTCGAGTGGCACTAGATGGCCGATATGCAAACAAGTTTGCCCCTCTTGATAGTACAGCCATCTCTCCTAAACCCGGTCATAAACTTCTCTACACACCTATGACCGGTGAAATGAAATGCCCTAGGTTATATCTTTGCCTTGCGCATTCCATTCCATCTCCTTCAATGTCGATGCAACACATGCACCAACACGATCAACAATGATATGATCCACTTCATATCATCACATGATCATATTGGTTCATCGATCTTGACTCTACTTGCTCTTCACCGTTGCTATCGTCCATCGGCGCCAAGTCTTGCTCAAGCTTCACCGCCACGCGGTCCATCACTCCAAAGCCTTCGACTTGCCCTTCACGCTTGCAATCGGTCCATCAAGCCAAGTCTTGTCTTGATCTTCTCCACCTTGATCACATGACTCAATGTCATGTCTCATGTGCAATAAGCTCCTTCATCATCACATGTGTGAGCTTTGCAACATCTCCAAGCCATTTTCACCTCCATGGCATATGTTGCTCATACACATGTGCCTGTGGACTAATCACCTGTGTATCTCACATAAACACAATTAGTGCACCTAGGTTGTCACTCAATTACCAAAACCAACAAGGACCTTTCAGGCGTGCAAGTCCCAAAGTAGGGCTTGGCCTTCCTCGATGGTGATGCATCGTTGGAGGACGCTAGATGGGCTTCGTCTGTACAACTCGCCGTTGCTGACGACGTAAGTTTTGGCTCGTCGCGCCAGCCGTTGGGCCTCGGTCCTGTCCGCAGGAAGCACTCCTCGAGTGAGGCGATGAAGGAGGGGGACCCACCAGTCCGCCCCTCGGTCGGCCTCGGGAGGCCCTGCATCGATTTCCATGGCTCGAGCTCGGCCGCCGGGGTCTCGGTAATAGAAGGGGCCTCGGGCCCTGTGGTGGGCTCGACCGGTGGGCCCTCTTGTGCCGCCGAGGCGTAGTCCACCGAGGGCTTGTGTAGGTCTCTGGCGAATATGTTCAGGGGGACCAGGGCCCGTGCCGATGCCATCTTTGCCAGTTCATCCGTGGCCTCGTTGTACTTCCGCGCAATGTGGTTGAGTTCGAGACCGTCGCACTTATCTTCAAGGCGACGTACCAGTTTGTAGTATGCCTCCATTTTGGGGTCGTGACAATTCGAGTCCTTCATGACTTGGTCGATGACAAGCTGTGAATCGCCCCGTACGTCGAGACGCCGCACTCCAAGCTCGATGGCGATCTGCAAGCCATTGACGAGAGCTTCGTACTCGGCTGCGTTGTTGGAGGCGGCGAAGTGGAGCTGAATCATGTAACGCACATGCACTCCGAGGGGAGAGATGAAGAGCAGACCCGCGCCTGCCCCGGTCTTCATCAGAGACCCGTCAAAGTACATGGTCCAGCATTCCGCTTGGATTTGAGCAGGCGGCAGCTGGGTATCGGTCCACTCAGCCACAAAATCGACTAAGACCTAGGATTTAATTGCTTTCCGATGCGCAAAAGACAGGGCCTCCCCCATGAGTTCAACAGCCCACTTGGCTATTCTACCCGAGGCCTCCCGGTTCTGGATTATCTCCATCCAGAGGGAAAGATGACACCACGGTCATCGGGTGGGATTTGAAGTAGTGACGCAGCTTGCGCCGAGCCAAGACTATGGCGTAGATCAGCTTTTGGATGTGGGGGTAGCGTGTCTTAGTTTCGGAAAGTACCTCGCTGATGAAGTAAACAGGTCGTTGGACGGGTAGAGCGTGCCCCTCTTCCTGCCTCTCGACTACTACGGCCGCGCTGACCACTTGGGTCGTTGCGGCGACGTAGAGTAAGAGGGCCTCGCCCTTGGTTGGCGGTACCAGGATGGGAGGGTTGGTGAGTAGGGCTTTGAGCTTGGTGAGGGCTTCTTCGGCCTCGGTGGTCCAAGAAAAGCATTCGGACTTTCTCAAGAGACGGTATAGAGGTAAACCTTTTTCGCCAAGGCGCGAGATGAAGCGGCTCAGGGCCGCAAGGCATCCCATAACTCTCTGTACTCCCTTGAGGTCTCGAATTGGCCCCATGTTGGTCACGGCTGAGACTTTCTCTGGGTTGGCCTCGATGTCGCGCTCTGAAACTATGAACCCCAAGAGCATGCCTCGGGGGACCCCGAAGACACACTTCTCGGGATTAAGCTTGATGCCCTTTTCTTTGAGGCATTTGAAAGCGATCTCTAGGTCGCCGACGAGATCACTGGCCTTTCTGGACTTGACCACGATGTCGCCCACGTAAGCCTCGCTCACCAAGACTCACCGAAGACATGGGTCATGCACACCGGTATGTGGCCCTGCGTTTCGAGACCGAATGGCATGGTCACATAGCAAAGATACAAGCCGAACGGGTGATGAAAGAAGTTGTGAGTGGTCGACTCTTTCATCTTGATTTGATGGTAACAGGAATACGCATCAAGGAAAGATAGGGTCTCGCATCCTGCAGTGGAGTCAACGATTTGATCGATTCGAGGTAATGGAAACGGAACCTTTGGACATGCTTTATTTAAACCAGTGTAGTCTACACACATCCTCTATTTTCCATTCTTCTTCTTAACTAATACATGATTAGCTAACCACACTGGATGGGACACTTCCTTGATGAATCCGGCCGCCAACAGCTTCTGCACCTCCTCACCGATGGCCCTGTGCTTCTCCTCGTCGAATCGGTGCAGGCGCTGCTTCACCAGTCTGGAGCCAGCCCAGACGTCCAAGGCGTGCTCGGCGACCTTCCTCGGTATGCCCGGCATGTCCGAGGGACTCCATGCGAACATATCGGCATTCGCGCGGAGAAAGTCGATGAGCATGGCTTCCTATTTGCTGTCGAGGGTGGCGCTGACCCTCAACGTTCGGCCGATGGAGCAGTTGGGGTCGACCGGGACGAGCTTGACGGTCTCTGCGGGCTCGAAAGTCCCGGCACGGCGCTTGGAGTCGGGTACTTCGCTACCGAGTTGGTCGAGGTTGATGATGAGTGCCTCGGCCTCTGCGATAGCCTCGGCGTACTCGATGCATTTGATGTCACAGTCGTATGCATGCTCGTATGTGGACTCGACGGTGATGACGCCGTTGGGGCCCGGCATCTTGAGCTTGAGGTAGGTGTAGTTCGGGACCGCCATGAACTTGGCGTAGCACGGGCGCCCCAGGATGGCGTGGTAGGTCCCCTTGAACCCAACCACTTCGAAGGTGAGGATCTCCTTGCGGTAGTTGGAGGGAGTGCCGAAGCAGACCGGCAAGTCAATGCGTCCGAGGGGTCGCGTGCGCTTCCCTGGCATAACGTTGTGGAAGGGCGCGGCACCACCTCGGAGCCATGACTGGTCGAGCTCTAGGAGCTCCATGGTGTTGGCATAAAGGATGTTGAGGCCGCTGCCTCCGTCCATCAGCACTTTGGTGAGCTGGGTGTTGCCGATGATCGGGTCGACGACGAGCGGGTATTGCCCGGGGTTTGGGACATAGTTGGGGTGGTCTTCCCGATCGAAGGTGATCGCCTCCCAAGACTAGTTTAGGTACTGGGGAGTGGCCACCTCGACCGAGAAGACCTCCCGGCGTTCTCTCTTTCGCTGACGCGCCATGAGGCACGCTGAAGGCCCACCGAAGATCATGAAGGCATTGTGCACCTCGGGGAACCCATTGTCCTTGTCGTTATCTCCGTCGCCGGTGCCCTTCTTCCTGGCATCGTCGTTGGGGAGCCCGAGCGTAGTAACGTCGGAGCATGGTGCATTCTTCGAGGGTATGCTTCACCAGGCCCTGGTGGTAAGGACAGGGCTTCTTAAGCATATCGTCGAATACTCTGGTGCCTCTGCCGGGGCCTCGGGGATTCTTGCGATCCGTGACTACGACGAAATCGGCCTCGAGGGCCTCTTGCTTCCCTGGGCGTCCCTTTTTCTTTTTCTTGGGGAAACAGGAGGCCGAGGCCCCGAGGGCCTCGTCCCTCCGCTTCCCCTTTGTGTCGCCTTCGGGGAAGATGGCTCCGACGGCCTCTTCACCCGAGGCGAAGTTGGTGGCGATGTCGAGGAGCACGGCCGCTGAGGTTGGTACGTTTCGGCCTAACTCTCGGTCCAGGTCTTGGCAGGAGGTGCCGGAGAGGAAAGCCTGGACCACTTCTGAGTCATCGACGCTGGGCAACTCAGTACACTGCTTGGAGAATCACCGGAAGAAGTCTCGGAGAGACTCGTTCGGCTTTTGGCGACAACTCTTGAGGTCCCAGGAGTTCCCGGGGTGCACGTATGTGCCCTGGAAATTCCCGACAAAAATGTTTACCAAGTCGCGCCAGTTGTGGATCTGCAAGGGAGGGAGGTGTTCGAGCCAGGCTCGCGCTGAGTCTGACAGGAATAAAGGGAGGTTGCGGATGATGAGCAGGTCATCGTTCGTGCTGCCTAACTGACAAGCCAAGCGATAATCGGCCAGCCATAACTCGGGGTTGGTCTCGCCGCTGTACTTTGCGAGGTTGGCTGGTTGCCGAAACCAGACGGGGAACGGGGCGCCACGGATGGCCTTGCTGAAGACTCGAGGGCCAGAAGGCCCAGGAGAAGGACTGCGGTCCTCGCCACTGTCGTAGCGGCCGCCTCGGTGCGGGTGGTAGCCTCGGGCAGGCCCATCGTCGTTGTGGCGTCGTCGCCTACTGACCACATCGTGGTCATCTTGCGCCTCGCGTCGGTCGCTGAGGCGGTCGTGCACTGAGGAGGCCCTGAGGCGGTCATGCACCGAGGGCCATTTCGAGGTGTCCTCACACCATCAAGACGCGGAGCTTTTGGCCTGCTGTACCGTGGCGGTCTCGAGAAGGTCTCGGAGCTCGCCGTGAACCCATCGCCCCTCCGTGGTAGAGGGCTCGGGCATCGCTCGGACTAGCATTGCCGCTGCCGCAATGTTCTGGCTAGCGCGATTGAAGATTGGGGGTTGCTCACTCCCCTCGTCGTTGTTGATGCGGCGGTGCATGTCGTGGGCCCTCCGCCGGGCCCTTCCACCATCACCATGACCTCGCTGCTCCTGCTCGAGAGTGTCTCAGAGCTGCTGCAGCAGGAGTCGGTCTTGGTCGACCTTTGCCTGGAGCTCATGGAGCTGCTCCAAGTCCAGGCGTCGGAGTTCCTCGGGGGCGGCGTTCACGTTCCGTGCCGCTCGAAGCTCGACGAGCGGGGGTGTGGCGTCGCTCGTCCCTTGGCGGAGCGGGGAGCGGTTGCCTGCCCCTTCATTCTCATTGCTTGCCCCTGGCATTCCGAGCCTGATGTGGAAGCACTCTCGAGAGGGATCGTAAGTGCCTTCATCATCGGAGTCGGAGTAGCCGAAGCAGTAGTCACTTGCGGCCAAAAAGCGGCGCATAACCTCAGGGTCGCGAAGCCCAGAGAAGTATGCTCCGGCCCACGCCTCGTCCTCCTCTGAGGAGTCGGTGTGGGTGTGAGCCGAGGTTATGGCCGAAAAGTCAAGGGCGAAACGTTGGTGGCGCCCTAAGGGTTCCGTGTGAGCGGAAGCGTAGGCGGCGGCATTTCTCAACCCGAAAGGGTATGGAGACGGGGCCATCGCCAGGCCCTGCTCCGCCGGAGTTGGTTCCTCAGGTGGTGGCGGTGCAGAACTTGACGACGGGGCGTCGCTGCACGTCACCGGTGTCTTTCCCCTACCCAAGCTTAGGCCAGACAGGTCCCCAACCAGGGACCTCATACCAACAGCCGGGCACGGGATACCGGCGGAGCGTGGCGCGTCACCCTGAGGTCGGGCGGTGTCGGGGTCGTCCTGCTCGCGCCGTGCCTAGCGAGCGCGACGAGAGCGGCGGCCCGGGTGCCGCCTGCGCCCGGGCTGCTGGTGCGCGACGCCGTCGTCGGCCAAAGGGGCTCTGGGTGGGAGGAGTACTAGGTCGTACTCATGTCCTAGAGATATGAACTCTAGGCTCTCGAACCAGATCACCGTGCCGAGGCATAGTGGGCGTATGGGGTCAGCCATCTGGAACTTGTTGGGACGATCAAGCTAACACGCAGAGGCCCCTACCTGGCGCGCCAACTGTCGGTGTTTCGGACCGGGGGGTCCTCGACCAACCAGTGAATTTGACTTGCGTGTCCTTAATCCCGGATGGTGATGCAAAGAGACACAAGGTTTATACTGGTTCAGGCAATTGGCGCCCTACGTCCAGTCTGAGAGATCGTTCTTGTATTTCTTGCACCGAAGTGCTTGTAGTAGGGGGTTACAAGCTAGGTGAGAGAGGGAGCTAGTCCCAGGTCTCGGCGTGGAACGGTGTGGGCTGCTTGAGACGTTGCTCTCGGGCAGCTTGGGAGAGCATGTGTTACAGAGTGTCGCTTGCGCGTGTGTGAGAGCGTGGTTCTTTCGTATGTTTTTTGCCTCCCTAGAGCTATCCCTGGCTGCTTCCTTTTATAACCGCAAGGAGGGAGCCAGGAGTACATGAGTGAGCTACACGTGGAGCCTACTGTAGTTCAGTCCTGTAGCAGCATGGTGTTGGGAATGGCGATTGGTACTTGACTGGCGCGCCGTGCTGGCTAGGCCCGAGGTTGTTGAGGTCGTGGGAGTCCTTGTTGACGTCTAGTCAGTATGGCCTCCACTGTAGGAGACATGCCGTGCCTTGTGGATTCTTGACTTGGTGGAGTGCCGAGGCCTGGCGGGTGCTGTAGCTGATCGTGCCGAGACCTGCTTTGCCGAGGCCTCGGAGGTGACCCATGTATGATGCGGGGGTCTCGGTGGTCAGCATCGTACCCGGTTCAGGTGGAAAAGTGTGGAGCGTGTGTCCACAGGGCACGGTAACCCCTGCACCGTTAGTAGGGGATGGTAAAAAGGAGATTTGACAGCTGTCCCATCGCCCCTGTTGCTGTACCCTGCCAGTCGTGGCTGACGTAGTAGGTGTGACCAGGCGCACTTAAATGGATGGGACGGCTCGCCAGAGGGACGGTTGAGGCGGAGGCGACGAGGATGCGGGACGAGCCCGGCCTCGACCGAGGCGGAGAAGGAATAGTACGTCCGAGGCCGTGCCAGGGGGTCTCGGACGAGGCGGAAGACGAGCAGTTGGTCTTTCATGCTGATTCCGAGACTACAGGGACCCGGACTTGACCCTCCACGCCGCTTTGTCCTTGGCGCAGGAGTTAGGTAGCACAAGGCAGTACGGGGTGTCAGCAGGGGGCACAGTGATGAGCACAGTGGCAGGTAACCCCTGCTGCGCCTGGTCCCCTGTCCCGTCGGTCATTCTGCCTGTACTGCGCCAACGTGCGACTGACGTTGCGGGAGTAGTTGGGCGCATTAACTAGACGTGACGTTTTGTTAGAGGAGTCGGTCGGGACGGAGGTGACGAGGTTGTTGCCGAGCCCAGTCTCGGGCGAATCGGAGAATTGGTATTCCGTCCGAGGCCTTGCGGGGCGGGGCCTCGGCGAGAGGGCCTCGACGGGGCAGAGGGCTTTGGCCTTTCGTCTGAGGCCTCGGCGCAAGCCTTGGGCGAATCGGAGAATCTACCGAGACCTCGTGGTTGTCCTTTAGCTTTGATTTTTGCAAGGCTTAAGTAATATTTTCGGTTCTTGCTTAGGGTACCCCTTCTTGTGATATCCGACAGTATGTTAGGCCATTACGGCCGTATTATTGACTTCTATAAACTCTAGCCTCTTCCCAGCCAGAGTTGAGTAATAAATAGTACACAGAATAGCGAAGGATAAGATAATTTTTTTGGGATTATTTGTTTATTTACTTTGTACCCGGTTGAAATCCCATCTCCCTATTTTTTTGTTTTCTTTTTTCTTTCCCTTTCTTCTTCCTAAATATATATCGTGTATGGAAGGAAATAGATTAAGTTCTGGTAAAATAAATTAAATATCTCCCACACTACGACTTTAGTTACGGGCGCCAACTTATGTTGGATCTATAATTCTACACTTGACTTGTACTAGAGTTACAATGACTATTTCGATGTAATTTCTTAGTAGAATTGGTGCGGGGAAGGAATATTTCACCCGATTCCTGCAACACCTTTAATCTAGGTGTCAAACTTCTCTAAAACATCTGAATCCTTCCTTATAACATGCTCATAAAATTCAGATGTATGAGGGACCTTTTTTCAACAGGGCATCATGTAGCAGAACTGTAAAATTTTGTTGACTCCGACAGCTGAGAACAGTTGTACCTTTTCTAATTGGAAATCATGTGACATTCGCATTCACATTCCACCCCTAAAACTATGACATAACTTTGAAAAGGCGCCAACACAAAAATCTAGCTCACTCTTGAGCCACCATGAAATCGGATAGGTTAAGAAAACGACGTCTCCAGTTTAATTGATCAAAGAAGTGATGTCCAGGAGAAAGCTATTACCCTTGCTACGAAACGACTATATTTCCCTTTAAACAAGATTATTTGTGAGATGGTTCGCAACATATGTTCACACCGCACGTTCGCTACGAAACGACTATATTTCCCTTTGAACAAGATTTTTTTTTGTTCCTTTCCTCTGTGGAACAACTTTTTTTATTGGTAGGAACATAAATCATTTTACTCCAGGGAGAAAAATTGTTGCATAGGAGAAAAACATGTTTAGTGAAACCATGTATATTTCCCTGGTACTTGGCCAAAATTCTGAAAACAAGTAATTTTAAAAATATTTAGTTTGGGGCACTTAAGGCACATGAAATTTTTGTCTTGAAAGACAGTTTTAAAATTTCATAAATTTCACACCTATTCCTCAGTCAAAAGCTTTCAATACTACAGTTGAGTTCGATGTGTTGAATCTCGGTTGTCGGGATTTAGAAAAGGAGTCTCTTCGTATAGGCTAGTTGGTTGAGGCTTGAGGAGACCAAATTTAGAGCATCTTCAGGAGTTTTGTAAAACAACTCCCTATTTTTGATTTTTATTAAAAAGAAAAAAAGTCTGCTACAACAGTTTAGTAAAATAGCTCCTTTAAAATAAAGAAATTTCTAATATCTTCTCCAACTCGTAAATTTTTGCAGTCGAGAGAACTCCGCATCCACTCTCCATCCCGCGTTTTTCTCGGGATATCATAGTACATTGGATGCATAAGTAAATTAAGAAAATAAAGTGTTTCAGGTGAGAAACGGTAAAAGTCAAAGAAACTATTAAAATAGGTTTGGTTGGTTAGAAATAGTTCAGGGCTTCCAACTCAAAATCGTTTAGAGAGCTAATATAGCAAAGTATTGGAGAAGGAAAATAAATTAAGGTTGCTAGTTATTTTGTTAACTCGCTAAACTTAGTGATTTAGCAAGTTAATTATATGAAGCGCCTAGAATTGCTCTTAGACACTGTGTAGGGTGCTATTGGTTGGGGAAGTAGATGATATATTGGGGAGTTGTGTTGGAGTGCAAAATTAATTTGTTGGTATAGTATAGAGTCGTAGAGAGCGGAAGGGAACAGACGATGGTGTAGCACGTAGTATTATTAGGAGAGCCTTCGAAGACAGGTGGATGCGTGTGGGTAGAGGAGTTAGCTACAAGCTATGCAGAGCAAGAAGGGACGTGTTGTCGTGAACGTGTATTGAAGGAAAGTGGAAGACCCCTTTGTTGAACCTGTTTTTCTTCCTTTACTAGCGCCCAGACGTTCGGACAGAAGCACGTGTCTAGACGCCAACAACACGCCCGCCGCTCAGTCCAGCGCTTGCTCGCCCGTGTGGCCCACGCGGCGCACTCGTCCCTGCAGACTCGTGGACGTGCGGCCGAACAGTTAGCGGAGTGCACCTCCCTCGGCTGCAGCTGGGCCCGCCAACGGTGAAAGCTCTAGTTTGGTTTTGGTGAATTGATGAAACCCTAAGTGCTAACCTAGTTTATCTATGTGGTCAATGAGATAGGTAGCACATTCCAAGTGATGGAGCATATGAGGATCATGATGATGGTGATGGCATGGTGATGATCATGGTGCTTGGACTTGGAAAATAAGAAAGAGAAAAACAAAATGAACTCAAGGCAAAGGTGAAATTCATATGGTCATTTTGTTTTGGTGATCAAGACACTTATTGAGTGTGATCACATTTAGGATTGATAGCCGTACTATTAAGAGAGGTGAAACTCGTATCGAAATACGGTTATCAAAGTGCCACTAGATGCTCTAACTCATTGCATATGCATTTAGGATCTTGTGGAGTGCTAACACCCTTAAAAATATTTGTGAAAATATGCTAACACATGTGCACAAGGTGATACACTTGGTGGTTGGCACATTTGAGCAAGGCTGAAGGAGTTGGAGTTGAAAAAGAGTTAGTCGCGCTGGTCATAGGATGACCGGACGCGTCCGGAATTGGGACCGGACGCGTCCGCACTAGTAGAGAAACGACTTTTGATCCACTTCGAAATTTGGCTTTAGTCCCAATATTTTTCGCGTCCGAGACTAGAGAAACCTTTAGTCCCGGTTGGTAGCTCCAACTGAGACTAAAGGTCCATGCCCAACGGTTACTGAGGCGTGTCAGAGGCACGTCAGTGCGAGAATCTTTAGTCCCGGTTTGAGATATGAACCCGGACTAAAAGTGTGACTTTTAGTCCCGGTTTGAGACACGAACCTGGACTAAAGGTACCTTTAGTCCCGGTTTATGTCTCAAACTCGGACTAAATGTGTCTCCAAACTGAATTTAAAAGAAAAGCGTATCTTATCTAAGTTAGATGTGTGGTGGTAGGTGAGATGGTAACGCGTGCAAGAGCTGAAGTGGGAGGTCTTAGGTTCGAATCTCCACAGCTGCAATTTTTTTTACCCAATAAACACCTCAACTCCCGGTTGGAGGAACCGGGACTAAAAATCAAGACCTTTAGTCCCGATTGCATAGTTCCGGTTCCAAAACCGGGATTAAAGGGGGTTGAGAACTGGGACTACAGCTAGGTTCTCTACTAGTGTCGGTATGTTACACCAGCTCGGGCAAGTGCTAAAGATGTGGCCGGACATGTCCGGCATTGGGACCGGACACGTCCGGAATTCTGGCCAGGCGCGGGCAGAGTGGCCAGGTTAATCGGACGCCGGCTCCGGTCACCTTTTGCTACAGTGGAGCAACAACACGATCGGACACGCAGGGGCTGCGTCAGGTCGTGGTGACGTGGTGCGCGGGAGTTGAGCTAGGAAGGAGCGGACACAGGAAGCTCTCTGAACTCGACCTGGCGCTACTTCGCCTGCATCCGTTCGGTCTCTAGCATCGCACCCGATCGATTGTGTACGAGTGTGACAGAGAGAGCCGTTGGGGCGCCAACGGCTAATTCATTTGAAGGGAACACGTGGTTCTCGCGGAACGACCGAACGCGTCCGGTCACCACGCAGACAGCCCAATAATAGAGGTAATGGCTCTATTGTTTTGGGGTGTCTATAAATATCGTTTGGCCAGCTCAAGCTCACTCTCTTGGCCATTTGCGTTGACATAGCAACCTTGTGAGCTTAGCAAAAGTCTTTCCACTCATCTCCATCATTGATTCTTTATCTTTGTGAGATTGAGAGAGAATCCAAGTGTACTGCTTGAGTGATTGCATCTAGAGGCACTTGGTGTTTGTGTTTCGCTGCGGGATTTGCTTGTTACTCTTGGTGGTTGCCGTGCACCTAAACGGCTTGGAGCAGCGAGGATCATCAAGTGGAGGAAGGTGCTTGTCTTCGGCTCCGATCATGGTTATTATGAGGGGTTCTTGACCTTTCCTCGGCGGAGAGCCAAAAGGTACTCTATTGGATTGCTCGTGGCTTGTGTGATCCTCATCTTGTGTTGTTTGTGCGGCACCCTATTGAGGGTTTGGCGTGTGATGCCAATTAGCGCATGAACCTCCAAGTGAGTGAATCGCCACAACGAGGACTAGCTTGCCGGCAAGCAAGTGAACCTTGGTAAAAAATCATTGTGTCATCATTTAATTCCGAGGTGATTGGTCTTCATTGGTATTCATTCTTGTGATTGATTGGTTCATTCCTCGACTCGGCGATATAACCATCTTGCTCTCTCTATTTATATTACCGCAAACTAGTTGTCAAGCTCTTTAGTGTAGCTAATCGTGAGAGCTTGTTAATTTGGTTAGTGTGGCTATTTAGTTAGCCTTTGAGAGTACACTAACTTAGTGTAGTGACATAGCCATTGTGTGGATAGAGACTATAGAAACTAGAATTGTGGTAGGTGGCTTGTATTTTTAGTAGGTAAGCGCAACACTCGCTTCACCTCATATTTGTCTAACCGGTTTGCTAAGTGTTGTTGTAGAAATTTTTAATAGACTATTCACCCCCCTCTAGACATTAGGACCTTTCAAACGGCCAAAATGGATCGGTAGAAAACGGCAACGCTCTGGCGCCCCTACCTTTGTGATGGGTCCCACGTCGGGTGGTTGTCTCCCACACGCTCCCTCTGGTTGCCCCCGTTCACGGATGCACATCGGAGCATGCATGCCCGCACTGCTGCTCACCGCGCCCTGCTGTTGCTTGTTTGTGCCCTGCTACTCGCCCACGCCATGTTGTGCGCCTGCGTCTGCTCGCTCTGCTGTGCCCCTCCTACGCTCGCTAGCCCCGTGGGGATAGCCTACGCCCGAGGGACTGCCTGTGCCTCATGAAACACTTTCAACATAGAGGACTTGCCGTAAGATACGTCTAAAATAGATGAAACATTTGGAACATATGCTTGCAACATATGTGTGTAGCCACTACAACGTATGTTTGAAACAACTGAAACAATTTAAACACACACTTGCAATATGTTTCTGAAACACTTGAAAATCTTTGCAAACATACGAAACATCCAGATAAAGCACATGCAACATATGTGTGAAACATGTGCAACATCCAGATAAACACACTTGCAACATACATCCGAAAACACAGATGAAACATTGGTAACAGAACTTTACAACATACGTGTACAACCATTGCAACGTATACAACATCTCGATCTACTTTTGCAACGTCGATGTAAAACATTTACAACATACTCCCTCCGTCGACAAAAGAATGCAATTCTCGCTTCCCAAGAAGTCAATTAGTTTGAACTTTGACCAAAATTATGTAAAAAAATACTAACATTCCTGATGCAAAATTAGTATCATTAGATTAGTCATATAATATATTTTCATAATAAATTTATTTGGAGACATAAGTATTAATACTATTTGCTATAAACTTGGTCAAACTTGAGCTACTCTGACCGTCACGGATCCCATAATTACATTCTTTTCTGGACGGAGGGAGTACCTCTGAAACACCTGAAACGCTCGTAATATACGTTTGCAACATGCTCTTTCAGTGCAAACATCTCCTTACTGCTTTGCAAATGGAGGCTCATCGGCGCAGAGGTCATCGGCGTGCTCGCCGACGACGCGGAGCTCGCCGACAACGCTTGAGCTGGGCGGCGGCGCACAGAGGGCGGGTGTGGGGGCAGCACGAGCACGCGGTGTGCGCAGAGGGCGGGTGGTTGGCGCGTGGAGGTCACAGGTGTGCTCACCGCCAGCGCGGAGCTCGCCGGTGCAGTACAGAGGGCCGGGTGGGGGCGGCACAGGCGGCGGTGACGCAGAGGACGGATGGGCGCGGCGCAGGTGGCACGTTTCCACCTCGCATACGCCTTCCACCGCAAGGGACATCTCTAGGCTTATGCGAGCCACCTCTAGGTACCTCCTCGTCTTCACAAGCAGCTAGGCCTGAGGATCTGGCTGTGTCGCTTAGGGGAAACAAAGCAGAGTACGTAGAGAAAGGGAAACAGACCAGAGAAGAACATTAACACGGTGAGAGTAGATAAGAAAGCAATGAGTGGATGAGAATAAAAGACATGGAAATGAGCAGGGAATAAAAGAAGGCAAAGTTGTGGTGCACGTCACGTCACGCGTCCGTCCGGAGGGAGTCGCTGACGTGGAACATCCTGTTTGTAACATTACCGAGAAAAACTAGAAGTGAAAGACCCCTGTTAGCTTCGAATAAAATAGCTGTTTTTAGGATGACAGATATACTCAAATCGAACTGCTACTGTATACTTCATTTCTTCTAAATTATAAGTTATTTTAACTTTTTTTAGAGAGTAAAAACATCTTAAGCTTAACTAAAATTATAGAGAGGATTATAAAGATTTATAACATCAAATAGGTATACTATGAAAATATAATTAATGAAGAATGTAATGATATTTAGTTGGTATCATAAATTTTACTATTCTATTATATAAATCTGGTTAAACTTGAGAAGTTTTGACCCTTTAAGAAAGTTGGAATAACTTATAATTTAGAATGGAGGGAGTATATATTGATTGACAAATGAGATCTCTTCCAAGCTGTTAAAGTATAAGGGAATACTCACTCACTCAGTTTGACATATTCGATTGAATAAGTCGGCGTATGCAATTCAATATGGCATCAAAATATTAAAAGATATTGAGTTTAAATATTGGCTAGCGCAATCAAATTACTCCACGTGAGTTTTTCAACTCCATTCAAAACTCAGGTCACCTAAAGGATAACATCACCGTATAACACCTCTTCTAGAATCTGGAGTAGTTATGTTATACTAACAAAAATAGTGGTCACCAAATAAAGCACGTGGAAGACCATGCCATTTTTGGGCTAGCACTGAATGTTTTTTTAATGAAACAGGAGGGGTGGAGCCCCTCCTGGAATTTTATTAATAAATAAAAATACCAGCGCAATACAAAAGTACGATGAAGATACATAAGAAGAGAGAAAGAAAATAGCAAGAATTACATAAAGTCTTCTAGCCATTGATCTATATGTGGATGAGAACGTGCATTTGCTCTTAGAATAACTAGATGAGCAAATTCTTTTCTGAAAACCCCTCTGCATCTCTGAACCAAGGTGCTGAATTCCTGAAGATGATGTCATTTTGCATAATCCAAACAGCCCAACACATTGTAACAATGATTTTAATGAAAAAAGTTAGACCTCCTGATGAAATGTCATCAGAATTAGGCAGAATAATGTTCAGGCTGAGCCAACATACCATGGCAAAAGGGCAATGGAAGAGCATGTGAAACAAATCTTCTTCAATGTTGAGGGCTAGGACTGAATGTAATGTTTGCGTTCAAAATCCGAGTTCAATTCAATGCATCCCAATGAATTGGCATCTACGTGTAGGTGCAAGGCAATGCAAGTAGAGGTCATTGGTGCTGCGAAATGGAGACCCCACTGCATGCGTGCACGCTCCTACTATAGTTGCTAACCTGGCGAGTTGTTCCATCCCAAACCTACCCGGGACAGAAACGTGTGCGCCAACATAAACCGCATCAAGACGACACGATGAGTTGGGGGGCGCACGGTGAAAAGCTAAAGCGCCCGCGCGCTGACCCCAAAGCCGCGACGGCGACGGCGACGGCGACGGCGACGCGAGACCGGAAGACATGAATGAACACGAGTCGCGGTGGAAGTGGAACACGCGCGTGGAGAGAGACAGAGAGAGTATTCAGGAGAGCGCGCACACGGATCATGCCTGCTGCGTTGATCCTTATCCCAGTCCGGGCCGGGGTCAGTGCGCCGACGACGGGAGCGAAGCACGGCACGTACGACAGCGAGACATCGTCCAGTCCCGTCGTCCTCAGCATTTTAGCAGCGGATCGGAGTCAAACAGCGACGTCGCCTTGGCCTTGCACCCCCACCCCCGCCCCCCCCCCAGGCTAAAGTGGAGGAGGGCTGGGCTGACCCAACCGCGCGCGTGGATCACACGAACGACGCCGTGCAGCTCTTGCCTGCCTGGCCCCGATCGCCGCCGGGCACTGGCCGCGCGCGCGCGTTCGGCGTTCGTCTGAGGTCTCCACGTACGCACGCGCCGCGGTGCGAGGGAGGCCTTCCGTGCGTCGTTGCGCCACTAGCGCATTAGTACATATGCATGCGAGGAGAATAGGAGTTGGTAGCATCTTTGTCAAACACTCTTCTTGTCACCAACCTTAGCAAAGCATCCGTAGCATTTTTGCTCTCAGCCTGTGTTTTGTGTGTCGCCCACTGATAAAACGTGTTCGTCAGGAAAAGAAGGGAGAATTCTGAACATCTACCCTTTTGTGCACTCCACACTGCTAGCTGCAGGAGCGTACGTACAGTAACTCCGATCCGTAGTAGTGTCACTCTGTTGCCGCACCCAGCTAGCGTTACCGATCTCCTGGCACGGCACTGATCAGGTACTGAATCACGGGGCCCAACCAAAAGCAAGCCGCACGGCAACGACGACGATCGACAGCAAGCAGTGGCCGGCTGGCTGGCCTGGCCACACACTCGAGCGCGTGGCCGCGTGCAGGCCAGCCGGCCAGGCCAGGGGTGCGAGACAGAGCAGATAAGGGGGGCAGGCCGAGCCGGGAACAGCCGCGACGGGCCAGGCAGAGGCAGGTCGACCGATCGACCCCGCCCGCCCGGCAGCCCGGCGACAGGAACGCCAAGCGTCCAGCGCTGCCTGCCGGTGCCGGCCGGCTCCATCTGCTCGCTCTCCCCGCGGCATCATTTCGGACACGAACCCGTCGGTCACTCGAGCGGGCGATCGAGTAGACCGAGTAGCGAGTAGGCAGCCACGCACGCAAAGGGCCGTCTAGCTTAGCAGCGCTTAGCTAGCCACTCACTGAACCGGCGGTCCAACTCAGCCCCCACGGCCCGCGGCCGCGGCCGCGCCGGCGCCGGCCCAACGGCCAACGGGAATGGTGTGGGCGGGAGCTGGAGCGCTCGGCTGGAGTCGAAAGTGACCTGTTTCCTACAGTAGTGCCAATGCAAGCTTGACAGGCATGATGAAATTCTAGGACCCTTAGGTGCAGATTTAGCAGGTAAAACTTAACTTAGATAAAGAAGACTTTGATATACCTCATCAAAGAGAAGACGCGGCGGCCATGGCGCCGGCGAGGAAGTAGCAGTAGCTTGATGTGCCCGCTAGGGTCTTGAAGAAGATAGGAATGCAGGCACGGTCTAGAGGCAGCAGTGAAGGCGGTGGAGCTTTCCGTCGCTTACAGCGCACCCTCACGATCGGACTAGGGTTAGGACATGGTGGGGCGCTGATGGCTGCGGTGAACCTCGTCTGTTGCGCACCGGCCCCCACCTTCCTCTTTATAGCGCTGCGCGACGGGGGCCCATCAGCCAGGAGAACGGCTCGACGCCCCCAATCAGGGCGCGGATCAAGGGCCCAATTGGCCGTTGGGCCAACTGGTGGAGATCAATCTAACATTCTCCCCTTTGATCTCACCTTATGACTTAAACTTAAGTTACTTTATCTTTTTCCCATTCCATCGTAGATCAGTGCATAGAGCGTGCCTCATCGTCACGGTCAGCTGCCATGAGATTAAATAGCTACAATACACCTCTCTGTTTTGAAACAGATTCTCAACTAGGCCTTAGTATCCAGAAATCATAGACTTTTTTGTAAACCCATGTCGACTGTGTGTTCTCTGAACGCACTGGGTAGTTAGCCTTTGGTAAGCGGATCTGCAAGTACTTGCTTGATACTTATATGCTCAATGCTTTTAAAATAATTTTGGATTTTCTTTACAACATATAACTTAATGTCAATGTGTTTGGCAGCACACTTGACCTGTTGTCTTAGGAGTTAACTACTTTAAATGATTATCGTTGTTGACTACCATTGTTAAATCCGGGTACATATTCCCTTAACCACTTTTACCTGTTTCTGAGGCCTCGTGACAAGCTATACTATGGTATGCATCATTGATGACACTACAACTGTTTCATTAGAGCTTTTCCACAATAATACTCCAACTGCAAGTGTTAGCAACTACTGTGGATTTTACTACGCATCTCGCCAAAACTTAATATTTGTACCCACAACTATTTGAGAGTACTTGTTCTTTCTTACTCAGCATGAGGCCTATGATACTTTGTAAAAATTACAAGATATTCTTAACTCCATTCCAGTGATCTATATTATAACTGGATTTTTGCTAAAATATCCCGGATACGTAAGCTACGTCAGGGTAAGTTCTTACTTGAACATTCATTAAGCTTCCGACATCTGAAGCATATGGAACCATGTTCATTTGATCGATCTCATATCGGTTCCTGGAACACTAAAAGTTTTCAAATCTATTACCCTTGATCATAGGAGCAGGCGTATGTTTACTCGCATACATACTTTATTTATTTATAATCTTTTCTAAGTCCTAGTACCCCTTTTCATCTATCTCGGTGAATTTCAATTCCTAGAACTAATGAGGCTTCACCAAGATCATTTACATTGAAACTTGAGGACAAAGACTTTTTCTTCTCTAATGATAGATTATCATTAGTACTAGTGAGTAGGATGTCATCTATACACATGATGTGGAAAAAAAATTCATTCTTGAACTTCGCATAAACGCTATTGTTCTCATTTTCTTTAAACCCAAACTTTCTTATCATTTCATCAACTTCAAATACTACTGTCTAGAGACTTCTTTTAACCCATAAATGGATTTCTACAGACGGCATCCCATACATTCTTTTTCTTTCATGACTAAACTTTTGGGTTGTGCCATGAAAACATTTTCATATAAATCCCCATTGAGGAATGTCGTCTTTACATCCATCTTATATAACTCTAAATCGTAATGTGCAAATAACACCATTATAATTCTAAAAGAATCCTTGCATGAGACTAAAGAGAAAACTCTCATCGTAATCTATTCATTCTCTTTGCGTAAAGCCTTTTGCTACAAGTCATGCTTTATATATTTTCACATTCCCTTTGGAGTCATATTTTGTCTTGTAGACCCTTTCACAGCCTACTATTTTGGCTCCATTAGAAATTTCTTCTAAGTCCCAAACATCGTTGGTATTCATCGAATTCATTTCAACTTCTATAGCTTCTTGCCATTCAAACGAGTAAACATTTCTCATGGCTTCTTCAAATGAGGTGGGATCACCCTCCATTTGAATTTCTTCACTAGCATAGACTTCATAGTCATCAGAAAAAAACTAGTTTACTAACACTTTGAGACCTTCTGGGGTCTCAGCTACTTGCACTTTCATAAGGGGCTATTGTTGCTCTTCATTGCCAAGAGGCAATTGATTCTATAGGCTCCTGTATTACAAGATCTTACATCTTCTTCGAAGAGTTAACAATAGGTGTTGTGTAAATCATACAACATCAACAGGTATTGAGAAATTTGTTGTTCTTTGAATCAATGAAGTGGGCACGCAGTCCCGCTTCTCTTCTAGTCATAGGTCTCTATGGCAAAACCGCAAAAAATAACGCACTTACGGAGGCGCTTGTCTTCCACTAGAAAATAAGCACCCCAAGAGCGAGCTACATCGGGCGGATTCCATCAAGCACACCCCAAGGGAGAGCCCAAATAATCCACATTTTTCCCTCAGAATCCAATAATGAGAACGAGTTTACATTACTTAGTCTATTTCATACATCCTGAGTTCTTTGAAATACATTATTACAGGACCAATTCAGAGTGCGGAAATTAAACAACGGAATGAAAAGAAACATCTATCGATAATATACAAGGATCCGTCTATGCCCACCAGAAGAATCCTTCACACAATGGCTACTCCTCAAGCTGCACCTGCAACAGGGGTAAATAAACCATAAGTACACAATGTACTCGCAAGACTTATCCTACTAGTGGGAATAATTTTCCGACTCCAAGGGATATGATAAGCTTTATGGTTTGCTGGGTTTTCTTTTTACGGAAAGCAACACTAATAGTGAATCCTTATGTATGTTTATTATTAGCAGTCATGATTAGTTCCTTGCCTAACCATTCTATGTAAGCCCCTGTTCTACTTTCAAGCAAGAGTTGAGCAAGCAGTTCTATTTCACCACCTTTCCTCTTTCAGTTCTTACTACGGTGCTAGACTGTAGACAAGCCATACCAGATCACCCGATGATTCACGAATCAATATGCCCAACTGGTTACCCAAAACACACGCCCCGCTTGTACCCCAGGCATAAGCCGGACCAACCCACCACTCTCCTATCATGGGGTCCAGGTCCCCGTCCAAACTTAGACTCCAAGCCCCCACTCCTGAGTCCTAGACTCAGTGTGGTGCTTAGACCTCCACCATCCTCACTAGTGGGAAGCAGTGAGGGCACGGCTAAGGTGCGCACATCGAGGAGGATTGCGATGTGGGGCTGGGGGTGTAGCCAATTTGGCTCGGAAAGATAGGGTGGGTAGTGCCCACCGCAACGATGGGCTTAGCCTTTAATGGCGCGACGGCGGAGACCTGGCTCCAAATTGGAGCTTGCCAAGGTGTGATTGGACACGGTGCGGGGTTGGTCGGCTAGCAGGCTCGAAGACAGAGTCGGGACATCCATGCCAGATTGATGGCGCGGCCTGGCTAGCCCGGGCAGCAGAGGAGGGAGGGAAAAAGGGGATGGGTCCGGCTGCTTGTCCAAGCTTTGGTGGGACGCGGCGGCCGCACATGCGCAAGCATTGCGAACCAACGTAGCCAGGAGGGGGCGTACCCGCGTGCGGGCGGTGGCAGTGCAGCAGCACAGCCGTGGCGCCGTTAATGGCAAAACGACACGCGCGTGACCTCGGCAAGCCCACGTGCACAAATTCGTGACGACAACGACGCTGAGGCGCTGGCGGACACGACAGCAGCGTGCTGTGGTGCGGCGGTGACAGCGCGGCGCAGTACGGTGACAGGACGGCGGCAGTGACACGGCAAGGCAAGAGGCAGCGGACCAGCCAGGGCATCGGGCCTGCGACAACAGCGGCAGGCAGAGCGGCCAGGCCAACCGGCCCCCAGCGACCCATCAAACACGGCGGTGCGCGGCGCGGTCGTGTGCGTGCTCTGCTCGTGCAACAGGTGCCTGGGCGTGGCAACAGCGACGCGGAGCCTGTATGGCGGGGCACGTGTGCGCACGCTGGATGAGCCAGCGCTACGACGCCGAGTGCCGAGGCACGGTGACCGCGCCCAGTCGTTGAAACCAGCCAAGAGCATGCTGCGCACGATTTTTAAAGCGTTCGAAAAATCTAACACGTTGATCTAATCGCCCAACCACCTATGCAATTCTTAAGAGGGCATATTAGGCTACTAAAACAAGCCCTAAAACCACAGCACTCCTTAACCCAATTACTCTACAAAAATTGTCAAACACAGTTTTGTCAAACCATTTCTCAGACTTACAAAATCAACTAAGTCTTGATCAGATTCGCGTCAAATTCAATTTCCAACCTATTAGACCAGTTAGTTAGTAAATTCATTATTTGACCATAGGTATTTCATCGTCATCTACAAGGTTTGTACTTCTAACTTTATTAAAGTTACGTATATATGTTCTATAGTGTTTTTGATCAATAAAAATTCGCGAACATCCGTACTTGATAATTTCATATGTCACGAACAGCCTTTCGTTATGCATTTCCGTTGGTCGTTTTTAGTTACGTAAATTGATTTACACCCTATATTACATATATTAACACATAAATATGATGCTCATGCAGTATTTTAGTAAACGATTTCCAGTGTAACACCGAGGGTGTTACAAATCTACCCCTCATAAACAAAATCTTATCCCAAGATTTTATGTGCCTAGTGTGGGAAAAGAGATAAGGAATACATTTTGATTTAAACAACTACCTCAGTGACCAGAAAGAAGGTGGGGATAATGCTCCAAGATGTAACTTTCTTGCTCCCACGTTGCTTCATCTTCCGAGCAATTTTGCCATTGAACTTTGTAGAACTTTACCACATTGTTTCTAATCACTCTCTCTTTCTCATCTAAGATCTTGACAGGATGCTCAATATACGTCAAGTCAGGTTGGAGGGGAAGTCCTTCAATTTCCATGGCTTCACCAGGGACCCACAAATATTTCTTTAACTAAGATACGTGGAACACATCGTGTACCACCGATAAAATATCTGAAAGTTGGAGACGATAAGCAACTGGGCCACACTGCTCCAAAACCTTGTAAGGGCCCACATATTGAGGGGCTAGCTTGCCATGGACACCAAACCGATGCACCCCTCTCATAGGAGACACCTTGAGGTACACATGATCCCCAACTGCAAACTGTAAAGGCCTTCTTCGCTTGTCCGCATAAGCTTTCTATCGGCTCTGAGCTGCCTTCAAATGACTCTGAATAATACCGACTTGCTCTCGAGCTTCTTTGATGAAGTCAGGCCCAAAGTATCCATGGTCTCCCACTTCAACCTAGTTAAGTGGTGTCATACATTTCTTTCCATACAGAGCTTCAAAGGGTGCCATACGAATGCTTTTTTGATAGCTATTGTTGTAGGAAAACTCAGCTAAGTTCAAGCATTCATCCCACTTCTCAGGAAAAGAAATGGTACAAGCTCTCAACATATCTTCAAGTACCTGGTTTACCCTTTCTGTTTGGCTGCCAGTCTATGGATGATAGGCTAAACTTCGGAGGAGGCTAGTACCAAGACACTCCTAGAGTTGCTCCCAAAAGCGGGACACAAAGATGGACCCTCTATCAGAGACGATAGTGAGAGAAACTCCATGTAGGGTCACAATCCGGTCAAAATATAGCTTGACATACTTTCTAGCTGAATATCTAGTATCCACTGGGAGAAAGTGAGCTAACTTGGTAAGGCGATCCATAATGACCCAAATAGAGTTGTAGCCCTTGGACGTGCGGGGTAAACCCACAATGAAATCCATGGAAATATCTTGTCATTTCCAAATAGGAATAGGCAAAGGCTGCAAACATCTTGAGGTACGCATGTGGTCTGCCTTAGCCCTCCCACAAGTGTCGCACTCCACGACGAACTTGGTGATATCCTGCTTCATATTGGACCACTAATACAAGTGGCACAAATCATGGTACATCTTGTTACTGTCAGGATGGATAGACAACTTGGAATGATGAGCTTCATCCAAAATCTTCCTTTAATCTCCTCATTTGATGGAACTACCATCTATTCTTGTACCTTACTACCCCTTGCTCATCAATACTAAACTGATGACCACACCCTTCGGCAATTAATTTCCTGATGTGAGGAATTTCTGAAATGTCTTGCCTTTGCTCCATAATAATCTGCTCAAGTAAATCTAAGACTAAGGCAATGTGAGCTAGCACCTCAGCATGGTTGAGAGACAAAGGTGTTTCTTCAACTTGATATGACTTCCGGCTCAAAGCATCAGCTACCACATTAGCTTTTCCGGGATGGTAATGAACCTCCAAGTTATAATCCTTGATTAATTTCAACCATCTCCTTTGCCTCATATTTAAATCAGACTGAGTAAAAATATATTTGAGACTCTTATGATCCATAAAAATATGTACCTTATTTCCCAACAAATAATGCCTCCAAATTTTTAGAGCATGCACCACAGCAGCCAGCTCTAAATCATGGGTGAGATAATTCACCTTGTGCTTTTTCAGTTGGCGTGAAGCATAAGCTATCACATGCCCATCCTGCATAAGCACACATCTCAACCCCGTCTTTGAGGCATCACAATATACATCAAAAGGTCTGTTAATATTTGGTTGGGCTAGAACAAGAGCAGTGGTAAGAAATTTCTTCAAAGCTTGGAAGGCTTCTTCACAAGCCAGGCTCCATACAAACTTAGCATCTTTCTAGAACAGCTTAGTCATCGGCTGAGCTATTTTGGAGAAATCAGGAATGAAGCGCCGATAGTATCCAGCAAGACCAAGGAACTGACGAATCTGGTGCACTGACTTGGGAGACTTCCAATTTAACACATCCTGCACCTTGCTTGGATCTACAAAGATACCTTCAAGTGTCAGAACATGTCCCAAAAATTGCACTCGATCCAACCAAAATTCACACTTACTGAATTTAGCATATAACTTGTGTTCCCTCAATCGAGTCGGTACTATCCAAAGGCGTTGGGCATGCTCTTCCTTGTTCTCGGAATATATCAAGATATCATCAATGAATACCACCATAAGCTTATCCAACTTTGGCATAAATACTAAATTCATGAGATACATGAAAAATGCAAGAGCGTTGGTGAGACCAAAAGACATGACTAGGTATTCATACAGCCCATACCTAGTAGAAAAAGCTGTCTTTGGTATATCTTGTGGTCTAATCTTTATTTGATGATAGCCTGAACGGAGATCAATCTTGAAGAACACCTTGGCACCAGCTAATTGATCGAACATAGTATCAATACGAGGTAAAGGATACTTGTTCTTAAAGGTTACCGCATTGAGAGGGCGGTAATCCACACATATTCAAAGAGTGCTATCCTTCTTCTTCACAAAAATGGCTAGACAACCCCATGATGAAGAGCTAGGACGGATGAATCCCTTTTCCAACAACTCCTCTAACTGCTTCTTCATTTCAGCCAATTCCTTCGGAGCCATGCGGTACGGGCGCCGGGAGATAGGAGCAGTGCCAAGTTCCAACTCAATGGAGAACTCCACATCTCTATCCGATGGCAACCCAGGTAGATCTTCAGGAAAGACATCCAGCAACTCACATACCACAGGAATAGAGGCAAGATCAGGAGAAGCTTCAGCATGAGCAGCAACAGGTAAGGCTGGATCTGAGGGCATAAGAAGAGACATCCTATCCTCAGAAGAAGGAAGCCATAACTCAACAATTCTCTGTTTCAGATCCAAGACTACCCCATAAACACGCAACCAGTTCATTCCCAGAATTGCATCAATGCATTGCCCCGGTAGTACCATGAACTGGAGGCGGTAAGTGTGAGTGGCTAACACTAATCCAACTGTGTTCGTCCGAGTATTAACACACAACTGCGCACCCGGAGTACTGATTCTATAGGTAAAAGGTATAGCCATAAGAGGTAGATTGTGTCTGTGTGCAAATCCCATGCTCATGAATGAATATGATGCACCAGAATCAAACAACATATAAGCTGGATGGGAATCAATAGTAAACATACCAGCCATCACCGGTTCATTTTACAATATTTCCTCAGCCTCCGTGAAATTAACTTGCCCAGAACGGCTTACTGGCACTTTCTTCTCGATAATTGTCCACTTGATTAGATGAGAGTTAGTTGAGGGCTGGGTAGACTGAGCAGGCTGGTTTTGCAGACACTCCTGAGCATAGTGGCCTTCCTTGCCACACTTGAAACAAGCACCAGGCTTGTTCCCCTATCCTTGATGAGGTGGGACCTGTTGTCCCTAGGGCTACTATTGTTGCACCTGTTGAGTCGGTGCACGGTACTAGGTGGAAGGTGCCTAATAGGTCTGCTGAAGCTATCAAAACAAATGCCCACCCGAAGACTGATAGGGCACCCGCCTGACAACCTGTACCTTCTGAGCATGGGGGTGACTAGAAGACCCAGTGGCCACCCGCTTGTGCTTCCATTCTGCTTGAGAGTCACGCTGCAATCCCTCCATGGCAATAGTAGCATTCATCATAGCCCCAAAGGTTTGGTAGTTTCCTGTATATAACTCCTTCTGTAGGCTGTAAGGGAGGCCGTGATAGAAACGGTCCCTCTTCTTCTCATCTATATCAACGTGAGTCCCAGCATACTGTGACAAGTGGTTGAACTTGTTGACATAGTCCATCACGGACATGCTCCCTTGCCTCAGGTCTAGGAACTCCATCAACTTCCTGTTTAGAACACCAGCAGGAATGTAATACTCTCTATAGGCCGCAGTAAACTCCTACCATGTCACCCAGTGATCCACCGGCTACATGGCATTGAATATGTCCCGCCATGCACTAGTAGATCCCAACAGCTATTGCGCTGCAAAGCGCACCTTCTGCTCCTCAGTTACGGTGAGTAGCAGAAACTTTTGCTCCAGAATACAAAGCCAATGCTCTGCATCCAGAGGCTTAGCCGTCGGCGTGAACATGGGTGGATGCATCTTTGAGAAATCCTGATAAGAGCAGGGTCCCTCGGGACCGCGAGCACCACCCCCGTTCCCACCATTGCCCCCGTGGCCTCCACGGGCGAAGCCATCGATAGCCTGTGCCAGCAGCTCCATGGCACGGGCTGACTCGCGATGAGCAGCCAACATCTCTGCATGAGTCATCGAAGGTGGCGGTGGCAGAGGAGGAGGAGCCAGAAGTGGGGCCTCATGGCTCTCCCCATTGCCATGCTCATTGCCCCGGCCACTTTCACCTTGGACTTCGCCAAGACCATGGCCCGCTCTGGCACTGGTGCTCCCCCGACCGGATCTCAAGTTCATCTAAAAATAGATAGGAACCAACTATTTACGACAACCCTCCAGATCAGGAACAAGAGATTAGAGAAATGATAAGATATTTATTAAATTATTTTTTAGTTTATCCTATCAATTCACTAATCCAAACTATACGTGTAGGGGGAGTTTAGTTTAAGCAAGATTCTCTTATCATGATGCATGCATCAGCCTATACGTTCACTCAAACCAGAATATAGCGGCATTTGCAAGAATTTTCGGCACATCGCACACTTGCTTTCCGTATGCTAAACGATTCTTACGCAGCGTAAGTTAGTGTACATGTAGAAAACTAATTAGATAAAACCAGTGCCGCTATCCAAGATAGACCATATTGCTAGGGCTTATACTTATTTACATAATTTTATCGCATCCTACTTTTCGCAAAACTTTTGTTGGTCAAATTTTAGATTTTGGAAAAGAGTGATGAAACTCGTAGATTCATTATTGGCTCTGGTACCAACTGTGGCAGAAACATCCAAAATAACGCACTTATGGAGGCCTTTGTCTTTCACTAGACACTAAGCACCCCAATAGTGAGCTACATCGGGTGGATTCCGTAGAGCACACCCCAAGGGAGAGCCCGAATAATCAACATTTTTTCTATAGGATCCAATAATGAGAACGAGTTTACATTACTTAGTCCATTTCATATAGCCAAAGTTCTTTGAAATACATTATTACAGGACCAATTCAGAGTGCGGAAATTAAACAGCGGAATGAAAAGAAACATCTATCGATAATATAAAAGGATCCATCTGTGCCCACCAGAAGAATCCTTCACACAACGGCTACTCCTCGAGCTACACCTGTAACAGGGGTAAATAAACTTTGAGTACACAATGTACTCGCAAGACTTATCCGACTAGTGGGAATAATTTCTTGACTCCAAGGGATATGATAAGCTTTATGGTTTGCTGGGTTTGTTTTTTGCAGAAAGCAACACTAATAGTGAATCCTTATGTATGTTTATTATTAGCAGTCATGATTAGTTCCTTGCCTAACCATTCTATGTAAGCACCTATTCTACTTTGAAGCAAGAGTTGAGCAAGCAGTTCTATTTCACCACCTTTCCTCTTTCAGTTCTTACTTGGGTGCTAGACTGTAGACAAGCCGTACCGGATCGCCTGACGATTCACGAATCAATGTGCCTAGCTGGATACCTTGAAACACACACCTCGCTTATACCCTAGGCACAAGCAGGACCAACCCACCACTCTCCTATCATGGGGTCCATGTCCTCGTCCAAACTTGGACTCCAAGCCCCCGCTCCTAAGTCTAGGACTCAGTGCGGTGCTCAGACCTCCACCATCCCCGCCTCTAATCAGTCGGTCTGGAAAGAGCCGGAACCCACGACAAGAGAGCAACAAGCCTTCCCTGCGCCCATATACAAGTTTGTGTTCGGGATAATAAGTCTGTGACTTGCCTATAACCCAATACAACGGCCGGTCCTTAACCGACACAGACAGGGAAACAGTGTAACCAAGCCGTGCCCCATTGGCCGCAGGACACAGCCTCTTACACCCACCAATACCTAAACCATATCCCTGTCCGGTCTCTATTTTCCTTTCACCATTTTTATCATGAGTGATAATAATAATCACCTATTATGAGCAACGGCAGGTTACTCACGCTACTGAAATCCTGAGCATAGCAACTACTCGACCTATGCTAGTAGGATTCATAGGTAGGTATATCTATGCATGTAGTTTCCATAAAATGCCTGTAACGCAAATGCACATCATATTATATTCAGTGATCATTTAAAATAAGGGTTATGCACCGGGGCTTGCCTTGGGCAGGCGAGGTGTCAACAAAGTCAGCAACTGATGGCTCTAGGGCTCCCTCCTGTATGAGAATCTCCTCCTCGGACTCCTCAATGATCTCGTACTCCTACTCGTCGGCAGGCATGAACTCTACCAACTCGTTATCTACATGCATGAAATGATGATACAACACTTAATAATATGGCAACAACAACTCTTAAATAAGAATACATCTATCAAACTACCAAGCTAGCTCTACCGACTAAGACGCTAAGTTGCCTATCATTTCCACTAAATAGATATGAAACATTTCATGTATTAACTTAGCAACTAAAGGCATTCTCACTCTTAATACCGATTTACCATATATATAATAAAACAAGGAGTTCTAGCTACCATATTTATCAACCTATTCTAAGGCTACAAAAATTACAGTGAGCACATAATAATCTAATGAAGCTACGGCAAAAATTTTATGGCTAGAGCTATTACCAACTTGCCAAAAAAATTCCTACAATTATTAATCTAAATAACATTAACACTTCCAAACGATTTAATGGACCTTAGCATCAACATAGATATATATAAACTAATCCTACTATCGGGTAGACCACATTTTTAGGAACTTAACAGAATTTATTTTTCAATTTTTGGATACTTATATGAATTGATATTTATTTCCAAAGTTCAACTTAGAATGTAAATTATAAAGCTATTTCTATCTTCTATAAAATGAAAAACAAAATCAGCCCGCGCAACCCATGAGCGAGTGATGTGGCCCACTCCCACGCAGCGCGCGTGCATGCACGGCCCACGCGGGGCGTGGCACAACCGCGCGGCAATGGCCCACGACGAGGAGGCCTACGCGCTCCGGTATTTTTGTGAAAATGACCCTGAGCTACCAGTGATTTCCCCTAGGGTTCGCAACACTATTTCAAAAGTCAGCGTTAAAGCAAACTAGCCCCCGAAACAATCCATCTTTACCACAGCTAGGTCCTTGGGCACCGGCGCGCGCACCGGCGTGGCGGCGACGGCACTGGGCGGTCACGCCGGCCAACCTAGCCCCTCCCGCCCCCTCTAAGGGGCCGATGCTCACCTAGATGCAAATACGAAGCGGTGGGCGGTGAAGAGATGAACGGGGATGCGGTCCGGAGCTCCCTCCATGGCGGCGGACAACCTGCTATGGCGGTAACCCCGTTCAGTCAAGCTCCGCCATCGGAGAAGAAATACGGACAGTAGATAAGCATTAGGGTCTCACCGCAATCCTACCCAAAGTGGTGGTGCGTCCAAAGACTGCCCCAGTCAAGCCGGCCACGTGCGCGCGGCAAGGCGACGGTGAGCCACGTTGGCACATCCGCATCAGCGCCGCGAGGGAAGCAGTGAGGGCGCGGCTAAGGTGCGCACGTCGAGGAGGACTGTGATGCGGGGCTGGGGGTGCAACCAATTTGGCTCAGAAAGATAGGGTGGGTAGTGCCCACGGCAACAGCGGGCTTAGCCTTTAATGGCATGACGGCGGAGACCCGGCTCCAAATTGGAGCTTGCCAATGCGCGATTGGATACGGTGCGGGGTTGGTCGGCTAGCAGGCTCGAAGGCGGAGTTGGGAGCGCACCGAATTGGAGAGACATGACCCATCCATGCCGGATTGATGGCGTGGCCTGGCTAGCCTGGGCAGCAGAGGAGGGAGGGAAAAGGGGGATGGGTCCGGCTGCTTGTCCAAGCTTTGGCGGGACGCGACGGCCGCACATGTCCAAGCACTGCGAGCCAACATAGCCAGGAGGGGGGCGTACCCATTTGCGGGCGGTGGCAGCACAGCAGCACGGTCGTGGCGCTGTTAATGGCAAAACAACACGCGCGTGACCTCGGCAAGCCCACGTGCATGAATTCATGACGACAACGATGCAGAGGCGCTGGCGGACACGACGACAGTGTGCTGTGGCGCGGCAGTGACAGCGCGGCGCAGTACGGTGATGGGACGGCGACAATGACATGATGAGGCAGGTAGCAGCGGACCGGCTAAGGCATCGGGCCCGCGACGACAGCGGCAGGCAGAGCAGCCAGGCCAACCGGCCCCCAGCGACCCGTCAAACGTGGTGGTGCGCGGCGTGGGCGTGTGCGTGCTCTGCTCGTGCAACACGTGCCTAAGCGCGGCAGTGGCGACGCAGAGCCTGCACGGCGGGGCACGTGTGCACACGCTGGACGAGCCGGCGCTGCGACGCCGAGTGTCGAGGCACGGTGACCGCACCTAGTCGCTGAAACCAGCCAAGAGCATGTTGCGCACGATTTTTAAAGCGTTCAAAAAATCTAACACGTTGATCTAATCGTCCAACCACCTATGTAATTCTTAAGAGGGCATATTAGGCTACTAAAACAAGCCCTAAAACCACAACACTCCTTAACCCAATTATTCTATAAAAATTGTCAAACACAGCTTTGTCATACCATTTCTCATACTTACGAAATCGACTAAGTCTTGAGCGGATTCGCGTCAAATTCAATTTCCAACCTATTAGACCATTTAGCTAGTGAATTCATTATTCGACCGTAAGTATTTCATCGTTATCTACAAGCTTTGTACTTCTAACTTTATTAAAGTTCCGTATATACGTTCTATAGTGTTTTTGTTCAATAAAAATTCGCGAACATCCGTACTTGATAATTTCATACGTCACGAACAACCTTTCGTTATGCATTTCCGTTGGTCATTTTAAGTTACGTAAATTGATTTACACCCTATATTACATACATTAACACAAAAATATGATGCTCATGCAGTGCTTTAGTAAACGATTTACAGTGTAACACCGATTGTGTTACAGTCTCTACATACCATGCTCCCCACAGATCATCCCATCTTGTATAAAGATGGTGTATCTTTAAATTTCTTGTTTGGGTTTAATCTGTTAAAATCTCATATGGCGCTTGAAGCACCACCTCAACATCTTTAAAACTCGCCCATTATGGATTCTGGCTGACTACGCTATCTTTCTATCAGAACTGTAAAAGGTCCAAGAATTTAACTATTTCTCTGCTTAGGGGTATCGTTATTATGACCGTTGTACTCCTCCGACGGTCACATTCATCTTAATTAATCTTTATCTCACTCTTAATGAACAATATCTTTCTTAATTGATCTTACTATTCTCCCCCTCGAAATATGGCATAAACTTTACTGCTATAATTTCGAGAACCATTCAGAAAATCTGTGAACGAGGAGACACTTATGACTTACTTTATTCACATGATTATGTCATGGAAATAGAGTTATTTCTTGATCCATATAGGAGTACACTTTCCTCATTTCACTTCAAGAACTCAACGAGGTCTTTTATTAGCAGTACTTTTACAAGTCACACTTACATCTTTTCTTATCTTTTGGTTAGTGTTGGTGCATTTCTATTGTGCCATGGTCAATACTAGGATAGCATAAGAGCTATCCAAACTTCTCTCGCTACGCGGGATACAAAAAACATACGAGTCACCATAAAACTTCTTCCGCCATGCAGGATTGACTAGTATAAGTACTATGCCAAACTTCTCCCCATGCGGGATAAATCTATATACAAATTACCGTAACGAAAAATTTAGTTATGATGACTAAAACATTCACTTATACTTTATTTTCTAATTAAATCTTTCTGTTGGTTCTAATTTAATCAGAAAATTAGTAAACTAACAAAAAACTGTCCTGAACTGGCTTGACTCGAGCCTTTTCATTCACATATACCCCAGCATTGCAACCCGTTGGTATGTAGCCGAGTGATCTCGTCGGTTAAAAAATAAAACTTACAAGATGTTTATGCATCAGTTCTACATCACCGTTGGACAGAAAATAGAATTAATGCATAAAACTCATAAATTAACTTAAAAGACATGTAACTACTCTTCAAAATTAAATTGACCATTTGGTTCGAATTTAATTATAAGATAATCAACATCATTGCAGCGAAACACGATAATAAAATACATTCTATTAGTTCAGGAGCATTTCTTGGTCTTTATCTACTCTCTGAAAAATTGACCATGTTGGTGTAAAATTTATCAGAGATTTAAACTTCAACCTTAAACTTATTATAATATTGTTATCATCAACGTTGGTCAGAAAATAACAATACCATAATTTAACATAAACAAATCGGACTACTCACCTAATTTAAATTTTCTCATTGGTTCCAATTTAATTAGAGGATAAACATAATCATAATTTACTGAATAAATATAATTGCTCTTCAAATTAAATTCTTCCGTTGGTTTGAATTTAATTAGAAGACAATAAACATTAAACTTTGCAGCGGAAACATTGAAAAATTCTTTATCTACTTTTCAGAAGCATTTTACTGTACTCATCTACTCTCTGAAAATTATCCCGTTGGTTCAAATTTTGACAGAGATTTAAACTAGACAAAAATCATCAAAAAATTTTGCTTCTAAAAATATAAAACCAAAGCTTTGCTACAGTTCTGTGCTATCAGCGAAAATTGGCCCATCCGCCAATCCGCCCGCGCGCGCGGCCTAGTGCGCTGCCGCCCCTCTGCCATGGCCCAGCATCGCAAAGACGGCCCATGGTGGTCGCTCGCGCTGCGCTCCCCCGCGTCCCAGGCCGCAACCTGGGCCCTGGTCGGGATTCTTCCAACCCGCCTGGGCCGAATGTAGCCCTTGCATTCACAGCCGTTCATCCTGATCTACGGCTATCCGCCCAGATCGGAAGAACAAAAATGGGCGCCGTCCGCTGCTCCCCTAAACCGTAGAGCTCATTCTATTCTCCTGCCTCTCTCTTTTCGCCGCGCTGCTCTCTCTCCCCTTTCTCTCTGAAAACTATGACGGTCGGAGATGACGGCGCCGCCGTCGGTCCCCTCGTCGTTGCGCGTGCTGACCATAGGGTGAGCGCGCCGCCACCGAACGGTCTAGCGACGACGCCCTTAGCACGTGTGCGCGGCTCAGTGGAGGCTCGAGTGATCTTCCCGCGCTACGGCGGTGGGAAAGCGGCCTTGCCGCGAGGGCCCTCACCGGCCCGCGCTTGACGAAGGTTGAGCACGCTGCCGTCGAGCGGCCCTTGGGCGGTGCCGTTGGCCCAAGCCCGAGGCGGAGACCGCACGGCGGCGAGTCCTCACACCCGCGGCAGCTCGGGGTGACTTCCCGCACGGCGTCGAGGCGACGTCCGGCGGTGGTGATGGTGTGGGCGGTTCCCAGGTAGGAAAACCCCCTTCCTTTCCTTTCTCTTCTTCTAGGGTTAGGGTTAGGGTTTAACTCGACTGGATTCGTTCCGATTCATCTCCTTCTAAAAGCTAAAACTTAGACTACCCCAAAATAGATCCGCACACCAACCAGGCTCTGATGCCATTGATGAAATTATAGGACCTCTAGGTGCAGATCTAGCGGGTAAAACTCAACTTAGATAAAGGAGACTTGCTGATATACCTCACCGAAGGAAAGTCGCGACCATGGCGCCGGCGAGGAAGTAGCAGTAGGTTGATGCGCCCGCTAGGGTCTCGAAGAAGACAGGAGTGCAGGCGTGGTCTGGAGGTAGCGGTGAAGGCAGTGGAGCTTCTCGTCGCTCACAGCGCACCCTCACGATCGGACTAGGGTTAGGACATGGTGGGACGCTGGCGGCTATGGTGAACCTCGTCTGTTGCGCTCCAGCCCCACCTTCCTCTTTATAGCGCTGCGTGACGGGGGGCCATCAGCCAGAAGAACGGCTGGACGCTCCTGATCAGTGTGCGGATCAATGGCCCAATTAGTCGTTGGGTCAACCAGTGGAGATCAATCTAACAAGAGAAAGTCTGGGAGCAGTGCTTTTCCTCACTCTTGAAATTTACCATTTGCGTGCAAAGTACAGTCAGAACAGTGCCCGCAGCCTGGACGGCCGGGCACGGCACCAAGATGAGTCAGCACGTACGTCGTGTCTCCTTGCCCTGGGGCGTGAGCGCACGGCGGTCGGGACACCGTCATGCCGGCTCAGCACCTGGCGCATCATTCTGCTCGACCCCCTGCCAAGACGGACGCCAAAATCCGGCCGAGTCAGAGCTTCAGAGGTGAGCAGCAGAGAAGAACTCTGTGGACGCCATCGATCTGCTGCTGCCCCTGTCTACGAAAAGCTTGGCGTCGTATGGATCATGAATAGGGTATGAGGTAGCCGACGGAAATGGCCATGTCTAATTTTGACCTGGAAAATTACCAGGTAGCCTAGCCCTAGCGAAGCCTACATTTTTTTCGTATAACCGTGGCCATGTCCCTCCACAACATCACCAAAACCAACTTTGGGACCCTGTCCTCTAGCAAGACTTCCTCGAGCTTTTTGGGCATCGCCTGGACGTTTTGGCGCCATTCCATGCCTATCCTTAGCATATCTATAGCTTCGAAATCCTGCCGGTGACTGCAGATGTAGTTGGAAATGTGACTGACAGACTGAGGGTGATGGCCTGATGGGTAACAAAACAACTCATTGAATTGGTTCTTCCACGCGAAAAAGACAAACTACGCAAAGGCTAAAGACCCACAACAACGTGTACCGAATTCTACATTTACTCGCATGGAATATGTAGATTAATTGAAAATAAAATGCATTCTCAATGCTTCAAAACAGAATGCCAGGCAGCTCAGCATTCAGCAGCTGTCTGTTCTGCACTACATGTGCTATTTCTCTCTGACCTGCAGTCACGATCTCATCACTAACACAACTATACATCATAAACAACCAACCGAGTATGCAATTTACACATAGATAACGAGGGAAACACAAGAATCTCGCTCAGTAAAAGACTGAAAACGACGAGAGCAAACGGAAGAGAAAGGAGGGCGATTGTTCAGAGCTAGTCGACAACCACCGACCTGCCCGGCCCTGAAGTTTTGGCTTTCGGCCATGCGCCAGATGCTCACGCAGATCTCCGGACATGATGCTAGCTTGGTGATGAGATCTCTCGGACTTGGACGATAGATCTCGATCGGGGGCCACCCTGCCCATATGCCCCTCCGTAGGGATGCCGGCCTAGGCGCCTAGTAGCCATGTCCTTTGTCCTCGTCCACATCCAACGAGGACGTGATCTGCTTCGTGGATTCCCTCAGATCAACTTGCAGCATGTTCGTTTGTTTAAAAGCCGTACTTTTTTAGCCAATAAATAATATTTTTCTCTTAAAATAAATCAACCAACAGTACTTTCAGATATTATCGGCCGAGCGAACATAGCATTGGTTTTCAGCAATGATGCCCACACAGTGATCAGTGAATCACAACGATTGTCGTTGCTTGACCGAAATTGAGCCGGTTTGGCATGTCGCTCGTTGGCACCTGCTGGCAAGTTTGAAAGCTGGAACACATTTCGCGTCCTGCAGTGTGTTGAAATGATATGTCAATGTTGCGAACACCAAGGAGATGGGTTGCAATAGTTCATAGAACCGTACCTCTGGTGAGCTTCTGGTGCCGATGTTATGGGCCTCGTTCGGTTTGCTAAAACTGAACTGAAAGTGGCTAAAAAACACTGTTCTGGCTAAAATATTGTGAAAGAAAAATACTGTTCCGGCTGGAAAAAAAAAACACTGTTTTTCACAGCCTCACTGCAGACTGCACCACCCTACGTTGTGCTATCTTTCTTCGTTGCAAGCTCCAGCCACCGACGTCAAAGTGGTGGTTGTAGATGCTGATGGCTCAGATTAAATTCTTAGCGCCATCTGCCAGCCTGTCTCATTAATGGGTTTATGAAGAAGAGAACACATTTCTCGCTTGGAGGAATTCGGAAGGAATTTGGATGGTTTGGAGAAATGCCGGAGAAATTTATGAGAGAAAAAACACTATTCCGGATGAAAAAAGAAACGGATCAAGCCGAATTTAAAGACACGAGAACGGGGCCAAATGACTCCTAAACTCTGCTCATCGAAAGCAGACATACATTCTGACTCTTGAATAGGAGCAAAACAGAAAGATACGAAATGGCATAAGGGCCGGCACTTCATTTCCCATTCTTTAATTGCTATTGCTATTACTAGTAATCCTCCTTGAATACTTGATGGTGCACCAGGATATACAGAACATCATTCCTATCAGTAAGAGCTTTATATCGTACAATACAATCATAGGTCTGATGTTAGTTAGACATTACAAAAATTGTGTGGTTATATATATCTAAAAGATAAGCCAGTTATAAGGCCTGATAATGGGCCAGGATCCGACCCCAACCCCACTCCAATACTATCGGTTATTTGGGACTGAGCCCAACCCCTACTGATTTCATTCAGCTCAATCCGATTCTGGCCCTTAAAGTTACACCATCCTTAATACGCCTCTGATCCTTTTTGAGCCCACAGGCTGATCCTACTCTAGGAACAGGGCTATCACAGCAATCGTTGCCCACCAGACAAGCAAGCAAGCCACATGTGTACCTGAATCCGTGGACTCTCGCACGTGAATTAAGCAGCCGCACAAATTCAACCGTGTGGAATAGTGCACGGCTGCACACAAAAAACTACAAGTACACGAGAACAATTATATATTTTTTTCCTAAAAATTAGGAAGTCCACAAATACGGAGTTCATCAACTATTACAAATATACATCACAAGACCTCATGGAATGAACCGATGAGAACCACTTAATTAGGGATCTCAACACAGTCAACAGCTCTTGTCATGTTTCTTCTTTTTGCCGGGGATTGAACCGAGGAACAACAATTTTCTTTCAACACATTGCACTGCAGAAACAAAGAGATTAGCGATTGCGAAAGGACCTGTAGCCTAGTGGTTACAAGAGCTTATAGCACCTCAAGTCCTAGGTTTGACTCCCCGTGAAAGTGATTTTTTTAGGATTTAACAACGTTGTGATTTCAGAAGTAGACGACGTTCCCGTCTACAGCGAGACGTCTTTGGTGACTTCGTCAATCTCGATGATTGCCGGCCCAATCTTCGAAGATGCGTAGGGGTAGGGTTTACATGCGTGCATTCAAAGGGGTGAGTGTGCGTGTGTTGTGAGTGTCTGCGTTTTACTGTGTAATCGCAAAAAAAAAAAAAAAAACCGAAGGGATTAGCGATCAATCAATGGAGTCCTCACATGGCTTCCAACAAAGTTTATAGAAAGCCCACAAAACCCTTGAACAAACACATCAGCAAATGTACTCACTAGACACTTGTATGTAAACCACTGTCGATGAATATGAAAATAGCACCTTCAGCTGTATTATGACTGATTAGAAGGTTTGGCCCTCAACAAGAGCATTGTGCACAAAATTGGAAGCAATCACCAGCTGATTAAAGGGTTGTGTATAACACTATAACGTGAAGAGTTGCTACCTATTACAAATTTACAGAGCAAAAAGGAGCTAAAACTAATCTGCCACACATGACACACAGGTGTTGGTGCAAAAACACAAATCGATGCTAGAAAATGGAACTGCTCTATGATAGAAGTTCAGGCAGCTGCCATCTACGAATTGTACAGTCCTTGACAAAGTTCTTTTATCCAGGAAAACAGGGCATGAGCTATCAATCAAGGAAAACACAAATAGTTCTAGCAACTGCTAATTTTTATCATATTGTCCTCAACCACTTCTATACAGGAGTGCGGCTACATATTATCCTGTACAGCAAGAGTGCAGGTACAGCTACAAGTAACACAACATGCACAAGGAAAGCTCATGAGATAGAGGACTGCATGAGGAAACATACAACAGCACTGAATGTTCATAGATCATACAAGGGGCGGAGGGAAGTTTAACTTACAATTTCCTTTAATGACATAGATATGGTCTCATGTGGTTGTTGAGCATAATTGCCACTCGGATTCACAGAACCACTAGGATTCCTTCTACCAGACGCCTCTCCTGCACAAAAAGGAGCATGCATGCTCAAACGTATGTCTGGTTTTGTATCATAGATTTGTTACACAAATTTTCAAGAGCAGAAGCACAAACCTGGGGTCTTCTCAATTTTGGGCACGTTTGGTTTCTTGGACCAAAACTATGCTGCCTTGCCAAGCAAGATTTCTAGCGAGTCTAGCCGTTTGGTTTTCTTGCCTGCCTGTCTCGGGGTCTGTGCTAGCAATGATTTCTCTTGCTTTCGGGAGAGAGCCAATGGCTCACCGACCTGGGCGAGCCTCTCGTTGTTTGTGCCGGCAGGGCAAGGTGAGGTCAGGCGAGTTGGCTCTCGGAACCAAACACACCCTTTATCCATTTAAGGTCCAGCACCTCCACTAGTTCTTTCACTTGCCTAGACAATGGCAAACAGATGGGATAAGTCCATCAAACAGAAACGCAGGACAACTACATACCCTCATCCGCGGGTTGCAGCCTGAGGATACTTCAAAATGGTCCAGCAAACACATAGTCAAACTGGTATCCTGCATAAGTAACACAATTAGAAATACCAATTACAGGATGTTCTAGTAGAAAATGCAAAAAGAATAATAAACATGCGCACTAAAATCACACCTTCCCGAATAAAGAGATCACAGAATAGTCTCTTCAGGTAAGAATAATCAGGCTTGTCTTAAAACCACAATGAACGACAGTAGTGAAAGTAGGAGATAAACTCTGATGGATACGATTTGCAGAGTACCTAACCCATAATAAAGAATTTATGAATGTCTGCCTACTGCAGTTCTCATAAAAAATGAATTGTCGAGAGTTAATTTATGAGCCACCTCCACAGGAGTAAGCATCTATTTCTCTCTGATTTTGTCATATTTCTGCTTCTTGGTCCTGCTTTCAGCTCCTGCCATGGTAGGCTGTTCAAAGACAAAAGCACCAATGAAATGTTACATCCATTCACAGAAGCATGCGTGGAACCATTACATGTTTACAACAGACGGGTGAAAAGATTGATAACAAACAAACCTGCCCCTAAGAACGTACATAAGAACATAACCGAGAGATTCTAAATCATCTCTCCTGATTTGCTCTGCATCCAAGTAAACTCTGAGAAGGCAGCGGTGGCCGTCATGGAGGCGCTCGAAGGTGCAGCCAAGGACCACTGTATGCTGGAGTTCCTGCCTGCTCCTCCTTGGACGGGAAGGGGTCAAGAATAGGCAGCTAGATTTGTTCCCCAGTCCATGCTTGAAGCAAACGCTTGGGAGAGCTGTGAAACATGCAGGGCATCACGAGCAGCTATGAGATAGGAGGGATCAATGATAGAGAAAACTGGGGGAGGAATGGTACGTACCTGGGACGGTTGCTGGCGGTGGAGAGGCCAAGTAGCGAAGAAGCAATGGCACCGGGATCTTCAAGGTAACCACCATCCTCAGGGGTCACCAGAACCCCTAATGGTGCAGGATATTGAAGAGGATGGAGGAGCAGTCTGCTTCACAGCGATGCACAGTGCCACAGCCTCTGCTCAACCCTAGCTGGCGGGCTTATGTGCTGGGTGCTGCGACGAAAGGCCTTTCCCTCCTATCCAAGATCCACGCGGCTACATGGGGCCACGTCGAGAATCCAATCCTTCTAACATAAATTCCGATCTAATCCAGCCCCTTTCTTTGAAGAGCCCATACATGATCCAAAAGAAACAACCCACGAGTTAGGATTCGAGTTCAGCCCTTAGAACTTGACGGCCCATTACCAGGCCACGGCACATGAAAACATGAAAAGAGTCGAGTAGGGCTAAAAGATAAATTCAACCAAGGAAAAGATATCTTTGACCTACCAAAAGAAACAAGTTAGTTTCCGCACCATCTCTGCGTCACCATTGGACCGTAAATACAAGTTCACGTTTGCACATCTTGCTTGGTAAAAGATTAAAGAATAAGCAAACTAGCAAAGTAACAATTCCTTTTTTTTTTCAAACAAAACAAGTCATTTCATGACACATATAACTAGGCAAAATATTTGCTTGTGTGCAGGTGTAGCTGGATAGCTCATAGCTGATGCATGCATTTGCCTGCATGAACACTGCTTTACATGCACAAGGTCAATAGTTTCACAAGCCAGAGAAATCTAGTAATAGTAAAGTCTGAATTCAGAAATCACAATAAGAATCAGTATCATAAACATGTAACTAAAAGATAGTGGATAGTACCAAAATGGTAACCTTAAGTTAAGTACATTTTCATTGGCGTTAATTGCACAAGAACATGTGGTAAAACCAAATACAAACTATGATCTTAGGATCTTAGCATTCTTGGTAAAATATACTGATCGCATCATGTAATGATGTAAATGGATGTCAAAACTTTAGCTAACCTTGTGCTTTGGCACAATCATACTGACCCAGCGATTGACAGTGGGCAACAGTCCTAAATGCTCATCTATTCAAACATGGCAGATATTGCAACTGAACACCGCAAGCTGCAGAGCAACAAACATGGATACAAAATACAAAAGGGGTTAGTCAGCCTGTGTGATGTGGCTTGTTAAGAACAGTGACCAGGCAGTTTCACTTACATGCTCAAAGTACTAAATACCAGTTTTGATAGCAAGGGCTTGCAATATGGGTAAATAGAATAACTCATTTTTCTTCTGTACAGCTGTACCCAATACACGGTATAGTTGAATATCTGGAAAAACACCAACAGATAGCATGATCGGTACAAGCATCAAAGCTTCTTTGGTGAACTGTCTTTTGCATAGTCGGTTGATTGCTGCACTGAAGTCTTCAATAGATGCCTCAAACCCTGCATCTAGAAGCTTGCCAAACCACATAATGGCCTTGTAAGGCATCCCTTTTGCACATTGAGCTTTGATAAGTGTTGTGTATGCAAATTTTCTCAGCTTGGCACCCTGTTTTCTGAAGGACTCCAGTTTCATTTCAGCGTGAATAACTAGTCCCTTTGAGCACAGCACATTAACAAGCAAGTTATAAGTAACAGGTGTGGGCATCACTCCACGAAATACCATTAGTTCATACACACCGAAAGCATTTTTGGCGTCTTGCGTTTCACAAAAACCTTGTATAAGCGTGTTGTAAGGTATTGGATCAGCATCAAAACCTTCTCTACACATATCATCAAGAACATTCTTGGCATCATGAAACATGAACTGCTTACAAAGTCCTTTAATAACTACACTGTAAGCTACTGCATTTGGTTTGATACCTTTTCCAGTCATTTCTTTAAAAAGACTTAGCATGGAATGGACTTTCCCAGCTTCAGAGAGTGCATCCATCAAGGTGGTGTATGTAACTGTTGTTGGCAGCAGATCACTTAACTGAATAGCCGTAAAATAGCTCTCTGCCATATGCAGATCCCCAAATTTGCAGTAACCATATAGAAGAGAATTGCATGTTACAATGGTTGGGCACATACCAGCCATAATAATTGCATCATACAGCTGAACGGCATTACCAATATCACCCACTTTTGCATAGCCATCAATAACTACATTGTAGAGGACTACATCGGATGGCTGGTATTTGCTAGCTATAGTTTCCAAATATGACCTTGCTTCATCAAGGAATCCTTTCTTGCAAAGGCCTAGAAGAATAGATACATGGTTTACTGAAGTTGGAGTTACCCTCTGAGAACAGCACATTAGATTCCAGACTTGAAGTGCTCTTCCAATTTCTCCTAGCTTGGAGTACCCATGGATTAGGATGGAATATGCAATGACATCCAATTCCAGACCAATACTGCATATCTCGCCAAGTAGGTTTTCGACCTCATAGAACAGGCCCTTCTTGAAGAGAGCATTGATAAGAACGCTATATGTGACAATATTCAGCTCCATACCTTGGCCTAAGATGTCCTTTCTTATCTTCATCCCTTCTTCAACATCACCACCTTCACAGTGGCCAGCAATAAGTATAGTATAAGTAACAATATCGGGTTCGACACCTAGGCCCCTCATCATCTCAATCATTTTTGGAATTTCTCTTGTATGACCATGCAAGCGAAAGCCATTAATAAAGCTGTTGCAAGTGACAATATCAAGTTCCATTCCTTCTTCTGTCACACTCTGAAAAATATTGAATGCTTCACGTACAGAACCTATTTTACATAGACCATGTATAATGGTTGAATATGTGTGCCTGCTCGGATTTAATCCATACTTCAACATCAGGCAGAAAACTGATTTTGCATCCTGAATGAACCCCCAATTGCACAATGCAGACATGAGGGTGTTAAAGGTCATCCCCAAGGGTATGAATTTCCCCTCTTTCCTAATCTCTTGAAGGAAAGATAAAGCTTCTCCAATTTTATCTTGCTTGCAGAGGCCATCTATGAGAATGCTATGGGAATAATCACTGGGGGGAATACCACATGACTCCATCTCTTTAAAAATCTCCAGTGCCACATCTGCCTTTCTTAGACTGTACAACAAACTGTCATAGGTGGTTATTGAGATTTGCATGTTTAGGCTGCTCATTTTACTAAGAACATAAAGAGCATCATGATTCATCTGAGCTCTAGCATAACTATTTGCTAGAGCATCCCACACAATGCTGCTTGAATCCCACTCCCTGAATCCACTCCACAGAATATCACATAGAGTCGGAGCAGAATCAGAACCTACAGCAAAAGATATGGTAAAATTGAATGCAGAAAAGGTTACGTTTAAATGCTTTGTGTGGTTGCATGTATTGAGATACAAATCCTATCATTTTCAAGACATGTGAAAGAATATCTATGCATACACTAAGTGTCAATCTGCAAATTTTGGCTAGTGATCCTGCTATGAGTTTGCTTTCTGCAGACAAAACTACTACTCCTTCCATTCCAAATTGTAAGTCGTTTTGGCTTTTTTAGATACATAGCTTTTGCTATGCACCTAGATATATGCTATGTCTAGATACATAGTTTGTCTCTTCACACTTCCACCAAATATACAACTAGCACTCTAGCAGCATGAAAGTTGCAGCTCGGTAACAGATGATCACAAATTTCAAACAAATACGATTACCAGCATAGGAATTTCAGTATATTAACAGATGACCCTAGATTTAATCAAAATATAATTAACAGCACGAAAAATGCAACCCACTCTTGGCAAATACTGTTTCCTTCAGACAAAATTAAGGGAAGAGCATGGCAATTGCAGCTAGGATTCATGAATAACTGTGCTTTCATGTTCCCGGCAAGAGCAACAACTACTTAGATATACAAACACAAGCAGTCAAGCACTCACACCGAGCTCACCTTGTTCGTCCACCATCTGGGCCAACCCGTCGCGCATCTCCCGCCACCTAGTCTGCCACAGAAGCTCATGGCAGTGCCTGAACCGTGCGGCGATAGAGGCCTTCCGCTCGAGCTTCGCCCTGTTCTCATCGAGCGCCCCCTGCCGTGCCCAGCCACGCCCAGGCTGTCCACCTCCCGCCCCGCCTGCGCGGGCAGGGGCTAGAGGCGCGTCCCTACCCACAACCGCCTCCTCCTCGGACTCTGTTCCAGCCGCCGACAACGCCGCCGCGGGAGAGTAGGAGAGCGGTCTACGTGGAGGTCTGGGTGGGCGGGGAGTGCGGTGCTGGAGGTGAGGCAGGAGGCGGAGGGGGATGTGTGGTCGAAAGGGCATCCGAAGTGGGGCAGGGTCTCATGGCGGGGGAGCGCGGCGGCAGCCTATGGTTGTGGAAGGGCCTCCGTGCGCTTGTCGGCGGGCATGTGGAGGAGGCTTAACGGCGGCGCGGCGGCGGCGCGTGTGGTCCGGTCGGGGTTTTTGCTTGTGTGAGGAGAGGAAAAGTGTGAAAATGACCATGGGCCAAAAGATCTTTGGGCTTGGAGTTAGTGGGCTGAATGTATGGATGAAAACGGATCGCGGATATCACTGATATTACATTTGTTTTCATATTTCTATCCGGATTCGGATTCAAATACGGATATTGTCAACCATGACGGATAGAATACGATTGGATATCGACATCATAAATATGTGATTTGATTATTCGGATACAGATACGGTATCGGATGTTGAATATTCAGACTCGGATACGGACAGATTTGAACTCCTCTAAACGGATTCGGTCTCGAATACGGTCGGAAAATACCCGTACCGTTTTCACCCCTAGCTGAATGACATGCCGTCAGACGGGATTGGGTTAGCTCGTAGGGGCTAAATTACAACAAACTGGTCCAAGCTTAGAGATGCCTTATTTTTGCATAGTTATATAGAATGCAGCTAGCTAATCTCTCATGTCTCCCTTGGTAGGGAAGTAGTGGTGTACATATGCAAGTAAACCCGAATTCAATGCAGTGTCTCATTGAGAAAGAAAAGGTCCATCATGCCTCAGCTATCTCCTAGATTGTTGCCGCCCTCGCTCACCGCGCCTCCATCGCGCTTCCCACCATCTCCGCGCCGAGGGGCGCCCCCGCCTCTAGCTCTGGTAGATCAATCAGCCCGACCTAGATATGGAAGACCAAACCCTAGATGATCCCGTGGAAGGAGGCAACGTTGTTGCACCGTCGGGCTCGGCGGCGGCCTCGGGCTCAGAAGGATTATGAGGGAGCAAGTCGTCGCCTGGTGCCATGTCGGCGACGGCAAGGAGACAGAGGAAGGCTGGGCGATGGAGGAGGATCCCACGGCAGCCCGTGAAGGTTACTTTGGTAGGCGTGTTTGGTTCACACCTCTAAAGTCATCTAAACCAGCTCTTAAAGTTTAGTCACCCCTGTTTGGTTTGGTTGACTAGAATAGACTAAAAGAGGCATTTTAGTCCCTTTTAGTCATGGTGTTTGGCTGCAAAATGACTAAAAGGTGAGACAGTCTGACTAAAAGATGAGCTTTAATCCTGTTTAGCAACACTTAGGTGACTAGTTGGTCAATGCACTTTTTAGTCCCATTTAACCCTAGTGTTTGGGTAAAAGTGATTAAATAAGACTAAATAAGTCTAAATTTAGGAGGTAAGAGTCAACCAAACACCCCTGAGTAAGTTGCCGTTCGTGCCGGCGTTTTGGTCCCCCTGTGCCGGTCCCTCTGCCTCTAGGGTCAGACGACAAGCGGCAGCGGGAGCAGTTGCCGTCCAAGCCTCTGGAACTGGTATTTGGGCTGGAAGGGTCCAAGGAGGTGCTGGAGGCGAGGGAGCGGGGCAATCGGGAGATGCTGGAACATGCGAAGCGGCTGGAGGAGGCGGACGAGGATCTGTGCGACACCGAGGTGGACAAGGTCGCCTTCCGTGCCTTCAAGGCCAAGTTCGTCGCCGTCTACCGCAAGCTTGCCACCACCAAGCCCGAGGACGTTGTCTTCAAGGACCAACCACCCAGCGACACTGGCATGTCTTTTTGCATGAAAAATTTGATAAGTATTAGGGCAATACTTCAAAAAATTTCCATAGCTGATGCTCGATCTGCAGTGGCAATATCTCCTTCGAGTCGAGTCTGGAAGATTATGCAGGAACCCAATGAATTATGGTTCAGAATTTTACAAGCTAAATATATGGATTCTAGAGGGTTTTTTCATTCTGACAGTAAGGGTTCATCTCAGTTTTGGCGGGGGCTTCATAAAGTGAAACACCTGTTTAAGTGGGGGGCCGTATATAAAGTTGGAAATGGACAATATTGCAGTTTCTGGCAGGATGTTTGGGCCCGTGATGTCCCCTTGAAAATCCAATATGAGGATGTTTACAAGATGGTTAGAGATCCCTACTGCTCTGTGGCAGACTGTTTGGATGAAGAAGGTTGGGAGATGGATTTCAAAAGGACTCTGACAACCCATGAATACAATAGATGGATAGAGCTCAAGGATAGCTTATCTGACATTACTCCATCCTCTGATAGGGATTTGGTTTACTGGGCTTTAGATAAAAGCAAATGCTTTACTACCAAATCACTCTATAGATTCTTGTCTGATAGTGGGGTTTCCAGCAGGGTTGCTGGTCTGATTTGGAAGAGTAAAGTGCCTTTGAAAATAAAGTTGTTCTTATGGCAATTTTTTAACAATAAGCTGCAGGTTGCTAGGAGCTTAGTTAAGAGGGGCTGGCGGGGGAATTGCCAATGCTGCCTTTGTGCCTGTGTAGAGGACATCAACCACATTCTCTTCAAATGTCATTTACCTAAGCTGGTTTGGGGTATGCTTCAGGAGATTTATGACATTCAGTATTGCCCTAGATCTTTGGGGGAACTCTCCAGCCTGTGGTTTTTGGGCAAGGGGCCCTGGCCAAAAAGGTTGATCATGTTTGTGTTTGCATGTTTTGCCTGGGCTCTGTGGACTTGCCGGAATAAAATGATGATTGAAAAGCATTTCCCTAAAGCGCCCACTGATGTTATATACACTGCACTGTCGTTTATGCAGAAATGGAGCTACTTACTGAAGGATTCTGATAGGGATCGAGTCGCGCAGATGAAGGAGGACGTCCTGAGATGGCTCAAGGATTTCAACACTAGCGCTTATCCACTTTCAGATGTAGTAGAGTTTTAATCAAGTTCTTGTCTTTGAACCTTTTGTTATCTTTTGTAGCCTGCAACCCCGGCCGTACCCTATATCGCTACATTGCTTTCTGAAAAGCAGAGTTTATTCTCGTTAAAAAAAATTGTGTTCTTTGATCTCCTGATGTGTGGAAGACCTGGCTGATGTCTGGGACCTAATAATTACTACATTTGATGATAACAACAAAATCAGAACCTTCACATGTGTATTGCATAAGAATGCAGTCTTGGATTCTAGCATGCCCAGCCTTGTAACATTTAGAGCGCATTTAGATGCAACTGAATTAACCATATACGCCACTCGCAGCGAGCAGCACTTGACTGCATAGGAGATGGAGATGGAGATGGAGATGGAGATGCAGATCGTTCTGGATGGCCGGTTTGCCCTCAGGCATGCCATTTTGCCATGCTTGCCTTGGAGCACTATAAGTCTATAACTCCACCAAGAAGATGGTATATTTGCAAGCTTCCTTAACTTGTTTTTACTTCAAACCGCTTCTGCAATACATCTTGTGCTTACCAACTGTTACTGAAATAACACAGCATAAGTTTGAGATGGCAAGGGTCTTGCTTTCCAAGTGCTTTTCTGAGGCAGATGGCACGACATTTGCCCATGTGAACTTCATTGCCACCCCCCAGCAAAGCACCTCACACCTTGCCAAGCGGTTGTTTTTCGCTGAGCTAATGCTTATCCCAGATCTTCAGGCATATGAGGGTACCGAGCCTATGCGTGTATGCACCATCGATGACTCTTGCTTCGGTAAGTAGTTCGATTCGCACTTCATGTTAGTAACGTTTGGCTCTACTTTTGTTTAATAAGGCTTGTGTGGAACACTTTCACGTGAAATTCCAACAGTTCATTCATTTGTTTCTCTCTCTATTTTCTACTATTGTTTCTTTAACTAAGTTTTGCTGGAACAATGTTTTGTGTAAAATTTCATTGCCGTGAACACCTTTAGTTTGTTGGCTCCGGTAGATAAGCATAGGGTCTGCTTGGTTGGACCCCACAGTCCACACCTTGCGATGCTGCAAGTTAGTCATGGCACACTAAGGTAGGTTGTTTGTTCTGTTACCAGACTGTAGTGCACCAAAGAAAGTTAGGTGTTTTCTCGGGGCTAAGTTTTGGTACGGTGGAGGATTTGATCGCCACAGTTTTGGGCGCAACACGCACGTGCAGAAAGAAGTGTGCTACGGTAATCCACCCACCCATTAAAGCTGGCATGATAGAGGAAAAAATGGGCTCCTGCATCTTTTTCACCCTTTCATTCTCTTCTCACTGAATCTTTCTCTTGTTTTGCAGCCACTTCTCAGAACTAACAAATATCTCTATTAATTCTACATGGGGTTCTAGTCAATTTGCTGCCTATCTTCTCGTTATCCATCTCCAAATGTGCCTGTTGAAAGCCCATTACGTGGGCTGCGGTGGCTTAACACCACGTTTGGATGGGGATAGGGACTCGGATAGAGATAGAAAATATTGTATCATAGCTATCCATTCTTCTTACCTCATTTAATCTTGGACATTCTTTCATTTCCCTATCCCTATCCTACCCCTATATCTCAATATCCAAACGGCCCCTAAGTAATTTAGGAACTTACAGTTACGTGCTGGTCCATCTTGCTCCCCGGCCTCTCAAAACTTTCTTGCCCACCCGTTTTGGTCTCGTGTTTATTTGTCTCCAAATATTTGTAAATTTGAGGTAAAATGCATCCCTTTTTCTATTTGTCTTAGGAATTTGTAAGAAGATTGTTTCTTGTTCTATTGATGATAAGCTAATTATTTTCATTTATAAGTAGCTTCTTGCATAGGCAATGTGATTTTTTCTATGGATAAAATTCCTTTTATTTATAGGGAAAAATTGGTAACTTATGTCCCATGTTGGATAGAGATGCTTCACGATAAGTATGGTTAGACCTTTTCTGTACTGGTTTTGTGGCTAATTGCATTGTCACCATTGAAGAACAACTTTCAATCTGTTGGGTTCAAGATTAATGATCTGGTTTCTCTTTGTAAAATTGCTCATCTATGCTTATGGTGAATCTATTAATACCTCTGCACTGTATGGGAAGTAGCAACCTCTTTTTGGACACTTAGGTGTCCTCCTGTTACGGTATGCCTTCGGTTTGTCATACGGAATGCATCTTGTGGCTTGCTGTACTATATTGTTTGGAGTGAGTAACATTGAGAAAATTTGTTGCATTACGTACACCTTTTTCAGTTTTGTATTGTTTGACATTCTCGATAGGTGTATTGTCATTATATAATTATTGATCATGCATTAAAAAAACATATGGTCCAACTGAATTGTCCGATGTGATATTCTTACCATTTCATAGATTTGGGTCATGTTTTGCTACTTGCAAACCAAACAGCCGCTACATGTTTATCCAACTGTGGCAGGTTTCGTGTAGGAGTCCAAATACTTACCTCATTCAATTTGCCACAACTCAATTTAGTTTGACATGGTAATCAACCAAATAGCTCTACTTTGCAAATATATGCATGTCAGAGCTTTGGCATGTGCCTAACCTTTAGTGTGGCAAACCGAACATGCCATTGTTTGCACGATTTGAAGATGGGTGCATTTTAAATTCTCTCTATCTTGAAAGTTGATATTGCACTGTTCTGCCTCTCCTGGTGGTGGTTTAGGACGGAGTAGTGTGTATGGTTTAAGGTCCTTGTTTGTTATGTTTGCGTTTGGTTCGTTTGAATAATGTTTGGACATCTTTTGATGCCTTTTTTAGGTGGATGTCATGAGATGGTGAGAGACATCAAGGAACCGCTAAGGAAGGACATGGATTACGACCACTGTCACGCTTGCAGCAAGCGCATTAAACACCCGAGATGTAACACCCTAGGTGTTAGCCTTGCATAAATTGACTTGCATAGCATGAGCATGAGAATCAAGCATTCATATATAAGCATTTACCCTTGAAACATTTGATTGAAACATATGAAACATGCTTTGTTATTTTATGTTTCCTTGTATGTATGCTTATGATCATGAGTGAATATATGTAAATGGTTGATGTTAGTCACTAAAACATCTTAGCTACACTTAGGATGACTAGTGGAACATTGTTCATGTAGATCACTTTGTCTAAACTAAGCTTTTAAGTGATGCTATGCATGTTGACCTGAAAAGTGAAATGTGTAACCAAGGTATGAAATGATTGTGTGACCCTAGGAATAGCTTAAACGTGTTTAGAGTATCATTATGAACAACTTTGATATTCATGGTTAGGGGTAAATAGGTCATTAAGCCATAGTTTGAAGTGTATCATCATTTAAATGTGACATGTTTGACCCAGTTTGAACTAGGTGCTAGAGACCTTCCATGGAGGTGGTCACTAAAGCAAAGTTGTAGTATTTGATATAAGGAACAACTTTTATTTTTGGGTCATTGACTGATTTATCTTCTAACATGCTTGAATTGGTCTCATAAGAATCAGCAAAATTAACATTTCAAGACTTAACAAAAATTTCTAAGTCTTGGTTCACTGACCGACTGACAGGCTGACATTGGGGATGATATAACTCAGTTTCAGTTGCGAATTGGCATGAGATCCTTGAACAAGAAATGAAGCTGGTACATAGGTCTACCATTTCGATGTAGAGCGTTTGCATGTTGGAGCCATGGATTAGCGGTTGCATCGACTTGAAAACCCGCTGTCAGGCTGATCATCGCGCGACTGAAGAACTGATCAACGCTGTTTCAGTGGCCGACCGGTATCAGGACAGAGCCGCCGCGTGGAGCCAGCGGCTGGCCGCGTGTCGCCGGCGCCCTGCCCAGTGCGGCAAAGACAGGCCAACACGCGCGTTAACACCCCAGCTACCGCCCGCACTCAGCCGCGCTCTCCAGTTGCCTCGCCTCGGTCTCCTTCACCCGCCATAGCAGCCGCAGCACAAGAGCCTCCGCCATCGCCATCACCGGCGACAGCTCGCCCTCGCCGCTTCTCCATCGCCACAGCATCTCCACCGCCACCCCAGCAACCCACTGCATTTCCCCCGTGCCACTGATAGCAATCGGTAAGCCACCGCACCACACAACAGCTCGTCGGAGCTCCGCCACCACCCTCCGTCGCCGTGGTCCCACCTAACCCGACCACTGTAGGCCACGAGAGCGCGCGCAATAGGTTCCTTGTAGTCCAGCGATGCTCGTCCGACCTTTAGTAGGGGCCGTCGAGGTAGTCACCGACGTACCGCCGTCGTCCCGCCTCGCCGAGCCGCCATGGCCGCCGCCGTCATCACTAGCGTCGACGATAGGGCCGGCCAAGTAGTGCAAACGATGCGCCTGGTCGAGTAGGTCATACCGTGAAGACGTCACCGTCGGCGAGCTTTGTCCGCGCCAGCAGCGTACAGCGCCGCCACTCTGCTTCTGAGTCAATGACGCGTGGGGTCCTCTGTCAGCGGGTCCCATCGGTCAGCTACAGCGGTGTTGAGGGATAGTTCATTTGATTCTAGATTTTGTACTGTTTTGTAATATTTGTATCTCCAGTTTTGTAGCTTCAAAAATTGTGAAATAAAATTGGTAATGTTCCTTAGGAAGTGTAGTATTTAGAAAAATATAGTATTGACACTTACAGTAGAAATTTTGGAAGATTTAAATGGAGATTTGAAATATGTTTTTAAATGCATGCAAATTTGTTTATTTTATATCTAGAGTTCCTGTGCTCCAAAAATTATGAAATTTTTGTGGTAAGCTATTATTGTCATGTATGAGCTCTGGTAAAAATTTCAGGGTCAGTGCATGAGTAGATTTGTAGTTATAAATTTTCCTTTAATAATTAGGAGATCCTTGTATGAATTTTCATAAATTATTTAGGAATCCAATATTCATGAAATTTGTTGGAGGTTGTCCTAGTACCATATGGATGCTAATAAAAATATAAAATCTGTTGCTTGACACTTTTCACTAGGGTTTTCTATTTATGCTATTTCAAGCCTTGCTGCCTTGTCATTTTTGCATAGGATGTTTTACTTGGTAAAGTGCAATGAAACCTTTATAGTAGTCTTTTGGTAGCATTAGTAAGGCACTGTAAATTTTTAAGAATTTATGATACGTATTTGGTATATGTTTATTATTTAACCTAAGTATCTGAGTAAATTGATAAAGGCATTTAAATAAATAGTTTGGGCATGGCCATTATGTTTTCTTGAGTGTATTTGATGTCCTTGTACTGTTGGTATGATTGGTGAAGTCAAATTTGGAATGTTTATATGCAATAGAAATATCGTTGCTTTATAATTCGGGAGAGAAGAGTTTTCGGACAGATTCTGTAGTTTAGAATGTTGCGTAGTCAAAATCATGTTTTATGTAAAAATGGTTAATAACAAAGTTGTAGGTAACTTCTTCATATATGTTGTGTTAAAATTTCAGAGTAATAGGCCAAACGGTTTAGGATTTATATCTGTTTAAAGTTAGTTTTCCGAAATGCTTGCTCTCTGGAATTTCTGGACAGTAATGGATTGATTGTCTGTTTTGGTTAAGATAAAGTGTGAATTAGCTTTTGGTGATTAAATAAGAGTTGTAGACAATTTTATAAGCTTTCCAGAAAGTCCAAGATCACAGCATTTGGATAAGTAGAACTTCAGTTATGAGTAAAATAATTAGCTGCTGTTTTGTGTGTAGTAAATGAATTGTAAATGTGTTTGATTAAGTAATCAAGAAGAGATATGCACCTACTCGGTAAAATATGATGCATTTGTTAACACCATGCTGTTAAGAATACTTATACGAATGCATTCATCATGTGTCATCATACTATACTTGTACGCATGTATGCATTCGCAATACCTTATGCCATATTCATGCATATAGGATCGACAGAGGAAATAACATTGCTGGAATTCGACGAAGTAGAGGAAGGGGACCAGCAGGAGAATCCTCAAGTCGCAGCTCCCGAAGACGAGGAGCAGAATCCTGAAGAGCTTCCGGAGTGTCCTAACCACTGCCCTACTTCCTTTCTACGAGGCAAGCCCCGGAGCATTATAAGTCTTCTAATATTTTACAAATGATTACTTAAGTACTTATGATTGATGCATTAGGTTATAAGAGTTGATTGGAACCCCTCGATGCATATGAATTCCTTGTCCAGATATTACACCTTTAACCGGTATAGGTCCAGGATCGAATATATGCTTAGCCATGCTTAGACCGGTAGAAGTCGGGTGATTTCCTGTCACCTACGAGATATAGGTGGATACCGAAGCACGGTTGACTATATTTGCTATCGTGGGAAAAGAACCATGGAGTAATGTAAATGGAGACGGGATGTGATGTCGATAGAGAAGCAACAAGGCATGCAGGTTTTGGGTGTGGATCTATCCCCGTCTGTGTCGATTAAGGACCGTACCGTTGTTGGCACTTCTGACAAGATTGAACGCATGCCTCTTACTTAGCTGGCCGGATAACTCGTTCCGACCGCGAAGCCGAGTAACTCAACTCAGGCCGGGCCTCGTTCTGTTGTGTGCCCTCTGCGGGGAGCGGATCAATAGACCGTGGGCAAGCATGACCTGAGCGACCTGGTCCGGGACCGTGGGCAGGCATGGCTTGAGCGACCTAGCTACCGTCAGTCCCTGATTGCGCAGCGTTGTACGAACCCGCGAAATGTGTACCTAAGTTGTACCAAAGGTGACCTAAGGCTGCCTTCGCGCGGTATGCCTGGGTTTGTGTTAGGAATAAATTCCCAGCTGGTTGAAATCGATTCGAATCGTCGTCTCTCCCGGATAGTGAGAAACTTGGTTAGCCCCAACATCGTAGTAATTGTACTATGAAATATGATGGTTCGGATAAACATGGAATTACAATACCTGCTATGGTTACTATTGTATGCTTTTAAAATGATATACCACGTGTTTGGCACAGGATAGTTGCTAATTTAGAGATATATAGTTATAATTAACTTGATAACAGAATCATAATGATATAACTAAATCAATCGCTTTTATGCAAAACGTTGTCAAGCTATCCCCACTTATACAGCCTTGCATAATCCTTGGAGTCGAATTATTTCTAGTTTATGACAGGTAAGTCTAGCTGAGTACCTTCTTGTACTCAGGGTTTTATTTTCTATTGTTGCAGATGGCACTGTGTATCTTGGTTATTGCAAGAGTTGCTTCTATCCCGCTGAGGATGAGGAGTAAGCCTTGGGCAGGCTTCTTATTAATCCTTCTACATGCTTTTGTGGACCGTGATCGTATTTTGACACTGTATTAAACTATGTTGGAACATTTACCTTCAAACTTAATTTGCTTCCGCTTTTATCTATCAAACTCGGTTTGTAATAACTTTTATTCGTACTCTGATGATGATAATGTATCTATGAACTTTATGTAATATGTGACATGTATGTTGAATCATGTACGATCTTGGTTGTTGTCAATCGTTTATCGAGACCTATCGTGATACTCGACAGACTAACGGGTTTATATGGGCTTAAGTATGATAGTGTGACCGCTTGCGGGTCACCATTGTACTTGTGTTCTTATAAATTGGTCGGTTCTGCGACACGAGAGGTCCTGTATTCATCGCTGGGCACAACAGTACGAGGATGCCGTATGTTGGTGTGTTGCCGTTGGATCTAATATCGGTTCATGTCAGCTCACCGCGTGCCGAGTTACACGTGATTCCTTCCAACATCAATCATGAAAGTTTCACTAAAAATCAGTCAAGATGGAGATTATTATATTATATAAGATAGAAAAGGCCAAGGTTTAATTAATCCGCAAACCTCTTTGTCATGTCAGGTGCCCAGTTTCATCCTAGCCCTGCTATACTGCTCGTACTCTGTATAGGCAGGCCCATTGGTAGCTTGGAATTTGACAGTTTTCAATTAAGAACAATAGGATTAATGGGTAACGAAAATATATGTTAAGAGCCAATCAGATTCAACTGATCTCATCACACGGATTGCCACAATGGATAACATCACACGGATCGCCAAGGTGGAAGAAGCACAAGATCCATTACTGAGTTGGATTAGTATTAAGCGTCCATCTAATCGGACGCTTCCTGTACATCCCTGTAAACAACCGACATTGCCGAGCGACGGGTCGGTTCGCGAGGGATGCCTCCGAACGGACACCATCCGATCCTTGGCGACGGTTCAACACGTATAAATGGAAGATCAATCAATGGAAACGATCGTAGTTCAATCATTCTCTTTCTCTCGATTACAACCACTCTCAGTAGTATCAACTGATTATAGCTACTCCAGTAACCCACCGGTCGGATGGCTCTGCTCGCTCGGTCCCCGATATTTCCCGCATATCCGTCGGCTGACGACTGCTTCCTCTGCCCACCCGCCCACCCATCTATTGAGATGTGAATCCTGAGCATCTGACGCCGATCTCTACAGAGGAGTCTGGTCCATCAGTTGCCTTTGTTGTTGGCTGGCCGCATCTGCCCCGCGATGGGCAAATCGGTGGCCTTTTTGCATGGAGATCAACGACAGGCGGAGGCTAGGACCGATGTCGAGGCCTCCGTCGGAGTCAACTACGACCTCCTCATTCCCGGAGGCCTTAGCCTACTCCTCAACCTCTCCGTGGGGTCTCCATTCCTTCTACTCCCGTAGGCTCATTTCCCGCAACTTCCATGCCACCTGCTACGACGGCACGCTCCACCTCTACAAAAGCTTATGGCCTCTCGCTTTCCTGCCCCCTTCTTCCCCGCCGCGAGGCCGTCGAGGGGCTCGCCGTGCGCCCATCGGGCCACGTCACGCTTTTTTGGCCACGCCCACGCAGGGGTGTTTGCCATAGTCAACCACATCTGAGGTGTCACAACTTCGAGCGTTGTCTCGCACCCGGTGCACATCTGTGGTCCATTTGGGGCCGACATGAACAAAGGTGTTGGGAAACATTTGCCATCTGTTCAATTAGACTAGTAACTGCATTAGGTAGTTAATGATGTCTTTTTGGAGGCACCACTTTCGAGAGTCCTTTCGAGGTGTCCTTTCACCATGTATACATATGCAACATCACAATGGAATCAATACAAACAATAATTGGCTCTTAATTCTAGGTTCATTCTCTACTTCTAGTTCCTATTCTAAACACAAGATGGTAGATGTGGAGAGGGGAGGGAAGACGTGAGACTGGGTACTGAGTATGGGTCCTACGATCAACGGAACCCCGAAACGTTGTTTGCTTTAGAGATGTAGAGACTTAATGGTGTATCTGGTTCATGGGATGGGACGAGCCGCAATGGGTTGATCTCATTTTTGTGGGTGTTTGGTTGAGAGACAAGGTGGGATGGGTCCATTACATGAGGAAACCATGTTACTACTGTTACTTGAATAGAGTCCTCCTCTATGTTGTCCAGACGGGCGAGTGCGTGACCTAGAGATGGCAACGGGTATATACCCGTCGGGTATTCCTATCTCATACCCATACCCGCGAGATAAAATTTTACCCGCTAAATTACCGATACCCACGCACGAGTAGAAGACTTCACCCATACCCGTACCTGCGTGGGTAAACTCGTACCCAAATGTATACCAGCTACAAACCAAAAGAACATGAACATATTATATTATTAAAATCATCGTCAATTCTTTGTCAATAGTGTGACACCCCAGGTGTCAAATTCAAGTTAAGCAGTGAATTAAGTCTAATCTAAACAAGTCAAAGGATGATTGTGAGTTTTAGTTTAACACCTGACAAGTGGTGACAGAGGTGGAGTCAAATTCTTTCAAATATGACCTAACTTAAACTTTTCAAAGGCAAAGACAAAACTCTTTTGTTCAAAAATAAATTTTATTTCAAAATGTGCATGAGTAGTTTAATCAAGTTTTTTCATGTGCATTACCTAATCATGAACATATTCTGGTCACATGAAAAGTTGCATGTTGTTTTGGATCAAAAAGTTATATGAAATGATAATTTCCGCTTTGCTTAAAAACACTTTTGTTAATTGAGTAGAAACATGTGATGTCAACTAAACCTTGCATTCATGTTTAAACAACTTTAATTGAACTCTTGAACAAAAATTAGTTAGGGATTAAATTTGAAAAATGTGAAGAAAGTGCTTAAAAAATCCAAAACCCTAGCTTAAGCCTTTCTCATGATCCCTTTTTGCATAATTTGTAACTTTGTTTTTTATTCAAAATATGAAAGATTTGTCTAAATAAAAGTTGTAGAGTAGGTCATGTTCTTGAAACTTTGTTTCTGTATCATCCTCTGTTTCAGCTTTTAAGTGCTTCAAACCGTGGCTTCAAGTTTGAGTTCAGTGCTATTTTTCCCTCACTTGGCATTTTGGCTAAGTTCTGAAAAACAGTAATTAAGTTCAATCTTTGGTGATTTATTAAAACAATTTTCATAAATAAAATTTGTGCAACTTTGTTTCGGGTATGAAGTTTGTACTTCGATACTATGCTAGTGGTTGGATTGTTTGATCAATGTTTAGCCACTAATTAATTACTCAAAGTTGCTTGATCAAAACTGTTTTCGGTCCTTGATTGGCAGTTTGCATGACTCCATGTTTGAGTGTTTGTGGTTTGCAAAATTGTGTAGCAACTGCTCTCAAAACCTTAATAAGAGTTGTAGTTTAGCTTGAGTGAAGCAACCTTTGTTTAAGGATCAAGACCTAGTTTGGCCTCTAACCTAGGAAAATAGAGACCCTAAGATCGAACCCAGTACTGTTTTTAAGTTCCAAATTTTGGCTAAGTATTGAAACTGAATTTTCAGTTTTCGTGTAGCCATATTTGGGATTTTATATTTTTCAAACCATCTCGTTCTGACCAAACTTATTTAAGCAAAGTTGTAGTACTCATGTAGCTCTACAACAAGGAGCAATTGGTTTAGTTTTTGGCTAACCGGATTGGGAGAAAAAGAAAGGAGAAGAAGGACGGTCAGGCATGAACAGTACCCGAGCAGCAGCTTCTCAGGCTGCTCACCACCGTGTGCCGTTTGGCCACCTTCTCGGCGCTTCTCGCGCCCGGGCACGTAGCCGCCCGCGTGGCCAAGCTCGTGCAATGCTGGCGAAGCCGAGAAGTATCGCCCGCGCCCTTTTAAATCACGAAATGTCGGCCGCCGTCTCCTTTTTTCTTTTTCTGCGCCATCGCCGAGCAGCTCCAGTCGCCGGCCAATTTGGTCGCCGTTGAGCCGCCGCCGTCCAATTCCTCTCACTGCTAGTGTCGCCTCATCCTTGCGCGTCGTTTGCACCCGGTTGCGCCATCTCTACCGGCCGGAGTCGTCCGTGCGCCGGAGTTCCACCACGGCCGCCCGCCATCGCCGCCGCGAGCACCTCTGCCATGGCCTCGCCACTCCGGTGAGCCGTTGGACCTCCCGTTTGTTGCGCTAGCTTCGCCTTGATGCTGTGGCTATGATCGGCTCCTTCTTTTGGTCGCTATGGCACAGGACGCGCAGGAACGCGCCTTCGTCGCCGGTTCACATCACCGTGTCCGCCATCGTTGTCCTGCGGCACCCTTCCGAGCCTTCTCCATCTCGACCGTGCAGTCAATCAAGTTGCGGTGAGCCCCTTGAACATGACCTAACCCTATACTAGCCGCAGGATGCGCTGTAGTGGCCGCGCCTGCTCACGCTATTGAGCCAAGCTAGGCCACTTTGGGCCAGAAGCCCTTTTTCCTTTTTTAGTGTTTTATTAATTCTTAAAAATGTGCTGATTTTTGTAAAATGCATAACTAAATGTAGAAAAATAATAAAAATGTGAAACTTGTTTTCTTGACTTTGTAATAATGTGCTCTATGTGATACAAGTAATTTTTGCCATAAAACAGTAATTTTTATGTGCTCGAAAATGCAATAATTAATCTAATTGAGTTTTGTTGCATAATTAGTGTAGTAAAAAATATATAAGCCCAAAAATAATGAAACTTTTTGTGAATATCAATTATGTTAGTTTATGCCTCTACAAAGAGTTTCATGCTAATTTTGATCAAGTTAACTTGTTCAATTAAGTTAAGCATGCTTTATGCCTTTTATATGATAATAAGTACTTAGATGTTTAATAGGTGTTTTAGATAGTTTCTATGAGTTATTTGAGATGCCTATGAGATCTTGTTGATATGCTAAACATATTTGAAGCTAGTATGCTTTATGTGAATTAGAATCTTTGCCTTCTCTATCGGAAAAGAGATATACACCTACTCGGTAAAAAGAATTAAAATTTGATTACCATCTTGCCATTTCTATGATGTATGTTTAGCAGTAGAACCTTGATCAAGATTGACATGGCTAAATTTAGTGTTACCACATCAACCCTAGTGCTTTTGTTTGATACTAAACTTAATTAGTTCTCGATAGATAAATGTTACAGTGTTGTCTTATTGCTATCTTGGCATGACAAATTCGTGTGAAAATTAGTTGGCACTTTATTCATCCATGTGCCTAGGTCAATGTTGTTATGACCTTATACTTGTCCTTGTTTTCAATCGCATGATGTTTTAGCTTTGCTCTTTCTCATATGCATGCATTGCATCATTGCATATATTATATAGGTACGCTAGATGTATGACGAAAGGGTGAAGAACGTGGTGTTGAAACCAACCAAAAGGTGATGTTAGTGAACGGATCCAGAAGATGGGAGGACCCCGGGAATACATGTCAGGCAAGAGATGCTTGCCAAACGAATATCATCTAACAAACACTGACCTAGTGTTGAACCCCAAGCAAGCCCCTGAGCATTCTAAGCCTCTTACCTTTTAAAATACACTTGAGTTTACATTTTTTATTGTGCATTAAGTATAGGAGTTGAATTGAAACTCGTTGTTGCATGTCTTACCTTGTCTACAATATATATACATGTATCCTTACTAGTATGTATAGGTCGCTCTATGCTTAGCTATGCATAGACCGGTAGAAGTCGGGTGATTCATGTCGCCTGCGAGACATAGGTGGCTACTTTGACACGGTTGGCTATATTTGCTATCGTGGAAAAGAACCAAGTGATAATGGGTAACTGGAGACCAGACGGGATCCAGTGCTATTATGGTTGTTGTTGATGCCGGCTAGGCATGTATTCTTTGATCCCGTTTGTGTCATTTAAGGACCGCTTCGTTGTCGGACCTTGGTTGAGATTGAAGGTACCAAACACATAACAAGGGCCTGAGTTATAGTTGGCTGTGAAGCCAATTAGCTCATTCGGGCTGAGTATATTGGACCACTAGAATTGTTGGGAGGAGAGCCTGAAGGAAGGGGACTGGTCCAAGACCATGTTTGCTATGGGCTTCGGGCTTCAGGCAATTCATGTGAGGATGCAGGATCATGAGTTTTGCAAAACGGTCTAGACTCACCGCCGAATGGAGTGAACGATGACCCACGTGAGCTAATGTGGGCTCGTACGGGTGTGTGTTTGGGATTGCCCAGCTGGATATAATCGATTCGAATCGCCGTCTCTTCTGGTTAGTGAGAAACTTGGTCATTGTCCGGCCGTCGTAGTAACTAATGAAACATGACGGTTCTGTTGATCATGATAATTGAATATGGTTACTACTGTGATACTTATTAATCAAATGATTGTCACAGAATAGATGCAACATTAACTATAATTGGCTTCACTGAACTTGATGCTAAAATATTAAGAGTAAGGACTTACATAGTGTCGGGTTCATAAACCCGGGGTCCCTCGGGGACCGGCTTCCACGCCAGGGCTCGGCCTAGGAAAGCAGCATGCAGTCCATGGGCCGGCCCAAAAGTCTAGAAAACAACAGGCCGGGAGGATAGTCTGGTCGCCGACCGGGAGGCGTACCCGAAAGAGCAAACACCCGCTCATCAACTTCTTCGGCCCACCTTTCCGACCGGAGCGCTCGCTTCGGGCACCGACCGCCTCCAGGCGGTCCCTCCGATCGGAAGGCCTGGCCCAAAAACGCCGTCTCCTACTCTGACCCCGCGACTCCGACCAGAGACCCGTAGGAAGCCTGCGTACTGCTCTTCTCCGACTGGAGCCATCCGACCAGGGACGCCCGCTCAGAAGGGACCAGGGGCGAACGGGGGAGACAACACACTAAGTCAAACCACGATACTAGGACCATACCCTGTATACCTACGGAAACAGTGGTCCACGACCGCTCTGACACAAGTAGTATTGTAGGCACCGACATTTGTGTCTACAGTATTATGGGCGCCATTGGGCTCCCATACGGCAAAAAGCCCCCCATGCCTCTGGGCATCGATAGGGGGCGCCAGGATCCACCATACTTGATACACGTGGTGGGGCTCCTCATATACCAACAGTATTTTGCAGGTACCGATGTCCACCCTTCCTGAAGAAGCCACCGCAACCTCCCACGTGCACCTAACATTCTACAGTGACATCAATAGTGTTGTAGGCGCCTACCATTATCCACTCCTCATCGGCGTGGGCAACAAGATTTCGTAACATCCGTACTCTCTCCCTCTCACCTATAAACCCATCCCCTTCTTCTATAAAAGGGGATGTGCTCCCTCCAAACGGAGGAGGACGATCTTCTTCAGGCTTAGATTCACTAGATCGATAGCTCGCAACCCCTCAAGCACACGCTTGAACACCTAGCTTATAGCGGAGTTCCGATCGCCCTTGGCCCTTCAAGTCGGACCCGACCGGACCTCTCGTACACCTCTCATTTCTCCTTTTTGTTTGTAACCCCACTACAGACTTCGAGCACCTGGGCTCAGGAATAAAGTCTCCGACCGACCCAGACTGGACGTAGGGCACATAGCCTGAACCAGTATATATCCTGTGTCATTGAGTGCTAGGCCACCTCCGATCATAACGTACAGCAAAACTACAAATATTCACTAGTTGGTCACTTTCTGTACCGACAGTTGGCGCCGTCCGTGGGGAAGACGCTGTACGTTCAACACTTTTTGGTCATCGGATGGCCCATTTCTCCGCCACCCCCACCGTGGTGGGCTTGGGCGATACGATTCGCCTTGGCTCACTGGAGTATCCCGCACTCTCGCCTATGGGGATGCGGGTTCCACTCGTTTTCGAGCCATCCTAGGCCTTCCTCTTCGGAAGCCTAGACTTCGTCGCCGACCGGCTCGGCGTACTCCACCTCCCCAAGGAGACTCGCGACCCGGCACCCATCGGAGAGACGTTCTCCATCGACTCCGGGACGCGCGACCTCAACGGCGCGGCATCTGCGCTTCATTCCGAGCAAACTCTCTGCTCAAACCCCACTATAAGTAATACGCGTACCTTTATTCGCCCTTTATTTACTACCTCCCACTGATCATCTGGAGGGACTACACCACCCATGCTACGAACATCGTACGTTCGGTTCCCCTACGGCCTCGTGTCCTCCGCAGACGCTTACGCTCGGGGGCTCCGAAGAACGCTGGTACCATCCCCCCACGTCCGAATTCGTGGGAATGGTAGGCTCCGCTCCTGCCATTTCCCATGAACTTCTGGATAACGGGGGCAAGAGCGATGGTTCCAGCATCGGTGATGTGGCGTTCCGCCACCATCCGTCCTGGGAATGCGCTATGGCGGATGGTCCAACACAACCACCGGTGGTGGCCGAGTCCGCGCAAACTCACACCCCTCCGGACACGCGTGCGGAGGCCCTTGCGTCTACACAAGCACACGCCGAGGAACTACGACAACGACGGCAGAACCCGCCACCTGCGCTGGCACGATCGGTGCGGCACGTTGCGCCCCATGCGCATGCCCCGGCGAGCGGCGCCCAGGGTCGCGCTCGTCAGGTCCAACGCGACATTGTGAACGAGGGGAACGATGTCCCACAATTCGCCCAGGGTCGCGCTCGTAGCGTCATCAGCGACCAACATCAGGCCCAACACGGCAACGACGTCTGCCGTACGGCAGCAGGTGACACGGATCCCAGCCGAACCATCGAGGAAAGCGGTGAAACGTGCCCTGGGCGCGGTCGCCGGCCGAACGACCGGAGCCCCAGCCCTGAGGGCCCGAGGCCATGGGCCTTCAGTCGGCGCATCCGGAGAGCACCGTTCCCATAGCATTTCTGGCCTCCCTCCAACATCACCAAATACACTGGGGAGACTAACCCAGGCATTTGGCTCGAAGACTTCCGGCTCGCCTGTCGAGCTGGAGGAGTGGATGATGACTATTTCATCATACAGTATCTTCCCATTTGCGTGGGGGAACATGTTCGGGCATGGCTTGAATTCCTTCCACACGACAGCATCCGCGACTGGGCGGACCTCAAGAGGGTCTTTGTTGGGAATTTCCAGGGGACGTACGTCCGCCCGGGGAACTCCTGGGACCTCAAGAGCTGTCAGTAGGAGCCCAGCGAGTCCTTGCGGGATTACATCCATAGGTTCTCTCAACGATGCAACTCCCTCCCTGATGTCGTCGACGCAGACGTCATCAGCGCATTCCTTTCCAGGACAAACTGTGAGTCCCTGATCCACAAGCTTGGCTGCTTGAAACCCCGCACTACCCGCGATCTGCTCGACGTTGCCACCAACCATGCCTCTGGCGAGGAGGCAGTCGGGGCAGTCTTCAGCGGAGACCGGGACAAAGGCAAGCCCAAGCGCATGGATCTAGACGAAGGCCCCTCCTCTCAGAGGGGCAAGAAGAACAAGAAGGATCGACACCGGTCAGACAACACTGCGTTGGTCGCCGCAACTGATCGCACGCCCAGGCAGCCCCAATAGGGACTGCCTGACCACTTCAACAAACTCATGGATGGTCCGTGCCCCAACCACACCTACCCCGTCAAACACTTCTACAAGGAGTACGAGCTCCTCAAACGTTTCCTCCGATAGGCCGACGGGTCAAAGGAGGGAGACGGTAAGGAGCCGACAGCCAAGAGGGGACGCGTAATGGGCAAGGACAGAAACATTTTCCCTGAACCTGAGGAATACATCATGATCTTCAACGGGTCCGATGCCATCTGGACCAAATGCCAGCATAAGGTATGCTACAGGGAGGCGTGCGCCGCTGAGACGGTCGTCCCATCCTTCCTCACCTGGTCGGAGTTCCCGATCACCTTCGATCAGAGGGACCATCCTTCCTGCGTCGCAAGACCGGGACGCTACCCGCTCATCGTCGACCCCATCGTCCGCAAGAAGCGTCTCACCAAGGTGCTGATGGATGGGGGGGAGTGGCCTCAACATCCTGTACATCGACACCCTAGATGCCATGCGCATCCCCCGATCGGAGCTCCGCTCGGTGGGCTCCCCCTTCCACGGGGTAATCCCGGGAGCACAGGCATACCCGCTCGGACAGATTGACCTGCCCATCACGTTCGGCAGCCGGACCAACTTCCGCTCGGAGGTCCTCACCTTTGAAGTAGTGGACTTTCTAGGGTCTTACCACGCCTTCTTAGGACGGCCATGCTATGCGAGATTCATGGCGATCCCCAACTACACCTACCTCAAGCTGAAGATGCCGGGTCCAAATGGCGTCATCACCGTGAGTAGCGCCATCTCGCACGCCTTCGCGTGCGACCGCAAGCACTATGAGCTCGCCACCGCGGTCGTCAACTCCTCCGAGCTCCTACAGCTCGGGGAGTCATCAACCCTAGCAATCCGAAACTGCAACAAACCGACCTCCTTGACGGCCTTCCGCCTGCTCGAGGAGACCAAGGCGGTGGGTGTCGACCCCACCGACTCAGCCAAAATGGTGCGAATCGGGAGCCGGCTCCCAGCCAAATAGGAATGCGAGCTCGTCGACTTCCTACGCGACAATCGCGATGTCTTCGCATGGTAGCCCTCTGACATGCCGGGGATACCATGGGGGGTCACCGAGCATGCACTACGCCTTATCCCGGCTCGAAGCCTGCCAAGCAACGCCTACGTCGTTTCGACGACGAGAGGCGCAGGGCCATAGGCGAAGAGATCGCCAAGCTCCTGGCAGTCGGATTCATCAGGGAGGTTTTCCATTCTGACTGGCTCGCCAATCCCGTCGTTGTCAGGAAAAAGACCGAGAAATAGAGAATGTGCGTCGATTACACCGGGCTTAATAAAGCATGTCCGAAGGATCACTTTCCTTTACCACGCATAGACTAGATAATCGACTCCACCTCGGGTTGCGAGATCCTCTCCTTTCTGGATGCCTACTCAGGCTATCACCAGATCGCGATGAAAGATTACGATCAGCTCGCAACCTCGTTTATCACCCCGTATGGTTCGTACTGCTATGTGACCATGCCTTTCGGTCTGAAGAACGCTGGCGCCACCTACCAAAGGTGCATGCAGCAATGCTTCACCAACCAAATCGACCTGCCTGATCAACCCGATCAGGCTGAACGGCCAAAACCAACAATCGCCGTCTATGTTGATGACATAGTGGTTAAAACGGCTCGAGCTTGCGACCTAATCGCAAACTTGGCCGCAACGTTCGCGAACCTCCGAAGGTTCAACATCAAGCTAAATCCCAAAAAATGTGTTTTCGGGGTCCCAAAGGGGAAGCTGCTTGGATACATCGTGTCCGAGCGCGGCATCGAGGCCAACCCCAAAAAGATCGTAGCCATCTCCAACATGGGCCCAATACGCAACGTAAAGAGCGTACAAAGGCTCACCGGCTACCTGGCAGCCCTTAGTCGCTTCATCTCCCGGCTCGGTGAACGGGGGATGCCACTCTATAAGCTCCTCAAAAAGATGGACGCCTTCATCTTGACTGAGGAAGCCCAGCAGGCTCTCGAAGGCCTCAAAACATCCCTGACATCAGCCCCGATCCTCGTCGCTCCCGAACGGGGAGAACCCCTCCTCCTTTTATGTCGTGGCAAGTAACCATGTGGTGAGTGCTGCCCTGGTCGTCGAAAGGGAGGAACCAGGACACCAGCTCAAGGTACAGCGACTCGTATACTTCGTCGGAGAAGTGCTTACCGACCCCAAGGTCCGGTACCCCCAGGTGTAGAAACTCCTATACGCCGTGCTAATGGCCACTAGGAAGCTCCTACACTACTTTACCGACCACGAAGTCACAGTCGTCACTTCATACCCACTCAGAGACATCATCTGCAACCGCGACGCCGCGGGACGAATCTCTAAGTGGGCCCTTGAACTCATGGGCTATGACATCAGGTATACCCCCGCACCGCAATTAAATCTCAGGCTCTCGTGGATTTCATCACCGAATGGACGGAGGTCCAGCTACCGACCCCGGACGTCTCCCATGAGTACTGGACAATGTACTTTGATGGGTCCATAATGGCGCCTAGCTCAGGGACATGAGTGGTCCTTATCTCTCCAGACGGGAGTAGGCTCCGCTACACCATTCGCCTCCACTTTTTGGCTTCAAACAATGCCACGGGATACGAGGCCCTTAACAATGGACTACACATCACCATCGATCTTGGTGCTACGCGACTCTACGTCCGTGGTGACTCAAAGCTAGTCGTTGATCAGGTCATGAAGGAGTCCTCCTGCAGAAGCCCCCTCATGACAGCATACTGCCAAGAGGTGCGTAAGCTCGAGGACAAATTCCAGGAAATCAAACTATATCACGTCCCTCGAAGGGACAACGCCGCCGCTGATTTCCTCACAAAACTAGCCGCCAGGCGGGATCCATCCCCGAGTGGGGTCTTCATCAACGACGTCCACGAACCGTCCGCCCGCATCATGGAAGATCCAACCCAGACACACCCCAATGGCCAGCCAGTGCTTAGGGGCTCCGACCCCAACACCGGTTCGGCACTCGGGGGCTCCGATCCCAGCATCTCTATAACCATGTCATCCGCGGACGTCGCTATAGTGGCACTCGATCAAACCGACTAGCGAATACCACTACTCGCCTACCTCCTCGAGGAGGTTCTCCCACCTGAAAGAACTAAAGCCCGATGAATCGCTCGACGCGCTAAGACCTTCGTCGTGCTCGGTGATGAACTCTACAAACGGAGTCCATCAGGAGTGCTCATGAAGTGCGTCCCCGCCAGCCGGGGGAAGCAGATCCTCCTCGAGGTCCATGCCGGGATCTGTGGGCATCATGTGGCTCCAAGGTCCCTGGTTGGAAAAACCTTTCGCCAAGGTTTTTACTGGCCCACCGCGCTACGAGATGCAGAAGAGGTCGTCCGCAGGTGCGAAGGATGCCAGTTCTATGCTCGACAAACCCATTTACTGACGCAAGAGCTCCAAACCATCCCAATCACCTGGCCATTCATGGTCTGGGGTCTCGACATGGTAGGACCCCTCAAGAAAGGCCCGAGTAGCTTCACTCATCTACTTGTAGCAGTCGATAAGTTACCAAGTGGATAGAGGCCAAGCCCATCACCAATCTCCGCTCGGAAGAGGCAGTCAAATTCTTCCTCGACATCATCTACCGATTCAGCGTTCCTAACTGTATTATCACTGACCACGGGACTAACTTCACCGGGAAGAAGTTCCTAGACTTCAGCAATGGATACGGCATCAGAATCGACTGGGCTTCGGTCGGACATCCACGAACTAACGGCCAGGTCGAACGCGCCAACGGCATGGTCCTCCAAGAACTCAAGTCGCGCATCTTCGACCGACTCAACAAACACACTGGGCGATGGGTTGCAGAGGTCCCAGCGATCCTCTGGAGCCTAAGAACAACCCCAAACCGATCCACAGGATTCACACCTTTCTTCCTGGCTTACGGAGCCAAGGCGGTATTGTTCACCGACCTCGACCACGGTGCACCAAGAGTGAAAGCTTTCGACCACGACCGAGCCGCAGAGGCTCAACAAGACGCAGTCGACCTGCTCGAAGAGGCCTGCGAGACGACCGTCATCTACTCCGCTCGCTATCAACAAACCCTCCACAGGTACCACGAAAGGAAGATCAGAGGAAGGATACTTGAAGTCGGCGATCTCGTGCTCCGAAGGACCCAATCGACGAAGGAAAACACAAGCTCTCTCCACCCTGGTGAAAGGTCCTAATATGGCTAGAGGGGGGTGAATAGCCTATTTTAAGAATCTACAAATCAACTAGAGCAATTTGATTAGTATGACAAATAGCGTAATGCAAATTTGCTCTAGCTCTACAAGGGTTGCAAGCCACCTATCCAACAATTCTAGTTGCAATGATTACTTAGGCACACAAACTTGCTATGTAACTACTCACTAAGAGCTCTCAAACTTGCTACTCTAAAGAGCTCAACTAGATGAACGTAAATAATAAAGCAAGCTTTCAATTCTAATTACACTAAAGAGCTTGTATCAACTAGTTTGCAAGAATGTAAATAAGTGAGTAGGGTGATTATACCGCCGTGTAGGGGATGGACCAATCACAAGATGAATATATAGCCAATCACTGGGAGAATGCCAAAGACAAGAGACAATCGATTTTCTCCCGAGGTTCACATGCTTGCCAACACGCTACGTCCCCGTTGTGTCGACCAACATTTGGTGGTTCGGCGGCTAAGAGGTGTTTCACAAACCTCGTCCACACGATAGGCCACCACAAGAACCGACCCACAAGTGAGGTAACTCAATGACACGAGCAATTTACTAGAGTTACCTTTCGGCACTCCGCTGGGGAAGGTACATCTCCCCTTACAATCACCGGAGATGGCCACGAACAATCATCAACTTGTGCCAATCCTCCACCGCTGCTCCAACCATCTAGGTGGTGGCACCACCAAGAGAAACAAGCGAAATCCACAGCGCAACACGAATGCAAGTGCCTCTAGATGCAATCACTCAAGCAATGCACTTGGATTCTCTCCCAATCTCACAATGATGATAGATCAATGATGGAGATGAGTGGGAGGGCTTTGGCTAAGCTCACAAGGTTGCTATGTCAATGAAAATGGCCAAGAGTATGAGCTTGAGCCGGCCATGGGGCTTAAATAGAAGCCCCCATGAAATAGAGCCGTTGTACCCCTTCACTAGGCACTGATCGGGCTGACCGGACGATCTGGCCAAACTGACCGGACGCTGGTCCTCAGCATTCGATCACCCGATGGCGGCCACGTGTCACCTGCGTTCAACTGTGAACGTTTGATCTGAACGGTCAAAATGTTGACCGGACACTCCGACAGAGCTGACCGGACGCTGGACCCTCAGCGTTCGGTCGTTTCTAGTTAGGGTCCAAATCCTATTTTTGCCGACCGGTCACGTCCGGTCATGCTTGATCGGACACAGCCCAACGTCCGATGCTTTACCCTAACCACTGTGCCGTCTGACAGCTCGACCGGACACAGCCTTTCAGCGTCCGGTCGCTGAGTGACCCAGCGTCCGGTCAGTAGACCGACGCCAGCATCATTGCGACCAACTCCATTTCACTTCTAACTTCTTTACCCTTGTTCAAATGTGCCAACCACCAAGTGTATCACCTTGTGCACATGTGTTAGCATATTTTCTCAAATATTTTCAAGGGTGTTAGCATTTCACTAGATCCTAAATGCATATGCAATGAGTTAGAGCATCTAGAGGCACTTTGATAACCGTATTTCGATACGAGTTTCACCCCTCTTAATAGTACAGCTATCAATCCTAAATGTGATCACACTCGCTAAGTGTCTTCATCACCAAAACAAAATGACTCATATCATTTATACCTTTGCCTTGAGCCTTTTGTTTTTTTCTTTCTTCTTTTCCAAGTTCAAGCGTTTGATCATCACCATGCCATCACCATTGTCATGATCTTCGTTATTGCTTCATCACTTGGAGTAGTGCTACCTATCTCATAATCACCTTGATAAACTAGGTTAGCACTTAGGGTTTCATCAATTAACCAAAACCAAACTAGAGCTTTCACCTGGGAAGGACCCTATACGGTAATCAAAGTAATCCGACCGGGCACCTACCGACTGGAGGACAACAACAGCAATGTTCTCAACAACACTTGGAACATTGAACAACTACGTCGTTTTTTCCCTTAAATTTGGTCTAAATACTTTTGGTTAAAACACACGCTCCTGTAAGAGCGCCCCCGCCCGAACACTTTCAATCCGGGTCGCTCGGGGGCTCCATAAGTATACAAATATTGAGTATTACCTCTCTTTCTCTTTTACTATCACATGGTATACAACTTTCTCCCCGAACGGAAACACATTCCATTCCTTTGATTGCCCTACGTAACCCTGTTCTTACTCCCAAACCCAACGCACCCCGCCTTTCCCTATGAATACGAGCAACCGAGCCTATCGGGCCATGCCCCGGCTTCCCAAGATCGCACCCTACGGGACAAACGGGCAGGTACGAGAGAGAAAGGATAAAAACAAAGGTTATACTAGGACATAAACAAGGAAACAAATATGGTGGTGTCGTCACAAGGGTAGTATGGTTGTTTTCATTGATACAAAGAAAACTATTTACACGGGGACTTACCCATAGAACTTAACTATTACATTTTCTACTACTACAAATAATACTGTGGCCACTCGACGACTTTGCCTGAACGCCAGGAATCGCTCGGTTCCGCTCCTTCAAAACTTCGGCAAAACGCAACGGGTACCTCAAGGGCGTCACACCTATAGATGCTCAGCAGAAGAACATGGAGCTCCTGACCTTCTCAAGTAGTCGAGGTAGCTCCTTGATGAGGGCACCGCTCCCAAGGTATGGTCGCCATGGCTAGAAGAAATCTCATCAAACTTTATGAACTGGCCAACTTGAGCAGCTATAGGCACGAAACCCTCCACTGGCACAATTGTGAGTAACCTCCCCTCCGACGAGGCTCGCCTAGAAAAGATCCACCAGAGGGAGTCTACACACGGCTCCATCCCGAAGAAGGCCTCACAGATCAGATCCAGCATCACTTCTAGCCCGACATCACGCCTCGGGTTCACAAAAGGATCTGTAAGTCCTCCCCCTCGCTCACTCTCTCTCTCACTTAGGAACCGCCACGGCATACAGGCACTCTCGGTGAGAAGGAAGGAGGAGAGACAATAGTTGGAGAATAGGTAGAGGACCGCGACGGAGAGCCCTCTCCCTCCCCCTATTTAAAGAAGAAAAGCAGACGAACAAAGCACAAAACTCTGCCCCCATTCAATGCGGATGGGAAACGATGGGACACGCCGTGGCCGAAGGGACGCACATTGACTGATGGAGCAACGTCGGGTCAGACGAAACAAAATGGCTCCTATCATTTATACCTTTGCCTTGAGCCTTTTGTTTTTCTCTTTCTTCTTTTCCAAGTTCAAGCGTTTGATCATCACCATGCCATCACCATTGTCATGATCTTCGTTATTGCTTCATCACTTGGAGTAGTGCTACCTATCTCATAATCACCTTGATAAACTAGGTTAACACTTAGGGTTTCATCAATTAACCAAAACCAAACTAGAGCTTTTAATCTCCCCCTTTTTGGTAATTGATGACAACCCTTATACAAAGATATGAATTAAAGTTCATTTGAATCCATGTTGCTTGCCCAAGCATATTTACCATGTGTAAAGGATATGGACAAGTTTCATGAACTTCATATGGTAGCAATTGCTCCCCGTACATATGTGCTAAGAGTTTGGATTGAAGCTTGCACATATGCTTAGATAGAAAATATAGGAGACAATTTCTACTAAATGATGCTAAGGTATAAGAGATAGACCTTTGAAGCGTGATACCAATCGGAGTGCACCAATATACCATCCTTAGCACCATTTGTAACTAGACATTCACAAAAACTAGAATACCTCATGAGATCAATATTACAAGCAAGGGTCTAGTTTCCATATGATGAACATAAGTCTAGTTACTTTAGTTTGATACCACTTGGAAATAAAGTCACTAGATTACCAATGCATGCTAGTTTTTCATTTCATCATTTAAGCATATAACTAGCATACACCACACAAGCATGGATATTGAAATTTTAAAACTTGTGCCATGCAAGCAAACATTCAAATGCACATTCAAATGCAACATAAAAGTTTATAAGCTTGCTCCCCCTACTTGTATGCTCAAAATTTTAATTGATCCCTTTCCTTTATCATATATCTCATATCTCTCCGCCTATGTCAAATACTCCCCTATCACGCATATCTTTGTTTCTCTCCCCCTTTGTCAACAATTAGCACAAAAGGTGAGCTCAAATTATAGATAGGTTGGGGTGACACCATGTGAGATGAGAATCATTTTCCCAATTTGGTTCAATCAAGATTACTTGCAAAAGATATTTAACTCGGTTTGATCCAAGGACAAGCTTCTTCACACCTCTAAATAAGGGTTATCTTGTACCATGTTGAGTTAAACACTTATAGCTTATTTTCTAGATCAAACACTAGGTTTACAAGCCCACAAACATGTCATATGCTACCACTAGATCATTTCAAGCATACAAGCAATAGTGGTACCGTACAAGCATCAAATTCATTTGATTTTCATGAATGAGCCTATTCAAATGTGAAATATGTCTAGATGCACTAATCATGTCCTTAGCAAGGATGTATGCCATGCCAATTAACATTTACCTTGAATTATTCGAAGAGAGGCATGTCATATAATTGGGGGTGCATCAACACATATTGGAGAAGTCAAGTATGTTCAATTCATTCCTTAGCTTGCAAAACCTCTTCTCATCAAGTGGCTTGGTGAAGATATCGGCAAGTTGATCTTCGGTGCCCACACTCTCAATGCAAATGTCCCCTTTTTGTTGGTGATCTCTTATGAAGTGATGGCGGACATCAATATGCTTTGTTCTTGAATGTTGAACCGGGTTGTTGGTGGGCTTTACAGCACTCTCATTGTCACATAGCAATGGCACTTGCTTGAATTTAATTCCAAAGTCACTCAAAGTAGCCTTCATCCAAAGTAATTGAGCACAACAACTACGGGCCGAAATGTATTCCGCTTTGGCGGTTGAAAGTGCTACACTATTTTGCTTCTTTGATGACCAAGATACAAGTGATCTTCCCAATAGTCGACATGTGCCCGATGTGCTCTTTCTCTCAACTTTGCATCCCGCATAATCAGAGTCCGAATATCCAATCAACTCAAATCTTGCTCCTTTGGGATACCACAATCCAACATTTTGTGTATGCTTCAAGTACCTCAATATTCTCTTTGTTGCCTTCAATTGACTCTCTCTTGGTGATGCTTGAAATCTAGCACACATGCATACACTAAACATCACATCCGGCCTTGATGCGGTCACATAGAGTAGGCTTCCAATCATAGACCGATACATCTTTTGATCCACCATGTTGCCACTAGAATCACTATCCAAGCTTTCATTTGTCCCCATTGGTGTACTAATAGCTTTACTATCATCCATTCCAAACTTCTTGAGCATGTCCTTGATATACTTGCCTTGACTCACAAATGTGCCATTCTTCATTTGCTTGATTTGAAGACCAAGGAAGTAGCTAAGCTCTCCAATCATGGACATCTCAAACTCACTTCCCATCATCTTGCCAAACTCCTCACAAAAATCTTGATTTGTTGACCCAAAAATGATATCATCAACATAGATTTGCAATACAAACAAGTCATTTTCAAGCTTCTTGGTGAAGAGAGTGGTGTCAACCTTTCCCATCTTGAATCCCTTAGAGAGTAGAAAATCCCTCAATCTCTCATACCATGCTCTAGGTGTTTGTTTCAATCCATACAAAGCCTTTCTCAACTTGTAAACATGGTTGGGTTTCTTCTTATCTTCAAAATCGGGAGGTTGCTCAACATACACAAGCTCATTGATGTACCCATTGAGAAATGCACTCTTCACATCCATTTGGTACAACTTGATGTTGTGGGCACAAGCATAGGCTAACAAGATCCTAATTGCTTCCAATCTTGCAACTGGGGCATAAGTTTCTCCAAAGTCAAGACCTTCAACTTGAGTGTAACCTTGAGCCACCAATCTTGCTTTGTTCCTTATTACTATCCCATCTTGATCTTGCTTGTTCTGAAAGACCCACTTGGTTCCAATCACATTATGATCCTTAGGCCTCTCAACTAACTCCCATACTTGGTTTCTTATAAAGTTATTTAGCTCTTCATGCATAGCATTGACCCAATCAACATCCTTCAAAGCTTCATCTATCTTCTTAGGTTCAATGGATGACACAAATGAGAAATGCTCACAAAATAAAGCCAATCTTGATCTAGTTTGCACACCTCTTGAAATATCACCAATGATAGTGTCCAAGGGATGATCTCTTGCAACATTAGTTGGTTGAAGCACTTGCACTTGATTGCTTGCATTTGATTGATCACTTGGTTGAGATGATGAACTAGCCACTTATTGTTGATCTTGCACTTTGTCATGACTAGTACTTGCTTAAACTTGATCATGAGAACCACTAGCTTGCACATTTGAGTTAGAGAGCACTTGAATCTTGTCATTTTCAACATCAATCACTTCTCTAGGCCTTATATCACTAATGTCCATGTTCTTCGTTGCATTGACCAATTGAGTGCCTCTTACATCATCTAGATTCTCATCTTCCTCTTGGGAACCATTTGTTTCATCAAATTCCACATCATGAACCTCCTCAAGAGTACCACTAGCCAAATTCCAAACTCTATATGCCTTGCTAGTAGTGGAGTAACCAAGCAAGAAACATTTATCACATTTCTTTTCAAACTTGCTCAATCGAGTGTCTTTCTTCAATATGTAGCATTTGCAACAAAAAACCCAAAAATATGCTATATTTGGCTTTCTTCCATTCAATAGCTCATAAGGTGTCTTTTCCATCATGGGGTGACAATAGAGTCGGTTGCTATAGTAGAAAGCCGTGTTGATTGCTTCGGCCCAAAAAGAATGACTCACATTGTACTCACTCAACATTGATCTTGCCATATCAATTAAGGTTCTATTCTTTCTTTCAACTAGCCAATTTGATTGAGGAGTATACTTGGCTGAGAATTGATGTCTAATCCCAAATTCATCACATAACTCATCAATTCTTGTGTTCTTGAACTCACTTCCATTGTCACTTCTCACTTTCTTGATAGTTGTTTCAAACTCATTATGAATGCCCTTGACAAAAGATTTGAATGTTGCAAATACATCACTCTTGTCAACAAGAAAGAATACCCATGTGTATCGAGTGAAATCATCCACAATCACAAATCCATATTTGTTTCCACCAATGCTAGTGTATGTGGTTGGTCCAAACAAGTCCATGTGCATCAACTCAAATGTCTTAGATGTGCTCATCATGCTCTTCTTAGGATGTGTGTTACCAACTTGCTTTCTGGCTTGACATGCACTACATAGCTTATCTTTCTCAAAAGTGACATCATTCAAGCCTCTAACTAAGTCATGCTTGATCAACTTGTTTAATTGTTTCATTCCAACATGACCAAGTCTTCTATGCCATAACCAACCCATGCTAGACTTAGTGATCAAACATGTTGTCAATTGAGCTTCTCTAGCATTGAAATCAACCAAATATAGATTCTCATATCTAAAACCTTTGAATATCAAGTTAGAGCCATCTACACTTATGATCTCTACATCATCCACACCAAATATGCACTTGAAACCAAGATCACATAATTGAGCTACCGATAATAGGTTGAAGTTCAAGCTCTCTACTAGTAGCATATTGGAAATGCTCAAGTCATTAGATATTGCAATCTTACCAAGCCCTTTGACCTTGCCTTTGCCATTGTCACCAAATGTGATACTATCAATCTCATTGCTCTTGTTTTCATTGATTGAATTGAACATTCTTGGATCACCGATCATGTGTTGTGTGCATCCACTATCAAGCACCCAATGCCTTTCTCTGGCTTTATAATTGACCTACAAAAGAAGATCAATTCTTTTTAGGTACCCAAACTTGCTTGGGTCCTTGTAGGTTAGTTACCAAGGTCTTTGATACCCAAATGGCTTTTTTCTTTGGGCCCACAATTGGTGTACCAATGAACTTAGCATTCACGTCATTGGCACCCTTATAAAGCATGTAACAAGAATCAAATTTGATTGAGGATACATTAGGTAGCTTGTTCTTGTTAATCTTGCAATTTTACTCTATATGCCCAACTTGCTTGCATCTATTGCAAAACCGACCATTGCCCTTCACAAAGCTAGCTTTGAGAGTGACAAAGGCCGCCTTGCCTTTCTTGGGGGTATAGCCTAATCCCTCTTTGTTGAGAGAAAACCTTTGGCTACCCAAGCACTTTAGCAAGCGGGCATCTCCACCATAGGCATTGCCTAAGGCACGAGTGAGCTCATTCACCTCCTTCTTGAGGGTCTCATTTTCCACCTTTAGTAATGCATCATTTATAGGTGGAGTGGAAATGGTAGTGCTACAAGAAGTGTTAGTAGGAGCAACAATAATGGGTTTATGAATAGATTCATCAATAAGATCACATGTTAGTCCCACATCACATGTAATTATCACTTGCTCCTTCTTGGCTTCCTCCTTCTTGACTTGCTCAATGAGAGAGAAGTGAGCTTTTTCAAGCTTAGAGTGAGCTTTGCCTAGCTTCTCATGGGCATCCATTAGCCCCTCATGAGTGGCATTGAGCTCATCAAAGGATTGCTCAAGAAATTTTACTTTCTTGCGTAATTCTTTACACTCCTTTCTCTTCATCTCATTGCAAGCGTGCACTTGCTCACACATGTCCAAGAGTTCCTCCTTGGAGTACTCCTCATCATCGTCATCATTATCCCTACATGAGTCACTCTGACATTCATCATTATCACTCATCATATATTACCTTGGTAGGCTTTGCCATGAGGCATGTTGATGGAGTGTTGAAGATGGAGAGCTTCTTGTTGATGGCAATGCTTGCTAGTGCTCTCTTGATATGCTTCTTGTCATCATCACTAGAGCTATCATCATCCGAAGAGCCATCACTATCCCATGTTACCACATAGCCTCCACCTTTCTTTTTCTTTTGGAAGGTCATCTTCTTCTCCTTCTTTTCTTTCTTTTCTTTGTTGTCCTTCTTGTTCTTCTTCTTTTCATCTTCATCATTGTCACTATTGTAAGGGCAATTTGCTACAACATGATCGGGGCTCTTGCAATTATAGCATCTTCTCACATACTCTTTGCTCTTGGTGTGATCTCTTCTCTTTATTGCACCGTATCCCTTCTTCTTCATGAACTTGCCCATCTTGCGCACAAAGAGAGCCATAGCTTCATCATCAATATCACTAAGATCCTCATCATCACTTAATTCTTTCTTGGACTTGCCCTTGTTCTTGTATGATGATGAGATAGCCTTGAATGCTACACTCTTCTTCTTCTTGTCCCCATCTTCCTTCTTGTCCTCCTTGTCATCCCCCTCCCTTTCCACACGGTATGTTTCTTGTGTCAGGACTTCACCTAGTACTTGGTTGGGGGTGATCTCCTTCAATCCTCCTCTTATGATTAGCAATCTCAACATTTCAAACCTTGGAGGTAGGCTCATCAAGAACCAATAAGAGACATCATCATTCTTGATCTTCTCTCCCAAAGCCTTCAAGTCATTGGCAATGACTTGCAAGCGATGAAACATCTCCGGAATGCTCTCATCATCCTTCATCTTGAAGCTTGTCAATTTGTCCTTGAGGATATACAACTTGGCACTCTTCACCGCCGGTGTGCCCTCATATGTTTCCTCCAATCTCCTCCACATTTCATTTGCTCTTTCACAATCCTTGATTTGCTCAAACACCTTTGGATCAATGGCATTGTATAAGGTGTTGAGAGCCATTGTATTGCATTGCTTGTTGGACTTATCTTGGTTGGTGGGATTGTCGGGATCAATGATAGCATAATCATTCTCGTTTACATCCCATACTCGATCATTGATTGAACCAAGATACACCCTTATCTTTCTCTTCCAATAACCATAGCTTGTGCCATCAAAGAAAGGTGGTTTGCCCCCCACATGATTGAACACAACTTGAGCCATAATTTGACACCGAGGTTGTTAAGCCTTTAATCAAACGGTGACCATGGCTTCGATACCACTTGAAAGGTCCTAATATGGCTAGAGGGGGGGTGAATAGCCTATTTTAAGAATCTACAAATCAACTAGAGCAATTTGATTAGTATGACAAATAGCGTAATGCAAATTTGCTCTAGCTCTACAAGGGTTGCAAGCCACCTATCCAACAATTCTAGTTGCAATGATTACTTAGGCACACAAACTTGCTATGTAACTACTCACTAAGAGCTCTCAAACTTGCTACTCTAAAGAGCTCAACTAGATGAATGTAAAAAATAAAGCAAGCTCTCAATTCTAATTACACTAAAGAGCTTGTATCAACTAGTTTGCAAGAATGTAAATAAGTGAGTAGGGTGATTATACCGCCGTGTAGGGGATGGACCAATCACAAGATGAATATATAGCCAATCACCGGGAGAATGCCAAAGACAAGAGACAATCGATTTTCTCCCAAGGTTCACGTGCTTACCAACACGCTACGTCCCCGTTGTGTCGACCAACACTTGGTGGTTCAGCGGCTAAGAGGTGTTTCACAAACCTCGTCCACATGATAGGCCACCGCAAGAACTGACCCACAAGTGATGTAACTCAATGACACGAGCAATTTACTAGAGTTACCTTTCGGCACTCCGTCGGGGAAGGTACAACTCCCCTTACAATCACCCGAGATGGCCATGAACAATCACCAACTCATGCCAATCCTCCACCGCTGCTCCAACCATCTAGGTGGTGGCACCACCAAGAGAAACAAGCAAAATCCACAGCGCAACACGAATGCCAAGTGCCTCTAGATGTAATCACTCAAGCCATGCACTTGGATTCTCTCCTAATCTCACAATGATGATGGATCAACGATGGAGATGAGTGGGAGGGCTTTGGCTAAGCTCACAAGGTTGATATGTCAATGAAAATGACCAAGAGTATGAGCTTGAGCCGAACATGGGGCTTAAATAGAAGCCCCCACGAAATAGAGCCATTGTACCCCTTCACTGGGCACTGATCAGGCTGACCGGACGCTCCGGCCGAACTGACCGGACGCTGGTCCTCAGCGTCCGATCACCCGATGGCGGCCACGTGTCACCTGCGTTCAACTGTGAACGTTTGATCTGAACGGTCAAAATGTTGACCGGACGCTCCGACAGAGCTGACCGGACGCTGGACCCTCAGCGTCCGGTTGTTTCCAGTAAGGGTCCAAATCCTATTTTCGCCGACCGGACGTGTCCGGTCATGCTTGATCGAACACAGCCCAACGTCCGATGCTTTACCCTAACCACTGTGCCGTCTAACAGCTCGACCGAACGCAGCCTTTTAGCGTTCGGTCCCTGAGTGACCTAGCGTCCGGTCAGTAGACCGACGCCAGCATCATTGTGACCAACTCCATTTCACTTCTAACTTCTTTACCCTTGTTCAAATGTGCCAACCACCAAGTGTATCACCTTGTGCACATGTGTTAGCATATTTTCTCAAACATTTTCAAGGGTGTTAGCATTTCACTAGATCCTAAATGCATATGCAATGAGTTAGAGCATCTAGTGGCACTTTGATAACCGCATTTCGATACGAGTTTCACCCCTCTTATTAGTACGGCTATCAATCCTAAATGTGATCACACTGGCTAAGTGTCTCGGTCACCAAAACAAAATGGCTCCTATCATTTATACCTTTGCCTTGAACCTTTTGTTTTCTCTTTCTTCTTTTCCAAGTTCAAGCGTTTGATCATCACCATGTCATCACCATTGTCATGATCTTCGTTATTGCTTCATCACTTAGAGTAGTGCTACCTATCTCATAATCACCTTGATAAACTAGGTTAGCACTTAGGGTTTTATCAATTAACCAAAACCAAACTAGAGCTTTCACCTGGGAAGGACCCTATACGGTAACCGAAGTAATCCGACCGGGCACCTACCGACTGGAGGACAACAACGGCAATGTTCTCAACAACACTTGGAATATTGAACAACTACGTCGTTTTTTACCTTAAATTTGGTCTAAATACTTTCGGTTAAAACACACGCTCCTGTAAGAGCGCCCCCGCCCGAACACTTTCAACCTGGGTCACTCGGGGGCTCCATAAGTATACAAATATTGAGTATTACCTCTCTTTCTCTTTACTATCACATGGTATACAACTTTCTCCCTGAACGGAAACACATTCCATTCCTTTGATTGCCCTACGTAACCCTGTTCTTACTCCCAAACCCAACGCACCCCGCCTTTCCCTACGGATACGAGCAACCGAGCCTCGCGGGCCACGCCCCGGGCTCCCAAGATCGCACCCTACGGGACAAACGGGCAGGTACGAGAGAGAAAGGATAAAAACAAAGATTATACTAGGACATAAACAAGGAAACAGATATGGTGGTGTCATCACAAGGGTAGTATGGTTGTTTTCATTGATACAAAGAAAACTATTTACACGGGGACTTACCCACAGAACTTAACTATTACATTTTCTACTACTACAAATAATACTATGGCCACTCGACGACTTTGCCTGAACACCAGGAATCGCTCTATTCCGCTCCTTCAAAACTTCGGCAAAACGCAACGGGTACCTCAAGGGCGTCACACCTATAGATGCTCAGCAGAAGAACATGGAGCTCCTGACCTTCTCAAGCAGTCGAGGCAGCTCCTTGATGAGGGCGCCGCTCCCAAGGTATGGTCGCCATGGCTGGAAGAAATCTCATCAAACTTTATGAACTGGCCAACTTGAGCAGCTGTAGGCACGGAACCCTCCACTGGCACAATCGTGAGTAACCTCCCCTCCGACGAGGCTCGCCTAGAAAAGATCCACCAAAGGGAGTCTACACACGGCTCCATCTTGAAGAAGGCCTCACAGATCAGATCCAACATCACTTCTAGCCCGACATCACGCCCCGGGTTCATAAAAGGATCTGTAAGTCCTCCCCTCGCTCACTCTCTCTCACTTAGGAACCGCCGTGGCATACAGGCACTCTCGGTGAGAAGGAAGAAGGAGGAGAGACAATAGTTGGAGAACAGGCAGAGGACCGCAACGGAGAGCCCTCTCCCTCCCCCTATTTAAAGAAGAAAAGCAGACGATCAAAGCACAAAACTCTGCCCCCATTCAATGTGGATGGGAAACGACGGGACACGCCGTGGCTGAAGGGACGCACATTGACTGACAGAGCAACATCGGGTCAGACGAAATGTCGCCCGGTAGGGCGAGACGTGGCCTGGGTATGGCCCACCACTATCGCACGACCGGGCGTGAAAACCAAAGCATCACCACATGCAGACAGCTCCCCGCTCGCCCATGCCAGAGGAGACCTAAAACGAAATCTCCGCCGGGAGACCAACCGGCCCCCTGAGTCGATCGAGTCACTCAGTATCCACACCAGGACACAAGTAGGAAGCAAAGGGACGCCCCATGCAGGCCATGCCGACTCCGTCATGAATGACGAGCACGGGTCCCGGTCAGACGTTTCCGACTGAAGCTCTCCGAGCCCCGTCACTCCAGCCACCACGGTAAAAACTATCAAAACCCCCTCTATTTCATTATAAAATCATTCATACATCCATACGTGCATTCATTTCATACGCCTGAACCCCCTGGATGGTTAGGGCATGAACCGCCCGGGGGCTCGGGAACTAAGTATCGCACGTGCAGCGAAATGCACCAGAACGCTCCGTGTTGCGTCACGAAGCGGCGGTTGCCTCATTCGACATGGGCAACCAATAGAGCCAGGGGAGAATATCGTAGATGAGCACCGTGCGGCCCTAGCCTAGTCTGGCAGACTGGGTCATCTCAACCTTCTCGTTCGATCCTAAACCTCTCGCTAGGCCCACAGAATCTCCATCGAGGGAAGGCCGATAGGCCACCTGGGTCGGTCTCCGGAACAACCTAGGCATCTATCGAGTTGTAGGTAAAGGAGTAGTGGAATGTCACAAGAGGGCTATGTCGACCCTATTACGAACGACGGACCCGGATTCCACTCGATCATGCCCGTTAGCGAACTCACCGAGCTAGTCTTCGAGCCCGAGCGATCGGGACAGGCGATGAAACTCAGTCCCTCCGGTTGTGAGGAACCGAGGATGGGGTAACACACAATACTCACATCGACCCCCACAAAAGGCTCGATAGGGCTCGGGGGCTCAAGATAAAAATGCCAAGGACGGCGACCTCGAACTCGCCAGATCCACGACTCCGACTCGCCCGATCCCGCGGCGCGCACCGACGCCAGGATCCGCGAGCATCGCCTCATTCAATCTTTAACCAAACTAACTACGCTTCGGCTTCAAAACGGCTTCACTTCCGACTGCGCTCCAAAAAACCTTGGGACCGCGACTCCGAACTCGCGTCGACAGGATCTATGATGAGAGAATTTCTTATTTGACACTGGAAAAATGAGTCATTCCTTTCTTGGCCCTGAAATTTTATTCGTTCCCTATTTGACACTCACTTCAACTTTCATCCCTAATTTGACACTACCGTCAAATCCTTTAGCTAATGGTGTTAATTGGCTGTTAAAAAGACATTTTTGCCCCTAGAAAAAAAGCGGCGAAGCAAATTTGAGAGGAAAAAAAACCTATGCCCACCTCTGATGCATGCGCCCAGCTGCAAAAAAAAGACGCAGGTTATTTTTTCCTCTCAAATTTGCTTCGCCGCTTTTTTTCTAGGGGCAAAAACATCTTTTTAATAGCCAGTTAACACCGTTAGCTAACGGATTTGACGGTAATGTCAAATTAGGGATAAAAGTTGAAGTAAGTGTCAAATAGGGAACGAAGAAAATTTCAGGGCCAAGAAAGGAACGACTCATTTTCCCAGTGTCAAATAAGGAATTCTCTCATCTATGATATCCGGCTACGTCTCTTGGGACCATGACCCCAAACTCGCGTCGATAGGATCTATGACATCCGGCTACGGCTCTTGGGACTGTGACCCCGAACTCGCGTCGACAGGATCTATGACATCCGGCTACGGCTTCTGGGACTGCGACTCCTAAACTCGCGTAACAGCTTCAGACGGCTTCACTGCGCTCTAGTAAAACCTGGGACCGCGACTCCTAAACTCTCGTAACGGCTTCACTTCCGACTGCGCTCCCAGGATCCGCGAGCTCCGGCTCATACGATTCCTGAACTAACTAAACTAACTCTCTCGATCCACGGCGCGCACCGATGCCTGGGTTCGTTCACGGCTCTGCCTCGCCCGATCCCACAGCGCACATCGACGCTAAAGATCAGTGAGCTCCGTCGCATCCGAACCAGGCTATCTCCATCCGCGGCGAGCACCGACGCCAGGATTAGTAATTTCTGTCTCATCTCCGCGCCTAAAAACCACCTCGGCTGCGCAACGACACCACGGCTAAACAAAGTTCCGTCTCAAACTAAAAAACACTCACACACGCCCGGTGAAACAAACACCCCCTGACGGTTTGGCCCGAACCGCCCGGGGGCTCAGGGGCTACACCCGCGGGTGCGCTCGCGCGCACCTGCCAACACAACGCAAAAAAACCTCTCCCGCTGACGACACAGAAAACCCCCCAGTCGGTTCTGCCCGAACCGCCCGGGGGCTCGGGGGCTACACCCGCGGGTGTGCTCGCGCGCACCCGTCGGCAAGACAAAAAATCCGCCGGACGATTCGGCTCAAATCGCCCGGGGGCTCGGGGGCTCCTGTCGGGTTTATAAACCCGGGGTCCCTCGGGGACCGGCTTCCACGTCAGGGCTTGGCCCAAGAAAGCAGCATGTAGTCCATGGGCCAGCCCAAAAGTCTAGAAAACAACGGGCTGGGAGGACAGTCCGGTCGCCGACCGGGAGGCCTACCCAAAAGAGCAAACACCTGCTCATCAACTTCTTCGGCCCACCTCTCCGACCGGAGCGCTCGCTTCGGGCACCGACCGTCTCCAGGTGGTCCCTCCGATCGGAAGGCCTAGCCCAAAAACGTCGCCTCCTACTCTGACCCGGCGACTCCGACCGGGGACCCGTAGGAAGCCTGCGTACCGCTCTTCTCCGACTGACGCGGCCAGGGCCGACTGGAGCCATCCGACCGGGGACGCCAGCTCGAAAGGGACCAGGGGCGAACGGAGGCGACAGCGCACTAAGTCAAACCACGATACTGGGACCATACCCTGTACCCTACGGAAACAGTGCTCCACGACCGCCCTGACACAAGCAATATTATAGGCGTCGACATTTGTGTCTACAGTATTGTGGGCGCCGTTGGGCTCCCATACGGCAAAAAGCCCCCCATGCCTCTATGCATCGATAGGGGGCACCAAGATCCACCATACCTGGTACACGTGGTGGGCCTCCTCACATACCGACAGTATTTTGCAGGTACCAATGTCCACCCTTCCTGAAGAAGCCACTACAACCTCCCACGTGCACCTAACATTCTACAATGACATCAACAATATTGTAGGCGCCTACCATTATTCACTCCTCATCGGCGTGGGCAACAAGATTTCGTAACATCCGTACTCTCTCCCTCTCACCTGTAAAGCCATTCCCTTCTATAAAAGGGTATGCGCTCCCTCCAAACGGAGGATGACGTTCTTCTTTAGGCTTAGATTCACTAGATCGATAGCTCGCAACCCCTCAAGCACACGCTTGAACACCTAGCTCATAGCGGAGTTCCGATCGCCCTCGGCCCTTCCAGTTGGACCCGACTAGACCTCTCGTACACCCCCATTTCTCCTTCTTATTTGTAACCCCACTACAGACTTCGAGCACCTAGACTCAGGAATAAAGTCTCCGACCGACCCAGACTAGACGTAGGGCACGTAGCCCGAACCAGTATATATCCTGTGTCATTGAGTGCTAAGCCACCTCCGATCACAATGTACATCAAAACTATAAATATTCACTAGTTGGTCACTTTTTGTACCGACACATAGTAAGCTTTTTTGCAAAAGATTATGCTATCCAACTAGCTCCACCAAATAAACCATGCATACCCTTGGAGTCTTCATATTTTTTTTTCTGTCGGGTAAGTCTTGCCGAGTACAATTGAGTACTCAGGATTTTATCCCACCCTATTGTAGGTGAAGTGCTATGTCTGCTGAAGGTGGTGACTAAGTGTCGGTGGGCTCGGCTATTTTGTAGTTGCTTCTCATCTATGCTTTTGTTGGAGGGTGTCGTAAGAGCTAGCAATATGTTTCAAATTATGATTTCGTAATCATTTTAAAGTTATGTTGTTTTAACCTATTGGATTTGAAACTGATCTTGTATTAATTACTTGTGACCCTCTTGTAATATTATTTTCGCTGCAAACTCTGTGTATGTGATATGTATTTGCTTTATTACGATCTTGGTTGTGAAGTTGATTTATCGAGGCCTTCGTGGTACTTGACGGACTACCGGATTTATATAAGTGACGGTATGCGCGTGTCAACGTGTTTAACGGGAGGAGTCGTACTTAATCTTATATAAATTGGGCGGTTATGTCACAAATAGAAATCAACAATTATAACATAGCAACAAAACTACACTAATTAATAGTATAATAGTCATAGATGTATTAGATATATGTGTATTTCATAGTAATTAATGAATACATATGTGTTGCTATGGCGGGTATAAATTACCCGCGGGTGCACGGGTGTGGGTAGTATGTCCCTGTACCTGTACCTGCATATTCGATGGGTACAAATTTTTACCCATTAGTATACTCATTGGTGAAGAATTCTTTTCATACCCGCCTTTTTATCATGTAAAATCCATCGGGTAGTCGAGTTTCGGGTACCCATTGCTATCTTTAGTTAGACCCTTCGCCAAACGTCTAAACCGCACACACAACGTCCGCGTTTCCGTATGAACCCGACAATCAGCGTGCGGGCTGGAGAGGCGTAGGGCCTGATTAGTTCGTTTTCAAAAATTTGTCATGCCAAAGATTTGGCAAGCCATGATTTTAGCTAGCATTCGATTTGCTATCAAAATTTACCAAACTCTCATATTTAGTTTATCAAATCTATGGTAATTTTTTACCTAACTTTTGACTTACTAAATCTTTGGGCATGACAAATTTTAAAAAGTCAACCGAGCAGACTAGTACTACGCTGGAGCCTGAACCCGTCCGTGGCCACAAGGCCACGACACCACCTTTCAGTTTCAGGTATCCCAATCTCAAACGGCTTGCTTTGGTGAAGATCGAGCACTTGCTTTGGCTCTCTTAATACCGGCTAGCTAGCTACTCTCTGTCCCATAAATTGGATTGTCTGGGAGAGAGGCGCTTCTACCAAGGAGACCGGTGAAGAACCTGCATGCCCTACTAGTATAGCAGGGGCAGCAGCGAGCCATCAGATAATGCTCAAAACCCATTGGGCGGCAGTAGTGAAAGGATAAGGGTGGGACGTTGGGTGAGTGGGCAGGGGACACGGACTACCGCGATCACTCTTATACATTGAATCCGGCGAGGATGGTTATATACTTATATTATGTGTTGGACAGATGCGTCCAGCGCGGCTCAGATGCTTCGCGATCGACATGCATGGAGACGGAATGACATATGGAAAGCGCCAAGGCCCAAAAACTCAACACGTCGCACGCCTTTTTCCCCCTTTCGCTGCTTCGATTCTCTTCCAACTCCTCATCCTGCTAGTACCAGTAGTATTTATAACTTCACCGACGGCAGGCGCTCCGCCCAGACCAGAAGTGCTGGACCGACTGCTTCGCGCCGCCCTTCCGCGCCATTAAAGCAGGCATGCAGGCAGGCGATCAGCTCTGCACGCCACGGTCCCGAGAGCAAGAACGCCGTCGGTAGGAGCAGAGGCAGGAAGCAGCTCGCGTCGAGATGCAGCTGGTGCTGGTGATCTCGCTGCCGCTGGTGGCCCTCGTCATCATCGTCGCCATCGTCCTCTGCATCATCTGCCGCTGATCGCAGATCTCGCCTCTTCAGCCCGCAGCACCACAAAACATGCGTTGCGACGTCGCCGTCGGCTGCTCATCAGTACCTGATTGTTTTGTAATCGTCACAACATAAATAGCGTGCGTGTGCGTGTGCGTGTGCGTGTGCGTGTGCCTCCACTTCGGTGTGTATTACGATTTGGGTATTGATTGGTTTTAATTTGGTCCTTTCATGTCCTTTTCCTTCTTCTTTTTTTGTTCCCCTTTGACTCCAAAGGCATCAGACACACCGTTGTGTGTGCACGCTGTGTCTGCACTAGCTTGTCTTCGTAACTAAGCAACTAGAGGTTTCTCAAGCCTTCGAGCCTTGAATCTTGATCTGGCCACAGATGTGGGTAAGCTTGTATTAATAGTTCACTGATGAGTGACGAAATGGGTTAAGATAGACCAGCTGTAGCCACCGCTGGCTTGGCTTCGCTCTCCACTGTGAACTGTGAAGCAAACCAGGAGCACCGTCCAGCTGATTCAGGCGCTCGGGGCAGCGCCACCGGGGCACGTGGCACGCGTTTTCGCTAGCTTGCCCGGCTGATTATAATTTAACGAGCTCCCTCCACCGCACCCGTTGGCATCGGCCATCGCCTTCTCCGGTTCTCCTCTGCCTTTATCGGCTCTAGCATCTTGCCCAGCTCCTCTTCCTCCATCGCAGTCCCCATTACTGCGCTCTGTCGCCTCCCTCCCTCGGTCCCTCCTTCCCCCACCTCGCTGTTCTGATCCAACAAGGGCAGGAAGTACAGCTCCATCCGCGCAGGTACTGGTCCCTCGACTCTGTCCCTCTTGCCCTTCAATTTTTCCCCCAGTCCGTTCGAGGATTCCTCGCGCCGTCGCAGATGTTCGCCTATGCCGAAATTTGGCTTAAGCTGGTGAGAGAAAAACTGGACCTGTTCGCCTGATATAAAAGCTTTTAAGACGGCTAAAGCTTATTTAAAATCACGTAGGTAGCTGATAAATCGACTGATAAGTTTAAGCGAACAGACCCACTGTTCCATGGCTGGAAAGAACAGTTTCAGGGGCTCCGCGCTCGATCCTGTAGGTTCAGGTTTCAGGGTGGTTCATGATCTGGTTCGCTCCCATGGAATCTTGAATTCGTAGCCGTGGTTTCTCCCTCCCACCTGCTTTTGTTCTCGACAAAAACACCCTTCGATCTTGGTTGCTTCCGTCCATGCCTTGGGCGACTCTAGCTAGTAGTCCTGCGAGTGGGATACGCTTACGCCTACGACGTCCTTGTTAGATCAACGCTAGTACGTGTTTCATGAATTTTACATCGATTTGAGTAGCTTTCAGCAGAAACCAAAACAGTTGTTTAATTTAGACATAGCTAGCTGCTGCAGCAGCATATTTTATATCGGCTTAGGTTAGGAAACGGAGTAGTTGAGGGGGCAAGAACTGTGCGTCGCTATTATTCTGGACAAAGTTCCAGACGCAAGAGTCATCTGTTGACTAAGGTGAGTGATTTAGGCGAGACTTTGGTGTCCAAGTTTGACTGCGTCCAGCTACTAGCAATTAGCGAAGCAGTGATCCATAAGCTCTTGGGAGGAGCAGAAAGAACCTACTTCTAGTGCGCCTGCCTGAGGGGGAGAAAGAAGAAGATACCTTCTACTCGCATCTCAGCCAAGTCCTAGAGGGGACCAGTAGTGAACCAACACCTCCTACAGCCTTCTGTGATGTGTCGTTCTCTTCTAAAAATGCAAAGGCAGGTTTATTTGACCCAAAGCGCCACACTGATCAAGAATCGATTCGTACCGGGCGGCGGGCAAGGTGTGCCGTTTCCATTGGGGAATCGGATCCAATACCTTTCCAACAATAAGCCACTGTTGTGCCTTTTGTCTAAGCAAAAAAGCCATGTTCATGTATTGAATAACAAAGATCGAGGCGGTTGATAGGTTCCTCCAGAGACCCAATGCGCCTGAATTTCTCTGCGAGTCCACGATTGTTTCGCAACAGACACTCAAATCAGATGTAGTGGCTGATGATCAAGAATACGGATGCCATTCTGAATATAATACAACTCATTGTGCTAAAATAGCCAGCCATGCGCATTAGAATCTGGCCAGTCTGTACTAAGACAGCCGTATACAGATGATAGCATTTTTTGCTATTTGCCGGTCGTGAAATTATAAGGTTCCATTCCATCTCATTTTGCAGGGCCAGGGAGGTCAGATGGAGTTCGTGCTGATCATTTCACTGCCGCTGCTCATCCTGATCATCATCGTCGCCGTCGTCCTCTGCATCATCTGCCGTTAGGCTGAACATGCACAGAGAAAAATATTCAGCCCCTTCTCTGCTGTGGTGATCATATCATCATACCATGTAGCTAGTGTTAAATTGACTTTGTACAACATGAACTGATAAAAACCTTTTTTCTCCGCATTGCCGTGAGATTAATCGGCTGTAGCTCTATATACATTGTTTCTTTTTCTTCTCTCTTTTCCTAAAAGAGGCTTCGACCCCGCGTGTCGGATTGGATTCCACTCCCAGGGACTCTTGACGCTGTGCTCTTGTCTTTCCGTTATTCTGCATCCTTCGAGACCCGGGAAATGTTTTCAGGGGATCTGGCAGACTCGACACGCTTTGCGAATTCGCGACGTGCGCTGCTGCGCTTTTGTGCCGTTTGTCGTGCCGCCCTACGACGAAAGCGGAAAGGCGCAACGCCGGAACAAGAATCCTCTATTTGTTTGAGCAAAAACGCAAAGAGAAGCCGCTGCCGTGTGAGTGTGATGAACTGATGATCCAGTCATCCAACAACGCGTTGCCGACACTTTTGTCACACTTGACTACTTGAGGCAGCCAGGTACTCAGACAGACAAGACATCTTAGAAACAGATAGAAGCTCCTGCAGTACTGACTACTGAGCTAGGCTGCCACATGGCGTGATAGTAGCAGGCATACCGCACTCCGCACAGGGTGGCTTGATATGACGACCATCTGGAACTGCAAGATAGGCCACGTTTAGTTCCCCGATTCTATAATTTAACACTATGCAAAAAGAAGATTTTCTGTCACATCAAACTTACGGTACATGCATGGAGTATTAAATGTGACGAAATAAAAAATTAATTACACAGTTTAGTTGTACTTTGCGAGACGAACGTTTTGAGCCTAATTAGTCAACGATCGGACAATTATTACCAAATAAAAACAAAACGGTACTGTAGCTACAGTACCTCCGGCAATTCGGCGGCGCTGATTTGGTGGCCGAACTAAACGAGGCCATAATAAGACGAGGAATAATAACCATTGTTACATGTTATATTCAGACAAGGTGGTATTAGGCATGTTATATTCAGACAAGGTGGTACTAGGCTATGTCTAGATCCAGGCCTAAAGTTTAGTCGTGTCATATCGGATATTCGAATGATAACTAGAAGGACTAAACATGAGTTAATTATAAAACTAATTGCACAGGTGTAGACTAATTAGCGAGACGAATCTATTAAGCCTTAATTAATCTATAATTAGCAAATGTTTACTGTAGCATTACATTGTCAAAACATAGGCTACTTAGATTTAATAGATTCGTCTCGTAAATTAGCCTTAATCTGTATAATTAGTTTTGTAATTAGCCTATGTTTAATACTCCTAATTGATATTAAAGATTCGATGTGACATGGCTAAACTTTTGCTTTCGGATCCAATGCGCTAACAGTGAGCACCTAAAAGTTAGCAGAATTATTAGATCCAGATATGTCACCCGCTAAAAAGGTGAGCTAACTAGTAACATAAATTAAACTCTCTAATTTTGACCATGTCAACATGGACAAGTTAAAATAAATGCTATATTAAAATATGTTTCTTGAAGAATCGAAAACGAATTTGATATTCTAGATGTCTGCATTTTTGTATAAACTTGAGCAAAGCTAATAAAGTTTGACTTAGGATAAAATAAAAATGAACTATAAGGGGGTATTGTTAAGGTAGAGATCGCTAACAAGTGCTAAGAGTTAGTATGCTAAGTTTAGTAGGATACAAATAGGCCTCCAAGAAGCTTGGAACCTGAAATTTCCCGTTTATTGGATCGCCCAAATAAAATGCTGCTCATGGATTACAAAAGCCCACAACATATGAAACGGCACACCTGTCTAGCTACTGTTCTGTACACGGAGACGTCGACAGATGACAAACCTATCCAGCAACCGAAAACTATTTATGCTCAAAAGAGCCTCCTTTCACATATCAGCTATCGTCACTTTTGATACCAACATCTGAACAAACCACGGTTCCCTGTCATAGTTCTTTCAGGAACTTTGCCACGCCATCACCTGAGGTTGCAAGCTTTGGAGATCAACAAGCAAAGGATGCACGACTGAAATAGCAAACTGGTTGCAAGCCTGCAACAAAATGGATGGAATCGGTCAATCCCAACAGGTTACTGGTGGTGTTTGAGAGGCTGTCTGATGTTCATATTACTCAAGCACTAAGCAGATTTTGAGCAAACCAAAACGCCGATTTGCTGTTTTATGGTCAAATGAACTACAAACTTAATAAATACAAAAAAGCAGACAGTTTTGTCAGCCCCTTCTCTTCTAAAGACAAAATGCAGAAACAGAACGCAGTGACTTTAGCATTAAGGTGAAAATGGGCAATGGGACGTGCTCCCGGTTACTGCTCAAATGATGTTATACTCATCAGTCAAGTAATGTAACAATGTTGGAAACAACAGGGATTTGTGCTGTTAGATTATTTGAATACCAACATGACTCCATATAGAAATATGAAAGTTAAAATAGATGTTAACCATGGGTTTGGTGTCATCAAGCCTAAGAAAGCAACAGACCAAACATTAATCTTTGCAAAGGAGACTTTTGTCCAAATCCTCATACAGAAGGCTAACAAATAGACACATCATACAAATACATTAAATCTTGATCATCAATCGTTTCCAAAGTTAATGTACAACGGAAAAGACGGTATTCGTATGCCTTATGGTAGCTTAGAGTGAACTAGCAAATTACCAATTTCAGGGGCACGCCATATTGTTTTGAGCTCAACAAGCAAGGCCTTTCAAAGGACAGGGCTAGAGTAATGTTTGTTTCTTTCTCTTTCTTTCATATATGTTTGTTTCTCTTCAGTCAAAGCACATATAGTATAAGGTAAACACAGCAAGATAGATGGTTCAGAAAAGAAAATAAATATTGAAATGTGAAGATAAAAACATTTGGAAATTTGTTTTTACTACCAGTCCATGATCCAACAAATAAAGTAAATGCACTCAAGACCAGTTCAAAATTTGATTAGAAACACAAAAAAATTGAGGAGAGAAGAAAATTAACTTCTCTTACAACAGCATAATGCATACCAAATGCAAGAATAATGAGCGGGAGCATATGAAGCACTCAGAAGATCAAACACTTCTCTTCAAGACATGAATCCCACAGAAACATGTTTATGCCTCCACAATTTAGACAAACAAACCCCATGTTCAGCAGGATAAGTTGATAAAAAAAGCTTAACAAATAAGTTACCGATAAAAAGAAGATACAAAAATGAGCGAGGTTCAATAATTGTTCTCCTAAAAGGGTTCAATAATTTCATACTGCAGTGGCAACGAAGAAAGCAATCCTAATCCACCAACTGTACCATCCCCAAAAGTATCACCATCCAATCCTACACTGCATCTATATCCAAATCCAAGGGCCCCCCAAATATCTGTCAGATATCTTCAGTCTTACATTTTTTATTCAATAACTACTCAACAAGCAAGGCACCAAACCTAAAATGAATGATCCCTAATAAAGAAGGAAGTTAAATTGGACTAAAGCCCCAAACCAGTTACCACCAAAAAAATCTTGAGAAAACTAGTAAAATTTTGCTTTTGAGATGGCCGAACTAGTACTGGTGTGATACATAAGTAAAAGCGGATCACCAAAATGCGCGGATCAGAGTTAACACCCAACAGGCTAATTGGTAAGAGTAACTAAATTCCCTGTTCTCAACGTAGCATTTCGCCAATCAGCATCTCGAGCACCTGCCTGAGCCTAGCAGGCACCAGGCAAGCAATCGCGTAATCAGGAATTCCTCGTCCTCCGATAATTAACATTCACTGAGAGCACCAGAGCTATGAGAGAAGATGTGAATAGACTTACATCCAGCCGCGGGCGCCGTCCCCTTAGTGCTTCTTGCTCCGCGCGGGCTGCCTGGACCCGTCCGTGGCGAGCCTGTAGATCCAGTAACCCTGCGACGGGAAGCCCAATTCATACCCCCAATCTCATCCAGCAGGTGGCAATAACAGGAGATGCAGCGGAGGATAGTTGGGAGGGAGGAGGACGCACGAGGGCGATGACGTGGGCGGCGATGAGGAGGACGACGAGGAGCGGGAGGAGGTCGACGAGCCAGGGGCGGAGCGCGGGCACGGCGGTGGCGGTGGCGGTGGCGTCGCGCGCCATGGCGACGCGGCGGGAGAGGGAGAACGCGCCAGGGTGGCGGAGGAAGGAAGAGAGGGGGGCGGCCGCCTGGTCGCCCGAGCCCATCAGCGTGGTGGTCCGGAGCACCAGCTCTCGCGTGACGCTTGCTCAGTCCCTCTCTGTCTCAGCCTTCCTCGCGGCATGGGCTGGGCTGCGTTTCTGTGCCGATCGCTCGCGCGCGCACGGGGGTCGGGGGGCGGCAATTGGGAGTGGATCACGGCACGGACGCGGTGGTTGGGTTCGGTGCGGTGCCGCTGTCTTCTGGTGCACCTAAACCGGGCCGCACGGCACGGGCCCATGGCGCGCGGATTAGTCCCGTCACGCCCCGTCCGCCGCCGCTCGCCCCCGCCAGGAAAGTGTGCCGCGCAAAAACAAAAAAATCCACATTAGTTGCTCAAATTTTGCGAAAGCCTGTTTTCTTAAGAGGTAAAACGAGCGTTTTTAAAAGTTCAGGAAGGTAGTTTAACTGATTTTAGAGTTCAGGAGAAAAACAAATTTTCACAAAAGTTGGGGAAGATAATGTAGATATTTTCAATGCAAAAATGTTAAAAATCTCGTGAAATACTCGGAATGTCCAAATTTTTTGACCCAATACCGGCGTTGAGTCAGGCTCGGACCAGCCTCAACCCTTCGGAAGTTATGGCAAAAAAAAACATGCGTGGGCCTCGAGGTGATGAGCTTGGAAATCTATGGGCCGGTCACTTATATATTGTTAAATTATGAAAATATTTTCTCCTAAAAAATTATGAAAATATTTTTTTCATAATACTCATTTGTTGTTCTCTTTTATAAATTTAGACAGTTTTATAATATTTTGACTTCATGGATTGCAAGATAGCGTCGTAAGGGTGACTCTTCAGATGGCGACACAGTACGACAACTAGATGAGTCTGTTATCTGTTACTACTTACAAAACAATGTAGACCTTTCCTCCAAAAATTTGGGGCCTGTTTTGTTCTCCATTTTGGTCAAAATTTTTACTATTTTATTTTATTTTTTGGTAAAATAGATCTAAACATTATAGGTAAAAATAGCAAAATTGGGCTACAAAACTTTTGGCATTTGGAATCAAGAGACCTAAAACGGGATAAAAAACGTCTTGGGGGCGTGTGTTATGTCTGCATGGCTAAATTTTTACCATACAACTAAACACCAAATGCCAAAAGTTTTACAGCAAAAGAATTAGGAGCAAAAGTTTTACCATTCAAAAACATCTAAACACCTCCTTGGTGTGCGTGCCTCCGAGTGCGGTACGTATTGCCGTGCCGCACATAGACCTGCCTCCGAGTTGCCGTATCTGTATTGCCGTGCCGCACGAATCCGTATCCGTATCGAACTACAGGACCAACCAGGCCCAACCTTCCTCGGCTCTCTACCAAAAAAGTTGTAGTATATCCGTATCCGTATCGAACTGCAGGCCCAACCTTCCTCGGCTCCCTACCAAAACACTGTTCGTTTGTTGGTTTCAACCAGTCCAAACTAATCAGCCAACAGTATTTTACTCTCACACCAAACTAGTATCAGCCAACCTAAATCAATCCAAAAACCAACCAGCGCACAGACCGAAAAGCTGGCCGCGCGTGTACGCTCAGTATATAACTCTACTCGTCGGTAAAAAAAAAAGAAAGGAACAAAGCATACGTGCAACCGTCGGCGCGCCGCGTGAGCGTCTCCGGATTGCTGCCGATAACTGGGACAGATAACTGAGCAGGCATGTGCTACATGTCGTGCGCGTCAGACGGCAGGAAACGACGACTAGCGAGGCACGTCGACTGTCTACTCAGGTACTCACGTCGCATGCGCTAACTGCCTTGCTATAATACTTCTGATCTTTTAATTGTCAAAATCAATATTTCTAAACCCATATTTGCTGTGCGATAGCTAGGCCTTGTTTAGATGGTCTAGGAATCAGTATTTGACACTGTAGCACTTTTGTTTGTATTTGATAATTATTGTCCAATCATGGTCTAACTAGGCTCAAAAGATTTATCTCGTAATTTACAATCAAACTGCATAATTAGTTATTTTTTTATCTACATTTAATACTACGTGTCTAAAGATTTGATGTGATGGAGAGAGAGTGAAAAAACTTGCAATCTAAACAAGGCCCCCTACTCGGGGGAAGTTTGAAGTCCAGTTGTCAGGCGGTGACAGTACTGCTTTGGTAGTTGTTCATTAGTAGATATTCCCCTAATTTGCTTGGAGCACTTCAACTGAAACGGGCTTTAATCATGTCCTTTTTCAGATGGTCACTCATACGCACTTTTGATTCTAATAATGACTCTCTTTATGTGTTTTTAGAGTTTCTCTCCTACATGGAACCTATTGAAAATCAAGGACAGGGTTGTTCGACACCATTCAGAGATTTAACAAACCCAACAAATGAAGGTAAATAAAAATGATTATATGTACATGAATATAATGAAAAATGGAGGTAATTAGGTAGTAATTAATTATGTCTTTCTATCTGTTAAAAAAATAGGTGGCCAAAGTGAATGTAATTTACTTACAAACATAACAGAAGTCGTCGATCCTAACGAACGTAAAAGGCAAAGAGAAAGAGCACAACGTGCAACTATTACTGAAGAGCAACGGAATGAAATTAAAACAAATAGTAGGAAGCGGCGTGCAGCAATGACGGAAGACCAACAGGTTGAAGTTAATAGGAAGCGTCGTGAAGCGAATCATCGAAGAAAAGCTAAATCTATTCTCACCGAAGTATCCAAAGGTAACATTATACAGACTACTAAATTGTGATACCTGCAATGCCCTTACTTATAATAATATTTAGTAATTTGTCCATGGCAAGATCGAATATTAAGATCTTGGTCATGCTGGCTATTGAGAATGACGTCAAAAAAGGGAAGGGAAAGAACAAGTCGGAAAAGGATATATTCACAAAGAATATCTTTTATAAAGAGGTTCTAACTACTTGTGTCGGGTTCATAAACCCGGGGTCCCTCGCGGACCGGCTTCCCAACAAAGGCTTGGCCTAAGCAAACAACGCCAACTCATGGGCCGACCCAAGTATCGGAACGACGGGCCAAACGGACAATCCAATCACCGACCGGATGGTCTGGCCGAGGAGGAGCAGCGCCTGCTTTCCAACTCCGACCCACCTCTCCGACCGGAGCGCTCACTTCGGTCTCCAGCCCGCCTCTAGATGGCCTCTCCAACCGCAAGGCCTGGCGAAGTACAATCTCCGACTCGGACCCCACGTCTCTGACCGGGGTATGCAAAGACCCTGCTCACTGCTCTTCTCCGACTAGCGCAACCAGAGCGGACTGGAACTAACCGATCGGGGATGCCTGCTCGGAAAGGACCATGGAAACGGACAGAGAAAGCAAGGCAAGGCGCTCAAGTCAAACCACGATACCAGGGATCGTACCCTGTACACCTGCAGGAACAGTACTCTGCAATCGCCCTGACACGAACAGTGTTGTGGGCGCCGATATTTTTCTCTACAGTATTGTAGGCACCATTAACTCCCATACGGTAAGGCCCCCCACATGCCTCTAGGCATCGACAGTGTTGTGGGCGCCGAAATTTACCGTACCAAGTGAACATGGTGAAACGCCTCACATGCCTCTAAGCATCAACAGTATATGCAGGTACCGACATCTGCCATACCCGAAACAAGGCGACGTAACCTCCCACGTGCATTCGACATCCAACAGTGTTGTGGGCGCCTACTATCATCCTGTACCTGCCGGCGTGGGTAACAAGACTTAGAAGCATTCGTACTCTCTCCCTCTCACTTGTAAGGTCATCCCCTACATCTATAAAAGGGGATGCGCTCTCTCCCAAAGGACTCAGTTGATAGAAGTTGATCCAAGTTCACATAAGTTATTCCAGATTCATTAGATCGACCAAGCTCACTAGCTCACAACCATAGAACTGCCAGGTTCGGACCTCAGGCACACGCTTGAACACTTAGCTCATAGCGGAGCTCCTGTCGCTCTCGGCCCTTCCGATCGGAGTCCGACCGGACCTCTCATACACCCCATCTTTTTCCTTCTAGTTTGTAACCCCACTGCAAACTTCGAGCACCTAGGCTCAAGAATAAAGTCACCGACCAACTCAAACTAGACGTAGGGCACATTGCCTGAACCAGTATAAACCCTGTGTTATTGAGTGCTAAGCCACCTCTGATCACAACGTATGGCAAAACTACAAATATTTACTAGTTGGTCACTTTCTGCACCGACAGTTGGCGCCGTCCGTGGGGAGGACGTTGTACGTTCAACACTTTTTGGTCATCGGATGGCCCACTTTTCAGCCACCTTCGCCACGGCGGGCTCAGGCGATACGATTCGCTTTGGCTCACTGGAGTTTCCCGCACTCCCACTTGTTGGGATGTGGGCTCCACCCGTCTTCGAACCATCCTAGGCCTTCCTACTCGGAAGCCTGGACTTCGTCACCGACCGGTTCGGCGTACTGCACCTCTGCGAGGAGGCACTCGTTCTGGCACCCATCGGAGGGGCGCCCTCCATCGACTTCGAGATGCACGACTTCAATGAGGCGGCATCTGTGCTTCATTCTGAGCAAACTCTATGCTCAAACCCTACTGTGAGTAATGTACGTGCTGTTATTTACTTACTATTCTCTATCTTTCGCCAATTATCCGGAGGGATCCCGTTGTCTCCATTGCGACGGCTGCACGACCGGTTCCCCTATGGCCCCGCGTCTCCCACGGACACGTATGCCCGGGGGCTCCGAAAGATGCCGGCGTCGCCTCCTCTCACGTCCGAATTCATGGGGATGGCGACCTATGCTCCCACCTGTTTTCTCGACCTCATGGATGACGATGTTGAGAGTGATGGCTCCAGCATCGGTGACATGGTGCCTAGCTACCGTTCGTCCTGGGAGTGCGCCATGGCGGACGCTCTGGGACAGCCACCGGTGGTAACGGAGCCCTTGCAGACTCACACCCCTCTGGACCCTCATGCGGGGACCCCAAGCTCACACGTGAGCATGGGGAGGAACTAAGACAACAATGGCTACACCAGCCACCGACTGTGCCAGCATGCTCGGCGCACCACATCGCGCCCCATGCGCATAGACCGGCGAGCGGCGCCCGGGGTCACGCTGTCGGGTATAGCACAACACCATGGACAGGGGGAACGATCCCCCACAGTTCGCTCAGGCCAATCAGAACATCGCCGCTACGGCAATGCTTCTGCGCGGCCTGTCTGAGCCGAACGACCCTCATGAACAGGCGATCCACTGGAACCTCCGGGCACTAGTGGAGGCCGCCGCCGTTCAACAAGCGGAGAGCTCCGTATCGCAACGCCGACTCGCGGCCTCACTTCCCACCAGGGAATGGGGACGCAGTAGATGGTTCGCTCCACTCGATCACCGCTACAACTACCGAGCGCGGCACAGGAGGCTGCATTGGCACCTCGTCTTGACTTGACAACCGCTCCGCATCGATCACCTGTATACGTACGGCTCGGGCCGAACCGAGACACACGCAGCAGCGACCGAAGTCCCAGCCCTGATGGCCCAAGACCACAGACCATTGTCCAACACCTCCTGCAAGCGCCGCTCCCGCCAAGCTCCAACGGAGGCCGGGGCAAAGGTAAGGCCAAGCGCCAGGATCAGGACAAGGGCCCCTCCACGCAGAGGGGAAAAAAGAACAGAAAAGATCACCGTCGACCGGCCAACTCCACGTTGGTCGCCATGGCTGATCATGCGGGCACGCGGCCCCAGCAGGACCCTCTGGGCCACTTCCATGAGCTCATGGAGAGCCCATGCACCAATCACAACTACCCCGTCAAACATCTCTACAAGGACTGCCAGCTCCTCATGCTCCTTCTGCGGCAGGCCTGCGGGCCAAAGGAAGAAAAAGGCAAAGAAGCAGCGGCCAAGAAAGGGGGCGTAGCGAACAAGGATCCGGACGACTGAAGGTTGAAATGATCCGATCGGATGCCTACCGACTGAAGGATGACAACGACGACATTCTCACCGAACGCTTGGAACAACTATGTCATTTTTTCTTCCCCTAAATTTCAGTCTTACCATTGTTTACTTAGCGTTTGCTCCTATAAGAGCACCCTGACCCAAACACTTTGTGGCCCAGGGTGCTCGGGGGCTCCACTAGGGTACACTACTACCTCTCTGTTTTGTTTACTATCATATGGTGAAACTCCTTCCTACCCAAACAAAAAGGGTAGTTTGTTCCTTTAATTTGCCTTACGTAGCTTTGCTTTAAAACATTCCGACCGATCGCACCCTGCCTTTTCTTACGGTTACGAGCAGCTGAGCCCCACGGGCCATGCCTTGGGCTCCCAAGGTTGCAGCCTATGGGACAAACGGGCAGGTATGAGAAAGAAAGAATAAAAAATAAAATTACGCTAAGGGAAAACTAAGGAACAAAAGGAACAAGCTTCCCCGAACGGAGTGACTCCATCACAGAAAACGAAACCGACTATAGTCATTAAGCACACAGGAACGTTTACACGAGGGCTCCCCCACAAACTTAAACTTTTTACGTTTACTAAACTACTTATATTTTACAAGCTATTGGGTCGGCTCGGCGGCATCTGCTGTCGGTGCAACCGGCGAAGGCGCGGGCTGCTCACTCATCGACGGAACGACATTCGGCTCGGTCGAAATCGGGGCCATGTCCACCTCCGACCCAGGCTTCGTGCCATCCGCAGGCTGGGCAATGTCCTCCCGACGCGCGCTTCTAGCCATGTCTTCATGGCGGACGTCTATCACCCACCGGGCAGAGACTTGCTCTGCCACCGACCTTGCGTGCGGCAGCGAGCTCTCCCCGATCGATTGGATGTCCTCCATGCTCAAGCCATTAGCGTACCCACTGTAGATAGTGGTGAAGTCCAGGTTTGGATGGTGCGTCACCACCAAGGTCAACACCCCCGATAGTCCGTAGAACAGCCCACTTGTGATAAGGTCCCAAACCGCATCCGGGACCTCCGCCAGCTGGATAGCAGGCGCGCTAGTGCTTGGCGCCGACCCGAAGACCTCCAAGACGACAAGCTGGGCAACGTTGTGGATCTGGTCAAGTTCCCCCTCGAGAGCACGACACTCTTCATGGGACTTGGCCAGCTCCTCTGCATTCTAGCTGAAAGTCACCTTGACTGTCTCCAGGTCCTGCTCCAGCAACTTCACCTTTCCGCCTAGCTCTGAAAGAAGGGCGACAAGCTCAGAAATAGGCTGAAGGAAGAAACCAACACGATGAAAAATAGAAAAGGTATGTACCGACGTGGAAGTTCTCAAGGGTGGAAAATTCCTCTGCCTGCCGAGCCACCTGCTCACACAGCCAGGCGCTCGCCTCCTCCATCCCCATCACCCGGCCCCGAAGCGTGAGCACTTCCCGTTCTGCCTCCGACCGAGCCTTCCGCTCTGACTCCAGGGCCTTTCGTGCCAACTCTAGGGTGTTCCGCTCCGACACCAAGGCGCTCCGCTCTGACTCAAGGGCCACCAAGGATTCTTGGAGTGCCACCTCGGTGTCCGCCAGGGATGTCCGCAACCCTGCCTCGGTCTCCGCCTAGCGGGCCTTCGCCGCTCAAGCCCTCGCTCAGCGGCGGTCGCCTGCTCTGTTGCACAATGCCCCTCCGCCTACGCCATGGTCACCTCGACCGCCCGGTCCTAAGACTTGCGGCGAGCGGACTCTAGCTAACGCTCAAGCTCAACCACCTAGGCATGCTCCATTCGGAGGAAGCGAGACTTGCGGGATGACATCTCCTTCAGACCCTACGAAAAACAAGCATGCTGAGGCAACCAACAAGCGACTCAGAGGTCAAGAACAAGTATGGGAAACTCACCTCCGCGGCGAGCTGCAGGTTGACCTCGACTAACTGCTGGGCGGACTTAACCCACTCCTGGGTGTCCTTGAGCTTCGTGGATAGGTTGGTAAGTTCAGACACCACGGTAAGTCCTTGCTCCCCGAGGATGTCCTAGAGCTGCACTCCTAGGAATCCCGAAGGACGAACCGCTCCTTTGCTGGGTCCTCGGGGCAGGGCCACTCTAGGTCACTCTCCGGTAGCGCACTAGAGGGCCCCGCCTCCGACCGAACCACCACCAGCTCCCACGACGACGTCGACAGCTCCGCCACGACATCTGCCTCATCGTCAGATGGGATATCCACCACCTCGGTTGCACGGGCCGCCGTCAGCCGTTCCGACTTTGTGCCGGCTATGTCTCCCCCCGGCGCCTTCGGCTCCGACTACGAGGGTGAGCCGTGCAGCTCCCCAACCGGCGAAGCAGGAAGCTCGGTCTCCCTATCCTCTTCCGCCTCTGCTGGTGGAGGAGGGGCTGCAAGAGTTACCTCCGACGCAACCTCCGCCGTCGGCACCGGGATCACCACCAATGCCGCCGCCGCCACCACAACCTTGTTCCCCCCACCGCTTGCCGCAACGCGCTGCAGGGTGGGCCTCTAAGTCTCCTGCATGGGAGTTGGGGCGATGCTCAAACCCGTCATCCCCCGCCCATTGACAAAAAGGTGCTGGTAAGTCACACTCCAAAAGACTCAACAACAAAAGATAAAAAAGAAACAAAGAAAAATGTACCGGGACGTGAGCGGCACGACTCTGAAGGCAAGACCCAACGTCGACGGGCCTACAGGGCAAGGGCCACTCCCAGGCTGCGACCCGCACCCCCTCACTTTAGCCAGGGGTGAAGTCATCCCAACCGGCTCCTACCCGGCCTGTGGGTCACCGCGACCCTCGACTCGGGACTCCCCGACCAAAGCAGCGGGTGGGGCATCCTCCGGCTACGAGTCGTGCGCTGGCACCAATCTCGGCGACGCACGGGTGCCAGTCTGCTCCTCGGACCGCCCGGCTTGCCCGGCCACGTCCACGGCAGGCGGTGACAGGACCAGTGACGCCACCAAGGGGCGCGGTGATCGCGTCCGCTTTGCCTCTTGTTCACCGATGGCATCTGCGCTCGACGCGCGCTTCCTCAGCGCGGGAACCACCGTGCGCCTCTCCGCCTCCTGCTCCTCACCAGCGGACATCACCGCAGGATCGCGGCGCTCCGCCGAGGTCACAATGACCTCCTGACTTTCCTCCTCCTCAGAGAAAACCATGTCATCCACATCTGTGGGATCCTCCAACTCAAGCTCGGACTTGACGTCGCTCTTTCTCTCCCCGGCCTTCACGCGTCGGGCAATCTCCTTCTTGTACTTCCGATGAGCCACCTTGGCTTTCTTTTTCTTCCTAGCGTCTGCCGCCTCCTTCTAGGCGGCTTGCCGGGCCGCGCCCGCCGGCCCCTTCGGAAGGTGCGGCCGGGAGCTATAAGCATCAAGCCCCTACGCAGCAGGTGACTCAAGATCAAAAAACAGGAAAACAAAAGGGAAAAAAGCAGGAAGTAAAGAAAGAGGAGCATACCAGTCTGGACACCACCGAGGCGTTGAGAGGTATGGGGTTCCCCTCAACCTTCTCTTTGGGCCTCAGCTACAGCACCCGGCCGAGGTGACTCCAGACCTCGTCATCCGGCAGCTCCTCCGGTGACACACAATTGGGGTCTGATGCACCGCTGTACTTCCACATCGGCTGCGCCCTCTCCGCCAATGGAGCAACCCGGCGGCGGTAGAGGGTGTGGAACACCGACACCCCATTGAGGCCACGCCACACAAGCTTCTAGAGCTCCTCCTCGATGATCTCCACCTTCTTCTTCTCCTTGCGGGCACAACCCCATGACCCACTATCCTGCTTCTCTGGCCTCCCGCCGGTGAACGCCAGGAACGGTGTCTCCGCCGGATTCCTGATGTAAAACCACTCCCCATGCCACCCCCGGTTGGAGTCACAGGGGATGTATGCGGGATACGAGCCTCCTACGCTTGGTTTCCTCTGCAGGGCGAAACCCCCCACCGGTGCCATCTTGGCCGGATTCCCCGCCATCAAGGCTCTCCCAGAGAATAGCCGCCGGAAGAAATCCGCGTGCGGCTCTATCCTGAGGAAAGCCTCGCAGACGGTGATGAAGCCGGCGATGTGCAGCACCCCCGTCAGATTAAGGTGCTGTAGCTCCAGACCCCACTCATTGAGGAGCCCACGCAGGAACCAGTGTGCGGGGTACCCTAAACCACGCTCATGGAAGGTGAGAAAGGACACCACCTCGTCAGGCCGAGGTTGCGGGAACTCCTCCCTCCCAGGAGCCCTCCAGTGTGCCACCTCCTTCGGCGGTAGGAACCCCTTCACAACGAAAGCCTTCAACACCGACTCCCTCACGGTGGACTACCTCCAGTCCGACATTTCACTCCAGGATCGTGAAAGGATTGGTGAGTTTTTCTCTTCTCCCTCGTTCTCTCCCTTTTTCTTTCCTAGAAACCGCCGCGACTCTCAAGAATGCTCACGACAAGAAGGAAAAGGAAAGGAGGTGGCATATGAGGAAAAGGCGAAAGAACAGGGCAAAAACCTTCTCCCTTTTCCTACTTAAGGAAAAGGGTACAACAGTTAGGGGAGGGCGCGCCAATCGGGAAAGACAAAATGACGGAGCGAAAAACCCTCTCTCTTTCCCATTTAATGCAGATGAGACACGCCCTGACCGATGAGATGTGCCCTGCCTGACGGAACGGCTCCTGATCAGATGGGATGTGGCCTGGGTATGGCCCACCACTACCGCACGCCAGCCACTACCGCACGCCGGGCACAAGAACCAAAGCGCCACTGCACACAGGCGGCTCTTCGCATCCCCAGGCGGGACTTAGAAAAAACCCAAAACGAGATCTCTGCTAGGAGAGACCGTCGGGCTTCTTAAGTCGATCAAACGGCTCAGGAAAAATACCAAGAGATAGGTAAGGAGCAAAGGGACACCCCATGTAGGCCATGCCGACTCCGTCACGAACGACGAGCACAGGTCCTGGTCGGACATTTCTGACTGGAGCTCTTCAAACCCTGTCACTCGAGTCATCAAGGTAACACTACTGACCCCTGCTATTTCTTTATTTAAATCACTTCATACATCCATACTCGCATTCATTCCATACGCCCGTGCCCCACGGATGATTTGGGCCCTGAACTGCCCGGGGGCTCGGGAACTAAGCATCGCACGTGCAGCGAAATGCGTCACAACGCTCCGTGTTGTGTCATGAAGCGACAGTTGCCTCATTCGACATGTGCAACGACAGAGCCAGGGGAGAAAAACGCAGATGAGCCCCGTGTGGCCCTCGCCCAGTCTGGCAGACAGTGTCATCTCAACCTTCTCGTTCGATCCTAAGCCTCTGCCAAGCCCACAGAATGTCCATCGAGGGGAGGCCATTAGGCCACCCGGGTCGGTCTCCAGAACGACCCAGACATCTGCCGGGTTGTAGGTAAAGGAGCAGTGGAATGTCACAAGAGGGCTATGCCGACCCCGTCATGAACAACGGACCTGGATTCCACCCGATCATACCCGTTAGCGAACTCACCGAGCACGTCACTCGAGCCCGAGCGATCGGGACAAGTGACAAAACTCAGCCCCTCCGGTTGTGAGAAAATGAGGATGGGGTAACGCACACAACTCACATCGACCCCTACTAAGGCCCAACAGGGCTTGAGGGCTCAAGACACAAAACGACTGGGTCTGCGACCCCGAACTCGCCTCATCCGGCTATGCTTCGACTACAGTCCAAAACTACCTGGGTCTACGACCCCGAACTCGCCCCATCCGGTTACGCTTCGACTGCACACCAAACACCCGGGTCTACGACCCTGAACTCGCCCCATTAGGCTACGCTTTGACTACACTCAAAAAATACCTGGGTCTGTGACGTTGAACTCGCCCAATCCGGCTACCCTTCGACTGCACTCCAAAACTACCTGGGTCTGCGACCCCAAACTCGCCCCATCTGGCTACGCTTCGACTGCACACCAAACACCCGGGTCTGTGACCCCGAACTCGCCCCATCAAGATCTACGAGCTCCGGCTCGCCCGATCCCAAAACTAACTAAACTAACTGCCTCAGTTGCGCGGGCCATGCCGAGGCCAGGATCTATGACTCCGACTCGCCCGATCCCACGGCGCGCACCGACGCCAGGATCCGCAAGCTCTGTCTCGTACGATCCCTAAAAAACAAACTGCCTCGCCCGATCCCACGACGCGCATCGACGCCAGGATCCACGAGCTCCATCTCACCCGATCTCTAAAAACAACTAACCGCCTCGATTGCACAAACGATGCCTTGGTTAACTACTCCGTCTTGACTAAAAAACACGCACACATGCCCACTAACAAACACCCCCCATACGGTTCTGCCCGAACCGCCCGAGGGCTCAGGGGCTACACCCACGGGTGCGCTCGCAAGCACCCGCCGACAAAACGAAAACCTCCCCCATTGGCAACACAGAAAAACCGCCCAGACGGTTCTGCCCGAACCGCTCGGGGGCTACACCCGAGGGTGCGCTCGCGCGCACCCGCCGTCGAGGCAAAAATCCCCTAGACGATTCTGCCCGAATCGCCCGGGGGCTCAGGGGCTCTTGTCGGGTTCATAAACCCGGGGTCCCTCGTGGACCGGCTTCCCAACAAAGGCTTGGCCCAAGCAGACAACACGCAACTCATGGGCCGACCCAAGTATCGGAACGATAGGCCAGACGGGTGATTCAATCACCGACCGGATGGTCTGGCCGAGGAGGAGCAGCACCTGCTTTCCAACTCCGGCCCACCTCTCCGACCGGAGTGCTCACTTCGGTCTGCAGCCTGCCTCCAGGCGGCCTCTCCGACCGAAAGGCCTAGCGAAGTACAATCTCCAACTCCGACCCCACATCTCCGATCGGGGTATGCAAAGACCCTACTCACTGCTCTTCTCTTACTAGCGCAACCAGAGCCGACTAGAACCAACTGATCGGAGACGCCTGCTGAAAAAGGACCAGGGAAATGGACGGAGAAAGCAAGGCAAGGCGCTCAAGTCAAACCATGATACCAGGGATCGTACCCTGTACACCTGCAGGAAAAGTACTCTGCAACCGCCCTGACACGAACAGTGTTATGGGCGCCGACATTTTCCTCTACAGTATTGTAGGCGTCATTAACTCCCATACGGTAAGGCCCCCCACATGCCTCTGGGCATCGACAGTGTTGTGGGCGCCAGAATTTACCGTACCAAGTGAACATGGTGAAATGCCTCACATGCCTCTGGGCATCAATAGTATATGCAGGTACCGACATCTGCCATACCCGAAACAAGGCGGCGTAACCTCCCACGTGCATCCGACATCCAACAGTGTTGTGGGCGCCTACCATCATCCTGTACCCGCCGGCGTGGTCAACAATACTTAGAAGCATTCGTACTCTCTCACTCTCACTTGTAAGGCCATCCCCTTCATCTATAAAAGGGGATGCGCTCTCTCCCAAAGGACTCAGTTGATAGAAGTTGATCCAAGTTCATACAAGTTATTCCAGATTCATTAGATCGACCAAGCTCACTAGCTCACAACCACAGAACCATCAGGTTCGGACCTCAAACACACGCTTGAACACTTAGCTCATAGCGGAGCTCCTGTCGCTCTCGGCCCTTCCGATCGGAGTCTGACCGGACCTCTCATACACCCCATCTTTCTCCTTCTCGTTTGTAACCCCACTGCAAACTTCGAGCACCTGGGCTCAGGAATAAAGTCACCGACCGACTCAAACTAGATGTAGGGCACATTGCCTGAACCAGTATAAATCCTATGTCATTGAGTGCTAGGCCATCTCCGATCACAACGTACGGCAAAACTACAAATATTTACTAGTTGATCACTTTCTGTACCGACAACTTGACTACCGGTACTTGCAGAGTCATTACACTTAGGATGTTGTTAAGAAGATGTGAAACTTAGGTGTGTTGGAGGATACAATTAGAACATAATTGCTATCATAATATTGATGTTCCAACTTCACGTTACAAAATATGTTTTGTTACACGTTCATACTACCATTATCATGATATTATATTTTTATCCGTTCAACGCACAGGCATTTATCTAGTTGAATACATATACATAAATACATACGAATTCTTTTCTCGCATTGTGGCTAAGACTGTTGTAAAACATACGAAGTTTGGAATATAGAAAGAGGAGAAGAAGAAATCATAATCCTAGTCCATTTGTCATGTGGACGTTTACCAAACTCAAAGACATATTTGGACTATATATATACGTGGAAGATCCTTCATTGTAATTATCAATATCCAGAAAGCAATAAGAATACCTTAATGATAAAATTAAGATAAGACCCTTGTTTATCAGGACACCTCGCTCCGCTCACTCCCGCACGTGCCGCTCGCCCAACAACCCTCTCAATTATTCGCTCGTCCGTTTCTAAAAAACAATCACTCCCGTACGCCTCGCTTCGCTCCGCTCTTGCACGCGGCACTCGACTACCGGCCCTACCAGGCGTGGCGCGTGGCTGCCCTCTTCTAGTCTCGGCGTGCGGCCGCCTACGAGTCGGGACGTTCGGCTGCCGGCAGTGGCAGAGGGAGGGGGGCACGGGGGCCTGGCACCCCCTGACGTGCTACTAATCCCTTAGTATACAGTACTCCCTTCGTCCAAAAAATAACTGTGACTAAATATATTTTAAAAATATTAATATTTATGGTACATAATTAGTATCATCGGAAAGATTTTTGAATCTAGTTTTTTAACAAATTTATTTGGAGATACAAATATTACATGCATTTTCTACAAATCGAGTCAAACTTGTGGCACATAAACATAAAACAACAGTAAATTTAGGACTGAGGGAGTAGAATATAGTTAGTATATACATGTATAATACTAGCAGTTTAGCCCCTTCCATTCAGCACAAATGTGAAGTGTCTTAGAGGCCCAATAAGAAGCAGCCCATTTAAGCTTATCCGGCTGCTATCTTCATTACGGTTGTGAATAAGAAGCGTCCAAGCCTTCCTTTTCCTCGCGTAGACGGCCGCTGGCCGTATACTGTTGTAGTTTGTTCGTCTTCTCTCTTCTGCTTTGCTAGTTCGCCGGACGCCGGTACTCCCGGACTGGGAGTCCGGATGTGAGACGACACGCCGCGCCGCCGCTGCCGTCCTAAATTGACACCGTCGTTTCTCGTCCAAATTGTCTGCAGGCTACTAGCAGCAACAGGTATTCCCTAATCATCCAGTAGTATTCTCTTATCTAATCATTGAATCAACCGTCCGAATTGGCTAGAATACTCACCTCACACAAATCGTGCTTAGGGCAGGCGATACCTCACACAAAGTTGGATCAGATATTCAGATGCATTAATAGATATGTAATTTTTTTGGTTAGGATTTGTGAAACATATTCCATTATATATGTGACTACAACCATGGTGCGGTTTACTAGTTCTACTCAAATACATGGCCCCCCTGTACTCAATTCCTGGCTCCGCCCCTGGCTGCTGGCCATGCCGCGTTGCGCAGCCGCCACCGCCGGCCTGCCGTTTACAAGCGCCACCAAGCCACTGCCAACAAGTGTCGCCGGGCCGCTGCCTCCGGCGAACTCCATACACCGACGAGCCTCCATTCTCCCAAGCCGCAAGCAGATGTTGCGATGGGCTGAAAACGCATGTTGCAAGCATATGTTTCAAGTGTTTTGGATGTTTCATATGTATGTTGCAAAAATAGATCGGAATGTTACATATGTTGTAAGTTGCAAGTGTTTTATCTGAATGCTGCATATGTTTCACACATATGTTGTAAGTATATGTTTCAAGTGTTTCATCTGCTTTAGACGTATACTGCATTCAAGTGTTTCATGTTTCAGAGGTATGTCCAGAGAGTCATGGCGGCATGGCCTGGACGCCGGGGGATGGGGTGCGACGAGCCAGGGATTGGCAGATGGGGCGCGCTGGGGTCATGCGGACGGGGCGTGCTTGTCCTCATCCCGACTCCTGGGTCCCGCCCGCGCGAGAGAGGATGGGGTCAGGGGGAATGAGCTGCGGGCGCGGTGTTTCTCGTGGGCGTGCGTGACAGAGGAGGCACGGACGTCCGAACTCGCGGAGAGAGAGGAGGGGCCAAGGAGAAGGAGCGCCGGGCGTGACATCTGTCGGCGCGCGTGACAGAGGAGGCGTGGGCGTCTGGACGGGCGCTTTTGTCCATACATCCGGGCGCTAGTATCTCCTAAAAGAATAGTCCGACAATTGCTCTCTTGTGTTCTCTTCTGTATTTGTGTTGCTGTCTAGAGCGAGTGTCGATCCCACGTCAACGACGTGTTTTACAACAAAGACGACCTGACCTGGCCACTTTGGTCGGAAATTCCCGGTGACGTACGCACCCATCTGCTTGCATTATTTTCTGTATACTTGAGGCTTACGCAAACTCCTAAGTCTCCGTGTAAGGAAGAAACCTCATCTCATTTGCCGAGTAATTTTGGCACCATCTAATATCGTTCTCCAGCTACTACATATAGTGCACTTTCTTGTTCAACTACAAGGATCAGCAATACCAGGCTGCACTTACGTCAACGAACATCATGGGCAACTCTTCGTCTAGCGGTATTTGGAGTTCTCTTCTGTAGTACAGTACTGAGTTTAGCTGCTGCTGTGATCTTTAATACTTCTGTTTTGTGTTTCAGGCCGATCAAAGTTGGGGCAGGGCCAGGGATCCAAGGTGGCGCCTTCTTGTTCAGCTGAGCAGAGCCAGCAGACTACTTTCAAGTGGAGCATCGATGGATTCTACTCACTCCTTGACAAGGGTGAAGGATGGGCCTACTCAAGAGTGTTTGAGATCATGGGTCATAACTGGTATTAACAGTCTAACAGCTCCTAATTGTTTTATTGCTTCACATAGTCCCTGTGTCTAGAATTTTACTACTTTCGTCGTCTCAGGATGCAGTTCTATATTTGGTCTAAATCAAACTATTTTCAATTTGACTAAATTTATAAAAAATATTATCAACATTTATGATTCTAGATATACACATATTCAGCCTGTTCGTTTGTTGGTTTCAGCCAGCCCAAACCAACCAGCCAACAGTGTTTTCCTCTCACAAAAAACTAGCAGCAGCCAGCTCAAACCAGCACCAGCCCCGACCAGCGAACAAGCCCATTATGAAAATTATGGCATGACTAATCTAATTATCCAACAATACATATTTAGTATGATAAATATTAATATATTTTATATAAATTTAGTAAAATTTGAGTTTGACTTAGCAACATGCTAGAATTGCATTTTCTCTAGGACAGAAGGAGTGGTACATTGTCAATGATCCCTCTTTGGCGTGTTTGCAGGTACCTGAAACTGAATCCAAGGGACAAGAAGAGTGGTGACGACGAGGAGTATGTCTCTCTTCAGCTGGAACTAGCGAGTAGCTCAGTGAAACATAACACTGTTGTAGATGCATCTTTCAAGCTCTTGATATATGACCAGTCGCACGGAAATCACAGCAAGCATCTAGGTAAAATGGCAAATTAGTTCTGCTAGGTTCTTAGCTATTAGTCTATTACTCACACCCACTAATGTTTCTATGTTTTTCGCGTTTCTGTTATTCTCCAAGAGTATTCATGATTGCTGGTCATCATCAAGAAAGGAAACTGATTAAGCTTTGAGATATTGTATGTGCAGTTAGTCATAATTTCCAAACTGCAAGCAAAAGCTCTGGGGTCTCGTGCATGACCTCCCTCAGGAAACTGAAGAAACAGTCCTCTGGGTTTCTCGTCAACAACAACTGCGTCTTTGGTGTCGAGTTCATCAAAGTCACCACTTCGAAATCCAACACGACGTCAGAAACGCTATTTGTTCAAAAGACGAGCATCTTCAACGAGGCCAAAACTTACACTTGGGACATTGAGGACTTCTTTGCACTGAAGAACCCCGACTATTCTCCGGAGTTCGAAGTCGGCGGATACAAATGGTGATGCCATCTTCAGCTTGGAATGCTTGACATGACTGAATGCTATTGATTTTATCTGAATTGTCTTACCAACAAAATTTGTCCATTCAGTGCTATTATAGTTGTTCTATACATCATGAACTGAATTGTTACATACTATCTGATTCGCAGGTATATCAGTATGTATCCATCTCGTGAAGGGAACCATCTCTCCTTGTATCTGAACCTGAAAAAGACCAATGATCTTCCCAATGACACTGCAAACCTTGTAGAACTCACTTTATCCATCAAAAACAAGGAAGCTGACAATCACCGGAAAGGAACAGGTTCGTCTACCTAGCAGGATTTTCTTATGCGCAAGAATCTAGATGCCAAATTATCATTGCGTATTAATAACTTCTTTTGTGGGGAAAATGTAGGTCGGTGCCAGTTCTCACGGAAGGCTCGTAGCTGGGGATGGAGTAACTTCATTTCGCTGGAGGATTTCAAGGACTCGTCAAATGGTTATCTCGTCAAATCTAAGTGCTGCGTTGAAGCCGAGGTTGCCATCGTCGGTTCCTCCAGGATGGAATCTGGCTGAATCGCAGTTGTGCAAAGGTGGCCATCTGTGAGTGTGTGTCTGCCTGTTCGTGCCACAGATACTGAAAGTGTGGAAAATGCCAGATAATGGTTCAGACATGAAACTATCCTCAGTTTGCCCAAAATTGTCCGTCATGCTTGTTGGTATAGTTTGATCTACCGGCAATCGTATCTGTTTGTAGCGTGTGTTGATCCCATTTTCAGTGAATAAATACAATCCATTTTTTTTTCAGTTTTGTCCCTTACAGCTGAGCGTGTGTTTGGTTTAAGGACATGATGTGATGAGATGGACCTAACCCAGTTTAGAGATGGGAGGGTCCAGTTGTCTATTTGGTTGAGGGGATGACCCTGTTTTCTGTTTGGTAGGAGTAATAAGAAAGATATGATGGATAGAATTTTAACACCGTCATCTATGACCTCGGAGCCTCACATGTAACTAGTGGGCCCCACCAGCCAACCTTATATTCTCCCCCTTCTACCGCTGGCCGCATGCACCATCGTCGCCAAGTCACATGCACCACTGCTGCCACATGCACCATCGTCGCTGCCAAGTCACGCACCGCCGCCGCTCATCCGGCCCACCCCCCGCGCCAAGCTCCATCGTAGCTGGTCGCTGTCCTCATGCCAGGCTTTGCGCCACGGCCACCGGCCGCCGGCCGCCCCCACATCCTGGTTCGTCCTGTGGCTGTCCGCCGGCCCTAGGCCAAGATCTGCCGTGGTCGCGCCATGTCCCAGCCCATGGCCGCCCGCCGCCCCTGCGCCAAACACACATGAAGTTCTAGTTTGAGGAGTAAGAAATGACATGATGAAAATTAAGTATAGTAATACCATGTTACTAGCTCATCTTCAAGAGTTCTAAAAAAACTTGGTAAATCAGTGAGTATTCCAAGAGGCTAAAATAAGTAGGGAGCTTATTTTTTTGCCTTCCTCCGACCGTTCTCAATAATTTACTCCTAAAAAATAAAAAACGGATCTATCCGAAGATCTTTTACGCTAAGCTTGATCCTCATTCACGTGCTAAACTGCTAGGTTTCTCATCCTACCCACTGTTTGCGACCCCTTGCCACACCGCTGCCGCCTCAACCACCCTTAGCCAACCACAAAACAGATCCTTGATCGTCCCTGCCGGAGTAGTCACCCCCTGTGCCCCCAAGTAGCTAGGAGCCCCTCTAGCCGGCTAGCTTCGAATGTTAGACTATGCAATTCTATCACAACCCACTTATGGTACTTGTCTTAAGACTAAAAGGTTCACACTGACATCAAGTTCTTAGAGCCAGCATACTAAACATATCCTCAACAAAAGGGCACACAAAGATATTCTTCTTAGTTGCAAAATTAAGCCCTATAGCTAATTAAGCACACTTTAGCATACAACCATAGTTGTCACACAAGATTCTAGTACACAAACTAGAACTAACCATTAAACTAGAACAAGTAAGTAGTGAGGCAAATAGAACTAGGTTTTTCCCCATGGTATCGATTTCCAAATCATAATCTCTAATCCATGTTGGAGATACACTGAGGTACGCTTCTAGACACTAAGTCTCTTTCGGACACGGTGTTTGCACTAGTCCTTCTACGTAGCATGGTGGGGACAATGCAAGCTGTATGGTGTCGTGGGCTCGTAACACTGCTAGTAATTAGTGGTCGATGTGTGGGGCTTCGGTGGTTAACACTCAATGACACGGGAGGGTTTATCCTGGTTCAAGCCTCAAATCCCTACGTCTGGCCAAAGAGTTCTTCGTGTTAGAGTGCTGAGCTTACAATAAGGGATAGGAGAGCAAGAGGACTCGACCGTCCCTAGGTTCAACTGATCTAGGGTTTGATGGGTCGACCCCCTCTATGGAATTCCTACCCCTCATTATATTTTTGGGGGACCAGGGGAGTATAAGGATTAGGTTTAGTAGCTTCTTGGGTGTCAAGGAAGTGCTAGGGTTTCTTCTTCCTGATCTTCATGTCGTTGGGCGTGTCCTACTCCATGTGTGGTCGTGGCTGACAATGTAGAAACTGCCTGTGGTAGCTTTTACAGATGGCAGGGGCAGGCTGGTACTCTGTCGTTCCACTTGTCTTGGTCCGCCGTCCCTTGGCGTCTTTCATGCTCCAAGGGGGGATGAGGCCTGTTGATATTTCCTAATGACTATTGGAGGATTCCACAAGCGCACAGAACTGTCACGTAGCACTTCGCTCGGTGAGTATCGAGTGTCGAATTTATAATTTATCCCATAGGAAGGCGGAAGGCTAGAATCTATACAGGACTAGGATTTGCTAAAGGTAGGTTCTAAGTTGATCCTAGGTAGGTGGACGATATAGATGGATGAGGGTAAATTACCTAAACTAACTACTATTAATAAGCTAACCAGAGATAGCTAGGTGGGAGAGCGAGCGATTTATCTATCTAGTAACTAAGGGTAAACAAATAACTAGGCGAAATGCGATAGTATTTCAGGGCACAACCCGCCTATCAACTAGGAGAGTTAAATAGACAAGGTCTGCCACGAGCCCTACGATTTAATAACTAGACCCAACGTGGGGGAATATAGAGGATGGACAAGGTTGTCACCACTTGCCACCTACCACAATCTATCCGGAGGCCTAGCCGTATCCATAGGTAATCTATAGCCTAAGCACCACGCTTAATCAACAGGCTTACTACTTCAATTCGAGCTCTGGCGAAATGAGATTAAAGCACCCTAACCAGACGGTGGAACCGGTACTAACGAAAGACTACTAATGATAAGATAACCTATGCTACTAATGCCAAACAATAAGCACCTAAGCTCACTAATGATGAACACTAATGACTAAGTACTTAAAGTAAAGCAAGCAATACTAGAATAAAGTACTGAAATAAATACTAAATAAAGTAATGTAGAAATGAAAGAATTACAAAGAAGCTATACCAGACCCAGAAGACTCTTCCAGATTCCGAGAAGCTCCACTCGTGCTCTACTCCACTACTAGACTACTACTCTATAGATAAAGCTAAGCTAGAGAAGCTTGGAGAGCTTGGAAATGACTAGAACTGAATGGGACGTCTTCCACCGAGCTCCCCCTATTTATAGTGTAGAGCGAGGGGAGGGGTATTTGTAGGTAGCAGGAAGGTCGGTGGCCATCGGGGGGCGCCGGGTGGTGGCATAGGAACGTCGGCCGGCCCTTGGATGCACTGCCTTAGCATCCAACGGTGCTGGTTGGCTCCCAATGGTGATTGTGAAGCCAGCATGTGGTGAAACTTGGCAGGTACGTCGGTTGGTAAGTCGGTGGAGAGCTCCAAGTGTATGACAATGGGCCCATCAATCCATCATGAGTTAATCTTGGCCCTTGATCAAACCGACTTGAATGGAGGCTTCCCATTGGATGAGGAGTGGCTCCCACGGATCACTAACGTGGCATGGCCATAGGTGGGGCCGGGCGGCACCTATCTGTGGGCCCAGGTGGCCCTGCGACGTCCACTTGCTCCTATGGTCCATGTTTGTCACCATTTTGGTCAAAATTTATCATATTTCCTACATACAAATAATTCTCTAAGTACAAGTGGAACTAGGTGAAATTTAAACATAATTCTTCACATGTGATGATGATTTTCCATACTTTTGGGTGGAATGTTGATGGTCAAAACGGGTGTTAGTGACCGTCAACAAGCTCCCCCAAGCTACCCCTTTGCTGTCCTCAGCAAAGATGCGGGTTTAGCATGGAATAGGTTATTGGATCAGGAGTTGCGTACAATGTAACGCCCTGCAAAAACTTATATACAAATAGATACTATCTCTTGAATTGAATATGTTAGCACTTAGAAATTTCACCATCAGTTTTAGCAATGTGGGGCTTATAGCTTTCACCTTGATACAAGCAAGTGCAAGAGAGTGTAGCTAGATAGATACTTTCTGCCTACTCTGGTTTAGCTCAAACTTCCCGGAGGTTTTCAAATGATTTAAAAGAAAACTTGTCTAAGTTCCTCAGATGGTACACTCAAGTCACTCAATGGTGTTTGAAATCCTCACAAAGGCCATGAATGTTAGCCTTAATTTCTATCCTAAAGCTTATGTGGAGCTCAAGGCAGGGGTAAAAGCATAGATTACTTGAATTGAATATATTTCTAAGTCAAACACTTGGATCACAAGGAGCAACAAATCATACAAATTGATCAAGATGTGTATGTGTCTAGTATATTTGGTGGAAGTGGTACTCCTTTGAGAAGTTTCCCTTCTCTAGCTTCTTTTTGAGAGGGCATGGCTACTTTCTTTTTCTCACTCTCTTTCTTTCTCTCTCTCTCTCTCTCTCTTTTTAGAACACTAGAGCTTTTTGCTCTTTTATTCTCTCTCACTTCTTTTTTCTTCTGTAGCCCATGCCTCTCTTTTGATGTAAGATAGCTAGAGAGGTAACTTTGATTTTCATAGAGCAATAACAAATGGAATGCATATGTGGTTGCGTATCCCCTAGTGTAGGAATAGCATATGTGGGTGTACGTGATCTTGATAAAAAAGCATGAAAAGTTTCTCTACTCAGATCAGCAAGGCTTAAAAAAAGCTCAAAACAAACTAGCAGCTTTTATTGTGGCTTTATCATGTATGAATGTGTAATTAAATATTTGGCTCTGGTAGGAATTTATCACCATTGAGGAACTTCTAGCAAGAGAGTTTTAGCATTTTTGCAAAACAAAACTCCAGGTTGTCTTTACTATTCCTTAGATAGGTTCAAAGATTTACCCTAATCATGACTACAACACATCTCACAAAAGCCTATTCTTGGTTCTAGCATTTGCAACCCACTAGAACATTCAACTTAAGATAAACTCTAAGTTTATCATGCTCAAAACTTAAGAAGTATAAGGTTGTATGACAAACTTTTGCAAAGTATCACAGAGCTACTATTCATCATCTCCAATTAATTTTATCATCATTTTATTAGAGCATAGTTTTTCTTAGAACAAATTTAAAGGCACTCCTCTTTTACATTCTATGATCATAAATATTGAAACATAAAGCAAACATGAATGTGAAGAGAAGGTTTAAGATTTTCATACCTGAGCGGGGAGAGATGTCTCCCCCTAAGCTTGTCTTTTATATAGGTTGGAATGTCTTCTAGCGGCTCTTTTGGTTCTTTTCTTTATTGACTAACTAATTACTATTAGAATGCAATAAATGACTAGCTAAACCTATAACTACTAAATAACTTATTCAGCAGGGATGCTACTGAATTTTATTCATGAGAGCCACTTGTACTTGCATGATTAGTGTCATATTGCACATTTGAGTTAGTGAGCACTTGCACTTGATCATCTTCATCATCATTCACTTGCCTAGGCATTAATTCACCAACATCTATGTTCTTCATGGCATTTGAAAGTTGAATGCCTCTAACATCTTCCAAGTTCTCATTCTCATCTTGGGAACCCTTGGTTTCATCAAATTCAACATCATGAACCTCTTCAAGAGTACCACCTGCCAAATTCCAAACTCTATATGCTTTGCTAGTGGTTGAGTATCCAAGCAAAAATCCTTCACCACATTTCTTGTCAAACTTGCCCAATCTAGTTCCTTTCTTCAAAATATAACATTTACAACCAAAGACCCGAAAATATGTAATGTTGGGCTTTCTACCATTCAAGTGCTCATAAGGTGTCTTCTCTTTCAATGGGTGACAATACAAGCAGTTGCTACAATAGCAAGCCGTGTTGATAGCTTCGGCCCAAAAAGATTGACTCACATTGTACTCACTCAACATTGATCTTGCCATGTCAATCAAGGTTCTATTCTTCCTCTCAATAAGGCCATTTGATTGTGGAGTGTACTTGGCCGAGAATTGATGTCTAATTCCAAATTCATCACACAACTCATCAATTCTAGTGTTCTTGAACTCACTACCATTGTCACTTCTAACTCTCTTGATGGTTGTTTCAAACTCATTGTGAATGCCCTTGACAAATGATTTGAATATTACAAACACATTACTCTTGTCCACTAGAAAGAATACCCAAGTGTATCTTGTATAGTCATCCACTATCACAAAGCCATATTTGTTTCCACCGATGCCAGTGTATTGTGTTGGCCCAAACAAATCCATGTGCAACAACTCAAATGCTTCACTAGTACTCATCATGCTTTTCTTAGGATGGGTATTTCCAACTTTGTTTGCCGGCTTGATAAGAGCTACAAAGCTTATCATTCTCAAACACAACATCTTTCAAGCCTCTAACCAAGTCATGCTTAACCAATCTATTCAATTGTTTCATTCCAACATGACCAAGCCTTCTATGCCATAACCAACCCATACTAGACTTAGTGAACAAACATGTTGATAATTTAGCTTCACTAGCATTGAAATCAACCAAGTATAGATTCTTATATCTAAAGCTTTTGAAGATCAAGTTAGAGCCATCTACACTTATGATTTCTACATCATCTACCCTAAATATGCATTTGAATCTAAGATCACACAATTGAGCCAAGGATAGCAAATTGAAGTTCAAGCTCTCAACAAGCAACATATTAGAAATGCTCATGTCATTGGATATTGCAATCTTACCAAGCCCTTTGACCTTGCCTTTGTCATTATCACCAAATGTGATACTATCATAACATTACTATCGTTAGTGTTGATTGAGTTGAACATTCTTGCATCACTGGTCATGTGCTGAGTGCACCCACTATCAAGAATCCAATGCCTTCCTCCAGCTTTATAATTGATCTACAAAAGAAGATCAATTCTTTTTAGTTAGCCAAACTTGCTTGGATCCTTGAAGGTTAGTGACTAAGCTCTTTGGCACCCAGATGGCTTTTTTCCTTAAGCCCATCCATGGTGCACCAATGAACTTAGCCTTCACACCATTTGTACGCTTAATAAGCACATAGAAAGAATCAAGCTTAATTGAGGATAAATTGGAATGAGACTTCTTGTTCATGCATTTTTGCTCTATATAACCAACTTGCTTGTAACTAGTGCAAAATCGATTATTGTTCTTCACAAAACTAGTCTTATGAGGAGCAAAGGCTGCCTTGCCTTTCTTGGGGGGTATAGCCCAATCTCTCTTTATAGAGAGAAGCTCTTTGGCTACCCAAGCACATAAGCAAGCGGTCCTCACCACCATAGGCTTTGCCTAAGACGTGAGTGAGCTCATTGACCTCCTTCTTGAGGGTCTCATTCTTAACCATTAGTGAGGCATCACAAGTGAAACTATCACTACTAGATGAGGTAGAAGTAGATGTGCTACAAGAAGGGTTAGTGGGAGCAACAATGATAGGCTTATAGAGTGATTCATTAATTATATCATAAGTTAAGCCTTTGTCACATGTTACAACATGCTCCTTCTCATTTTGCTCATTAAGTAAAGAGGAATGAGCTTTTTTAAGCTTCTTGTGAGATTTGCCAAGCTTCTTAGGCTTCCTCTAGCCTCTCATGAGATGCATTGAGATCATCAAAGGCTTGCTTAAGGGCTTTTAGTTCCTTTCGCAAGTCTTTGCACTTCCTTCTCTTAATGTTAAAATATTCTTTAGCATCTTCTAATATGTCAATTAGTTCATCTTTAGTGGGTTCATCGTCATTGTCACTTCCACTTTCACTTTCATTATCATGTTCCTCATCATATCCATCATCACAAGTTTATACCTTAGTGGCCTTAGCCATGAAGCATGATGGAGTGTCGAAGAGAGAAGGCTTCTCATTTATAGAAATGCTTGCAAGAGCCTTCTTCTTGGTGGTCTTGTCATCATCACTATCATCATCATCACTTGTGGAAGCATCACTATCCCAAGTGACCACATATGAACCACCCTTCTTCTTCTTCTTGAAGGTCATCTTGTCCTTCTTCTCTTTTTTTTCCTTCTTGTCCTTCTTGCTCTTCTTGTCATCATCATCATTGTCGCTATTATATGGGCATTGAGCAACAAGATGATCCTTGCTTCTACACTTGAAGCACCTTCTTGACTCTTCCTTATTCTTGGATGAAGACTTCTTTCTTCTAGCACGGTAGCCCTTCTTCACCATGAACTTACCAAATCTCTTCACAAAGAGAGCCATCTTCTCATCATCCATCTCATCAAAGCTCAAGTCTTCATCTTCACTTGATGATTCTTGCTTTGTCTTTCCCTTGGATGATGTGGCCTTGAATGCCACACTCTTCTTCTTGTCATCCTTCTTGCCATCTTTCTTCTCTCTCTTTTCTTCCTTCTCATCATCATCTCTATAAGCATCATCGATCATGATATCTCCCAAGATTTGGTTTGGTGTCATTGTGTCCAAACCGGTCCTCACTAGCAAGGTGGCCAACATGCCAAATCTTGCGGGTAAGCATCTCAAGAACTTATGAGAGAAGTCCTTGTCCTCCATCTTCTCACCAAGTGCTTTGAGATCATTGACAAGCACTTCCATTCGATGGAACATGTCTGGCACACTCTCATCTTCCTTCATCTTGAAGCTAGCAAATTTCTCCTTAAGAATGTATGCATTTGCACCCTTTATTGCCTTGGTGCCCTCGAATGATTCTTCCAACTTCTTCCAAGACTCATGAGCCATCTCAATATTCTTGATTTGCTCAAATGTTCTCTTATCAATTGCATCATGAATGGCACTTAGAGCAATGTCATTATTTTGGAGAAGCACTTCTTCGGCCGTGGTGGGATTCTCCGGATCGGCAATCTCAATTTTGGTTTCTACCACCTTCCACACCCTTCTATTGATTGACTTGATATGTGTGATCATCTTTGACTTTCAATATGGATAATTTATGCCATCAAATTGGGGTGGCTTCTTGATGTTGTTGATTTGAGCCATTTTGACACCGAAGGTTGTTAAGCCTCAAATTACGGTGACCACGGCTCCGATATCACTTGAAAGGTCCTAATGGCTAGAGGAGAGGTGAATAGCCTATTAAAAATTTCTACAACAACACTTAGCAAACCGGTTAGACAAATATGAGGCGAAGCGAGTGTTGCGCTAGCCAACTAAAAATGCAAGCCATATACCACAATTCTAGTTTCTATAGTCTCAATCCACATAATGGCTATGTCACTACACTAAGTTAGTGTTCTCTCAAAGGCTAACTAAAGAGCCACACTAACCAAATTAACAAACTCTCATGACTAGCTACACTAAAGAGCTTGACAACTAGTTTGCGGTAATGTAAAGAGAGAGAGCAAGATGGTTATACTGCCGAGTCGAGGAATGAACCAATCAATCACAAGAATGAATACCAATGGAGACCAATCACCTCGGAATCAAATGATGACACAATGATTTTTACCGAATTTCACTTGCTTGCGGGCAAGCTAGTCCTCGTTGTGGCGATTCACTCACTTGGAGGTTCATGCGCTAATTGGCATCACACATCAAACCCTCAATAGGGTGCCATACAACCAACACAAGATGAGGATCACACAAGCCACGAGCAATCCACTAGAGTACCTTTTGGCTCTCCACCGGAGAAAGGTCAAGAACCCTCACAATCACCACGATCGAGCCAAAGACAATCACCAAACTCCGCTCGACGATCCTCGCTGCTCCAAAGCTGTCTAGGTGGCAGCAACCACCAAGAGTAACAAGCGAACCCCACAGCGAAACACGAACACCAAGTGCCTTTAGATACAATCACTCAAGCAATACACTTGGATTCTCTCCCAATCTCACAAAGATGATGAATCAATGATGGAGATGAGTGGGAGGGCTTTGGCTAAGCTCACAAGGTTTCTATGTCAATGCAAATGGCTAAGAGAGTGAGCTTGAGCCGGCCATGTGGCTTAAATAGAGCCCCCCCTCAAAATAGAGTCGTTGGCTCTCTACCCTCAACTTTCACGGGGCGACCAAACGCACAGGTCACGCTGACCGGATGCAGGCCCCTAGCGTCCGGTCATGGATCTTCATCCATGTGTCCCCCAGATTCAACGTCAGCCGCCTAATCCCAATGATCGATTCTCAGCGCCCTTGTGGTTAAGTGATGATCGGACGCGCCCAACACGGGATCGGACACGCCGGTGCCAGCATTGCCCGCGCACGGCAACACACGACCGAACGCGCTGATCAATCGGGGTGCCCGTGCGTCAGGTCGTTTGCATAGAGTTCTCTGAGCGCCTAAACGCCGACCTGATGCGTCTGATCTCTACTGACCGGACTCGCCCAGAGTCAGGTCTTCTCCACACTCACTCAAACCTCATACGCCAGCGTATGTCAGTCTGACCGTATGCACCAACGTTGAGTCAGGTCACCTTTTACCCCAGCGTCCGGTCATGCACCAGACAGAGGCCGAGCACGCCAAACTTCATTTTATAATTGACCGAACGCAACACCTCCGAGTTCGGTAACTGTTTCTCAGTGAAAATCACCTCCTTCACTTCACCAACTTTTCCACCCTTGCTCAAATGTGCCAACCACCAAGTGTATCACCTTGTGCGCGTGTGTTAGAATATTTTCACAAACATTTTCAAGGGTGTTAGCACTCCACTAGATCCTAAATGCATATGCAATGAGTTAGAGCATCTAGTGATACTTTGATAACCGCATTTTGATACGAGTTTCATCTCTCATAATAGTATGGCTATCGATCCTAAATGTGATCACACTCGCTAACTGTCTCGATCACCAAACCAAAAAACTCCTATGGAATATCACCTTTTCCTTGAGCTTTTTGTTTTTCTCTTTCTTCTTTTCCAAGTCCAAGCACTTGATCATCACCATGGTCACACCATCATCATGATCTTCACCATTGCTCCACCACTTGGAATAGTGCCACCTATCTAATAATTACTTAGATAAACTAGGTTAGCACTTAGGGTTTCATCAATTCACCAAAACCAAACTAGAGCTTTCAGGGGGCACCGGGGGAGGGCATAGGGGCGCCGACCGGCCGTTGGATGCACCGCCTTAGCATCCAACGGTGCTAGTTGGCTCCCAATGGCGGTTGTGAAGCTAGCACGTGGTGAAACTTGGCAGGTACGTCGGTTGGTAAGTCGGTGGAGAGCTCCAAGTGTGTGACAATGGGCCCATCAATCCATCGTGAGTTAATCTTGGCCCTTGATCAAACCAACTTGAATGGAGGCTTCCCATTGGCTGAAGAGTGGCTCCCACAGATCACTGACGTGGCATGGCCACAGGTGGGCCGGGCGGCGCCTGCCTGTGGGCCAAAGTGGCCCTACCACATTCACTTGCTCCTATGGTCCATGTTTGTCACCATTTTGGCCAAATTTGCCATATTTCCTACATACAAATAATTCTCTAAGTACAAGTGGAACTGGGTGAAATTTAAACAAATTTCTTCACATGTGATGATGATTTTCCATACTTTTGGGTGGAATGTTGATGGCCAAAACGGGTGTTGGTGACCGTCAACAAGGCCCTGGGGATCGTGGCTGATGCGTGGGCTTGACGTGCCCATCTCCTTTGTGAGTGGCAAGCCGACACACGCCCATGTCATGTTTTGTCATGCCTCGAGTATGACCCCTTGCTGAAATAGGTGGGCAATGTCACACTAAGACAGGACAACAGTATCTGCCAAAGGTGATGACCCTGTGCCTCTGCTCATGTGTTAGACTCTTGCCACGCGACAGAGACCTGTTGGGAGGTTCGAGGCATCCCAGGGTGCTTGGATCCTTGTGGCTGGCCCACCGTTCAAGGGACCACTTGGTTAGGCTCTTGCGATAGCCCTAATGAGGGATCCCAAGCCTACTGTTGAGCCTCGTTTGGTTGGACAAGACTCCCATATGATGGGGATCCTAGTAGGCTCGGGCTCTTGCCCTATTCCCGAGCTAGCTTTGCTCGGTTGGAGCCCCCGAGTGATCGGAGTCATGAGCCTCAAGGCTTTGGTCGGTGTCTAGTGAGGATGCGCGAGCGCATCCGCTGGGTGTAGCCTTTGAGCCCTGGCTGATGAGTAAAATAAGTCAGGGGTTAATTATGTTGTGGAGATATTCATCATGTTGTTAGATATTCACCATGAGTCCCCGAGCCCCTCGTGGTCTCTCTGAGTAAAAGATTTAGGTAAACCTGGTGTTAGATATTAATCATAAGCCCCCGAGCCCCTCGCTATCTCTCTGAGTCGTCTTTGGGATGACCACGAGAGGATTATCCTTCCTTGGCTGTTCGTTTGGCCAGGCCGCGGCCCCTGGACTTAGGTTGATGTCCATCGGTATTGGTGGATTGGAAGCATGCCAACCCAACTCTAGGATGGGCGACGCCTTCGGTGACCGCAAACCGGCCAAGCTTGAGTGGGACCCAGATAATAATCTCTCGGGGGCATCTGGTTCAGGTCTTCGTGCGGTGCTCCACTTACCCAATTCGCCGTGGGCCAAGCGACTAGCTCATAGCCTGGTCGTTGCTCGGATTCCCACCCCGCGGAGGGGTTCGATGGTGGTTTCATCGGCTCAGGTTGTAGTAATAGTGGCATTATGGATTAGAAGAGAAATCGTAGAATGGATGGTCAAGATCTAGATGGCTACTTAAGATCGGACACCTGAAACAAAAGCGATGATATGGCTTGATGTGGTTGAAAAGAAATGGAGTAAACGATCCATAGTGAGTTGCATCTATATAGGTTAGATTGATTGTAGATTCTTTAAAAAAAGGAGAACATAATTTCTAAACTCTTTGCTGAGTATAGAGAATATAAAAAATAAAAACTCAATCCAAAAAATTGTAACGACAGCTGATCTAGCCGCGTTATTTGTGTGGGTTACCTTCCTGTTCAGTTGACACTTGAAACTTCTTATGCGTGAGGAAACAGTACTGCGCAGGCGTGCAGGGTATAGGGTACACTCACACTACATTTTTTTTAGGAAACCTGCTACATGGTGTCAGTTCGTCATTGCTAGTGACTTACGCACCCCCTCTACTTGCATTATTTTTGCTCTTGTTGGCTTGTCCAAATCCCAAAGTCTCCAATGATAGACAGAAACCTCACCCTATTTGCCGAGAAACTATTCGCACACCAAATCAATCTCCTTCTACATATAGTGAAAAGGAACACCTTGTGCACAAACCAATAGCCTCAATACCAGGCTTAACGGACGGAACGTCGTCATGGGCAACTCTTCATCTCGCGGTATGCACTCGGATGATTCTTCTGTATTTGCAGCGCTATTTTTAGCTGTTGCTGTGAACTTTCGTACCGTTTCTGTATCTCCTAATTGCTGTTTCAGGGCGATCAAAGCCGAGGCAGGGCCAGCAGACGACCCTGAAGTGGAGCGTCGATGGATTCTCCTCACTCCTTGACAAGGGTGAAGGATGGACCTACTCCAGAGTGTTTGAGATTATGGGCCACAACTGGTATGGTAATTAACAGTCTGATCTTTTTAACAGCTTGGTTGCATCACAAAGTTCCTGTAACTACAGCAGTGTTTGCAGATTCTCAGTGATCTATTCGCTTCTTTGCAGGTACCTGAAACTGAATCCAAGGGACAAGAAGAGCGGTGACGACAAGGAGTACGCCTCTCTTATGCTTCAGCTGGCGAGCAGCTCAGTGAAGCCCGATACTGTCGTGGAGGCCTCTTTCAAGTTGCTGATATATGACCAGTCGTACGGAAAGCACAGCGAGTATCAAGGTAAATTGTAGTGACAATTTTAGCATCAAGTTAATTAACAACATATTCATATCTCTAATAATATTTCGTTTCTGTTTTTGTTTTTTACACTAGATCGAATACCTTTTTCATACACGAGAATTTCATCTTTTCCCATGATTTGTGCCTGCAGTTAGGCACAGTTTTCAGACTGCAAGCACAAGCTCCGGAGCCTCATGCATGATTTCCCTTGAAAAACTGAAAGAACGGCCCTCTAAGTTTATTGTCAATAACAGCTGCACCTTTGGTGTCGAGTTCATCAAAGTCACCACTTCCAAAGTGAGCACAACATCAGAAACGCTGTTTGTTCAGAAGCCGAGCATCTTCAACGAGGCCAAGACTTACACCTGGGACATCGAGGACTTCTTTGCACTGAAGAACTCCGGCTACTCGCCGGAGTTTGAAGTCGGAGGATACAAATGGTTACATGCTCAGCACGCAATTTTAATGCTCGACACCTGAAACGCAATACTTTGTTTTATGCATCATGAACTGAACTGTTACATGCTGTCCAATTTGCAGGAGTATCGGTATCTATAAGTCTTGCGATGGGAACCACCTCACCTTGGGCCTGTGCATGGGAAAAACAAATGATCTCCCTAATGACTCTGCGAACCTGGTAGAATTCAGCTTATCGATCAAACACCAGGAAGGCGACAATCACCGGAAAGGAACAGGTTCGCCTACCTAGACAGTATTGCAAATGCCGAATTATCATAATATATATTCTTGACTTTGGTTGGTTGGGAAAAATACAGGTCGGAACCAATTTACAAACAAGGCTAGTTGCTGGGGATGGGAAAAGTTCATCTCGCTGGAGGATTTCAAGGACTCCTCAAATGGCTATCTCGTGAAGAACAAGTGCTGCATCGAAGCTGAGGTTGCAATCGTTGGTTCATCAAAGATGGAGTAGTGTATCCTTGTCTATATTTGTGGGCTGAATCGCAATGGTGCTGAGGTTTCGACGCACGTGTAATGTGTCTTGTGTTGTGTTTGTTTTGTTCGTGCTGAAGATAATATACTGAACGTGTAAAATGCCAAATAAAGGTTCGTGGCTCATGATATTATTGCTCAGCGCGCTTAGCTTAGAAGAAGTAAAATTTGTCTACTGAACGTTTTTATTTGTAAAAATCATGCCACTCAAAACGTTAAAGGTTCAATTAGGCTCATTTAATGATATTATTGCTCAGTTTTTTGCCAAACTAAACAAGGGCTCAGTTTGCCTGCCATGTATTCCTGGTGCGGTATCACCTACATCTACTGTAAATGGCACTGCATTAAGTGTTTCAACACAAAGAATGCCTTGCGCTTTTTCTCTTTTTTTAATAATAAAAACATGTAATAAATTTATTAAAAAACAATATTTTTTTGGTATAGCCATAAATATGGCCCAAAAGAACAACAAACCCACTAGGGCGTGTTTATTGTGTTTAAGACCACTACTTGAAACTAGGAACAATAATTCTTCAAAAAAAACTAGGAACAATACACCTTTTTTTTTTCTTTTTTTTAATACATCTCTATCTATCTCTTCTTCTTTTTCTGTGCATCATGCTTTTCACTCCACTTTAATTCCTGTGCTAAGACAAGTCATCTATTTTAGGACGGAGGAAGTAGATTAAATATTCTAGGGAGCAACCAAAGAGGTAGAGGAATAGCCAATGGCATATATAATAATTAAAGTATGAAGAACTTTATTAGCACGCACAAGATTTTTGACAATTGGGAGCTGTTATACTAGTTAGCCTTTACCTCACAAAAAAATGACAATGCTTTTTATAAAGAAACTTCGATGCCTAAGTGTTCACACTCAAAGTTATCGCAATGCTTGTGGTCAGTCAAATCGTCAGAGTTTGCATAGACGGAGAAGGAAAAGTTTGCCTGTTTGTGACTCAGACTGATAGTTGGCCATTCGGATTATTGATAAGTTAACCGATGCCGTCTTTTTCAAAATGTAGCGCTCAATGAATGAATGTAATGGCCGGCAACGGCATCTCCTGTATCTTTTCGCAAACTCTTTCTACGTGCAACGATACACACTTCTCTTGCGTATTCGAGGAAAAAAATAAGTTAACCGATGCTGTTGAGTTTTGATAATAAAGTAAAGATCGCTACGGCAAGCACGACGACAGAGAAGGCAGCATGCACCAGAATGTTCATCCATGCATCCAGACAAATATTTTGTGGACAGAACCATGGTTTGGACGTGAGTCCGAGGATGACACGCAATTTCTTCTTATCAAAGCAGGGAGGTTTGGCCGCCAACCACGGCGTCCACGTCGTCCAAAATTCTCTCAACCGTTGGATCTCGCGTTTTACGGCTCAGATGGCTTGAAGCGGATTTCGTCGTAAGCGGTTTCCCCTACTTCTACTCGCCTTTTCCGGCTTCTCCTCGGCTTCACCTCGGCTTCTCCGGCTCATCGTCGGAATCCGGCCAAACGAATATATTCCCACCTCCTGCTTTAGCTTCTACACGCTTCACCTTTCCCCATCCTCTCTCTCCCCTGACGGGCGACGGGCGACGCCAGGGCGACAGTGGCTCGCGCCGGCGCCGACCCGCGGCTGCGGCCGGCCTCGCCCTCCTCCTCCTCTACCCTCGCGTCGAATCGGGCTTGCCGGACCCATGCCGGCGGCGCACTGCACGAAGCGGTGTCGGGGCGCGACGGCGCGCCGCTGCGCGTGGGCCACCGGCCGCCGCCGCCACCGGCCACGGCGTTGCGCGAGCGGGCCCCGCCATTGGCCGCCGGCGCGGGTTCCCCCTCCCCCCGCGCGTGCGGCCTCCTACTGATGTTGCGCGCCTGCTCCTGTGCAACAGGAAACCCTAGGTGCCTCTCCGTCTCCTGATCTGTCGCTGCCTCTCCCTTCTCGTCTCGGATCGGGTGCCGTACCGGTGCGAGGAGCGCTCGATGCGGCCGGATCGAACGCCGCACCAGCGCGGGGAGCCGTAATGCAGCCATCGGCCGCCGCTACGGCCCCGCCACGGCCGCATCGGCTGCGCGAGCACCCTCCGCTGACGCGGACGCACCCAGCTCAGCGTCGTCACCGGCCCCATTGACGCGACCGAAGCTAGTCCAGCTGCATCCTCTGCTCTATTTCGTCCTGCCTGACCTTGCTTGGTCCTGCTACGGTAACCTAAAAAAACCCTATATCTCATTTGCCACCTTATGTCTCTGATCCCTTGATTCTGTTTTCTATATGTATGCGTGTAGTTTGCTTGCACATACGGTTTCTGTTCTCGAAAAAAAATGAAAATGTCTCCCCTCATAGCTTATGCATGTATTGCTAATCTGGAAGGCGCATTGTTTGCAGGTTTGGGACATTGATGCGGACAAACTATGTTATCCGCAACGTATTCAAAAGGCGGTCACTACATTCTCTGCAAAGCTTCGCCATGTGACTATGTGAGTTAGCTCCATAGGAGATAGGAACGCCTGTTAAATCGGTTTCTACTGAAAAAAGGTGACGCAAAATTGTAGCATCTTAATTTCAGTGCTACGGTCTCAGGCCTAGCGATGGCTCATGAGTTATCGGCAAATGATAATAGTAGATAGAAAATGCATACATACCTGTGAATACTGAAAGCATTATAATTGCTTAAAGTATTCATTTATATGAAATTATAATTGCTTACAGTAACCATTTATACTTCATACTAGCATTCTGAAGAAAAACCGTATTCACAGGCAGCACCTCTCCTCCAGTCCTCGTCCTCCTGAATCCCGGCGCCCTGCGGGTGCCAGTCGCGTGGTGCCGTGGTGGAGAGCTGCTCATCGGCAGGGGGGCCCTGTTTCTTATCCGGTTGCTGTACAGGTGGTGCTTATTTTCCTCTCATCAATTTTCTCACGTTCAGTGATGAATTCCATGTGTTTGTGTGTGCATGCATATGTTTGCTGTATATTCTGTGCGTATGCTTAGAATTGTCCTTTGTACAGCGGGTTCGTTGCTTCTTACCACGCTGTGCTTTCTTTTGTTACCTTATGTTTCCTAGCGAATCGCTAGTTTCTGTTTGTTTTACTCCGTGTGATCGTGCTGTTAGGTACATTCAAATATCTCCTGTCAGTTCGATCCGAGTTCCCGTGCCGTTTGCCCTGATTACCGTCCTGCTGCTCTGTTCAGCGATGTGTTTTGTTCCTCGGTCATGAGGTTATCCATTACGTACTTTGGGTTTACCTAGCGCTACTGCCTCTGTTCGTCTCGGGCATTTTTTTGTTTCAATCCTTTGCTTGAGAGGTCACGAATTGAATCTGGGCTATCAATTTTGGCGCAGGCTATAGGATTGGATGAGATCTTGGCGAAATCTTGCTCCATTCTTCCTTCAGTTGGAGGTTCTGTCCTGGGTGCATTGTTTAGTTCCAAGGTTGCATCTTGTTGGATCTTGGTTCCTGGCAATTCCTATGGTGTTTATATCAGTTCTATTAAACTTGCCTCCATACTTTGCAGCAATGGTGCGTTAAAATTGGCGTCATGGTGCCTCCTATGCTCCTTAAGTGAAGGTACAACACTGCGACCGCTCACTTTTCATCTCTTTTTTCCTCATAATCGCAGTATACCTATTTGCAAATACAAAAATATCAACATTAGCTGTACTAACATGAGCTAAGTCTGGTGGAAGTGCCAACTAAGTAGGCATGGGTCTGCTTTTGTCGTTTGACAGAATAAACATATATTGAATTTTAGATCGCATCCTTAGGAATCAGGGAAGACGCTTACTTTTGGATGACATGAGTGATCCTATTTCTTACCGAAGGCATGTTTGCCTCCATGTGTGCCATTTGTTGTTGGTTGTATATGCAACCCAACTTGGGCTTCAATTCATGCTTTGGCATTCCAGAAATTTTTTGACAATTCAAGACTTGACCTCGGTACTACTGTCTTCATCTTAAGCTATGTAGACATGGCTTTGCTATTTCTTTGCATAAACATAGGTATTGATTTACCCTCCTCGCATTTGAGACATGAGCCCATCATGCATGTAACTGTTTATTTCATAAACATATTGATTTCTTTCGCAAATGGTTCTTTTATCCACCAAGCTTCTATTTCTGTACCTGCGTTGTATGTCACTGTAGCCCCTTGAACTTTCTTCATTGTAATATATATACCATTCGTGGTGCCCTGAAATAACCATAAGGAACTGTGGAACAAAAGTTGATTATTAGATAAAGGTTGAAAAAGACATGAATTTCCATGTTCCCAGTTCTGTCATTGCTGGCCATTATCATGTATCACAATATTTGCGTTCAGCTGTGTTCCTTATCGCCATCCAGGCACATGATTTGCACACATGGATGGGTGTATGTGTTAGAATTATAAAAAATAGCAAAGATTTTTCCGATCAGAGCCTTGATGAGATCAGGCTTCTGAAGTATGCTAACAAGCATGATCATGCTGACGAGTACCACCTTTTGTGTCCGTATGATTACTTCTACTATTGGGTAAAATTGAGCCTTTACTCTTGATAGATCCCTTTTGAGTGTTATTTAATTTTGATCGGGTGTTGAATTTATCTACAGCTCCACTGCTTGCTCTGCACTGTTCTGGTTCTCCATCTACCATTAGCCACCTCTGGTCATTGTCGCTCTGGCATTGGCTTCGAGCACAACGGCCCCAGCTGCAGCGCCCAGACGTCCATCGCCTGAGCTATCCCTGTCCTCACTTTTTCCCCCTTTTTGTCTCTGGTGCGTGCTCTCCTTGCGAGCGCCGAGGCCAGGCGCGTGTGTGGATCTGGCTCGCCGGCCTTAATCGCTGGAGTAACCCCACACCGGCGCGTCTGGCCCGTTGTGCATGGCGGAGGTGCGCTCTCTCCCTTCTCCCCCTCCTCTTCCCTCAGCTCCCTCTCCTCACTGTATGTATATCTTCCTTCTGATATCATGATGTTATATTGGGGTGATTGTTTGTAGTTAGCTCATCAAGAATAGTCATTTTTTTTCATGAGCTTCCTGTATAGCTCATCTCTTATGGTGACCGAGCTTTTTAACGTTTGCTGTATTTTGTTGCTGCAGGGAGCTTTGGATGGTGGCCTGGATATTCCTCACAGTGAGAAGCGATTTGCTGGTTTCAAGAAGGATGACAAGCAGCTGGATGCTGATATCCACCGCAAGTACATCTATGGTGCCCATGTTACTGACTACATGAAGGTGAGTTGTGCATGCTGCTTATCACACCACATTTCCTTTTCCTTTGTTCCCTTGTAACTTTATTGCAGAAATTGTTGACCGTCCTACATCACGACATTAGTAGACTAGAGGCTGACTAATTTCTTCTGCTCTTTATGTCCCAGAACCTTGCTGAAGAGGAGCCAGAGAAGTACCAGCCTCACTTCAGTGAGTTCATTCAGAAGGGAATTGAGGCTGAGGACATGGAAGCTCTGTACAAGAAGGTCCATGCTGCGATTGGTGCTGATCCTTCCATGGTCAAGTCAACCAAGCAGCCACCAAAGGAGCACAACAGGTATAGTAGCTACCCTCCTTATTTTTTATATCTATACACTATATATGGTCACCATAATTCTATCGTTTGCTCTGCCTTACCTTCTGTGTGTTTTCAGGTACAACCCCAGGAAGCTGACATATGAGCAGAGGAAGGCCAGCCTCGTTGAAAGGCTCAACCAACTCAACTCCTCCACAATTAAACCAAAAAATCTACTCACATGTCTGCCTCTAAATTACATTAAAGAAAGGTTAATAACGAAGCTAGAAAGGAGTAACCTTGTCTATATCAAAGTAACATTGAAATGATTTCAGGTATGTTACGTCTGTCAGGTTTTTAGTAGCGTGGAAGTTCTTAATCACCAGTGTTAGCTTACAATGCTTTGTGTGCCCTTGAAGTTTTAGGGTACTGTTCTAGAATTTGCGTTGTAAGTTCATGATTATCACGCATAGAAAATGCCATGATTTCAAAAGTATGCATAGTATATGTGTCCTACACCATAGAAAAAAGGCTCCAGTCTTTCAGTTTTTGTGCATGACATATCTACATTAAACTCATAATATTGTTTCCATGCAGAGATTAGACATATTTTTTACCTGCGCCTTAACCAGATGATTTGCCAGCGTGTCTTAACAAGATACAGTGCCCCCTAGCTTATAAGGATTTATTCATGCTACAATGATTAGGACATGACGTCCTTTTCTCTATTATTATTCCCGCCATGTTGATATGATGATGATGTCAGCTCCTGCCTGATCCACGTGCGCTATCAACAGAACGGTGTCATCTCCTGGCAGATTTGTAACCTCTTACCTCTGTGTGTATTTTTAGTTGGTTTGTTTCTAAATGCTGATACAGCTTGTGGACTACAGCGAGGTGCTATTTTGATAAATCTTAAGGTTAAATAATCATATATGGTTATATGTTGATGTACTGTGCTTCTATGCCTTATACCATACTAAAGGATTAGATCAAATGAATGAGTATGGTTACTATGGTTGGTCCAAGGTACATGATAACAGCGTGCGTTTACCTATGTACTTCTCCACGTAGCTATACAATCCGTTTGATGGCCTGGAGAAAACTAAGTGAGGAGTAATTATCACAAGGTCCTTGATTTATAGGTTCGTAACTTGCTTCGTGCCTCATTTCTGATAAGGATTTTTCCCAGTGCATGCCGTGCAAATTTCTAGGTTCAAATAATCCAGTCTCATGTCATACTTAAATTTAGTCACTATATTGTTGGAAGATATCCTACGCCTGATGATACTATTTTTTACAATATAGTGACCATCTCCTAACTCGGATAGAAAGGGCAATGGAAAATCTAATCCACAGTCCTTGTCCTTTATTTTTTGACTTCTAATTGACAGTTCAATGCTTCATCGCATTAGTGCTTCTATTAATGTATTTTACTATTTCTTCATATAGATCAATTTTCCCAGTTGCCTTGTAGTTAATTTACCTTGTAATCATGGCTGCTCTCTATTTGGTGCCAGGTTGTTAGTTGTCAAACTTTTTTTACCATGTGCCCTGCAATGGATTCATGATCTAGGCAGGTTAAATATATATCCATTCATTTTACTCCGTCTTCATCTAATTTGACCCTTCAATATTTTACTGACCACCTTCTAACCATAGGTCGTGACTGGGTTAAGCAATGAAACTGTAAATTATTCTTAGAAATATGCAAAATTTGTTCAAACAAGACCTTAGGTCTACCTGCTGTAGCACTCACCATTTTGCCTCCATTTTCTATTTTTCAGATCTTCGTCCATAATAATTTAAGACAATTACAGCAGAGAAAATGGGTTTGATCCCCTCCAGCCACACACAGGTATGCAGATTTTTACAGCAATCATGTCAGATTACATGATTATTGTTCATGATGAAGATTAGACACGCCTATGAATTCTAACATAATCTGTATACCCTTCAATTTTATATGCCAGACCTATACGCGTGATTTGCCGGCGCGCGCGATGGCGCACGTGATGCACTAGTACTATACTACTTGGGGCCTAGTAGTCCGTTTATTAGTCCAGCGAGTTAATTTGGAAAGGAAAATATTATTTGGACCTTGATCGGACAACTTTGAGCCAGCAATAATTAATCGGCAAGCGGCTCCCGTTCACAAACCCGCTCGCCCCCTCACGTAAAATCGAATAGAATCGCGTCCGCTCCGCCCGCGCAATAGGAGAGAGCGCCCGCCGCGCCCACGTCACCACGCGTCTGCGCCATTGCTCCCAACCACCAGATGCAACAGAAGGTGGTAGGAGAGATGCAACACCCGATCTACTTTTGAAACATCAAAAAACAACGGTTGCAACATACGTTTGAAGGCAGTTGAAACACTTGAAACATGCTTATGAAACACTTGAAAAACACACCTGAAACACACTTGAAAACCATTGCAACCATACGCAACATCCGAATAAAATACATGCAACATATGTGTGAAACATATGAAACATCCAGATAAACACAATTGCAACATGCGCCCGGAAAACACAGATGAAACATACCTCTGAAAATATCTGAAACACTCGAAACATACTATTGCAACATGCCTCTGAAAACAATTGCAACATATGCAACATCCCCGATCTACTTTTGCAACATTCATATGATTCAATTGCAACATACCTCTGAAATGTCTGAAATAATTGAAACATACAATTGCAACATAGAGGGGGGAGAGAGAGCCTGGCGCGGGGAGCGCCATGGCTGCCGGATCTGCAGGCATTGGGGGCTCTCGGTAGGGGAGGATGCCGGTGTGGGGGGAGGGGCGCCGCCGGGGTGGGGGAGGAGGACGCCAGGGTGGGGAAAGAAGCCGCCAGGGGTCGGGGAACATAGGCGAGGGGGAGGCTGCACTGGTCGATTCCGGCTGCCAGGGATCGGCGGAAACGGCCAGCGGTGGCTGCTCAGGAGCCTGGCCATCGCCGATGGTGGCGATGAGGACCGCCACGACGGTCGACGGCCTGCGCGCTATCGCGGTGCGACCACCGCTTCCACATCAAGTGCTAGGGTGGGGAGAAGGCCACCGGGGTGGGGAGGAGGATGCCGGGGTGGGGGAAGGAGCTGGCGGGGTGGGGGAGGAGGACGCCGGGGGTGGGGGTAGGAGCCGCCGCCGGCCAGGAAGCAGCGATGGCTATGTCATTGGGTGTGGGCACGGGACACGAAAGGATAAGAATGAATGAGGGGCGCGAGCAGTGCAGGAGTGAGCGGTCGAGGAAGGATATGGCGGAGTGCGGGTGGTGACGTGCAGCATGGGTGGGTCAGGTCGGGCGGGTCGGGTTCGTCCGTTCATTCGGACGCCCGCTACTTATCATTATCGATAATTAATGGGCTTTGAGATGGAGATTAAATAACTGAATTCTGATTAGATGGAAGAAACGTACAGCTGATACAAAGAGGGGAAATCGTGTTGCTTTCTTCAGTTGTTCCTTGTATACACACGAAAGACCAGCTGCCCTATAAATATACAGCATGTTCGCTTGCTTGTATACGATCGTGGATTATAAGCTGGAACAGTATTTTTCTCTCACACCAAAACAGCCAGCAGTAAATAATCCATAATCGTTTACGACGAAACGAACAGGCTGATAAAGGGTGATTGCCGATTGAGGTATTTCAACTATCCAATCGTCAAAATCAATCTACTATGACCATTTTACCCTCTTTTTCAACCCTCATGCTATTTCATCCCTTGATCCGACGACCATGGATGGCGTCCTAGGCTTGCCGGCCAACCTAGGGCAACTTGACGACGTCCTTGTCCTGACAGGGTCCCTACCGGACGAGAGCTTCGACGGTTTCTTTGCTAGTTTGCCTGAAAACTAGCTGTTTTTTCGCCACGCAAGCACGTTGATTATCTTTTAGTAATTTGCTTGTAATCCTCTCTGTTCTTCACCACGAAAGAGTAACATCTTTGCTGCGTTCTTTGATCCGTGGCAGCCCGGACATGCTAACCCTTGCTGGTATGTGATCGGGATCAATCCTGCATCAACACTAAGTTACCCTAGTAATGAACGGTTTATATTATTGAGGTGGTAGCAGTTGCTTCTTAGTGCCTTGCAAACAGTGTAAAACCTTGCATTAGGAGGTACTACTTGTTTTGATGAAATATAATAAAGCTATCTAGGCTTGTCCTGAATTAATTTTTCTATAACTTTGATCATCGATATCTAAAAACTTACATAGACTAGTATATTGCCCATGCTAACGCTACGAGTCATATTAAGTCCAAAGTTAATGCTATCAAATTTGAAGTACTTCATTAAGATTCAATGAAAAACATATTTCTATGGCTCCAAAAAAATTGAAGCGATGCGAGTTCAAAAAGCATAGATGTACTTTTGTCGTAAAAGTTAGAATTCAAACTCGTTTTATAAAATTTTATATGAAAATGACAAAATCACTGAATTTATTATTCTTATATTTTAAAAATTTAGGGAATCCCAACTATTGAAACAAAAGACAAATTTTAAAGTGTATGTCTACACAGTAAAAAAATGAGCAAATCAAATTGTTCTGCAACCAACTCATATATCATTATGCAATTAGGAGCATTAAAACACACAGAGTAGCATGTGGCTGCAGCCTTCACCCTTAGGGCCTGTTCGGCTGGTATTAAAGTCGGCGGATAAGCCGACTGAAGCTGTTTTGTTGGGAGAGAAAAATACTGTACATGACTTGCTTGTCTTCTCTAACGGGTACAGGCTCCTGCTGGAAGAAGATGCAAGAAGGCATCGGAAAGCTACTATTCCTTCACGGAGGCAGTCGAAAAATCAAGGCACTACAGCTGAAGGGAAAAAAATCCAAGAGACAAAAAAAGAAGTAATCAACGCTTAATCATTCGCAAGGCACGGCAGTGGCAAGACGTGGGCTGCAAATCTCGATCCGCTCCTCGTCGCTGTCCTCGCCGTGGACACCCAGGGCGCCGGCGCTGCGCATCACCAGCGACTCCGCAGCGTCCGATGACGGCGCCCACCAACCCCCCTGCCTCCTACCCTCCCTGCCCAGAGCATCATCTTTTCTTACCTTACCTTATATATCCAGTCGTATCTTCTACCTCTGGATGCTGCGCTCATCCCGCCGCACCTGCGCTCGGGAGCACGCCCGGCCATGGGCCACCGGCGCGGCGCCATCCCCCACGTAGCTCCCTCCAGGCGCCGCGCGCCATCCCGCCGCCTGGAAGCGCCATGGCTCCACGCAACATAACCCAACGCAGTGGCCGCCGACACTGATGCAGGAGATCTACAGAGGGAGAGAGAAGGTGGATGGGGGTGGGGCCGTGGGGGAGGGTGGACGCGACGGATCTTTGGTCGGCGGCGCTAGGCGTTGTGGGGAGGCTGGCAGTGGGCGGCATTGGGCGTTGCGGGGCGGCCACCAGATCCGGCCACCGCCGACGAGCAGGAGAAGGACACCGGAGCTGGAGAGCTCACCGTCGCCAGGAAGCAGGAGGCGGAGGCGGTGGCGTCGGAAGTCCCTCACGCTCGCATGCGGTGTTTTTTCCCCTTTGCGCAATTGCTCAAGCCGTTGGGTTTTCTTGGGAAAAAAGAGACAATAGGGTTCGAACCGTGGCCGCCTGGTGCGAGCTGCATGCGAGCGTGAGGGAGGCGGGAGGGGTATGACCGTCAGATATGGTTGAGTAACCAGACAGAACGGACGAGAGTTAATCCGGTGTGCACGTTTTCATGGTGGTGTATTTTTGGGTGCACACAGTGGTGTAGATGTAGTTAAGGTCATGACTATGGAGTAAGTAATTGTTGGGTAGATTTAGAATCATTTTAACTGGTATTTTATAGGGGTAGAGATAGATATTTATAACACAGAATTGACATGTACTTTCCTGAAGTTACTAACGTTTTTCCATGTCTAGGTTTTATGACGAGAAAAAAAAATAAAACCTCACAAATACATATTTTCCTGTAAGCTAACTGTCAACAATTGTTGTAAGGAAATAGTTTTTGATGGCCAACCAACTAGCAAAATTTAGTCCCTGTCGAGCTAACCTTTAAACCTTGAACGTTTTTCTCTGTCGGTAAAAGAATATTTCCGACAGCGGTCTTTCCCTGTTGGTCACGAAACATGGGATTTAAGGCCATGTGATGCTACAGTAAATATGTGCTAATAATGAAGTAATTAAGCTTAATAGATTCGTATCGCGAATTAGCCATAACTTATGCAATTAGTTTTATAGTTAGCTCATGTTTAGTCCTTCTAATTGATACCTAAATATGTGATGTAACAGGAACTAAAGTTTAGTCATAGGATCGAACACCCCCTAAAACTTTTTAGAACTGACGAGATGTGTAGTTCTAGCTAGGATTCCCTGTCACCATGACAAACTGAATTTGGAATGGCATCTGCTTGTGTGGAAATTTGGAAGCAGAACAAATCATCTCGCTATCGTCAGGCTTCATTTTTCAAAGATTCCAATTATTAACAAGCCACCCTTCGTTTTCCAGTGAAATTTCAATATGTAAAATTACACCCGTGCAACTGATGATGGCATCAACGCAGCGGTGACTGTCAGATGACTAGATGACACATTCGCACGCAAGATAGATAATCATAGATAGATTGTTTGCTGCTTAGTGGTTATATATTGCGGCTTAACAACTTTGGAAATTGGGAGCCACAGAAGAGTTGACCTGGACTTTTAGGGCTATTTGCTAAAATGGCATAAAAGATTTAATATGTGCAAGTATGTTCAGTTACAGAGAGATTTTTTTTTCTGGGTCATGAAGCTGAATAAAATTTAGACGCCATAGACTGGTAATGCGTCCATTGCTAGGAAATTTCTTGTGGCGTAGACCTCTGGGTTCTGTCCTTTTGTGTTGGTCCTAGCGGCCAAAAAGAAGAAACCTCACCTCAATTACCCGGAATTTCTCAAAGACTTTCAGAGAGTTGTACTTATAACGTGCAATCATAGGTGCCTGAAGCAAGAGCAGGAAAACTCTTCCAACAAGCAATCATGGGTGCCTGCGCCTCTTCATCTCGTGGTAACACATCGATTTCGCTTTCTTTTCTGCTTCTTCTAGCGATTTCACCTGTTATTACACTTGGTATGATCACCTACTGTACATATATGGATTGTGGTTTCCTTTCAGGTCGATCAAACCATGGCAAGAACCAGAAATCCGCGAAGGTTGCGGCAATTCCATCTACTCCGGCGGTGCAGGCAGGCCGTGCTGCTGCCTCTTCTGAAATGGAAGAAAAGAGCAGCTTCACATGGAGGATCGATGGATTCTCCTCGCTTCTTGACAAGCAAAAAGGATGGACCAACTCCGGATATTTTGAGATGAAGGAGCTTAAATGGTAATCTTCCATACTGTGCCTATATATATTTGCCTTAGTTTTACCGAGCTATCTATCGCAAAGCTATATTTTCCATCTTCAGTAGAACATTTTCAAATCAGCTCAGTTTTAGAATTGCTGAATGCAACGCAATGCATGTTTGCAAACATCTGATGAGCAGTCCTTCATCTCTTTGATTTGACCTGTTTGCAGGTACTTGCAGTTGAACCTGAAGGACCGGAAGAGTAGAGACGAAAGAGACTACGTTTCTCTTGTCCTCGTGCTGTCAAAAAACTTCTGATCTGAAACCCGACACCATCGTCGAAGCATCGTTGAAGCTCTTGATATACGATCAAGCATACGGACGACATAGCGAACACGAATGTAAGATTGAAATCACATTCTAACATGGTAGGCTAGCTGGTACTACATGGAACTATACTAAGCTGATAGCTGCACTGTTTTGCTTTAGTTAGCCACCAATTCCAGACTACACAAAGCAGCAGAAGCTCCGGGATCTCATGCATGATCCTCATCGAGACACTCATGGAACCCTCCTCCGGTTTCATCGTTGGCGACAGCTGCGTCTTCGGCGTGGAGCTCATCAAGCTCACCACTGCTAAGGCCAAGCATAGTTCAGGAACACTGCATGTTCAGAAGATAAATGGCTTCAGCGCCCGGGAAGCCTACACCTGGGTCATCGATGACTTCTTAACCCTGAAGGGCCGGTGCTACTCACCCGAGTTTGAGATCGGTGGACGCAGATGGTACCAATATACCACATACATGCATACTACTAGCTAATAACAAATATAAGAAATATAAATACTCAATTTAATGATAAAGCCTAAGATGCAAGTATTAAGTTGTTATCCTTTCATCCATGATGCACTAACTCCTTTGATCCTTCAGGTACCTGACCATGTACCCTTCCGGCATCGACGGTAATGAGGAATTCCTCTCCCTCTACCTGCATATGGCCAAGCCAGACGGAGACGCTTCCCTACAGAACTCAGGGGTGCTGGTAGAAGTCAGTCTATCCATCAAAGACAAGGTGACCAGCAATCGCAACACAAAGACAGGTTTGTCACTCGGTACCTGCTCCTACTGTAACATGATCCAGATGTACAGACCGATACGATTATTTATGCTGTAGTATGAATTTGGGATATGTATTGTGTGCGTCCAGGCCGGTGCCAGTTCCAAGCGACAGAGGACTGCGATGGCTGGGGATGGGCAAAGTTCATGGCGACGAAGTCTGTCGAGGACTGGTACCTTGTCAAGGGCAGCTGCTTAATCGAGGCAGATGTTGCCATCGTTGGATCATCCAAGATGGAATAGGGATCATACGTCTACTTGTGTGCGTGTGTCGAGCCAACATTCGAATTGTGCAGCGTGAGTTTTGTTTGGTTTGTTCTGTCTTTGTGAACTCCGAATCTGAATGTGGCTGTACACTACAAAATGAAAGACAATTATTTGCCGTGACAGTATGCTGTGAGGTCGCTCTCCTGCGTCCATACGTTTGAATTTGGCCTACGACGACTTATATTGTGTATTCACGTGAGATTGTGGTGGTTTCATCTCCACTTTACATGGTGATGGTGGGTTGGACTAATCATAAGACTTTCAGATCGTAATGTACCGCTAACCTTAGGTTTTACATGAATCGCGGACAAAAACGTAAGTGGATTGACGATAGTGTGTGATTCACTCGATGTGTAAAGTCGATCTTAGCCGTTTGGACACTAGGTCATTATAAATATAGATGACCATAAGGATGAAAACGGTCGAACTCGGTCGAAAAACTCCTCAACCGTTTTCTACTTTTACATTTGAAATACGAAAGCGAAAGTGAAAGCGGACAAGCCGGACACGAAAACGAACACGAACTTACGGAATATCTAGAATTTCGGAAACGAACCAATTCGAGCGGAATTATGTCGAACACGGTCGGTATGCGAAGATTCAATACGAAATACCGACCCACAGTGCATAGCATTAAACAAGTGCACGGCCAAATACATAACAAGTTCACAACTAACAAGTGCATGATCTAGTTCAAGTGCATAGCATTAAACAAGTGCACGATCAAATACATAATAAGGGAGATGAGGCTGGGCGCCGTCTATAAGAGAGGACAGCTAGCCACCAGTAGAAAGAACGCAGCTGCGTGGTGAGCAGCCTGTAATTGGGCTGTATGACCTGTGCAGTTGGCCAAATTCGGTTTAAACTGAATTTTGAATTCGAAATATTTTAAATTAAAAGTAGAAAAGTAGAAAATGGTTAAAAAAAAGTGTAAACTGTTTTCTACTTTTACATTTGAAATACGAAACATCTCAAATGCGAAAGCGAAAACGGTAAAGTCGGACAAGAAAATACGGATTCGATCGGATTAAATATAGAAAATGATGCGGTTCGGTTCGGGATATTTCCGTTCCGTTTTCATCCTTAGATTGCCAAACGGGCGGCCTGACCCTAGCCCGTTATGGCACGACACTAATCAGCATGGTGCCTAGTCGTGTCATGTCGTGTCAGGCCGCCGTGCCTAACTCTCGGTCCAGGCACGGCCCTACGAGCACTTAGTTGTGTTGTATCGTGTTGTGCTGATGGGCATGGTGGCCCACTAGGCCCGTGCAAACCCAAGTCCATGTCGTGCTATCGCTGTAGTCACGTCGCCACTCCACCTTGAGTCCCAAATATCCAATTTTCTCGCCGCCGGGCGTGCTGCTATGCTCTGCACCGCATGGCCACGCCGCTACCTTGCCGCCGAGAGAGGTCAGGAAGAAGAGTACAGAGAGGGTGTCACGCCGCTGCCTCATCGCCAAAGAGGGGCCAGGGAAGAAGGGTGGAGGGGGTAGCTAAGTGTCGGTGTTTCGAGTAAACACCAACTAGTAAATTTCTAATATCATGCGTCTGGCTCGGATGGTGTGCTAAGAAGACACGAGGTTTATACTGGTTTAGGCAGAATATCTCTACGTCCAATTCATCGCTGCTGCTCGTGTTACTAGCACTAAAAATTTATAGTAGGGGTTACAACCGGGCGAGAGAGGGACATGTCCTAAGTCTCTGGTGAAAGAAGTTGTTTACACCAAAATTTGGAAAGAAGAACGCGGAAACTCGAAGCTTCCAAGATTTTATCATCAAGGAATCGATTGCATAAGGATCGATATCAGCTGATTCAGATGCGGCACCAACCATAGCTCATTGTCGTTATCTGCTGACGTCGGGAAAGATATGTCGGATTCTACAAAAAGGGAAAGATTATGGTCCAAGTTATCTTAGGTTATGAATATTTTCTCTTATACCAAATATTGTAATGAGTCGTACCTGAATAGGATTCGTGCTTAGGTTCCGGGTATAAATATTGGACCCCGGCTATTGTAAAAAGCATTCAATCAATCAATACCAATTACTTTTTTTGGCTTTATGCCAACCCTTAGGAGTAGGACTAGTGTAGATCTCGACAAGTTCTTCAACAAGCAGGGCAGCATCGGTTCGGCCGACCTCCGGCTTGTCTATAAGTACTGTCATGGCTATACTTCTGTTTGTAAGGCTGCATCGGTCCGACCGACCTCTTGCGAGCTCTAGTATAAGCTAGTTATCGATCATTATATAGTTCAAATACGGCTTTATCGGTTAAGTTCGACCTCCACTGCTCGAATTAGATTAAGGTCAAGTTATCGGCTCTACCTAAGGGTGACATTCTTCGGGTAGATTCATTAAGTTACCGATCTTGTTGATGTTCTTATTGTCATTAGTTTTCAGCAATATCAACCTGCCTGATAGAGATCGATCTAGATCGGCCTCACATCCTTTTAGTCCATCGTTTATTTCGTTACATTACGACGACTCTTACTTTAAATGACGGATTATGTTTTATCGGCTGTTATACTTCGATCTTGATCCTACATAGTACATGGTCAAGGTGTGCCTGATCTTGAGAAGGTTTACTGGCTAGTTGAATTTGGTCTATAGCTCGCTATTATGGATATGTCGATCCGGTCGATCCCCACTGTTAGTACTTTAGATTGGAGGATGCTAGCCGGTAGATTCGCTTTCGACCAGGCATGACCTTGACTGTTTGCTATGCCTGCATCAGCTAAATAGCCAATCGCCCATACTTTAACGCTCATAGTATGTTTTCATGATCCTGTTAAATGTGAATAGATCTGTTTTCTTTAAAGGTTTAATCTATTATCTTTATTATGGCTACCATCGATCCGGTCGAACCCCACTGTTAAAGATAATATGTTATATTTGAGGAGTTTATAGGTCTGCTCGTATTGAATAGTCGATTGTTCACATGCTATAATCCTTTTTCTACCTGAATCGGCTATTTTAGCTGATTCGCCTGTGCGTTCACACATATAGCATGTCTTTCATTAACCTATCAACGTATAGATGGTTTTATGGATTCTTTGGATTTAGTTTGTTGTTATCATCATAGCTGCATCGATCCAGTCGAACCTCATGTTGATGGTAGTAGATTAGATTCAGAGCGTTTGTGGATCCATTTGTACTAGACAGTCGATTTGTTTGCAAGTTATATCCTTTCTCGTTAAACTTATTGGCTCAATGCTTTACACTGGTCATATATATCTAGCTGATGACATTACTTATATCTAGATGCATTACTGTATAATCAATCACGACCAACGAGCTTTATAGTCCTTAACAACTGATTTCTTCTCGTATCGGCTATTTAGTCGATTTTCCCGTCTGACTGCTCCCGAAGCGGCACATTTGGAACTATCTAGGCAAACCAGCATATTCCACCTTAAATTACTGATAAACTTTCTCTCCTTGTCAGTTGTAGGTCAAATTGACTGGCACGCCTTCGGGAATTCATAGGGTCGATAAGTCCTGCGTTGAAGCCAAGCGGATCTCCGGGCTCATCCTAAGCAGATCCTTTCGGCTTGCTGTGTGCCTGGCGCATTGACACATTTTTGCACCGACAGAAGTGAACGGGTGCCGAGGGCTCGATCACTGCTCGGCTGTGTGTTTAGGGTTTGATGAGTTGATTGGGTTCGAATGGTTTCAATTGAGTTCTTCTCCGATGCCCCCTATTGGGGCGTCCTGCTTTCCCTTTTATAGGCCAAGGGAAAGCACGTGTTACAACGAAAGAAGAGAAGAGAATCAAGGGGGAGAAAAAGTCCTCTAGGGTCGCTGAGTGCTTCTTCTCCTTCATGCGGGTCCCACCGACCCTGTAGACGTCAGCAGGGATAGCTCCGCGTCGCGGCCCTATCCATCACTGGCGCCATGTGCAGACGTCGTCTGCCAGTCATGGCACTCCACTCCGTCCTTGCGGACATCGCGGTGAACCGATGCGCCTATGAGTGTTTGTACGGGGGTTAGGCAGAACAACACCGGTATGCCGGACACTATTCCTGATGTGAGTCCCTAGGCATGGCCCGTCATGGCCATGGGTTGTATCAGGGCATGCCGGTCTCTTCCCGAGTGTCAGAGCTTTGACACAGGCCCATACGATTAGACCTGGAGTGGTTGGCGGCGGTATGGGTCTCCGTTGGGATAGGCTTGGCTGCGATAGTGAATCACTACGGAGATGGCGCGGGCTCGCCGGAGTTGAGCGGTGGCGACGGGAAAAGCAGAGGAATAGAAAGGAGACGAACGGCGACGGCACCAGGGCTTTAAAGGCGGCCAAGAAGCAAAGAGAAGCCACGCAGGGCCTTCTCTGCGGCAGCGCGAAGCCAAGGGCGGCCACAGGCGTGCTTGGAACCGAGCAGAAGGTCGCCGGCGGTGTAGCTTAAGCGGCGAGCACTGTTCACCAAATTTACAGAATTGCCATCCGATTTAAAACTCAATTTACTCCCAAATTTATGTAACAACTCAAAAATCTCCAAAAATAAAAGTTGTTCAAAATCCAAAGTTCTACAACTTTGCTTTTGTAACCATACCCAAATTCGGTCTACATTTTGAAATGCAAATTTGAATTCAAAAGGAGACACTTTAAGTACATTTCGCCTTTTCAAATTACTTTAAATTTTTCTAAACAACTTTGAAAACTCCAAAAACAAACCTTGTACAACTCAACAAGATCTACATTTTTGCTTTAAGGCTCAACCCCAAAATATGCTCAGATTTTGAAATGGGTTTTCGAGGTAAAACAAATCACTAGAAATCAGGGTTTTCGGAAATCCACATCACAACAAATCTTTGAACTCGATCCAAATCATACAAGGCAACACTCATAACATAAATGTAAACTTGTTTTAGTGAATGCATATCAAAATTTTCAATATGACCAAATGCTTTGCAATGCATATGATGGCATGGCAGTTTTAGTATTTAAACACCCGAGGTGTTACAATCCTTCGCCCTAAAAGAAATCTCGTCCCGAAATTCAAAGTCATAGGGTAAGTAATGGAAAAGGAAATCTGTCAATCTAAAAACATCCAAAACTTGTCCATAAAACAGCTGAGGTTCCTTTACAAACATGGTTCGCCACAACAGAGCAAACTAACATTAATCTATATCGACGCAAGAAACTCGGGAAATTTTTCAAACAAGTAATCTTCGGATTCCCAAGTAGCTTCTTCTTCTGAATGTTGATTCCATTGTATCTTGTAGAACTTGATTGTCCTCCTTCGAGTAACACGATCTTTCTGATCCAAAACTCGGATAGGATACTCAGAATAGGTCAAATCAGGTTCAAGTTCCACTCCTTCAACCTCAACATTCTGCTCAGGCACTCGAAGACACTTCTTCAATTGAGAAACATAGAACACATCATGTACCGCTGCGAGATGTTCTGGGAATTTCAAACGATATGCCACTTTTCCATACCTCTCTAAAATTTGAAATGGTCCAATATATCGAGGTGCCAACTTACCTTTAACACCAAAATGGGTAACTCCCTTCATTGGTGATACTTTCAGATATACAAAATCCCCCTTGTTAAACGTCAATGGTCTACGTCATTTATCCACATAACTCTTTTGTCGGGACTGAGCTATCTTCAAATTACTTTGTATTTGCCTAAACTTGTCTTTTGTTTCTTCCACAAGGTCAACTCCAAAGAACCTTCTTTCTCTGGGTTCAGACCAACTCAGCGATGTTCTGCATCTACGACCATAGAGTGCTTCAAATGGAGCCATTCTAATGCTTTCCTGATAACTATTGTTGTATGAGAACTCGGCCAAAGGTAAGCATTCGTCCCACTTATTGGAATAGTTAAGGACACAACACCTTAACATATCTTCAAGTACTTGATTGACTCTTTCAGTCTGTCCATCAGCCTACGGGTGATAAGCTATACTATACGGGTGATAAACTAGAGACAAACTGTGTACCCCTATCTGACACTATGGTCTTTGGTACTTCATGTAGGCTCATGATTCTTGCTAAATACATCTTGGCATATTGGATCGTAGGATATATAGTCTTGACAGGAAGAAAATGTGCTGACTTAGTGAGTCGATCTACAATAACCCATATTGAGTCAAATCCTTTTGATGTCTTGGGTAGACCAACAATAAAGTCCATACTAATGTCCACCCACTTCCAAGCTGGAATAGGTAATGGATGTAATTCACTAGCAGACCTCAAATGTATAGCTTTCACCTTTTGACAAGTATCACACCTTGCTATATATCTAGCAATCTCTATCTTCATTTTAGTCCACCAAAACTTTTGTTTCAAGTCATGGTACATCTTGTTACTTTCTGGATGGATAGATAACCTAGTAGCATGTGCTTCTTCAAGAATTGACTGCCACAACTCAGAAACTTTTGGTACCACCAGACGATCCTTAAACCATAACACACTTTCATCATCTATGGTGAAACATTCCGCTTTTCCATTCCTAACTCTTTCCTTGAAATGGGCTACACCCTTGTTTTCCTTATGAGCAGCAATAATCTAGTCTCAAATATTGGCTTCAACAATTATGTTGGTCAAACTACCTTGTTGAATTACCTCTACATTCAACTTCTTCATCTCTTGACATAAAGTCAGACCAATTGTTCTTACTATCAGGCAATTGCAATAAGTTTTGCGACTAAGGGCATCTGCAACCACATTTGCTTTACCAGGGTGATAATGTACTTCCAAATCATAATCTTTACTCAGTTCTAACCATCTTCTTTGTCGCATGTTCAATTCTGACTGAGTAAAGATATACTTTAAACTCTTGTGGTCCGTATAAATATGGCACGGATTACCAAGCAGGTAATGCCGCCAAATCTTTAGAGCATGGACAACAGCTGCTAATTCCAAATCATGAGTCGGATAGTGTTCTTCATGTTGCTTAAGTTGCCTGGATGCATAAGCAATGACTCTGCCTTCTTGCATCAATACACATCCAATACCAATACCTGAAGCATCACAATAAACATCAAACGACTTCTTGATATCAGGTTGGGCTAATACTGGCGTAGTGGTTAACAGTCTCTTCAAAGTCTGGAAAGCTTCTTCACAATTAGATAACCAGACAAACTTGACTTGGTTCTTCAACAACTCAATGATGGACTTTGATATTCTAGAGAAATCTAGAATAAAACGACGGTAATACCTCGCCAATCCCAGAAAACTCTAAACCTGATGAACTGTGGTTGGCGGTTTCCAATCAAGCACATCCTTCACTTTGCTTGGATCTATAGTAACGTCTTCAGCTGACAAGATATGTCCAAGAAATTGTACTTCCTTAAGCCAAAAATCACACTTGCTGAACTTGGCATATAGTTGATATTCTCTCAAGCGGGTCAGAACAATTCTGAGATGTTCCGCATGTTCTTCCTTGTTCTTGGAATATACTAGAATGTCATCAATAAACACCACTACAAACTTGTCTAGCTCAGGCATGAATACTGAATTCATCAGATACATGAAATGAGCTGGAGCGTTTGTCAAACCAAAAGACATTACCAAGTATTCATATAATCCATATCTTGTGGTAAATGCCGTTTTTGGAATATCTTCAGGCTTAATCTTGATTTGGTGATAGCCCGACCTCAAATCAATCTTGGAGAAAACTCTAGCTCTGGCCAATTGCTCAAAAAGCAAATCTATCCGAGGTAAGGGATACTTATTCTTGATGGTCATTTCATTCAATGGACGATAGTCGACACATCACCTCAGGGTCTCATCTTTCTTTTTCACAAAAATTGCCGGACATCCCCAAGGTGATGAACTAGGTTGGATAAACCCCTTGTCAATCAATTCTTGCAACTGAGTCTTCAACTCGGCTAACTCCTTGGGTGGCATCCTATAAGCTCTTCGAGAAATCGGAGCTGTTCCTGGTTTTAACTCTATGTTAAACTGGACATCCCTATCAGGTGGTAGACCGGGTAAATCTTCATGAAACACATCAGGAAATTCACACACTACCGGGATATCTCTAATCTCTTTGACGACAGTTGCACAAACTTTGCCCACTGATCTTCTTAAGGTTGGAAGTTGGATGAGAAGTTGAGAATGACTATCTGGCAAACTCACCCTGATTGTTCTATTCAAATCATCTATAACAGCCTTATGCTGATACATCCAATTCATTCCCAAGATTACATCTATATCCTGATCCTTTAGGATAATCATGGTAGTGGGAAAAATATGCCCACCCAGGTTTATGGGTACCTAGTATACCATTTCCTTAGTACACAGACGTCCCTCGGGCGACTGTATAAAGAAATTTTCCTTTGTTGCCCCAATTGAAATTTCATGCTTTACCACAAATGTTCGATTGATGAATGAATAAGATGCACCCGAATCAAAAAGTATAACTGCAGGATGATTGGCGACAGGAAACATACCCATCATCACTGGCTCCCCTTCTGGAATTTCCCCAGCTTGAATATAGAACACCCGTCCTGTCTTCCTTTCATCTTTGCCTTTCTGAGCATTCCGATTGTTATTCTTGTTCTGTGCCTGACCCTGTTGTTGATTTACAGGGGCCTTCTGATAATTTGGATTAGACTGCCTTGGATACGGACATTCCCTTGAGAAATGACCAGGCTTGCCACAATTAAAACAGGGATACTTATGACCCTGGGGTGTTGGAGCAGAAACCCTAGAAGCATTTGTCGGTTGTGGATTCTGATAAGTTGTAGCAGGGCGGACATTTGATTGCTGACCGTCTTGAAACTACGGCGGACGATAAGGAGGACAATTATGATTTACTAGATGATAAATCACCCTCTGCCTCTTTTGATTTCCCCCAAAAGATCCAGACGACATACTCTTTTTCTTCTTGAGCTCCTTATGCTGCCAATACTTTGCCTCTGAAGCAATTACAATATTCACTGCATCATGATAAGTGACATTGGTACAAGTTGTCATCATAGTCTGCAATTTGGTATTCAGACCTCTCATGAACCATTTCTTTTTCTTGGCATCTGTGTTGACATGTTCAGATGCATACTGCGACAGATGATTGAATCTTACCACATACTGCATAACCGTCTGATCCCCTTGCTTCAAAGCAAGGAATTCATCCAGCTTCATAGCCATAACTCCCTCCGGGATATAATGGGCTCTGAAAGCAGTACGAAACTCTATCCAAGTTAACGGAACACCTGCGGGTTGCATGGCCATAATATTCGCATACCAAGCACCGGCTGCACCTCTAAGTTGTTGGGCAGCAAAGACTGGTTTCTGAAACTCCGAGCATAGAATGAGATCAAATTTCTGCTCCATGGTTCGAAGCCAATCGTCAGCCTCCAGTGGTTCATCTGCCTTGGTGAACACCGGTGGCCTTGTGTCTGTAAAATCAACATATGTAGCCTCCTGCCTGTTATGATGGCGACCACGATTTCCTTGCATCTGATTCTGATTACTTTGAGCTATCTCATGACGCAAATGAGAATTTTCAACCGTCACATTGACAAGTGCGGCTATAACATCAGCCAAATTTGTTGGAACTGGTGGTGGATCTGGAATACCATTCTCATCTTGTGAAGTACCAGGAATATACGAACCCCGCGTATGACGCATCTGCTCATAACAAACCAAACTTTACTCACAAGTCTTTATTGAATTGCAACAAAAGCTTACTCCAGACACATTACATAGGGTTTACTAATATAAACACAAACCCGCATGTACCTAAACAAGACTACTTAACTTAACTAGAACTAACTATTATACAACTCTACTCCTTTCCTCAATTACTTCAAACTTCAGGCTCGGTATCCATTCCAGAAATATTACCGCCTTCATTATCACTTTCATCGATCATTACTAATTCTTTAGGATCTTCTTCTTCTTCCTCTTCCGATTCGCTATCATTGGCAAGGATGACACCGGGGTCCATTGCATCAGCTTGGGGTTCATGATTTGGATCTAGGAGATTGCTTAGCCTATGAACTTCCTCATGCAGATAAGTATTATGTTCTTCTAAATCTTCTACATAGAATTCTAGCTCATGAGTTCTAGCTCTAGCTACATTTTCTCTATGCTAAGCTACATTTCTTCCTTCCATCATACGAACTAACATACGTTCGCAGTTCCTATGAGCGGTGGTGAGACGCCTCAATTGACCCTGTAGTTCTCCTACCTGGATGGCATCCAAGGCCCTATCTCTAGTAGCCTGTGCTAACTCTACAGAAATCCTTTGTATCTCTGTCTGGGGATCAGGCCTAGAGCTGCTACTGCTAGCACCATCATTCCTAGGGGCAAGTTGGTGATGAGGAACTCCTTTGGGTCTAGTGGACTTACGGGGTGTCTTCTTGGTACGAGCCATACTGTAGAAAGCAAGATTAATCCCAGTAAGACAATCTAACAACAGTCTCAAGAGCAGCAAGGGTGGACTACACAACTCAACCCATACACACTACCCACCTAGACTCAGAGGTGAAGAAAGTAATGAGTGAATTAATCATGATGCATGAATCGTTCTTATGAACAAAATCATCAAAGCATATAATGCACATAAACAACATTTGTTTTTATATAGGGCATAGTAAGATTACTACTACACCACACAAAACCTTTTTAACCAAATAAGGAATGGTGAGAAAGAAATTAGATAAGTCAGAAGCATTTTGGACCAAATTAACAAGTTAAATTTAGTCATCCCAAATCATTTTGAAGTTTTTGTAAATCAATACGACAGACTTTGTAACAATCGCTCTGATACCATTCTGTGGCAGAACCTCCTAAATTATAGGGCCCACATGCACCTGTCACTGTCCAACGACCTTTGACGTCTATGCATATATTCTCGGTAACTTAAGAAGACTGTCGGGTGTCCTCAGGGAACCCCGAATCATCCACGATTTCCGAGCAGGATCCCATTACAGAGTCATTGCAGTATACAACAGTTTATTCAAATATATACATCAGAGTAAAGATTAGCGAAATACTTACAATAACATAGTTTACAAACCATTTGTTTCAAACCATACAACTAAGTTCGGTTAATATTACAAAACGTAGTAGTGGAGTGGCATTATAACATACTACAGAACACACAAATAAGTTGCCCTACCCAAGGGCCACACATTTACTTATCGTCATCGCACTGAACAACAGTCATGCAGCACGATCCAAAACAGATCTGCTCATGAACCTCACCTACAACAAGGGTCAACGAACCCTGAGTACAAAAGTACTCAACAAGACTTAACCGAAAATAAAAACTGATAGAACGAAGGAATGCAGGCTCAGGGGATTCAAGGTATGGCTTTAGCAATAATCAAAGTTCTTTTGTGTAAAAGCTCTTTAACAAAATTCTTTATATAAACATTTAAAACTTCATAAGATCATATACAGAGCTGACACGATCCGTATTGAGATCACGAAACTTCGTATCCAACACTTTCTCAAACCATCCTCAAGTTCTAGTTATTAATACTACGATGATGGACAGTGAGTTGAGTCTCCATAACCGAGGAGCAACGACGATTCGAACCGATTAAAACCTAGCTGGGGATTCCAGACCACACGACATATGTAGGTCCCCGACTTACATATATCAACCTACCCTCGGATCCTCTAAAACAAGTACGGGTCTGCGCCACCCGAGAATACAGTACTCCACCAATCCAGCCCATTGCCACATGGGTACACGCTATTCCCGCCATCTCTCCACTCCCAGTGCGCGAGTAGCCATTCTTGTAATAGAATAGCCAAGTTAAGGCTTACCGGAGTATGTGGTTAGTACTACAAAGTCTCACCTCATGCAATTCAACAACGGTACGGGCCTTAATCGACACAGGCGGAAAGAACCCGCTCACAAGACCTCCATGTCTTGCGGCTCCCATACACCGAGTCCACCCGGTCTAGATTTATTACTCCACATTCCCATATCACATGATAACATAAGTAACCAAAGATCCATTTAAAACTTGTAGATGATAGGTAATCACCCGACTTTCATCGTTCTAAGCATAGCTAAGCACAACTAGGCATATACGAATTAAAACTGGTAACAGGGTAGATATGGAAAAACAAGGTTGGTAATGCACCAATTAGGTTTTCACTTAACTCCTAATTACTTAATGTAGTAAATAAAAGCAAAAGCGAAATCAATTTGTAAATCACAAGGTAGGTTTAAATGCATCCGGGGCTTGCCTTCGTTGACGGAAAAGTCCGGTTCCGGAGTCGCACCACAATTATCCAACCCGACCTCCACAGACGGATCAACCTCCTCAACTACTTGATTAACTAGCACGTGCTCACCTTCGTTCACTACATGTAGTAACAATGTCATGTTTAACATGATGCGAGATACAAAATATGATGCTCGATGATGGATGCAAAAGTTAACAACTTGAATACAACTTTCCTTCACGGTACAGTTACAAGTCAAACTAACTAAACCTTTTTCCTAACACTTACATCAATTGCCAAGGATCATTACCAACTAATGACCCAAGGACATCACTCAATAAAAAATTCAATCAAAACCTAAATCATTAAAGGTTACTATTTGCTTTTATGAATTAATTATTTAATTAAGAATTATGAAATAAATCAACTTGTTCCAATTGACCTCAAAATTTTTGTAAATGTTCATCACATGATAACTAAGTGGTAAAACAATTTTTATAATTTTTGGATAAATAAATAAGTCTAGAAAAATCATGGAAACTCATTTATTAATTAATTGAGCAATTTTTATCACATTCAAAAAGTACTGAAAACAATATTTCATATTTTTCCTAAATAATACTCATCACAGAGAGGTCACACAAAAATTTTCATAATTTGTGGAGCTCTAAATAAATCTACACAAAAATAACAAAAACTCATACTATTCATCCATTTCTGAAAATAGAAAAAATTCCATTTTGAACTACACAGTCACTGACACCCGACCCCACATGTCATCTTCAACCTCCCGTGTTGACCACGACGGTGACGGCTCTGACCGGCGAAATCTTGCCGACGGCGAGATCACCGGCGACAGCGAAGTCACCAACACGATCACAACACCATGGCGCATCGATTGGAGACACTAGCTAACTCAATTACTACACGATTCAAGCCTGACGCTGGCCATGGCGGACGTGACTGCACGGCGGTGCTATGCCGACGACAAGAGACTGGTAGCGATTAAACAAAGGGTCTAGGAAGCACCAGTAGCTCACCCTGAATGCGTTGGAGTCAAAGACCAAGCCGAAGGAGCAACAACAAGGTGGTTCGATGATCACAGCGATCACGGTGGAGCAATCTTCGACGACGGCGATGCTCCGGTGGCTGCGGTGGACAAAATGATCAAGCAACATGGTATAAAGCACCACGGCATCGAGACGAAGCTGAAGCAAGGCTTTGTAAGGTCAGAGGCAAACCGTAGCGCGCTGGCCACGGCGACGCACACACCACGATGGCGCTGCCGGTCGTGAAGAAGAAAGAAGACGAGCGGCGTTTCCTGGCGTAATCAGGCAACAACGGCTGGAGGACTGGGTTCGCAAGGAGAATATGGAGCTGGGACAAGCTTGACTGCGATGGTGAAGCACTACGGCGACGGCGCGGGCTCGCCGGAGTTGAGCGGTGGCGACGACAAAAGCAGAGGAATAGAAAGGAGACGAACGGCGACGGCACCAAGGCTTTAAAGGCGGCCAGGAAGCAAAGAGAAGCCACGCAGGGCCTTCTCCGCGCCAACGTGAAGCCAAGGGCGGCCACAGGCGCGCCTGGAACCGAGCAGAAGGTCGTCGGCGGTGTAGCTTAAGCGGTGAGCACTGTTCACCAAATTTACAGAATTGACATCCGATTGAAACTCAATTTACTCCCAAATTTATGTAACAACTCAAAAATCTCCATAAATAAAAGTTGTTCAAAATCCAAAGTTCTACAACTTTGCTTTTATAACCATACCCAAATTCAGTCTACATTTTGAAATGCAAATTTGGATTCAATAGGGGACACTTTAAGTACATTTCGCCTTTTCAAATTACTTCAAATTTTTCTAAACAACTTTGAAAACTCCAAAACAAACCTTGTACAACTCAACAAGATCTACATCTTTTCTTTAAGGCTCAACCCCAAAATATGCTCAGATTTTGAAATGGGTTTTTGAGGTAAAACAAATCACTGGAAATCAGGGTTTTCGGAAATCCACATCACAACAAATCTTTGAACTCGATCCAAATCGTACAAGGCAACACTCATAACATAAATGTAAACTTGTTTTAGTGAATGCATATCAAAATTTTCAATATGACCAAATGCTTTGCAATGCATATGATGGCATGGCAGTTTTAGTATTTAAACACCCGAGGTGTTACAATCCTTCCCCCTAAAAGAAATCTCGTCCCGAGATTCAAAGTCATAGGGTAAGTAATGGAAAAGGAAATGTGTCAATCCAAAAACATCCAAAACTTGTCCATAAAACAGCTGAGGTTCCTTTACAAACATGGTTCGCCACAACAGAGCAAACTAACATTAATCTATATCGACGCAAGAAACTCGGGAAATTTTTCTAACAAGAAATCTTCGGATTCCCAAGTAGCTTCTTCTTCTGAATGTTGATTCCATTGTACCTTGTAAAACTTGATTGTCCTCCTTCGAGTAACACGATCTTTCTGATCCAAAACTCGGATAGGATACTCAGAATAGGTCAAATCAGGTTTAAGTTCCACTCCTTCAACCTCAACATTCTGCTCAGGCACTCGAAGACACTTCTTCAATTGAGAAACATGGAACACATCATGTACCGCTGCGAGATGTTCTGGTAATTTCAAACGATATGCCACTTTTCCATACCTCTCTAAAATTTGAAATGGTCCAATATATCGAGGTGCCAACTTGCCTTTAACACCAAAACGGGTAACTCCCTTCATTGGTGATACTTTCAGATATACAAAATCCTCCTTGTTAAACGTCAATGGTCTACGTCATTTATCCACATAACTCTTTTGTCGGGACTGAGCTATCTTCAAATTACTTTGTATTTGCCTAACCTTGTCTTTTGTTTCTTCCACAAGGTCAACTCCAAAGAACCTTCTTTCTCTGGGTTCAGACCAACTCAGCGATGTTCTGCATCTACGACCATAGAGTGCTTCAAATGGAGCCATTCTAATGCTTTCCTGATAACTATTGTTGTATCAGAACTCGGCCAAAGGTAAGCATTCGTCCCACTTATTGGAATAGTTAAGGACATAACACCTTAACATATCTTCAAGTACTTGATTGACTCTTTCAGTCTGTCCATCAGCCTACGGGTGATAAGCTGTACTATACAGGAGCTTAGTACCCAATAAAGAATGCAAGTGTTTCCAAAAACTGGAGACAAACTGTGTACCCTTATCTGACACTATGGTCTTTGGTACTCCATGTAGGCTCATGATTCTTGCTAAATACATCTTGGCATATTGGATCGTAGGATATATAGTCTTGACAAGAAGAAAATGTGCTGACTTAGTGAGTTGATCTACAATAACCCATATTGAGTCAAATCCTTTTCATGTCTTGGGTAGACCAACAATAAAGTCCATACTAATGTCCTCCCACTTCCAAGCTGGAATAGGTAATGGCTGTAATTCACCAGCAGACCTCAAATGTATAGCTTTCACCTTTTGACAAGTATCACACCTTGCTATATATCTAGCAATCTCTATCTTCATTTTAGTCCACCAAAACCAAGTCATGGTACATCTTGTTACTTTCTGGATGGATAGATAACCTAGTAGCATGTGCTTCTTCAAGAATTGACTGCCGCAACTCAGAAACTTTTGGTACCACCAGACGATCCTTAAACCATAACACACTTTCATCATCTATGGTGAAACATTCCACTTTTCCATTCCTGACTCTTTCCTTAATATGGGCTACACCCTTGTTTTCCTTCTGAGCAGCAATAATCTGGTCTCGAATATTGGCTTCAACAATTATGTTGGTCAAACTACCTTGTTGAGTTACCTCTATATTCAACTTCTCCATCTCTTGACATAAAGTCAAACCCGTTGTTCTTACTGTCAGGCAATTGCAATAACTTTTGCGACTGAGGGCATCTGCAACCACATTTGCTTTACCGGGGTGATAATGTACTTCCAAATCATAATCTTTAATCAGTTCTAACCATCTTCTTTGTCGCATGTTCAATTCTGACTGAGTAAAGATATACTTTAAACTCTTGTGGTCTGTATAAATATGACACGTATTACCAAGCAGGTAATGCCGCCAAATCTGGTCTACATTTTGAAATGCAAATTTGAATTCAAAAGGGGACACTTTAAGTACATTTCGCCTTTTCAAATTACTTCAAATTTTTCTAAACAACTTTGAAAACTCCAAAAACAAACCTTGTACAACTCAACAAGCTCTACATTTTTGCTTTAAGGCTCAACCCCAAAATATGCTCAGATTTTGAAATGGGTTTTTGAGGTAAAACAAATCACTGGAAATCAGGGTTTTCGGAAATCCACATCACAACAAATCTTTGAACTCAATCCAAATCATACAAGGCAACACTCATAACATAAATGTAAACTTGTTTTAGTGAATGCATATCAAAATTTTCAATATGACCAAATGCTTTGCAATGCATATGATGGCATGGCAGTTTTAGTATTTAAACACCCGAGGTGTTACAATCCTTCCCCCTAAAAGAAATCTCGTCCCGAGATTCAAAGTCATAGGGTAAGTAATGGAAAAGGAAATGTGTCAATCCAAAAACATCCAAAACTTGTCCATAAAACAGCTGAGGTTCCTTTACAAACATGGTTCGCCACAACAGAGCAAACTAACATTAATCTATATCGACGCAAGAAACTCGGGAAATTTTTCTAACAAGAAATCTTCGGATTCCCAAGTAGCTTCTTCTTCTGAATGTTGATTCCATTGTACCTTGTAAAACTTGATTGTCCTCCTTCGAGTAACATGATCTTTCTGATCCAAAACTCGGATAGGATACTCAGAATAGGTCAAATCAGGTTTAAGTTCCACTCCTTCAACCTCAACATTCTGCTCAGGCACTCGAAGACACTTCTTCAATTGAGAAACATGGAACACATCATGTACCGCTGCGAGATGTTCTGGTAATTTCAAACGATATGCCACTTTTCCATACCTCTCTAAAATTTGAAATGGTCCAATATATCGAGGTGCCAACTTGCCTTTAACACCAAAACGGGTAACTCCCTTCATTGGTGATACTTTCAGATATACAAAATCCTCCTTGTTAAACGTCAATGGTCTACGTCATTTATCCACATAACTCTTTTGTCGGGACTGAGCTATCTTCAAATTACTTTGTATTTGCCTAACCTTGTCTTTTGTTTCTTCCACAAGGTCAACTCCAAAGAACCTTCTTTCTCTGGGTTCAGACCAACTCAGCGATGTTCTGCATCTACGACCATAGAGTGCTTCAAATGGAGCCATTCTAATGCTTTCCTGATAACTATTGTTGTATCAGAACTCGGCCAAAGGTAAGCATTCGTCCCACTTATTGGAATAGTTAAGGACATAACACCTTAACATATCTTCAAGTACTTGATTGACTCTTTCAGTCAGTCCATCAGCCTACGGGTGATAAGCTGTACTATATAGGAGCTTAGTACCCAATAAAGAATGCAAGTGTTTCCAAAAACTGGAGACAAACTGTGTACCCTTATCTGACACTATGGTCTTTGGTACTCCATGTAGGCTCATGATTCTTGCTAAATACATCTTGGCATATTGGATCGTAGGATATATAGTCTTGACAAGAAGAAAATGTGCTGACTTAGTGAGTTGATCTACAATAACCCATATTGAGTCAAATCCTTTTCATGTCTTGGGTAGACCAACAATAAAGTCCATACTAATGTCCTCCCACTTCCAAGCTGGAATAGGTAATGGCTGTAATTCACCAGCAGACCTCAAATGTATAGCTTTCACCTTTTGACAAGTATCACACCTTGCTATATATCTAGCAATCTCTATCTTCATTTTAGTCCACCAAAACCAAGTCATGGTACATCTTGTTACTTTCTGGATGGATAGATAACCTAGTAGCATGTGCTTCTTCAAGAATTGACTGCCGCAACTCAGAAACTTTTGGTACCACCAGACGATCCTTAAACCATAACACACTTTCATCATCTATGGTGAAACATTCCACTTTTCCATTCCTGACTCTTTCCTTAATATGGGCTACACCCTTGTTTTCCTTCTGAGCAGCAATAATCTGGTCTCGAATATTGGCTTCAACAATTATGTTGGTCAAACTACCTTGTTGAGTTACCTCTATATTCAACTTCTCCATCTCTTGACATAAAGTCAAACCCGTTGTTCTTACTGTCAGGCAATTGCAATAACTTTTGCGACTGAGGGCATCTGCAACCACATTTGCTTTACCGGGGTGATAATGTACTTCCAAATCATAATCTTTAATCAGTTCTAACCATCTTCTTTGTCGCATGTTCAATTCTGACTGAGTAAAGATATACTTTAAACTCTTGTGGTCTGTATAAATATGACACGTATTACCAAGCAGGTAATGCCGCCAAATCTGGTCTACATTTTGAAATGCAAATTTGAATTCAAAAGGGGACACTTTAAGTACATTTCGCCTTTTCAAATTACTTCAAATTTTTCTAAACAACTTTGAAAACTCCAAAAACAAACCTTGTACAACTCAACAAGCTCTACATTTTTGCTTTAAGGCTCAACCCCAAAATATGCTCAGATTTTGAAATGGGTTTTCGAGGTAAAACAAATCACTGGAAATCAGGATTTTGGGAAATCCACATCACAACAAATCTTTGAACTCGATCCAAATCATACAAGGCAACACTCATAACATAAATGTAAACTTGTTTTAGTGAATGCATATCAAAATTTTCAATATGACCAAATGCTTTGCAATGCATATGATGACATGGCAGATTTAGTATTTAAACACCTGAGTTGTTACAAGACTGAAGGGGTCAGGCATCATCAGGGCCTACCACGTAAGGAAGGTGGCGCCATTGATGATGTGCGTGCTCCTACTGTACGCAATGGCGCCCGAGGCGTCGTTCGATAGAACGACGCTCGTCGAGGGGGCACTCCCCAACTCTGAGATCACGCAACAGATCATGGAGGCAATGGAGCCCTCGCGGGATGATGCGGGTGCCCCCTCAATTTCGTTTATCCAGTGCCTACACTACAAGATTTTCGGTCTACTGCAACGCCAAAAAAGTGTAGCAAAAGACCCAAAAATGGTAGCCATAGTAATTTTGCTACCAATTTTTTTTGGTTAAATGTCGTTGCACTTGTAAGGGTAGCAATAGCATAATGCAATGGGTTACATTTTAGTTGCGACACATAGCCCCTCTATTGCAACACTTTTGATGCTTTTGCAACACCTGGTGAGTGTTGTAACAAAAGCAATTGCAACCACTATGGGTGTGGTAATAGTATCAATTGCAACGAACTAGGCATTGCTAGCGATACGTATTGCGACACGCTGGTCGTGTAGCAACACAATGCAAGCGCAACGCAACACAGGTGTTGCAATCGTGGTTGTTGCTACGCAGAGAAAGCATTGCAATAGAGGTTCTCTATTGCCACGTCCGCCTAAATGGTTGCTATAGGTGGCTTAGGTTATTGCAACATCTCTTGAGTTGGTTGCTACAGAGAGGTCGATATTGCCACGTTTTACGAATGGTTGCTATAGATGGCATAGGCTATTGCCACGTTACTTAGGTTGGTTGCTACAGACAGGTCATCTATTGCCACGTTACTAACTATCTGGTTGCTATAGGTAGATTCCTCTATTGCCACCGTCATCTTTTTGTAGTTGCAAGAGATAGTTTCTCTATTGCCACGATTATCGTACCTATTGCCACGACTAAATGTGGTTGTTATATGTGCCATCATATATTGCAACGCCAGATTAATATATTAATAATTCATGTTGCGACACTTTGTTTGGTAGCTTAAATTAATAATCGCAAAACGACAAATACATAATGAAGGAAGCATCGACATCCATTAAAACGAAATATAATTTGTTCATACAAAATCTTTAACAAAACACACCGAGTGTCAAACTAAATGAGAACACAAGTAGATAGCTTAACACATAATAATGTGTTAAGCACGCATAACTTATTTGAACTCATTCAATCAAAAGACTAATGTCTCATCATGGCAAATGAGGTTCCCTTGATATGTATGTTGGCCATTGTCCCACCATTCGCATGCTCCTTCTCAAACTCAAGATTCCTCCTGAAAAAATCATTGACATGCATTAGTTAAACTGAGACTAGTGGTGGCAAAGCTAATTGAACACCAAGCAAAACACGAGTCACGAAGACTAGAGTTCTATGAGCTGCAAGATACTATCAACCATGAACTTTGAAGCGTAAAGCAAATATAAACATACATGCAGCTGCCTCCCAAGACATTTTATGAGCACAAACACATCCATATATATTTCTAATCAGCAAGAGGAAACTAAGCTCGACCATATTTAGGAGCGAACAAAAGAATAGCTATGTACTTCTCCAAAAGGACTATATGTTCCTTTTAATGCAAAGAGAGATAAAAGGTTTCACATAGTACCTGTATTATTCTTTTTGGACAATGCAGATCTTTCCTAGCCGCAGCTTCCTTCAGATTGCTTTTTTTCAGTAGTATAAATGACACCCGAATTCACGCCAAATTACTTCTAGTCATGCCCTCTAGTGAGACGTTCTTCACCGCGGGAAGAAGGGGTTGTTGTTCGGCCAATTTGGTTTCTTGGGTAACTGAAAATAAATGGTTGGTGGTAAAAATTACACCCCTGACAAGAATATGACATGCATGTTACAATTAAACATTCTTCAATTATCATCAAACTACCTGCTGACTATGCATCATGTGTTCTCCCATTGTAGTTGTTACATTTTGTGTCCCTCAATTGTTGCAAAGAAGAAGAACATTTTCAGCTTGGCTCCACAATTGTGCTAGCTTCGCATTTCAATTGGGTTCAAGATCATGATTTTCAGTTCAATAAACTATGAGAACATAGATGTTGTTAATATTACCTTTTGTATCTTTGAAGCTTGTTGTTGGGCTGCTTGCAACATTAACATAGCTTGCCTAAGTGCTTCTCTATCGACCTCCCTTTCCTTGTTCATCTGTTCAAGTGGACGCCTATGTTCTTGCCTCTCGCCTTCCCTTTCAACTTCTTGAGCTTCTAGTCTATCTTGCACCGTCCAAACGATTCAATGAGGGCTTCCTCCTGTTGCGATTTGCAATAATTCAGTTTCACACCAACTCTCAAATTCTCATTAAACTTCACATAGTGAAGCACAAGCGATAATAATTCAAGAATGCTCACATGATTGAATGTTCACAAAAATACATGTAAGAATGTTCACGGTTCCAAGAAAATGGAGATATGTAATCGTAGCTTGCCGCCTAAGATTGCAATTAGCGTTAGTAGCTTGTCATGATCTCGCACATTTAAACCAAATTCGTAAATCGGGGTTTTGTGGGATTTTGATATGCATATTTAATTTAGTGACTATGAAAATGGATGAACTGGATGAAACATCACAAGTCAATACTACATCGGACTCATTACGAGTAAGCTTAAAAAAAAGAATTGTCAAAGATTCAAAAAGAAATGTCATCTATTTATCGAGAAGCTTTGAAACTAATTAAATAGTTCAAACAGATCATGCAATGAAGCAAATAGAAAGATGACCGCATACCCTCCATTCGGTATTCTACAAGTCCAACAAGATCTCAATGAAAATATGTAAAGAGCTTACTATCCTCAATAGAAAGATGATCAGTATATCTCCATTCAACTATCACAAAAATAGGAGTATGTATAGTATCTCACCTTCTTCTAAGATTTTTGCGCCTTTAGGAACCTTCTCATGTGACAATAGAGTCAAGACTTGACATTGAAATTGAGTGTTTGCATCAAAGTCAAGACCAAAGATGTTCAGTGGGTCAGAGCACTATCCTCCTCTCCTGCAGAAATTTAAATAGGCGTGAAATTTCAATGTTGCAATGACATTACAAATGCTAACAGATATCTAGACGAGTGTTCTTATAGGCATTTAATCAAACAATTCAAGTATTCCTGCATTGATTACAATACGTGGCTCAAGCAAGCAAGCGAAAAACTTCAGCATAGTTCTGTCCCATGATTAGTAGCATGCACTGACCTCAATCGACAGGTGCAGAGGTTCAACATCTGGCCGTCCTTGCTCGACACCTACATTTGTCGAGATCGCAACTACAGTGTGTGTGTGTTGTCCCTGATATCAGCCAGCCATATCTAGAATGCTCTATGTATGCAATCTGTACTTTTATGAAAATGTTTGTTGTCCCTGATGTTTGTAAATAACTAAATAAGCAGGGGCAATATTTTAATTATCTGGTTGTGATTATTAGTTGTGATTCCAACCAGGATGTTGGATGAAATGGATTATTCCTCATAGGAGGATGACTTCATATAAGAAATCGAAGAGCGAATATCCTTAGGCTGAACAATTAGCAGAAAGACAACATTGTAATACTGATAGTAGTTCATATACCTGTCTACTTGGTGTTGGGTGGACCGTGCTTTAGTTTTTGCTTCAGATGATTAATACGCAACAAGGATTGATAGGTGGGACGTGGTTGCCGATGGTGGATCGTAGTTCCTTCAAACAAAGCAGATTTTGTATTCATAAAATTGGTTAATTGATGTACCAACCAATGCACAAGTAAAGCAATTCTTGTAATGAAGACATTTAGTTAGTGATTCAATACCACATGGACATGTATACACACAGAACATACACTAAGGTTGATTCCAAATCGATAATCATGACAGTGTCATCACATTCAAACTCCCAAGATGGATCTTACTTGACTATGCAGCCTGAAACCTGAAAGACTCTGTAAAAAAAAGGTAACCTGAAAGACTCCTACCACTACCAGAATCTCCTATTTGTTGAGTGGTTGGATTCCAATATATAAGACGCTTAAGTTCAAACATCTTCCACACTGACTTTTTGTATGCAGCAGCATAAAAGAGGAGAAAATAGAGGCAGAAAAAAAACCAAAGAATCAAGAGTCCAGTTTCAGTAGGTACAGTTCAACAGCGAGTGAGAGGACCTTCTACAAATTTTGTGATCTTACTTGTCATGCTATTTCCTTACTTACGGGTCCATAAAAGCAACTAACATGAATTAGTAGCTGATCTCGCCTGATGTTTTTGAGTAAAATTTCATCCATTGCATAATAAAAATTGGGATGAAGATATTAACATTCACACATCTTGAGATACTTGGAGGGTAGTTACCATGGAGATTGAAAATTGATATCTAAATAGGATGAGGATTAGTATATTCCCTATAGTGTGCAATAGATTTTTTAGCATTGCTATTCAACATTCATATTATGAGATGATGGATCTGTTTTCAAAATTGGATACACTGCAAGTATCCCCTGAAATTGTTTGGTAAAACGCAGAAAATTGCGTTTTCGCAGAAATCGTTTAGCATGTGGAGTATAATTTTGGAGGAGATTTATTTCAAGGACAAAGCAACAAAAACAGAGTTTGACCCTGTCAGAGTTCAGGTTTCTGCTACTACTTTTGTTTCCTCCAATTAAGTCATTTCAGTAACCAAATCTTAAAGTTCCTTGACTAAATGAAAACATAAAAGTCTGAATGTTTTAGGAAAAGGAAACTTAAAGTTTCAGAAGTGTAAATATGAAGTGAACCTCTAGAAAAGGACATGGGTGTGCACATGTACGCATGATAATCTTTGGAACCGATTTAGAAACTAAGACATTCAGCTCTGTATAGCACATGTAATGTCAATTCACTTTGGCTTAGACCTTCACTAATGCAAGTGAGTTGCAAACTAAGACATTTGGGGAGGATTGACAGCTCACCGTGGGTCACGACGCAGGTAGAGGGAGCTCGATGCAGGGAGAGTAGCTGCCGTGAGCTGCTTGGTTTCGGAACGGCTTCGACGTCGCGGCGATTCCTCAGTTGCTGCTCACCGACGACATCCAGGCGGGTCACCATCGAAGCACGGTGCCGGTGCTGCCCCCGACGACGATGTGCGCTGGTCCCCGCTGGTCGAGGCAGAGGAACGGAGGTGCGGCGACGTGGCGGGAATGGCGTCGGCGGCTTGGCGAGGTCGTCGGACGGCTTCACGTTTGCGGGCGCAGGGGTCGCAGACACCGCGTCGCGTCCGGCAGCGGCCCGTCCGACGGCGGCGGCGGCGGTCGTCCGACGGCTTCGCGGTTGCGGGCACAGGGGTCGCAGGCGCCTTGTCGCGTCCGGCAGAGCAGCGGCTTGGCGAGGTCGTCCGATCCGGCGGCTTCGCGGTCGCGGGTGCAGGGGTCGTAGGCGTCGCGTCGCGTCCGACAGCGGCACGGCGATGGCTGCTTGGCGAGGTCCTCCAGCGGCGGTTCCTCGGAGCGAGACGACCTGGGAGCTGGGCGTCGTGCCGCTCGTGTGGCGGTTCTCTGGTGTTCGTCGCGCATGCGGTGGTGGGTGTCGGGGCTGCGGCAGCCGCCGCGGACGCCGGCCCGGCCACCCTGGGAACCTGCGGCGGTTGGGTGTAGGCGGTCAGGCCGGCCTCGGGGAAGCACCGGCGGGGCGGCGGCCGGGAAACCGTAGCCGCGTCCGTCGCGCCACCGAGTCCACCGTGCCGCCCCGTCCGCCGAGTCCGCCTCGTCGGCCATAGTAGGCCTTGGTACGGGCGAGAGGAGGGGTAGATCGAAGCGTCGGGAACCTGCACGCGCACGGGAGTGGGGGATCTGCGTGGCCTAGCCGCCGCCGCCGTCTCCCAACCCCGCCTCCAGCGCCGGCGGCTCCGCCCAGCCGCGCCGTGCGCCGCTGCCTCTTGCCTGTGGTGTGGGGGCGCGCCTTCGCCGATTTAGGCGCTGTGCCATCACAACCAGGAGGGCGAGGGCACCGCCGTCGCGGCCGAGAGGGGTGAAGACATGCTTTATGCTGGATCGAGCCGCTCCATGCCACTGCCGGCGCCCCACGCAACCCTAGCCTCGTGGCCGGCGTCCGGTGGCCTGACGGCGTGGGGAGAGGAGTCGCGCCGCGTGGGAGGCGCGTGGGGAGAGGAGGAGTCGTGGGGAAAAGGTGTGGCGGCGGGAGGAGTCACAGGATCGGAGAAGAGTCACGGGTGCGCGCGCATGGGAGGTCCGCGGGAGGGCAGACACACTAAACCTAGGCCGTTGGATTTGGACGAGTAACGAGAGAGAATGACTAAGAGATAATTTAGTGCATTCGTTTTGATGGTGTTATATTTTCTGGGTGCATTCATAGATGTGGATGTAGCATAGGTCATGACCGTGAAGTATGCATTTGTTGTGTGACTGTAGACTTATTCTAACAGTTGTATTATAGGGTAGGGTAGATAAATAAATGGTCACAAATTACAGCATTCTATGATGATTTTTTAGAAGGTCACATATGAACCGTCATGTATAAGGGTATTTCTCGTAGTGGACTTTGGTGCGAGACTTCCCCTCGTGGCGTCAAACCAGAACCACTCGCACAAGGGATCTGCAAGGGCTTGAGTGAGGAAGGCGATTCTCTGCACAACTATAGATGTTATTGACCGTTTTCATAGATGCTATAAACAAGGGCATGGGATAAACAACTCTTTGTATAACTCATCAAGATCTATAACTTTTATTTTGGTCATCTTGTCATTTGATAAAATTTGAACCTTTCAAATTTGAAATTTTAAAAAATGACAAGTTCGAACCAAAATTTGAGACCCAAAATGATTTCAACATAAAAAGTGATGAATACCAAAGTTGTTCAACTCATTAATATCTACAACTTTTATTTTAGTCATCTTGTCATTTGATAAAATTTGAACCTTTCAAATTTGAAATTTTGAAAAACGACAAGTTCGAACCAAAATTTGAGACCCAAATTGATTTCAACATAAAAAGTGATGAATACCAAAGTTGTTCAACTCATGAATATCTACAACTTTTATTTTGGTCATTTCTTCATTTGACAAATTCTTAGCACACATTATTCACTAATCTTACACATGTCTCATATAGTTTATAAAACCTTATGAGAGATGTGTCACATTTGTGAACAATGTCGTTAACACTTTGTCATATGAAGAAATGATCAATACAAAAGTTGTAGATCTTGATGAGTTATTCAACTTTGGTATTTATCACTTTTTTAGTTGAAGTCATTTGGGGAATCAAAATCTTATCTGAAGTTGCATTTTTTTGAAATTCAAAATTTAAATTGCTCAAACTTTTCATATGTATATATTGACAAAACCAACAAAATAAATTGATAGAGAATGATTTTAGAAAATTTTAGGAAAAAAAATCATCAGATTTGGAGTTAGTATGAGGAAGAAAAACTAGTTACAAAGCTGACCCACAGATTAAAAAAAGAAATCACACTGTTCACTATGATCATATAAGGATCATCTAGAACAGTGTGATTTCTCTTTTTAATCTGTGGGTAAACTTTGTAACTAGTTATTCTTCCTCATATTAACTCCAAATGTGATGTTTTTTTCCTAAAAATTTCTAAAATCATAATTCAGCATTTAAGTTTGATCAAACTTGTATGTGACAATGTTTTACGCATTTTAAAATTTGAAATTTGAAATTTGACAAGTTCAAACCAAATTTTCAAACCCTAAATGATTTCATATGTAAAAGTGATGAATACAAAAGTTGTTAAACTCATCAAGATCTACAACTTTTATTTTGGTCATCTTATCATTTGATAAAATTTAAACCTTTCAAATTTGAATTTTTAAAAAATGATAAGTTCGAACCAAAATTTGAGACCCAAAATGATTTCAACATAAAAAGTGATGAATACCAAAGTTGTTCAACTCATGAATATCTACAACTTTTATTTTGGTCATTTCTTTATTTGACAAATTCTTAGCATACATTATTTACTAATCTTACACATGTCTCATATAGTTTATAAAACCTTACGAGAGATGTGTCACATTTGTGAACAATGCCGTTACCACTTTGTCATATAAAGAAATGACTAATACAAAAGTTGTAGATCCTGATGAGTTATTCAACTTTGGTATTTATCACTTTTCAAATGAAATCATTTGGGGGAACCAAAATCTTGTCCGAAGTTGCATTTTTTTTAAATTCAAAATTTAAATTGCTCAAACTTTTCATATGTATATATTGACAAAACCAACAAAATAAATTGATAGAGAATGATTTTAGAAAATTTTAGGAAAACAAATCATCAGATTTGGAGTTAGTATGAGAAAAAAAAGTAGTTACAAAGTTGACTCCACAGATTAAAAAAGAAATCACACTGCTTCACTATGATCATGTAAGGATCATCTAGAACAATGTGATTTATCTTTTAATCTGTGGGTAAACTTTAAACTAGTTGTTCTCCTCCTACTAACTCCAAATGTGATGGTTTTTTTCCTAAAATTTCTAAAATCATGATTCAAAGATTTAAGTTTGATCAAACTTGGATGTGACAATGTTTTACATATTTTAAAATTTGAAATTTGAAATTTGACAAGTTCAAACCAAATTTTCAAACCCTAAATGATTTCATATGTAAAAGTGATGAATGTAAAAGTTGTTCAACTCATCAAGATCTACAACTTTTATTTTGGTTATCTCATCATTTAACTAAATTTGAACCTTTCAAATTTTGAAATTTAAAAAAGACAAGTGGGCACTAAGGGCGGTGGTGATTGAGCCGCCCCTCACAGATCGCCCCAAACCAGTAGGGGCGGCTCACTTACTAACCGGCCCTACAAATGCCATCTCAGAGGGCGGTGGGCGGGGGGAGGCCGAGGACGCCCAATGGGGGGCGCCCAACCCCAACCGCCCCTACAAAGAAAATGCCCTCATTCTCGCCAGAAGAATCAAGGCGTAGTGCATGTGACCGATGGTGCACGGTCAGCATTTACTATCGCTAACAAAGTGACCAACCACCCCAACAAACTTCAAGTACTAATTAACATCCACGCATACTTAACATCAAGTACTTAACAAAGAACTACTACTTAATGTAAAGTTTCGGACACCGGGCATAAGGACGGAGATGCTTAGATGGGGCCGAGGTTGGGGCATTTTATAACTCATAAGGTCTTCAATCATATCAAATAAATTAAAACCGAGTTACAACGAACACACCTACATAGCGCAGATGGTGGAGAAGGTTTTATCTCGAACCAGAGCTCCATGGTTCAATCTCGTGGGGAGCACTTTTTAATTTCAATATATGCGTCCCCAATTCTTTTCTTTCCATACTTTTTTTAAGTTTTAAATTCGTTGCAATTATCAAAGTATATTGCAACCAAAAATAAGCGTTGCACTTGAACACAATTTTAAACTTCGACCCCATAGATTTCGTTGCAATAAAATTTAGCACTTGCAACAATATCAAAGTATATTGCAACTGCCAAAAAAGGTTGCAATTGACCCCCACTTTTGCTTCGCCTCCAAGAGTTCTCGTTGCATTAAGTATCTAGCATTTGCAACGCTTGTCAAATTTTATGCAACACAAAAAAACCGTAGCAATAGTCAAAACCAAATGCAACTAACGTAAATGTAGTTGCAGTACTACCACATAATTGCAACCAAAATCAAGTCTACTGCAACCATTTTTCACCATTGCAATATCGTCCACCAAATGCAACAGAGCTTTGCAACATCTTGAAAACCGTTGTATTAAAGGCATGTATCGCTACCATTTTTTAGAATGGTTGTAATACAACAATCTCTGGCAACCAAATTTTCTACGTTGCAATTCTTCGGCGTTGCAGTAGACCAAAAATCTTGTAGTGCTAGGCATCCTCCGATGCGGCCAAAACCAGGGCATGTCGTATTCGTAAGTTCCCCCTCCTACCTTCTCTTCAATTGATTTCCTGACTTCTTGATACTAACTTTGAGAGGGGCGGGACCAGCCGAGGGACCTCGTCTTCATGGATCACCCGGCTCCATTTCTGAGGGATTCATCTGTGAGGGCGGTGAATCATGCCGAGGGCGAGCGGCTGAGGAAGGCGAAGGAGGACAGGAAGAGGAAGAGGCAGCGGAAGCTACTGGCATGGGAACGAGGGGAGGACACCGACAGCGACGATGATGATGATGATGACGATGGTGATGACGGCGAGGTAGCTGATGATGTCGAGTGGGACATCCTTGAGAACGAGGATGCACTGACAGGTATTGGTTCATCCCTATAGGAGTCGAGACCCTTCCCGTGTCACAGAGGGGAGGGCACGTCTAGGGAGCCAGCAGAGGCAGACCGTACCGTCGGCCTGCCCTAGGAGTCAACAGGGGCGGGTGGCTCTACTGTCATGCCTAAGGTGCCAGCGGAGGTGGGCGGCTCCGCCATTATGCCCCAAGAGTCGAGGGTAGCGAGCCCCTCTGCCTAGGAACAGGGGGTGGGCTCGAAACAGCCTTGCCCTAACGAGGCAGAGCAGAGGTCGAGGGGTTTGCCCCCCAAACGTATCTGTCGTCCAATGGTGCTGATGTGAGTTATCCTTTCCCCTATTTTCTCTGTTTTTAATGGATTTCATCGTGACTTATGCTTTTTGTCTCTTGCAGCGTCGGGAGGCAGCGTAATCCCTTGGCGTTGGCGCCGAAGAAGAGCGTCGCCCTCCAAGTGAGGCAGCAACCGTCGGCTAGCGCCAGGCCCATTTCATTCGGGAGCGGCGCCATTGCGACCGCGTCTTCAGCCGAACAGGAGCTGCCCACGGTGGCGCCCATGCCCTCGGTGGGATGGGCAGACGCAGGGGCCCAAGGGGCGCCTTCGAAGGTCACAGAGCAGCGGGCAATGGCGGCGATACCACTACCGACGATGGGACAGATGGGGCTACTTACCATGCTTATGGTGCCGACCGTGGTGGGCGCGACGCAGCCGGTCGTGACCCCGCCGACGCAGGTGGAGGTGGCGGTGGCTGTGATGGGCGGGTCACAGCCGGACGTTATCATGGTGGCGCCTGAGGTACCGGCGCGACCCGCGCCATCAGCGGCCTAGTCGACGGAGTCTGGCATGGGCTGGATGGAGGGGGACGTGACCGAGGGGTCCCCAGACGTTGTGGTGCTGGGAGAGAGGTCGGCGTCCGTACTGCTGACCCCTTCCGTCGCCGGAGGGGGTGTCCCGGCGAGAGGGGTCGGCGGTGCTTGGAGTCAGCAGGGAGTCATCTCTGGCCCTAGCGTCACCTGCGCGGGATGACTCGCCTGCGCAGGGCGATCCCCTGCTCCGGTGGACAAATCCATAGGATCCAGCGTCGACGCTCTTCACCCACGATGATGCCACCGAGAGCATGGAGTGGGAGAGCCTCGACGTATGGGCCGCGACCGTGCTCGAGGCCTCCGATAACGCCAGGGGTGCCTTGTGCGCCATTGTCATTCCCGTCGGGCGGGTATTTGCTTGATCCTGCTTTTCACCCTTTCCTTTCTCCACATATTTTTTGTATTCTGACTATCGTCTCCTTTTAGTCCCTCATCGCTCGCAGCCGGGGGAAGTCTCGGTTCCTTCATGAATAGAAGGAGACCTAGGACTACCTCATCGAGGAGGCATGGCTGCGCGAGGAGTTGACCGCTCAGTAGAGGGTGGCTGAGCTAACTCCCATTGCCGAGGAGGTGGATAGTCTTCGGTCGCGGGTGGCCGTAGCCCATTGGCATGCTAACGAGGCTGAGAGGGCGTAGCCACGGCTTCGTGCCTGGCTATGAGGCCCATGAGCTAGAGGAGATGGAAGCAGCAGTGGCTCCCCTTTCGCAGGACCTAGCGGACAAGATCGAAACCATAGTTCTCCCTCGGGGGGTTAGTTAGTTCAATAGGTTGATCATTCTTGTAATCAGAGGACAGGTGCCAACCTTTGTGTATTGCTTGAACAAACTTGCCATTTTATTTCATTTGACAAAAGTCTGTTCTTTTGTTCTTGTGCGAATGGATTTGTTTTTCCCGCTCTTTATGTGTGAAAAGGGGTTCATGCGTTCTGACCCTTCTGTTTGTTAAGACCGTACAGCTCGAGGTGTATGAGGGAAACTCTGATCACGCTAGTAAGCAAGAGTGCCGTAGCTGCCAGGGTGTAGGTCTCTCATAGTCTGACCAGTTTTACTTAGTTGTTCATTTCCACAGGCCTTGCAACTAGGTTTAACGTGAGAAAGAGGTTGGGCGTGGCGACTATTTTAGAAAGGGTGTATATATACCCTTATCAGCCCCCAAGTGAGACCCGACCCCTTGCCGTTGCTGGAGTCGGGTGTCACTAAAGATCGAGGAGAGGGTAGCGAGACTTAGTAGGAGAAAAGCGTCTCTTGTTTTTGTGTGTACCCCCTCCCTAGGATCTAATCTATTGTCCTGCGACCATGCGTTCGGTCTCCTTATGAGTTCAACTTTCCTCGAGCCCCACGCATAGCAGGAGTCCGATCGAGGGTCATCTCGTCTTTGTGTTCGTCACCCCACCCACGGTTTCCACAACCAGAGGGGTTGAGCTAATGTCACTTGCCTCGATGGCTCGAGTGACACACTCGGTGAGCTCACTAACGGGCATATTCGAGTGGAATCTGGGTCTGTCATTTGTGACAGGGTCGGCATAGCCTTCATGTGGCATCCCACTGCTCCTTAACTGGCCTCCCGATAGATGCCCGAGCCATTCCAGAGAGCAACTCAGGTGGCCTGACGGCCTCCCCTTAATGGGGATTCTGTGGGGTTGGCTCGAAGTTAGGATCGAACGAGAAGGTTGAGATAACCCTGTTTGCTTCTAAGCGGGTCAGGCGAAGGCCGCTGGGGCTCATCTATGTTTTCTCCGCTGGCTATGTTCAACACGAGGAAGCCTCGGCCCCTTCGTGGGCCGACCTTCGAACCTCGGTCAGTTCGACTCCTGATTTAGGGTCGAGCGGCTCGAGCCCTGAGCCCCATGGGTCTCGGTAGGGGTCGGCCGAATTTCATGCGTCACACCATCCTGGGTTTCCGCAACCAGAGGGGCTGAGCTAACGACACTTGCCTCGATGGCTCGAGTGTCACGCTCGGTGAGCTTGCTAACGAGCATGTTCGAGTGGAATCCGGGTCCGTCATCCGTTGATGGGGTCGGCATAGCCCTTATGTGGCATTCCACTACTCCTTAACCCACCTCCCGGTAGATGCCCATGTCGCTTCGGAGCAACTCAGGTGGCCCGCTGGCCTCCCCTCGATGGAGATTCTTTGGGCTCGGCTCGAGGTTAGGATCGAACGAGAAATGTCAAGATGTCCCTGTCTGCTTCTGTTGACACCGTTTTTTGCACGTGTCAAAATGATCGGAGTGGACTGATCGGCAAGGGGAAAGTTGCTGTATACTCTGATAACCGATGAAAGCCAGCTTGTAAAGATGGTTGCCGATAGCTGGTGGTGGTCGATGGAAAGGTTGATTTAGACTCGGGCGTTGCCGATGAGGTTGGAGGTGTTATTGTCGATGCCGATGAAGGAAGACTTGAAGACTATTGCCGATGAAACAGGGAGTATGCCGATGAAGGAAGACTTGAAGACTACTGCCGATGAAACAGGGAGTATGCCGATGGGAAGGAGGACGGTGAGATTTCCATCATAATTAAGGCGGACAGGGAAATAGATAGGAGTTGATTTCCTTTTCTATATTTGTTAGAGTATGACTCATGTAAGAGTCACGTGTTTCCTTATATATGGGCTTGGTGTCCTAGTTGTGTTTGGTTGTGTCTCTTTAGATCAGGGTATAAATATGGAGTGAGGGGCAATGTAATAAAAATATCAATCAATATCAAAACCAAGTTCTACTCCTATTTACATCTACCTACTTTTCGGCGACTTCATCAATTTGCATATTTTTCTTTTTACGAGTTCTCATTGATTCGGCGAGTTGCATTGTCTCAGTGCGACCTTCGGCGATTCTCGAGTTCCGCGTGAGTACCTCTTGGCCGTGACTTCCGGGCGTATCGCTGTTGTCGGGACCAAAGTGCTCAGATCTTCATCCTTGTCGATTAACAGTCAAATCGATCGCACGCTTTGGATATCGATTCGGTATTAGCCCTTTGTGTTTGCAGATCCACTTTTGCATCAACACATCTTTTGGGCACGCCCGGTGGGACCAATCAATCCGATCAATATGTTCAATTCGAGATCGATCGGGGAACATTATCGCGGTATCGAAGAAGATCTTAAGGAAGAGCAGAGGCGAGCTATGGAAAAGGTCAGAGAAGAATACAGCACTTTATGCGAAATCGTTTAGCCTGAACAAGAGTGGACAAGTCATCCAGAAGCAAGATTTGCCATTGCCTCGGTAGGTTACCTTTGACTCCAATCCTGGTAAACTTCAAGAGATGGTTAATTCTACAATAAATCATGCTTTGATTAATCATTCCAATGTGCTGTCCAATATCGCTTCATAATGCCGTGGTTCGAACTCTCAAAGAAGGACAAGCGTCACCGCATTATGTTGGGCCCGCCTATCACCAACCGTAACCGGCATCTCTCGTCAATACTCCATCGGCTCCCTCGGCCGCTGTGGGTACAGTGGTTACTTCTTCTCCAAATGTCGGCGGGTTTACCTAATATTCAATCTACACCGATACGATCAGATCCGGTACTACCAGGAGGACGAATTCAACTTAATACAGATCTATCGGCATCAGCTATGTCAGGTCCTGTGTCTCAAAATAGCCAGATTCCCGCTAATTGGTGGGGATATGGTATGCCTCCGAGTCATCTGCTTTCAATCTGGATTACCTCAAGTGTTTGATGCAGATGAAAAAGCTCCTATACCATCGGCCGTTTTCACCGATGGCCCAAGTGCCTCAATATGCCACAAAGAACTCTTGTGCAACCAACTCCGGGGGTTTCGGATGCCTTTGGTTCAAACGCCCGATTCAAATCTATCGGCAAGCTTCTCGCCGATACACCGTAAAGCCCCATCGTTATGAGTCAAACTGGTTCATTTATGCCTCAAGTCGGTTATAATTATCCAACAATGTCAACAAATTACCACCATCGGTAAGTTTTGTACCGATGAGTTCTAATAATGGTTGGTCGTGATACGATTACATTGCTCAAAGATACGATTCAAAGAAGATCGGCGGGTTGTAGGATTCAACAAGGTCATATGCAAGTCGGTTTTCGAGAATCAAGCATCGGCAATTTCACCGATGAATCCTTTCAACAAAAGTTAATGGACCACAAGTAACGGCAAATATGCCGATTGTTTGGAGATCGTGGGCCACAAAGATATGTGGAAGGATATCGGCAGGTACCTCCTATAGAAATTCAGCCGGGTTAAATCGCCAGGAGGTCGATGCTTTTTGGGCCGATAAGATAGCGTAAATTATGAAGGATCAGTTTGGGATAAAGCCCAAGGTCAATACTTATTCTTATCGGACTCCATACCCTCTTGCATATGATTTAATTCCTCTCCCAAATTGGTACAAGGTACCAGATTTCACTAAATTCTCTGGGCAAGATGATACATCAACAATGGAACACGTCAATCGCTTCATTATTCAATGTGGAGAGGCAGCTAGCAGAGATGAATTAAGAGTTCGATTATTTTCATCATCTTTGTCTGGATCGGCATTTACATGGTTCATTTCATTACCACCGAATTCTATTATTACTTGGGCTGATCTAGAAAAACAATTTCATAAGTATTTCTTTGCTGGAATCCATGAAAAAAAGCTTACCGATTTGGTAAAATTGAGACAGCGTAATGATGAATCGGTAGAAAGCTTTGTGCAAAGGCTAAGGGATGTAAAGAATAAGTGCTACTGATCAGTCTTTGGATGATCGGCAGACTTGCCGATCCGCTTTCAAGGGTTATTGCCACATCTTAAAGATGATATGCTTCTCGGGAGTTTGAAAGTCTCACCATCTTGTGCAAAGGATTTCTAATCAAGACACTAGGGATTTTGAACCTAAAAAGAATTGGAATAAAAAGTATCATTTGTTGAAGAAGTAGGAGATTCTGATTCGATGAAGAACCGATTATCGACTTGGTGAGTGGGTTCGTAATAAAAGGTCGATATCTTGTCCCTTTGGTCGAAAAGAGCCGTAAAAGTTTACCTTTGATATCACCAAGGCCGACAAGATATTTGATCTTTTGCTTCAAGAAGGCCAAATTAAGTTGTCACCTAATCATGTGATCCCATCGGCAGAAGAGTTGAAGAAGATCTTGTACTGCAAATGGCACAATGCAACTTCACACAGTACAAATGAGTGCAAGGTGTTCAGCAATGCCATTACAATCGGCTATTGAATCTGGGAGAATTAAGTTTGGTACTTCCAATGCCCGTAGGCCGATGAAAATTGATCAACACCCTTTTCCAAAGAAATACGTTGGAGGCCAAAGGAAGACCAAGGTATTGACGCCGAGGTCACGAGAAAAACGCGTCAATGGATCCCCAACATCGGATAACTACCGATGATGCAAAAAGTAAGGGTTTGCTGGGAGAAAGCAGTAGTTCCAAACAACCTCCTCGACCTGGCATTGTGATTACTCATCGAAGGCAGCAGGAGGGTTGGCGTCAGCGTAATGATCGATATCGACAACAGCAAGAAGAAAGACGTCAGGATGAATGGCATCGGCATAAAGATCATTGGAGGTGCCCGTTTTTTATCCATTGTTGGGAAGAAGGTATTAAATTGCCAACTGTTGAAAATTGCCCTGAGTGCAATGGTTATTATGGGGTCAATCAGTCAGAAAGGAGGTTTCAACCTGGCAATCAGGGTTTATTTATCAATGAGCCGATCGAGGCGCAGCATCGATGCATGATCGGTCAAAAATGAACTTAGTGTACATGAAAGGCTTGGTAAACGCTACTGGATATTTTCCAAGGAATCAAGAGGAGCTTGAGGAAATGGCAAATGCAAGAGTTCCCGATGAGGAAATATTCTCTGAGGACCCTAATATACTGTGTAGAGTCAACTAGGACCTGTTATCAGCTGGTTTGGAAAACCAAGTTTCCTCGATGGTGCCCGGAGGGTCTGACAAAGACGCAGAGAAGGAGGATGCAACGTGAGCGTCAGGAGGATTTATACCAAGAGGAAAATTCCTCCAATGAGAGGTCCGATCATCAGCAGTGGCAGGTAAAACACAAAAATAAGGGTCCATCGGCAGATGTTAATAGGGTATTCATATTGCCGATGGAGTTTTTGGCACTATCTGATAATGAGGAAGAAGTTGTTCTCTCTGATCAAGTAGCTCAGTTGACACTAGATCCAATGATGGCTGTTTTTGAGAAACCTACTGATGACGAGAGACAGCATCTTAAGGCTTTGTTTGTGAAGGGTAGAGTTGATGGGCAGCCTGTGTCTAAGGTACTTATTGATGGAGGGGCTACGATTAATATCATGCCTTATGTGATGTATCGGAAACTTGGTAAGGGAGATCAAGACTTGACCAAAACTGATATGATGCTGAAAGATTTTGAAGGCAATGTGTCACCGGCTAAAGGGGCGAGATCGTTGAATTGACCATCGGCGAAGAAAACCTTGCCGACGACGTTCTTTGTTATTAACGGCAAGGGTGCATATAATCTGCTTCTAGGGAGGGATTGGATTCATGCTAATTGTTGTGTTCCTTCTACAATGCATCAATGCCTCGTACAGTGGATTGGGGGTAAGATTGAGGTTGTCCCTGGTGATTCTTCTTATATCATCGCATCGGCAGAATCAGATACTTATGAGCGAACTAAATGCATATCGGGAGAAGCTTGGGAAAAAGAGTTCCTTAGAGTTGCTGATTATGAAATTCCACCGATCCAAGCAGTCGGTTCTGAAGAAGAGTTTTAATGGATAGGTTTGTCGATGATGGAAAATTAGGTCAAGGGTTCACATCGGCAGATGATTTAGTAGAAGTAGATATCGGTGATGGCGATAGGCCAAGACCTACTTTTATTAGTGCTAAGTTAGATTCCAAGTGTAAGCAGCAAATAATTAATGTGTTAAAAGAGTATAAAGATAGTTTTGCTTGGGATTATACTGAGATGCCTGGATTAGACCGATCGGTAGTTGAACATCGGTTACCTATCAAATCTGGATTTCGACCACATCAGCAGCCAGCGCGCCGATGCAACCCTAATATACTTCCTGATATTAAGGCCGAAATAACTAAATTAATTGAGGCAAAGTTTATTCGGTAGTGTCGATATGCAGAGTGGATCTCTAATGTGGTTCCTGTTTATAAGAAAAATGGAAAACTTTGTGTTTGTATTGATTTCAGGAATCTCAACAAAGCCACACCGATGGATGGCTATCCAATGCCGATTGCTGATTTGTTGATTGATGCTGCAGCCGGGCATCAAATTATCAGCTTCATGGATGGTAATGCAGGCTACAATCAAATATTCATGGCTGAAGAAGATATTCCCAAGACTGCTTTCAGATGTCCAGGTCATGTGGGGTTGTTTGAGTGGATAGTTATGACGTTTGGTTTGAAAAATGCCGGCGCTACTTATCAGAGAGCTATGAACTTTATTTTTCATGAATACATCAGCACATTAGTGGAGATTTACATTGATGATGTGGTGATTAAGTCTGGAGATGTCACAAAACATTTAGCCGATCTACGAAAGATACTGGAGTGCACAAGGAAGCATGGATTGAAGATGAATCCTAATAAATATGCATTTGGTGTATCGGCAGGACAATTCTTGGGTTTTATGGTGCATCAGCGGGGCATCGAAATCAGTAGGAAGTCTATTGATGCGATTAACAAGGTGGTTGCTCCTGTCAATAAGACTGAATTGCAATCTTTGATCGGTAAGATTAATTTCATTAGAAGATTCATATCTAATCTGTCGGGTGAGATCAAGGCTTTCAAATCCACTACTTAAATTGAAAGCCGATCGAGAATTTGTATGGGGAGCCGAAAGCAGTGATTAGCCCTCGATGAGATTAAGAAATATTTAACAAATCCTCCAAAGGCTAGTTCCACCTCAACACGGGAAGCCTTTCAGTTATATTTGTCAACCGATGATACGATTATCGGTTCAGCTCTTATTCAAGAATTTGAAGGAAAGAACGTGTTATTTATTATTTGAGCAGAAGATTAGTGGATGCTGAGACGAGGTATTCGGCCATCGAAAAATTATGTCTGTGTTTATACTTTTCTTGTATCAAATTAAGGCATTATTTGTTATCTGCCGAATGTACGGTCATATGCAAAGACGACGTAGTCAAGTACATGCTGTCAATGCCGATATTAAGTGGTAGAATCGGCAAGTGGATTTTAGCATTATCGAAATTTGAACTACGTTACGAATCGACCAAAGGCGCTTAAGGGGCAAGTTATGGCTGATTTCGTCACTCAAAGATTGTAATCTGATGAACTCTCTCTCGAGATTGCCCTTGGACACTTTTTCTTCGATGGGTCCACATGCGGTGAAGGAGCGTATCGGCATTGTGTTGATTTCACCTCAAGGAAGGAAGTATGAGTTTTCATTGCCGATTGTTGCTACATCGACAAACAATCGAGTCGAATACCAAGCCTTGATAAAAGGGTTGGAATTACTAAAGGAGATACGTGCGATCTTTGTTGAAATCTTTGGTGATTCTATGCTAGTTATAAATCAATTGGCTGGAATTTATGAATGCCGAAGTGAAGCTTTGATTTCGTATTATGAAAGATGTTTGCAATTGTTGAAAGGATTTAGAGATTTTCGTCTTGAACATATCTCTCGATTGCATAATGAGGAAGCTAATCGACTAGCTCAAAGATGCTTGAGGTATCGACCTATTCAGAAAGTGCTAACATCGGCAGCTGATACCGATGGACCGGAGGAAGGAGATTGTCGATTATTTAAAGGATCCATATAGAAAGGTTGAGAGACGATAAGGTTCCAAGCTACCAAGTATGTGCTCCTCGATGATGAATTATATTATCGAACTATAGATGGAGTTTTACTTAGATGTGTTAGCGATAATGAATCGAAAAGCTTGATGGGTGAAATTCATGAAGGAGTGTGTAGGGCGCATCAATCGGCTTTCAAGATGAAGTGGATGATCGGAAGGAATGGGTACTATTGGTCGACTATTCTTGAAGATTGTTTTAAATATTTTAAAGGATGTCGGGGGTGTCAAAAGTTTGGTAATATTCAAAGAGCGCTTTGCATCGGCTATGAACCCTATAATCAAACCGTAGTGGCGTTCGGGGATGGGCTATTGATCTCATTAATCGATTTATCCGCCATCGAGTAAAGGACATAAATTTATTCTGGTTGCTACCGATTATTTCACAAAATGGGTTGAGGCAATTCCTTTAAAAAAGGTGACTTCGGTTAATATGATTGATTTTGTGAAAGAGCATATTGTTTACCGATTTGGTATTCCTCGACTATCACTACCGATCGTAGGCACTATGTTTACATCGGAGAATTTGTTGAGTTTGTCAGTAGGTATGGGAATTAAAGTTTTAAATTCTTCTCCATATTATGCTCAAGCTAATGGTCAAGCTGAGGCTTCTAACAAAGGGATCATCAAACTCATTAAGCGCAAAATTGAAGAATATCCTAGGAGGTGGCATACAGTATTAAATGAAGCCTTGTGGTCATATCGGATGTCATGTCATGGTGCAACCAAAGTAACGCCTTATCAGTTAGTATATGGACACGATGCAATATTGCCTTGGGAAATTAAAGTTGGCTCTAGGCGAATACGTTCTCAAAATCAGCTGACGGCCGATGATTATCATACTCTTATAAAGGATGAGTTGGAAGATGTGGCGGGTCATCGGTTAAGGGCTTTAGTTAGCATCGAAGAGAATAAGAAAAGAGTAGCCAGATGGTATGACAAGAAGGTGAAGGTAAAGGAGTTTGCTGATGGAGATCTGGTCTGGAAATTGATTTTACCGATTGGGACTAAAAGTTCAAAGTTTGGAAAGTGGTCTCCTAATTGGGAAGGTCCATACGGATAAATCAGTCTGTTCCTGGTAATGCATATATTCTAGAAACCCTCGAAGGAGTTGTGTTTCCCAGAGCATTAAATGGAAAATATTTAAAGAAATATTACCCTAGTATCTGGATGGATGCATAAAAGTATAAGTTCCGATAACAGTCCTATCGGCTAAAATTATGCAAGGATGTCAATGTCTCATAAAGTGCCGATACAACAAAAAAGATTACAAGTTCAACAAGGATTGGATAGCTAAAATCGCACGCAGGCGAATCTGGTCGGCTTCCTCCATTTCTTTGATATCGCCATCATCAAAGACACCCTCCACAGCTTTGAGTTTTTTCTTCATGGCCAAAGCTTTGCGAGCTCGGATATCTCTTTCTTCTTTGAAGGGCTTTGATGGCATTGGGTAGCTGGCTTTCTTCTTGTTGGGCATGAGTTAAGGCTGCATCGACTTCTTTCAATTCAAATAATAGAGCCATCTTCCTTGCCGATAAATCCAAGATTTTCTCGCTTAAGTTCAGCACCCAAAGTCCGCAAGTTGCCGATGCCCTTGTGCTTCTCATCGCAATTTGTTTCAGTTGTAGCATCTCTTCTTTGAGTTGAGCCCGAGCTGCTCTATCGGTAAATCGTTGAGCAGCCCGTTGATATTGTAGTTGGCGGCTTTCTAAATGGGCTCTTTGGGAAGAGTACTTCTTCAACATCGGCGGGGACCTCAGCCACGGATTGTTTTGAAAATTGCCTTTGCGGGTTCGAGTCATCTACCGGTTAGGCGGTATCCTGCAACAGAGCAAGTTCAGAGAGCTTCCAACTTGGACTTGGTTTCTGCCGATATTGTTCCCAAAGCAAGGGAAGAACTTGTTTCCTCTCCATCATCGTCGAGACGTCAATAGCAAAGGAGAATAGGCTGTTTGGGGAGTCTTGTTCTGAGGAAAAGAAAAGGAGGTCGATTAAGGATAAGTATGAGTATTGTGAATCACCGGGGTTAATCGGTTTACTGTTTCAAGGCAATTTCACGTGCTTGACCGGAGGAAGCAACCAGGTATGCCGTGTGGGGGGATCGGCCGAGCTTGCCGATGGGATATCCTCTGTGACTTCATCGGTGGTTGGCTCTTGAGGTATGATGACCGATGACATTGGGGCGAGATGTAGGGATCGGCATGGACCTTTGTCGTTTAGGTCGTGCCCTCGAAGATCTGTTAAAGCTTTGTGCTTTGCTTGGGCATCGGCAATGATTGGTCAGGGGCATCGGCACTTGTTGGTTGTGAAGCTTGGATATCTCGATACGCTTGCCGATGTACCCAATTGTTGCTGCGAAACAAGTGTAAGGTATAATATTTAACAGATAAAATGAAAAGTCAAGAGGATACCTCTGAAGGTTTGTCAAAAGAAGTGGTGCTTGATATCGAAGGAATTGCCGATGACGATCCAAAGACAGCCTTACCCCGATGGTTAATGTTAATACAGCTTTGTGATCGGCATAAGTAGAAATAAACAAGGTTGTTACCTTGAATGCCTTGACCAAGGTTGTAGCAAAGAATGATGGAGTGGCCCTAGTCAGTAGCCAATTTGGACTTAGAGGTAATGGTCTTGGTAATGCGGATCTTCCGGTGAGTCAAAGCGATTAAGGTAGAAGCGTTATAGCCGATCGATGATATCGGAGAAACAGTTGAAGATCGAAGGGTTTCCACTTTTGCTCACAGATGGTGCTTTGGGTTGTTAACTTTGTCATAAGAGAGTCGATTCATCGATATATGAAGGGAAAAGCGTAAGGAGTTAAAAGAAACTTCTCAAGTCGTCGGGGATGGCATATTCGTGGTCGATCATGTGCCGATATGTGTGAGCGAAGTTGCAAATAGTTGTTCCTTCCACTCTCGCCACCATTGCTTATATGACTCGGTGATGAAGGATACCGCGGCGTCGGTGGATATATCAACATCTGTAGTATCGGCATCGGGGGAGAGTTGTACTACCTTGTTCCAATCTGTTCCACAGTGATTGTTTCCACAGGTTTGATCACATCGGCAAAGCAAAGTTTGATTGGCAGTTGCCCAAAAGCCAATTGACGGGATACTACCGATGGATTGTAGAATTCATACGTAATGTTGGTGTTTTCCCGCTACCAAATGTATTTACTGGAATTGCCCTGGGAGTAATGATGGCCATCATGAGTTCCTTATCCTGATTGAGGTGTCATCAGCAAAGTTGAAAAGAAGGGGGAATCTATTTTCCTCGTCAATATAAGGTACCCAGGCCCTATGATCACGAGAAAGACCATTGTAGAAGCTTTGGAAGAATCTTGCGATCTGGTCTTCATTGGCCTCTGTTCGGGAAGGACAATTATGGCTTCACCAAAATTGAGGGGTGAGCGTGTTGCCGATTCATCGTCCCCCAGCACATGGTCTTCAACAATTTCTCGTGGGAATTATTGGGCAAAAAAGTCCCATTGCAAACGTTTGTGCATATGGGCATTCAACCACATGTTGATAAACCACCACGGGCCTCCTAGGTTGCCGATGGGTTCGCCAAGCAAAAGTTTCTGAGACACTTGATGAAGAAGATGATAAGTGGAGCTCAGAAGGTATCGGCCAAGAGGAAACCTTACACCATTAGCCAAAAGTTCAGCTGCGGGGAGGAAGGCGTTGGTTGGTCCTACTGATCGACCACAGAAAATAAATTTTTCTAACCACATATTCAAGAATGTGGCATGTTCCCTCTGGTTAAGTGTCCCGGTCTTCTAGTATTCTTGAATGTATCCCGTCCAACCACCGATGTTGCGGGTATTCACCCTATATTCAGATTTTCTACCATAGATGGAGCCTTCATCGGCAGTTGAAATATCCAAGCCAGTGAGCATGTGGACATCGGCAAGTGTGGGAGTAGCTGGGCCATGTCCAAACATAAAAGTGTTTGTTGTGTCTGACCAGAAGTAAGCAGCTGCAATCATCATTGATTCATTCTTCTGCATATCGGCAATAGATAGCCTAATGCATTGGTCTAACTTCCGTTCGCCCAAAGATACTTGCATCGATCTATTAACCCTCAAGTACCAATCTTTCCACCCTTTGGTGATCTTGGGCCAAGATCGGAATGTGTCTTTCCATAAATTCGAGAGAGAAATTTTGGGCTCTAAAGGGATTCATTAACCTCTCGCATTAATCGATCGCTTGGATCTGGGTTGCCCATTGGTCCTAGGCATTGGACATGCGGTGATCGGTTGGAATAACTAATTTGTTGCGCAGCTTCCTAAGTGTAAAGGATCGGGAGAACAAAAGAAAGGAAAAATCACCAACCTGTATGGATTTGCAAAAACTAGGGGATCAAAGTAAAAGGTAATGGAAGTGGAGCGAACCGCAGGGCGTCGAAGTTGATTGCCATTATCTTGAGGAAGATGGGGACACGAGCCGAAGACTTGAGGTTAACGCCGAGAAGAGTTCTTGTTGGTTGAGGTCGCAGCTTTGTTCGTCGAGTCGCCACGGAAAGAGAAAATGTCAAAGATTGGAGTCTGAGGGTAGAAGACGAGTGTTCCGGAGGAATCTATTTATAAGCCGCTTGGAGTAGGGGTATTTTGGACTTATCTCTATATCGCGCGCATGTAGGTCGAGGTGGTTCAGATGGATATGGTAACTGTTCGCACGATAATTAGGGGATTGTACAGATGAGTTAATGGCAAGTAATCATGATTTGGAAGAGGTATCGGTACAGGATATTTTAATTCTAAAAATGACAGCATTATCATGTTAAGATCTTGCCGATGGGTTATTGTTTCGGTATCTTAACCATAATCAAGGCAAGAGTGGTTGGCGATTGTGCGATATTTACTGAAGTGCGTGAATCAGGATTAGATTTGATTGGATTTGATAACAGATCAGGTTTTGGCTTGGAGAATGAGTTACGGTAATCGGGCGAAGGCAAACGTTATCTGGAGTAAATTTCGGAGCATTAATGGTGTTATACTCCGAAATTGGGGGGCATGTGTTGACACCGTTTTTTGCACGTGTCAAAATGATCGGAGTGGACTGATCGGCAAGGGGAAAGTTGCTGTATACTCTGATAACCGATGAAAGCCAGCTTGTAAAGATGGTTGCCGATAGCTGGTGGTGGTCGATGGAAAGGTTGATTTAGACTCGGGCATTGCCGATAAGGTTGGAGGTGTTATTGTCGATGCCGATGAAGGAAGACTTGAAGACTATTGCCGATGAAACAGGGAGTATGCCGATGAAGGAAGACTTGAAGACTACTGCCGATGAAACAGGGAGTATGCCGATGGGAAGGAGGACGGTGAGATTTCCATCGTAATTAAGGCGGACAGGGAAATAGATAGGAGTTGATTTCCTTTTCTATATTTGTTAGAGTATGACTCATGTAAGAGTCACGTGTTTCCTTAGATATGGGCTTGGTGTCCTAGTTGTGTTTGGTTGTGTCTCTTTAGATCAGGGTATAAATATGGAGTGAGGGGCAATGTAATAAAAATATCAATCAATATCAAAACCAAGTTCTACTCCTATTTACATCTACCTACTTTTCGGCGACTTCGTCAATTTGCATATTTTTCTTTTTACGAGTTCTCATTGATTCGGCGAGTTGCATTGTCTCAGTGCGACCTTCGGCAATTCTCGAGTTCCGCGTGAGTACCTCTTGGCCGTGACTTCCGGGCGTATCGCTGTTGTCAGGACCAAAGTGCTCGTATCTTCATCCTTGTCGATTAATAGGTCAAATCGACTGGCACGCTTTGGATATCGATTCGGGTATTAGCCCTTTGTGTTTGCAGATCCACTTTTGCATCAACAGCTTCTGAGTGGGGTCAGGCAAGGGCCGCTGGGGCCCATCTCGGCTTTTCTCCCCTAGCTCTGTTTGACGCGAGGCGGCCTCGAGCCCTTCATGGGTCGGCCTTCAAACCTCGGTCGGTCGCCGTTCATATCAAATGAGACGGCTACCACTTTGTGATGTGACGCGAAGCATTGTGATGCAGCAATTACAATGCTTAGATGTATGGGATGAATGTATGGATGAATGCATGAATGAATGTATGAATGTATGTTCATGCACTAGAAAAGAAAGTGGGGGTTGGTAAAGTTACCTCGACGGCTTGAGTGACAGGTTTGAGGAGCTCTTACCGGATATGTCCGTGTGGGGTTTGGATCCATCGTTCGTGATGGAGTTGGCATAACCTGCATGGGGTATCCCACTGCTCCTTACCCGTCTCTCGTCTGTGACCTGAGTCATCTAATTGACTTTGGGCGACCTGCCGACCTCTCCTCGATGGAGACTCCACAGGTGGGCCTCTCCAAATCCTTCCTAGCAAGGTGGAGGCTTAAGCTCGGGGTGCGAAGACAAAAACTCTAATCATGCTGGTGAGCAAAAACGCCATAGCCGCTGTGGCGTAGGTTTCTTGTGGTCTGACCAATTTGACCCAACGTTTGATTCCGCACACCTTGCTTTTAGGTTTTAGCATGAAAAATGGGTTGGGCATAGAGAATGTCTACTGAATAGACAGTTTTGCCAGCCCTCGAGCGAGACCTGAACCCTTGCCGTTGCTGGGGTCAGGGGCTCGATAGCGAAATTAATTAGAGGGAAAACGCGTAAAGTAAGAGTGACCCATCTCTCGGCAGTGGCCTGAATCGTTCAAACAACTTGGGTGACCCGCTAGCGCATGGCTTACCTTGATGGCACGAGTGACGGATTCGGGGAGCTTTTACCGGATATGTTCAAGCGGAAAACCAGGTCCGTCAGTTCGTGGCGAGGTCGGCATAACCCATGTGGGGCATCCCGCTGCTCCTTATCTGTCCCTCGGTAGCGGCTAAGTCGTCCGGTTGACTTGTATGACCCACTGGGATAGGACTTACCTGTGGAGATAGAGGATGAGAACATCCGATGCAAGGATTTAGTTAGGCAGATAAGCCATGCGGTGAACTTGCAATAAATGGACAAGCTCTTAAATTTCGTTATGGCCAAATAGCTTTTTAGCCCTTCTCCCATTTTCGTATAAAAAGGTTAGTGCGTTCTGACCCTTTCCGTCGATAAGGCCGTAAAGCTTGGGGTGCGGGTGAGCAAATTCTAATCACGCTGGTGAGCAAAGGCGTTGTAGCTGCTGGGGCGTAGGTTTCTCACAGTCTGACCAGTTATACTCAAAGTTTGTTCTCGCAACCCTAGCTCCTAGGTCTTAACGTGAGAGGGGGTCGGCACAGAGAAAGTTTGGCCAGGTGGATAAACTCTTAGACGCGCATCGACACTTTTCGTAGCTAAGGCCAAAAAGCCCGAGGTGTGGAAAAAACTCTGATCACGCTGGTGAGCAAAGGCATCGTAGCCGCCAAGGCATAGGTCTCTCGCAGTCTGACCAGTTTTACTCAGCGTTCGTTTCCGCAAGCCTCGCTTCTGGGTATTAACATGAGAGTGGGTCGGGCGTAGAGAATGTCTACTGGATAGTTATGCTCTTATTATCCCTCGAGTGGGGCCCGACCCCCCCTCCCCCCGTTGCTGGGATCGGGTGTCACTAAAGGTTGGTGAGTTTGATGGTGAAACTGATAAGAGAAAGTGTGCGTTTATTAAGGGTAAAAGTGACATAGTTGCTCAATGTTCCAGGCATTCATGAAGACCTCGCCGTCGATGGTCTTGAGCTTGTAGGCACCTGGCCGGAGCACCCCCGCAATGACGTACGGTCCCTCCCATGGTGGAGAGAGCTTATGGCGGTCCTTATTGCTCTGGACAAGGCGGAGCACTAGGTCTCCAACGTTGAAGGCCCGTCCCTACACTCAATGGCTCTGGTACCAGTGCAACGCTTGTTGGTACTTGGCCGAGCCAAGGAGGGCGATGTCGCATGCTTCATCTAGCTAGGGTCCTTCCTATGCTCCCCCGTGTTGGAGCCTCTGGACAAGAACTGCTTCAAGAGGTCGCAGTCCTTGTATAAGTGCTTGATGGGGAAAGCATGGTTTAGGCATGGCCCTTCGAGCAGCTTCTCAAAAGTGGTTTGGGGTACCCTCGGTGGGCTTTCGACCCCCTTATGGTCGGCGGAGGCCACAAGCAAGCCCTCATGCCACTGCTTGTTCTTCTTCTTGTTGGGACGGTTGGAGGCACCTTCACTGGCATCCTCGTCCTGCTTTGCCTTGCCTCTAAGGATGTGTCGGCCAAAGGCCTGAGGTCCTAGCAAGTCAGGGCTCAGGCTTCGGTCCTCACTGCTGTCGTAGCATCCACCATGACATGGGTGATAGCCACGGCTAGCCCCTTCCCTCGCATCACTGTAGGTACACCTATGGGCATCAAGGGCATTGTGTGCATCGCGGTGGAGGCCGAGACGCTTATGTACTGGAACCGCGGTGCGTGTCCTGCTGCCTTGCTACACCTGGTGGATCGACGCGCCCTCGTTGGGTTGCTCTGAGGGCGCATTACACCTGTGGGCGTTGAGGGTGTCGCATGTGTCGTGGTGGAGGCCGAGAAGCTCATGCACCAGAACCACGGTGCGTGGCCTACCGCCTTGCTGCGCCTGGTCTCCATGGTGCTCAATCTCTTGCTCGAGCTCTGCGCGTTCCTGCTCGAGCTGAGTCATGCATCCTCGAGCTCTTGGTGCCGGTCCTTTAGCTGCTCCACCCGCAGGCGAGGTGGGGCCCTGTCTCCCCCTCGACCTCATTGTTGAGGTCATTTGTCGAGGTAGCCTCCTCCTCATGGATGCTTTCGATGTGTCCCTCGGGGGTACCTGCCATGAACCATTCGCGAGAGGGGTGATGGATCCCCTTGCGGGAGTTAGAGCTGGAGGACGACTCTGACTTCTCTGCAAGGAGGTCGTGGAAAGACTCCACGACATATTCGGTCATCCCCATGAACTCGTCGTTCGTGGGGAAAGGAGGCATGCGTTGCACCACAAGGTGGCTGTCGGGGACCAATATGAGGGTACCCGAAGAGGAAGAACTAATGACCGTTAAACATTGATTCATCCGCACAATCGAGAGTGCGACTACACTGCTTGCTGGGTCACTCCTCGTCCGTCCACTGAGACAATGGGCCTCGCCTCAAGCTAACTCTCGAGGGCTGGCTCTGCCTCACCAGACCCCCGAGGGCTAGCTCCACCTCACCCGACGTCCGGGGGCTGGCTCTGCCTCGCCCAACGTCCGAGGGCTGGCTCCGCCTCGCCCGACGTCCAGGGGCTCGCTCTACCTCGCTCGATGTCTGGGGGCTCACTCCTCCACACCCAACGCCCTAGGGTTGGCTCCGCCTCGCCCAACATCCGAGGGCTGGCTCTGCCTCGCCCAATGTCTGGGGGCTGGCTCCGCCTCGCCTGATGTCCAGGGGCTGGGCTCCTTGCCCGATGTCTGCGCGCTACTCCTTCATAACTACGCGCGCAGATAAGGTAGGGCACTCAAGTCAACCGCAATACCGAGGACCATACCCGACATGCCTACAGGAAAGTACCATTGGGAGATGACAAGACGGGCACTTTAAGCCCTTCCAGGCATGTTAGAGCCCGAACAGTGTTGTAGGCGCCGACATTTTGTCTTATAGTGTTGTGGGCACTGCCATTTGCCCTCAGGCGTGGATCCTAACAGAAGCATACGACAACCACTATGGTCCAGGAGGAAACTCACATTATCTATAGTAATGGACGTGTGGTCACTATGCCGTCTTCTCTCCATAGGGTCACAGATCAGCACCCTTGTCTATCGCGTCGCCCGCCGGGCGGGATGGGACGTGACCACTTGCTGACAAAGCCAGAACATGGCATCATTAGTGGACAGATGCCCAGCATGACCCTATCAGGATCAGTGGACATGCACCTAGCATGGAGCTATCCCTGGCACCATCTGCCGTGTCAGCGGGGCTCGCTCTGAGGAAAAGGAAGACCCGACATCTTTTAAGGACCTCCTTTGCCTCTGGTTTTTCTTCTTTCTCCCATCTGTAATCCCTGCTTCCCCTTGGTCTATAAAAGGGAAGGCAGGGCACCCTGCTAAGGGGATCGAAAAAACACATCACTCATCACATCACACATAGCTGAGTAGCAACCAAGCTCTCAGCGCCCATTTGGCCTTTCCATCAGAGGCTTGGGACCTATCCCTCTCTCACCCGTTTGTAACCCCTACTACAAACTTTTCAGTGCTAATAACACGAGCAGCAACCACAAACTAGATGTAGGGACATTTTGCCCGAACCAGTATAAACCTTGTGTCTTTTAGTACACCATCTGGGTCAGACGCGCAATAACACAAATTTACTCGTTGGTGTTTACTCGAAACACCGACAGTTGGCGCTCTAGGTAGGGGACCTTTGCGCGTTCCAACATTAACATTAGGCCATGGATGGCTAGCCACGGTATTAGCTGGGTCCCAGTCGGACACGTGCACTTTGGGGACCTGGACTTCATCATCATGGTGGGAGAAGAGTTGGCATTGGCTCACGCCTCCATCCAACCTCTCCCCTCCATCGGCCTCGAGTACAAGAGGCTTGAGCGCTAGCTCGATGTCTCCCTGGGACCCCAGCTGTCTAGGGAGGACCCACGCCGCCTCACCTTCTCTAATGCCAATGACATGGCATGGCTCGCCGGAGGGGAACCCCTCTCTCCAAAACACCTCATACGGAGCGCCCCGACAGTGCTTTCATTCGGTCTCCGTAATGCCGCAGCAACCGTTAGCCACCTTGTGGCACAACGCATGGTTCCACCTCCCATGAATGATGAATTCATGGGGGTGATCGAACACATCATGGAATCTTTCCATGACCTCCTGGCAGAGGAGCTAGAGTCACCCTTTGGCTCTGACTCCAGCAGGGGAAGCCATCACCCCTCTCGCGAATGCTTCATAATGGGTACCCTCGAGGGGCACATCGAAAGTGTCCATGAGGGGGAGGCTACCCCAACAAATGACCTTGACGATGAGGCCGATAGGGAGACAACGGCCCCACCACGCATGCCGGTGGAGCAGCTGAAAGCCCGACACTGAGAGATTGGGGAAGCGTGACTCTAGCTCAAGCAGGAATGCGTGAAGCTCGATCAGGAGATAGAGCGTTGCGGAGATGGTGGGCACGCACGCGCAATGGCCCACGACAAGAACCAAAGGATAATCATAGATGATGAAGCCCTCCCTCACTTTGCCCGAGCAAGCCAAAACATCGCTATCGCAGCGGCCTTGCTCCATGGCCTTCTAGAGGTCGCAACACCCGAGGATCATCAGGCCCACCATGAGATTCACATGCTGCTTGAGCATGCGGCAGCATAGCAGGCCAAGAGCTTGTTGTCTCAGTGACACGAGCTCGACACCAGCCAGCGCACGCTCTCAGAGCATCTCGGCAGGGATGCGTCAGTCCACCAGGCGCCACAAAGCACTAGGCAGCGCCCTGTGGTTCTAGTGCATCAGCATCTCGGCCGCAACCGTGACGCACGCAACACCCTTGACGCTCGCAGGCATACCCATGACATTCTGAGAGAGGGAGCTAGCCACGGCTATCACCCTCACCGTGGTGGATGCTACGACAGTGGCGAGGACCGAAGCCTGAGCCCCGGCCTACCGAGGCCTTAGGCCTTCGGTCGACACATCCTCAATGCTGCCTTTCCACGAAGGTACCGGCCACCAACCAACATCATGAAGTACTCTGGGGAGACGAACCCCAGACTATGGCTCGAGGATTATCGGCTTGCCTGGCATGGATAATGATGATTTCATTATTCGCAACCTTCCATTGTTCTTGGCCAATTCGGCACGAACATGGTTGGAACACTAGCCGCCCAACAGAATCTAGAGCTAGGTGGACCTGAAGGAGATCTTCGTGGGGAACTTCCAAGGCACATACAAGCGTCCTGGGAACCCATGGGACCTCAAAAACTGCCGATAGAAGTCCGATGAGACCCTCCATGGGTACATCCGGCGTTTCTCCCGGCAGTGCAATGAGCTACCTAACGTCACCGACGTCGACGTTATAGGGGCTTTCCTATCTGGGACCACCTGCGAGTCTCTAGTTCACAAGCTGTGACGCAAGGGTCCACAAACCACCAAGGACCAGCCACGCCTTGGGCAAAGAAGCGGTCGGAGCGATCTTTGATCGCCTTAATGGCAAGGCGAGGCAGGACAAGGACGTTGGCGAAGGCACCTCCAACCGTCCTGCCAAAAAGAAGAACAAGAAGCAGCGACACGAGGGCTATCTCGTTGGCCGCCGCTGACCGTAGGTGTGGTCGGAAGACCGCGATGGGCACTTCAAACCACTTCGAAAAACTACTCGAGGGGCCATGCCCAAACCATGCCTTCCTCGTCAAGCATCTGTACAAGGACAGCGCCCTCATAAAGCGGTTCTTGTCTAGGAGCTCTAACAAAGGAGAGCATGGGAAGGACCCTGACCCTACCACGGATGACGTCGAGAGGAAGGATGACAACTTTCCAACACCGGATGGATGCCTCATGATCTTTGGAGGATCGGAGGCTTATGATTCCAAGGGCCACCAGAAGATCACGTGCCACGAGGTCTATGCGACCGAACCGGCCATGCCTGCCTTCCTCCGGTGGCCAGAGTCCACTATAACCTTAGATCAGACTGATCACCCAGAGAGCGTCCCACAGCCAGGGAGATACCAGCTAGTGGTTGACCCAATCGTCAGCACGAAGTAGCTCACCAAAGTACTGATGAATGGAGGCAGCGGCCTCAACATAATGTACGTTGAGACGCTATACGCTATGGGCGTTGACCGAGCACGCATCCAGCCAACCGAAGCACCCTTGCATGGCATCATGCCTAGAAAGCAGGCCATGCCGCTTGGGCAAATCGATCTACCCGTCACCTTCGGGGGTCCATCCAACTATAGGATGGAAAACCTCGCTTTCGAAGTGGTGGGGTTCCACGGAACTTACCACGCCATTCTGGGACGATCGTGCTACGTGAAGTTCATGGCCATCCCCAACTACACCTACCTCAAGCTACAGATGCTGGGCCCAGGTGGGGTCATCACCATCAGCACCTCCTTTTAGTGCACCTACGAGTGCGAAGTTGAGTACTGCGATCACGCCGCAGTGATTGTAGCCTCCAGAGAGCTCGCGGACATCAGAAAAGAGGTCACCGAAGAAGCACCCGTCCCCAAAAGGTCGATTGGGTCCTTTGAGCCAGTGGAAGGCTCTAAGGAGGTCCTCATAGACCCTGGGAGCACTGAGGGAAAAATAGTGCGCATTGGTACCACACTTTCCTCCGAATAGGAAAGCACGCTCGTCAGCTTCCTCCGTGCCAACAGAGACATCTTCACGTGGAAACCCTCGGACATCCTAGGCATCCCGATGGAAGTCGCCAAGCATGCCTTGAAGATCCACCTAGGCTCCAAGCCGGTGAAACAATGCCTGCATCGCTTCAACAAGGGGAAATGCAGGACCATTGGCGAGGAGATTGCAAATCTTTTGGCGGCCGGATTCATCAAGGAAGTGTACCACCCAGAGTGGTTAGCCGATCCTGTTCTTGTATAAAAGAAGAGCGGAAAATGGAGGATGTGTGTTGACTATACGGGTCTCAACAAAGCATGCCCAAAGGATCCATTTCCTTTGCCGCGCATAGACCAGATAGTTGACTCTACCTTAGGGTGTGAAAATCCCTCCTTCCTTGATGTGTACTTTAGGTACCATCAGATCATGATGAAAGAGTCCGACCAGCTCATGACATCTTTCATCACCCCCTTTGGATTGTTCTGCTACGTCACAATGCCATTCGGTCTAAAGAACGCTAGGGCTACATACTAGCATTGTATGCTCAAGTGTTTTGGGGACCTCATTGGGAGGACCGTCGAGGCCTATGTTGATGACATCATGGTCAAATCCAAATGGGCTGACCACCTCATAGCCAATCTTGAATAGACCTTTGCGAAACTCCGAGCAAACGGCATCAAACTCAATCCCAAGAAGTGCGTCTTCAGGGTCCCGAGGGGCATGCTGCTTGGTTTCATCATCTCTGAGCGTGGCATTGAGGCCAACCTAGAGAAGATCTCAGCCATCACTAGGATGGGCCCGATTCAGAACATAAAGGGAGTACAGCGAGTTACAGGGTGCCTTGCCACACTCAGCCGCTTCATCTCGCACCTCGGCGAACAAGGTCTCCCCCTTTATCAACTTTTGAAGAAGGTCGACCACTTCGAATGGATGTCTGAGGCCCAGGAGGCACTTGACATGGTCAAGCTGCTTCTGCCGAAGGCCTTGAACCTGGTTCCTCCTACCGATGGAGAACCCCTCCTACTCTACATTGCGGCCACCACACAAGTGGTCAGCGCTGCCCAAGTAGTGGAGCAGGAAGAAGAGGGGCACGCCCTCAAAGTACAGAGCCCTGTGTACTTCATCAGCGAGGTCCCATCCGACTCAAAGACCCGCTACGCCCAAATCTAGAACCTTCTATATGCCATCCTCATCACCAAGAGGAAGTTACGCCACTACTTCGAGTCACATCCGATGACGGTCGTGACGTCCTTCCCCCTCGGCGAGGTCGTCCAAAACCAGGATACCACAGGAAGAACCATGAAATGGGCGCTCGAGCTGATGGGTCAGGGCATTGCGTATGCCTCCCGAACAGCCATCAAGTCCTAGGTGTTGGCTGATTTCGTCGCGGAATGGACCAAGGTCCAAAGGCCACCAGCGGTCGTCGACCAAGAGTACTGGACGATGTACTTCTATGGATCGCTGATGAAGAAGGGTGCCGGCATAGGGCTGGTCTTCGTGTCACCCCTAGGGGTACGCATGAGGTACATGGTCTGTCTCCATTTCCCCTCCTCCAACAATGTAGCCGAATACGAGGCACTCATCAACGGCCTACGCATTGCCATCGAATTGGGCATTCGATGCCTCGACGTTCGAGGAGATTCCTAACTGGCTGTCGACCAAGTTATGAAGGAGTCAAGCTGCCACGATGTCAAGATGTCAGCATATTGCTGAGAAGTCCACCGGTTGGAGGACAAGTTTGACGGCCTCGAACTCAATCACATCCTGATGCGCCTCAACGAGGCGGCCGATGCGCTTGCAAAAGTAGCATCCAGCCGAGAGCCAGTGCCAACGGGTGTCTTCGCCAGTGACTAGCACAAGCCCTTAGTTCGCCATGAGGGGTTAGAACAAGGTGGAGATGGTCCGTCCAATCTAGGCCCAAGGGCTGACCAACCGTTGGCTACGTCTGGCCCTGAAGTCAAGGAGCTCGAAGAGGACCCAGCGATAGAGCCTGACCCTCTGGTTGACTAGAGGATGCTATACCTCGACTACCTCCTCCGTGATGCGCTACCAATGGACAAAACGGAGGCTCAATGACTCGCATGTCATGCCAAGTCCTTTGTTCTTATGGAGGGTGAACTCTACAAGCGAAGCCATACTGGGATCCTACAGCGCTGCATCCCCTTCAAATAGGGAAAGCGTTTGATAAGCGATATCCATGGTGGGGTCTGCAGTCACCATGCAGTGCCTAGAACCCTGGTTAGAAACATGTTTCGACAGGGCTTCTACTGGCCCACCGCTATAGCCGACGCCGAGCAGATCGTGCACACCTGTGAAGGGTGTCAGTACTACGCTCGGCGAATTCACCTACCAGCCCAAGCACTCTAGACGATCCCTATCGCATGGCCATTCATGGTCTAGGGGTTCGATCTAGATGGACCTTTCAAGAGGGTGCTCGGAGGCTACACCCACTTGCTTGTCACCATAGATAAGTTCACAAAGTGGATAGAAGCTTGGTCGATCTCCACGATCAAATCCGAGCAAGCCATGCTGTTCTTCCTCGACATCGTCCATCGCTTTGGAGTCCCAAACTCCATCATCATGGACAATGGCACGCAGTTCACCGAAAAGAAGTTCCTTCGATTCTACGATGAATACCACATCTGGGTCGATTGGGCCACCATTGTGCACCCCCAAACGAACGGGCAGGTCGAGCATGCAAACGGCATGGTCCAACAAGGCCTCAAGCCTAGGATCTTCAACTGGTTGAACAAGTTTGGCGCATGCTGGGTCACCGAGCTTCCTTCAGTACTCTGGAGCCTAAGGACAACCCCCGGTCGAGCCACCGGCTACATGCCCTTCTTCATGGTCTACGGTTCTGAGGTCGTCCTCCCAACCGACCTCGACTATGGAGCACCAAGGATCAGGGCGTACGACGAATAGGGAGCCGAGGCATCCCACGAGGATGCCATGGACCAGCTAGACAAAGCACACGACGTCGCCCTCCTCCGCTCAGCCAAGTACCAACAGGCAATGCGATGGTACCACAGACGACGAGTGTGGGGCCGAGCCTTCAACGTCGGGGACCTGGTCCCCTACCTCGTACAGAGCAACAAGGACCGCCACAAGCTCTCCTCACTGTCGGAGGGACCATACGTAGTTGCGAAGGTGCTCCGTCCAGGCACCTACAAGCTCAAGAACATCGACGGTGAAATCTTCACCAATGCCTAAAACATCGAGCAACTACGTTGCTTTTACCCTTAATAAACACATGCTTTTCTCTTATCAGTTTTGTTATCCAATAGAGACATCCAACCCCAGCAATGGCAAGGGGTCGGATCTCACTCAGGGGTTGATATGAGCATATCTATTCGGTAAACATTTTCTGTGCCTGCTCCCCTTTTTACGTTAGGACTTAGGAGCTAGGTTTACGGGAACAAGCTCTGAGTATAAACTAGTTGGACTACGGGATACCTACGCCCCAGCGGGTATGGTGTCTTTGCTCACCAGCGCAATCAGAATTGGCTCACCCACACTCTGAGCTTTTATGACCTTAACAAACAAAAAGGGGCGGAATGCACTAACTCTTTATACAAAAAGGGGAGAAGAGATAAGAGACCATTTGCTACACCAAAATTCAAGAGCTTGTCCATTTGTGACAAGTTTTCTTCGCTTGGCTTATCTGCCTAACTAAATTCTTGTGCAGGATGTCCACATTCTCTATTTTTGTAGGAAGGACTTGTCTCAACAGGTAACGTGAGTCAATCGGATGGCTTGGTCATGGCCGAGGAACGGGTAGGATGCAAACAGGATCCCGCTCTTATCCAGTGAAGGCTTCCCAAACCCATCACTCTTACCATCAAGGTAAAACCGGTGCCCAAGTCGATCGAACGGCTCATAACCACCGCCGAGAGACAAGCACCCTTACTTACTTACTTTACGTATTAATTTCGATACCAAGCCTCCGACCCCAGCAATGGTAGGGGATCGGACATCGCTCAGGGGCTAGCGGGAGTGTCTATTCGCTAGAAATTTCTCTTTGCCTGACCCCTCCTTACGTTTAAAAATGGAGACATGGTGTGCAGGCGCAAAACTTTGAGTAAACCTGGTCGGACCACTAGGACCCTACGCCCTAGCGGCTATGGCATTTTTGCCCCCAGTGCGATCAGTGTCTTTGTCTCTGCACTTTAAACCTTAACCTCCACCTTCTCAGGAAAGGTATGGAGGGGCCTACCTATGGAATCTCCATCAAGGAGTGGCTATCAGGTCGCCCAAGTCGATCGAACGGCTTGGGCCGCTGCTGAATGATAGATACGGAAGAATGGGTGGCTCGTGCTGGTTACACCGGCTCTGTCACGAACGTCGGACCCAAACCCCGCACAGACATATCTGGTAAGAACTCCCAGAACCCATCACTCGTGCCATCGAGGTAACATTACTAACCCCTGCTATTCCTTTATATGATCATTCATTCAATCATTCATACATTCATCTCGCACATCAAAGCGTCGCATATGCGATTGCTGCATCACAATGCTTCGCGTCGCGTCACGAAGCGGTAGTCATCTCATTCGATATGAGCGGCAACCGACCAAGGTTCAAAATCCAGCCCGCGAAGGGCTCGAGGCCGCCTCATGTCAAACAGAGCCAGGGGAGAAAAACCAAGATCTGCCCCAGCGGCCTTGCCTGACCCTGCTCAGAAGTGGACAGGGACATCTCGACCTTTCTCGTTCGATTCTAACCTTGAGCCAAGACCACAGAATCTCCATCGAGGAGAGGCCAACGGGCCACCTGAGCCTATCGAACGGCTCGGGCATCTGCCGGGAGGTGGGTTAAGAAGTAGTTGAATGCCACAGGAGGGCTCTGCCAACCCGGTCAGCGGATGACGGACCCAGATTCCACTCGAATGTGCCTGTTAGCGAGCTCGCCGAGTGCGACACTCGAGCCATCAAGGCAAGTGTCATTAGCTCAGCCCCTCTAGTTGTGGAAACCGAGGACAGGGTGACGCATGAAACACGGTCGACCCCTACCGAACTCCATGAGGCTCGGGGGCTCAAGCCACCCGATCCTAGATTGAGAGACCGAGGTTCAAAGGCTGGCTCATAAAGAGCCCGAGGCCGCCTCGCATCAAACAAAAGCTAGGAGGAAAACATAGATGAGCCCCAACGACCTTTGCCCGTCCCGCCTAGAAGCGGACAAGGTCATCTCAACCTTCTTGTTCGATCCTAACCTTCAGCCGAGCCCATAGAATCCCCATTGTGGGGAATCTATTGGAAGGCGGGTTAAGGAGGAATGGAATGCCACACGATGGCTTTGCCGACCCCATCACAAGCGATGGAACTAGATTCCGTTTGAACATGCCCGTTAGCAAGCTCACCGAGCGCGTCACTCAAGCTATCGAGGCAAGTGACGTTAACTCAATCCCTCCGGTTGCAGAAACTTCGGACGGGGCGACAGTAACAAAAATGAGCCGACCCTCGGCCGAATCCCCGCTGCGCGGGGGGGCTCAAGGAAAGTCAGACTTGCAAGGAGACCGTACACATGATCGTAGAACGATAGCTAAGATCCTAGGGAGGGGGTATGTATGAATACAAGAGATGCTTTCTCTTACTAAGTTTTGCTATCTTCTCAATTTTTAGTGACATCCGACCTCAGCAACGGCAAAGGGTCGGATCTCTCTCGGGGGCTGATAAAGGTATATGTACACCTTTTCTAAAATAGTCACCAGGTCAAACCTCTTCTTCACGCTAAGCCTAGTGACAAGGCTTGTGGAAACAAATAATTGATCATGTCTGGTTGGACTGCGAAAAACCTATGCCTTGGCAGCTACAGTGCCTTTGCTCACTAGCATGATCGAAGTTCTCCTCTTACACCTCGGGCCCTACTGTCTTAACGAACGGAAGGGTCGGAATACGTGAGCCTTCTCTTTTCGCACACAAAAAGGGAAGGAAACAAATTCAATCAAACAAAACAAAATGATGAAATTGTTTTTGATACATAAGGATCGACACTTGTTCAAAGATTACAATAAGTTTTCATCCGATCTATTTGACTAACTAGCCCCTCAGAGGGGGGAGAACTATGTCTTCAACTCTGTCTGCTAGGTCATGTGCAAGAGGAGCCACCGTCATCTCTATCTTGTCCAGCTCGGAGGCTTCGTTGCCAGGTGTGAAACCAAGGCTCATCATCTCCAAGTCGATGCTATCCGCATAATGTGAATGAGCAATCGCAAAAGGTTGGGTGATCCCAGCACGAAGAGCTTCCCTTTCGAGCTGGTGCACCTACGCCGTGATACCTACGGCATGGGCTACAAGCGAGCTGGTCCCCTCCGACCACGCCACCTCCAGGTCATCGCAGACCACTCCGAGGGCAGTGCATAGGAGATCGTGCTCGTCACTCTCCACCTGAAGGCTCCATGGCCAGCTCGGTAGAAATGCTCTCAGCCTCTAGCCTCCGAGTCATCGTGGTTCCGAGCTCAGCCTAGAGGGAGCTGATCCTCTACTGCGTCTCATCGTGCTCCCGAATGGCCTGGTCGCGCTCCTCGTGGGCCTTGCCACGCTCCGAGCGGAGCCTCCCCGTAGTCTGGAGCAGCTCGTCTCGCTCCTTACATAGCCGGGCAACCGCCTCGGCATCCTGGCTCGCCCTCCGCTCTAGGACTACGAGCTTCTCCTTGGCTACTAACTTTAGGTCTCGCTCCTTCTTAGCCTCGGCCAGGAGGTCGAGGATCCACTGGCGGGCTACAGCATCCCTCTGAATCAGCTTGTCCCACTCCTTCTCAACTCTAGCGGCCTCCTCCTCATCTCGCCGCACCCTCCGATAGGTCCTGGAATGCCTTCTATGTTTCCTCCTCATGCCGACAGGCCTCGGCCTCCCGCAGCCGGAGAGTGGCCGCCTCCTCGGCCAGGGGAGTCAGCTCAGCCACCCTCTGTTGGGTGGTAGCAAGCTAGGCGGACACATCCCCGTGCATCTGGGCCTCTTCGACGAGGCGGTCCTAGCTTTCCTTTTGCTCATGAAGGAACCCAGATTTCTCCCGGCTACGAGCGATAAGGGACTGAAAAAAGATGATGGTCAGAACACAAAAATACATAAAGAAAGAAGAGGGCGAAAAACAAGATTAAGTGAATACCCGACCAGTGGGAATGACAACATTGCATAGGGCGCCCCTGGCCTAGTCCAGAGCTTCCAGGACGACCAAGATCCCCCTGTTGAGACTCTCTCGCTCTATGCTCTTAGTAGAATCAACAAGCGAGAAGAGTGTCGATGTCGGGTCTTATGGATCTATCCACTCGAGCAAAGGCTCGCCCCGCGTGGGTGAGTGGTTGGATCCTGATGCTAGGGCCAAGGGCGACCCCCCGCTAGTCCTATCCGCCACCACCATGATGCCCAGGGACCCCTCAGTCGTGTCCCCCTCTGTCCGGCCCATGTCGAGAGCCATCATTTGGGCCGCCGGAGCTACGGGTAACGCCGCTGCCTCGGGTGCCACCACGGTGGTGTCCGGCCGTGGCCCGCCTATCACAGCCGCCACCACCTCCGCCTGCCTCGGCGAGGCCTTGTCCGGCTATGTCGTGCCCGCCAGGGTCGGCGCCACGAGATCAGTCGAAAGCTCCAACCGACCCATCGTTGGTAGCGGCACCGCCTCCTTCACCGGTTCTTCAGCGACCTCCGAGGTCATCCTTTTAGCCCCCGCACCCACTTGTCCTGCTAAGGGCATGGGTGCCATCGCAGGTGGTGCCTGACCAGCCAACGAGGCAGTAACGCTGGCGCCACTCCCACACGAAATGAGTGCGACGTCAACCGATGACTGCCGCCTCGCCTGAATGGCGACGCTCTTCTTGGGCGCCAGCGCTAAAGAGTTGCCCCGTTTTAGGATGTTGCAAGAAACAAAAGGCATAAGTCACGCTAAAAATAGAGAAAAATAGAGAAAACAAAGGAGTCAATGACTTACATCGGTGTTGTTGTGCGGAGGATACGTTTGGGGGATGAACCCCCAGGTCCTTGCTCTACCTCATCAGGGCAGGGTTGTTTTGAGCCCACCCCCTGCTCTCGGTAGAGGGGCTCGCCTCCCTTGCATCTCAGGGTGTGGCGGCGGAGCCACCCTCCTCCATCGGCACCTCGGGCACTACAGCAGATCCACCCGCCCCGGTTGGCTCTTGGGGAGCGGCAGCGAAGCCACCCCCTCCACCGGCACCTCGGGCATGGCAGAAGATCCGCCCGCCCCTGCTGGCTCTTGAGGTGTGGTGGCGGGGCCACCCCCCTCCGCTGGCACCTCGGGCGCGGTGGCAGATCCGCCCGCCCCTGCTGGTTCTAAGGACAGGCCGATGATCCGGCCCGCCTCCTCCGGTCTCCTGGACGCGCCTCCCCTACATGAAATGGGAAGGGTCCCTGCAAGGATGAGTGGATAGCTGTCAATGTATCTTCGCTCTATAGGTCATCCCACTCGGTGTCGGCAACTACCTCATCATCGTCATCATCATTGTCTGTGTCCTCCCCTCACTCCTGTGCCTGCAGCTTCAGCTGCTTCTTCGTCCTCTCATCCTCCTTCGCGTTCCTCTGCCGCTCGGCCTCAGCGCGGTTGGCCACCATCACAGACGGGTCCATCGGCAGCGGAGTCAGGTGGTTCGTGAGGATGAGTTTCCTCGACTGGTCCCCCAATCTTAATATCAGCATCAAGGGGTCAGGAGTTTAGTCAAAAAGGAGTCATGAGGAAAGGAAACTTACAAATACGATGTATCCCAGCTCCGGCCGCATTGGAGGGTGCCCCAGCACCAGATACACAAACTTGAGGAGAGCACCGGCATCGTCCCATGGAGGCTCCATCACCTCCTTGATGCGTTGCGCTACTTTAGAGGGGGGATCGCCGTTCTATTGAATGACGCCTCGGGTGCCATCATACAGGGGAAGCACGCGCCTCATCAGCGGTGCCACCCTCCTCGTGTGGTAGGCGCCGATGATCCCCGACCCCTTCACTCCCCTCTCCTTTAGGATTCAGATGACGGTGAGATATTCCCGGATCCTCTTCTTGTCTTTCTCCAAGACTCCCCACTTCCTCCATGAGTTCGGGACCTCTTCGATGAGGCACCCGATAAACTCTGGCAAGGGGGCGGCTGTGTCGTTCATGATGTAGAACCAATGCGAATGCCACCCCTTGTTGAAGGTCGATAGATGCATCGGCGGGTACTCGCTGACCCTATTATTGTGGAGCTGGATGCCGGTGCATCCCATCAGCGTGTTTAGCTCTTGCTTCTTCTCCCGCTTCTTTAGGAGGGTGACGGCGAAGAAGTACCACCACGGGTTAAAGTGGGGACTAATCCCTAGGAATCCCTCACACAGGGCGATGAACGTCGCAATGTGCTGGATTCCATTGGGATTAAGGTGTTGTAGCTCTACATTGTAGTAGTGCAGCAACCCCCGAACGAACTTGTGGGCGAGGGTGGCGAATCCCTGCTCGTGGAAGTGAGCGAAGGACACGACGTAGCCGTCGGGCGGTGATGGCACATCCTCCTCACTGGGCAGCCACCACTCCTTGGCGGTGGTCCGCGCACAGAGAAGACCGCGGTGGACCAGGCCTTCCATGCGCTGGAGGGTGATGTCAGAGCAGCACAATGGCTCCATTAGAAGATGGGGTGGGAGGATTCGAACTCGACTGTGGCAAAGACGCGAATGCAGGGGGCTTAGGCAATTAGCGGTGGAGGTTGCAGATGCGAAGGCAAGGAGAGAAAGTATGAAACCCTAGGGGCAAACCCTTTGGTTTTATAGGGGCAACGAATGCAAGGAAACCAGTCGTCCGCCAGGATCTCCGCGCCTACCATGATCTGCAGCAATGTCACACTGTGGGATTTGTGCATGCAATCCCTATCCTTTCCTGCGGGAAAATCGCCGGACGTTGCGCCTCCCCGGGTAGATCGGGACTCATTACGAGTAAAAGGAATATAGATCAAAAGCACATCTATGGCCTGTCTAGGCCTAGGAGTCCGACGGTTGGCCCATCAATGGGTCCAACAGCCGCTCCAAACACCCCTACAAAGGGTGGAAAGAGCTGGGCCCCGCAAATGGCCAGCGCACGAGCGCCATAGGCATATCGGCACACGATTGAGTCTCGGTAAAGCTTACCCTGGCCGAATCACCGCGAACGGGATGCCGGGACCCCAATCGAACTATCCAGCTAAACAACCATCAAAACTCACGACCACACCCACGAAGGGTCCAACCTCAGCAAAAGGGGAATCACCATCCCTAGGGCACGCCATGGGTGACAAGAGAAAGCCAAGGCCCGCAGCGTCCTCCCTTTCGAAAAAACCTCCGAAGGAGTATCCTACTCCTCCGCAGGCTCAGGGGCTACACCCACTGGGTGCGCTCGCACGCACCCGTTGGCAAGTCGAAATATCCCCCAGACGATTCTATTCGAATCGCCCAAGGGCTCGGGGGCTACTATCGGGGACCAATATTAGGGTACCCGAAGAGGAGGAGCTAATGACCGTCAAACATTGATTCATCCACGCGATCGAGAGCACGAGTACACCGCTTGTCGGGTTACTCCTCATCTGTCCACCGAGACAATGGGCCCCACCGCAAGCTGACTCTTGAGGGCTGGCTCCGCCTCGCCCAACGTCTGAGGGCAAACTCTGCCTCGCCCAACCCCCAGGGGCTAGCTCCGCCTCGCTCGACGTCCGAGGGCTGGCTCCTCCTCGCCCGATGTCCGGGGGCTAGCTCCGCCACGCTTGACGCCTAGGGGTTGGGCTCCCCCTCGCCTGACGTCTGTGCGCTGCTCCTTTATAACTACGCACGCAGATAAGGCAGGGCACTCAAGTCAATCGCAATACCGAGGACCATACCCGACACGCCTATAGGAAAGTACCATCAGGATATGACAAGACGGGCGCTTTAAGCCCTTCCAGGTATGTCAGAGCCTGAACAGTGTTGTAGGCGCCAACATTTGTCTTACAGTGTTGTGGGCGCTTCCACAACCACTACAGTCCAGGAGGAAACTCACATCATCTACAGTAACGGACGTGTGGTCACTGCACCGTCTGCTCCCCGTAGGGTCGCAGATTAGCACCCTGGTCCGTCGCACGGCCCACCGGGGCGGGATGGGACGTGACCACTTGCTGACAAAGCCAGAACATGGCATCATCAGCAGACAAACACCCAGCGCGGCCCTATCAGGATCAGTGGACATGCACCCAGCATGGAGCTATCCCTGGCACCGTCTGCCGTGTCAGCGGGGCTCGCTCAGAGGAAAAGGAAGACCCGACATCTTTAAAGGACCTCCTTTGTCTCTAGTTTTTCTTCTTTCTCCCATCTGTAATCCCTGCTTCCGCTTGGTCTATAAAAGGGAAGGCAAGGCACCCCGCTAAGGGGATCGAAAAAACACATCACGCATCACATCACACATAGCTGAGCAGCAACCAAGCTCTCGACAGCCATTTGACCTTTCCATTAGAGACTTGGGACTTGTCCCTCTCTCACCCATTTGTAACCTCTACTATGAACTTTTCAGTGCTAATAACATGAGCAGCAGTCACAAACTGGATGTAGGGACATTCTGCCTGAACCAGTATAAACCTTGTGTCTTTTAGTACACCATCCGGGTCAGGCGCACAATAACACAAATTTACTCGTTGGTGTTTACTCAAAACATCGACAGTGGCCAACGGTCTCTGCAGCATTGCGTAGACCTAACGGGAACGCTGTCGAGGCGCTTCGGATGAGGTATTCTAGGGAGAGAAACTCTCCTTCGGCAAGCCGCGCCATGACATTGGTGAACGAAAAGGCGAGGTGGCACAGGTCCTCCTAGGACGGTCAAGGTCCCAGGAAGACGCCGAGCTAGCGCTCCAACCTCTCGTAGCCAAAGTCGAGGAGCTGGCCACTCCTGGGGGTGTGGGCCTCCGGTGCATACAGCTGTAGCTCTTCAAGCGCCTCAGTGATCACGTCAAAGCCGGAGAAGTGGAGAGGTTGGATGGCAACGGGAGCCCGCACTAGCTCTCCCTCCGTCGTGACGATGAAGTCTAGATCCCCAAAACACACGTATGCGCCCGGGACCTAGCTGACGTTGTGACTAGTCATCCGAGGCCTGGTGTCGATGTCGAGACGCGCAAAAGGCCCCTACCTGGCGCGCCAACTATCGGTGTTTTGAGTAAACACCAACTAGTAAATTTCTAATATTGCGTGTCTTGCTCGGATGGTGTGCTAAGAGGACATGAGGTTTATACTAGTCCAAGTAGAATGTCGCTACGTCTAGTTCGTCGCCGCTGCTCATGTTACTAGCATTGAAAATTTGTAGTAGGGGTTACAAACGGGCGAGAGAGGGACAGGTCCCAAGTCTCTAGTCAAAAAAGTGAACGGGTGCCGAGGGCTCGGTCGCTGCTCGGCTGTGTGTTCGGGGTTTGATGAATTGATTGGGTTCGAATGGTTGCAATTGAGTTCTTGTCCGATGCCCCCTATTGAGGCACCCTGCTTTCCTTTTTATAGGCCAAGAGAAAGCACGGGTTATAGTGGAAGGAGAGAGAAGAATGAGGGGGAGAAAAAGTCCTCCAGGGTCACTGAGTGCTTCTTCTCCTTCATGCAGGTCCCACCGACCCTATAGACATCAACAGGGATAGCTCCACGTCGTGGCCCTGTCTGTCACTAGCGCCATGTGCAGGCATCGTCTGCCGATCATGGCGCTCCACTCCATCCTAGCGGACGTCGACGTCGTGGTGAACCGACGTGCCTTTCAGTGTTCGTATAGGGGTTAGGCAGAACAGCACTGGTACGCCCAATGCTGTTCCTGATGTGAGTCCCCAGGCATGGCCTGTCATGGCCACGGGTTGTATCGGGGCGTGTCGGTCTCTTCCTGGGTGTTAGAGCTTTGACCCAGGCCCATACGATTGGACCTGGAGTGGTTGGCGGTGGTATGGGTCTCCGTCGGACGAAACGGATTCACCAGCCTCGGGGTCGGGCGAGGCGGAGCTAGCCCTCAGGGGTCGGGCGAGGCGGAGCCCACGGCCCCCGGGTCGGGCGAGGCAGAGCCCACCCTCAGAGGTCGGGCGAGACAGGGCCCGCCCTTAGACGTTGGGCGAGGCGGAGCCAGCCCTCAGAGGTCGAGCGAGACAGGGCCCGCCCTCAGACGTTGGGCGAGGTAGAGCCAGCCCTTAGATGTCGGGCGAGGCAGAGCCAACGGCCTCGGTGTCGGGCGAGGTGGAGCCTATCCCCAGAGGTCGGGCGAGGCGGATCGCATGACCTTGGGGTCAAGTGAGGCGGAGTCCATGACCAGAGATCGGGCGAGGCGGAGCCAGCCCTTAGACATCGGGCGAGGCGGAGCCTACGACCTTGGGGTCGGGCGAGGTGGAGTCCGCGACTAGAGGTCGGGCGAGGCGGAGCCTGCCTTTAGACATCGGGCGAGGTGAAGCCAGCCCCCAGACGTTGGGCGAGGCAGAGCCTGCGGCCTCGGTGTCGGGCGAGGCGGAGTCCGTGACCAGAGGTCGGGCGAGGCGGAGTCCGTGACCAGAGGTCGGGCGAGGCGGAGACTGCGTATCTGGGGGTCGGTTGGAGTTGTAGTCACGCCCTTGACTGTCGGGATGAATTAACGTTTAACGACCATTAGCCCCTCCTCTTCGGGTACCCTAGTATTGGTCCCCGGCACTAAGCAAGACAGGCATCCAATTGAGGTGGGGTGGTGGAGGTCGAGCGGCATCATGTGGATCGGTGGGGTGGAGGGAGGGAGGCGGAGGCCGGGCAACATCGTGTGGATCCAGAGCACGTCCGTGACTCCCGAGTTGGGAGAAGGCGTCGACAAACAGATGAGACGGAAGATTGAGAATAGGTGGAGATGGAGGAGGCCATTTATATCTAGGGTTGTGAAGGATCGGCCCAGAATAGTGTCGGCCCCACTAATCGTGGCATGCCTGTGCCATCACTACGGGTGGTCATGCTCTTGCCGGCACTGGCACTATGGACTTTCGTGCGGGGTCGTGCTAGGACCGTGCTTTTTCGGGTCATGCCTAGTGTCGCCCTAGCCATCTATAATTGCAAATGGGTGTAAGGACTTGGACTTTTATAAGATAAAGTTTACCAAAGGGAGCTTTGTCGCATAATCCGTTGCAATGTAGCCTTTAGCAAGCCATGGTGTGTTCTTCTTTCTGTTTTCAGCACTCAGTCAGTTTCCTACTCATCTATGGCATCTCACTATGGATGATTTAGGAATGTAATTTGCTTCTTCTTCTTAATGAAATACATGTGAAGTTGTGTTCTCGAAAAAAATGCTTGCCCTCCGCTAGGAGACTCTGAACAGCGGAATAAACAGGAATTATTGATTGCTTGACTTCCTCAGCCGACTAGCCGAGTGTTTATAAGGACATAGCCATTGGCCAACTAATATTCACAAATTACTCTCTTCTTTCCAACTAATCTACATGCATGCAGAGCCTAACAAACTGAACTAAAAACACGTTGCATTTCAGCCATTTGTTGTGGACAACTCCGGCGTCACCGGCTTCCTATTGCGGCGCTTATAGGCCTTGGCTACAACAGCATCCACAACATTGAGTCATTGACATTAAATTTGTGGTTGCAAAGACCATAGAAGATAGAGAAGACGAACACAGAAAGCATGTGGAGTGCTATGCCTGATTTCATCACCAACAATAGATTCCACGTCACACAGTCAGTCAGTCACAGCCCTTGTTCCAAAAACAGAAACTAGAAAAAGCCCCTTGCCGTAACTTGTCAAAAGTCACCATCCATGATCGATGGTCTGCTCGATTTTAAATTTCCTTCCGAAAAGTATAAGCTTCCCAACAAAAAAAATGCACAAAAACTTCCTTCGAGGTTTCCATTTCTTTATTTTTCGTTTCAAAACAATAAACATGCGCACACGTTTCTACTCCTATAATCTTCTTTCCTTGTAAGCAGCGGGGCAAGTTTTTGTAGATGGCTTGCACATGACGCTTTGCCTATTTGAGACCAATACGCACGCGCAAGGCAACGCCATTCCTATTTCCTTCTTGGCTCTGAAGTTTATATTGTGGGAGTTTTATTTATATTTAATAAAGTTGCTACATAAACATTTTTCTATTGATGTAGAAATTCTTTTAAGAAGAGAGAAAAGATCTGAGTTTTATATAGATAAAGTTCTCTGACTCAGGTCATTACCAACTCACGACTCATAAAATTAATAAATATCTATGAAACAAAAGAATAAAACTACACTACAAGAAATACCCTTATATATGACGGTTCACCAGTGACCTTTTAAGAAATCACCATAAAATGTTGTCGTCTGTGACGGTTCATTCTTGAGGTGATAGATCTATGACAATTGGTTAAGTTGTCGTCATGGTTGGACGTCACAGATTATTTAGGCAACTCTATGGTAAAACTATGACGGGTTTGTGGGTAATAAAAAAATTATAAAGGAAAGCAAATTCCTAAACCTAATCCACCAGCCTCCCTCCCACATCCACACGTATTAATGTACCGCACCCCCTTTCCCATCCGTCGCCACCCGCATCCACCGTTCACCCCCTTCCCAGTCGTCGGATCCAGGCAGGAGGCCGAGCCCCGGCGGCGGAGGGCCGCGTCCCGGCAGGCTAGAGGCCGCACCCCCAACGGGCGAGGGCCACGCCCCGGTGGGCAGCAGGTTGCAACCCTCCAAAACCCGACGAGCCTCGAGGCACGGGCAGCCGATGCCGCCGCGCAAGCAATAGGACAGCCTCGACATGACGACGCCCTAGTGATGCGGTCGTCGGATCTCGTGGAGGAGGATGTGGGTCGTCGTCCGCTAGGTCTGCATCTATCTATGAACAACGGCGACATCAAGGTATGAGTAGTCCAGATCTCTCGGTCGCTGCCTCACTTGCTTCCTCTCCGAACCGCTGGCCGCACGCTGCGCCATGGCCGTGTTGTGCTAGCCGCGCTAGGTTGCTGCGATTTCCAGGGCATAGCACTAATGCGTGAATCGAATTCAGGTATATTGATTGGAGATATGGGGTTAGGGTTGCCTCTTAGATCCGTGTTAGTGTTGGGACGCTGTCATATTTGTGGTCTTCTTGAATTTTTAGCTGTCGTAGTTTTGGGTATATTGATTTGGGATCTAGTTTTGCGTATACTTATAATTATTGTAGTCGTCAATTGCATGGAGCTCACCTATTTCATAAATTCATTGTTTATTCAGATATGAATGTCTGACCAAAGTGCTTCTGGGAGGTGCTTGTTACTATCTTGTCCAGCTATCGGCTCCATTATGCATCTGATCTCTAGCTTTAGATGAATTATTACTGTTGCTGCCTATGTGGCTATGTGCCAACTACCAAGTACTAACATGCCTACAGGTTGTAGTCCTTTATATGATCTATTTTCCTTATCAAAGTTTGGATTCTGCAATAATTATAGCTATGATTCAACTCTATCATACTGCATATATGGATGTTTTTCTCAAAGCTATGGCCTATGTGGCTATGTGCCAACTGCCAAGTACTAACATGCCTATAGGTTGTAGTTCTTAAAACTTAAAACTCTGTGATAAGCAAAATTCACCATCCAAGCTCGTTGACACTTAACAATTATGATCCATGTTAAAACTTGCCCTGCTCATTTTTATCAGAATGATTGGAGTTAGCTTACGCCTACCGTATGTTAAATATGTGCCTGGCCATAACTTCCAACATTGTGTTTTCGTAGGGAATCTTGGAAAATCCTAAAGGTATAGTTAGTTATTTAAACAAGAAGGGTGTCTCCGTGATATTTCTGTTCAAGAGGAAGACACTGCGTAGGCTTATATCTGTGTTGGCCAACGACTATGACAAAGATGCAAAGCAGTTGAATGAAACTCACAAGTCTCATGTTCACTCAAAAGAAGAGGTATCTTCGATGCACAAACAGTTTCAAACAGAGTTTACTGACATAGCTTTGTTCTGTTAGTCCCAAATATCCTTTTGAGCATATGCTGTCCACAGCCTTCTCATTTTACATGAGTTTACTTCTATATCACTTATTTTATGGTAGCTTTGTGATTTTGATTAGACACCGGTGGGAAAAAGAGAAACTACATTTAAGCTGATATTATACTGCAACTTCCTATCTGATTAGTAATTTTGGACAGGCTGAGATATTAGCAAAGTTCAAACCACATCCGGATACGTCGACTCTAATTACAAACATCAGAAACATTGAGAAGGCCATCAGAGATTGCTTGGATCACTTCAAGAGCACACGACTCAACCATCAGTTTTATTAGTTAGCACAGATTTTGACTAGTGCAATCCTAGAAGCTACAACTATCAGTTTTATTAGTTAACACAGATTTTGACTAGTGTAATCCTAGAACAATCTACTTTGATTGTTTCTGTCTTCCACTAAGATCCTAATAAATAGATGGCATTTGTTTTTAAAATGTTTGCTCAAAACTAACTCATTTCATATTCATATTGATTTTTAGGAAGCTTCTGGAGTTTGTTTGGTAGCACATCATATGGACAAAAAGCTAATTGAAGTACTCGTGGAGTCATGGATACTATTGTTTGTTTATTTTAGACTCCCTAGAGATGAAATCTTAGTTCAGATGTACTTGTTAGTTTGGCTGTGAATTGATTATACTCAAACTATATGTGAGAATAGTGGATATGCCAATAAATGAAAGAATCAATGTTTGTTCGTATGATTGGTGTATTATAAGATGTGCTGCATGTTAATGCAGTGATGATTTCACACTAATCGATGATGTTCTTTTTTGTCACTATGGTTGGATCTGGGCTGTGTATAATAGACGGATAACTAATCCATGACGAACTCAAATGTCAATCTATGACGGCTCAATTGGGGCCAACAAATGTATGACGCAGGATACATGATGTTTTTTCGATCGTCATAGTGAGTTAACTGTGACGCATTTTTTGCTTTACTATGACCAAAGTAAACCGTCATGCATAAATGTATTTTTTTAGTGCTACATATTGATACTGATTGTTTCATTCATGTTTCGTAGCATTACACGCTTGGAAACAATACTCTGAAACCACTGAGAATGGCTTAATGAGATGGTGAAATTATTCACTAATTATTAGTAGTAGATCTTCAACGCTTTTGCAGGAGGGTTGCTGCGTCCGTGTGGATTCGGCAAATCCCATTTTGCCACCTATTGCCAATGTGTTTGCTCCGTTCGTTTACACGGCCTTCTGGTCTGCCAGTGCGGGCCTAGAAGCCTGCCCAATTGTTGTCGCTTGTACATATTTCCTCCATAAGAAAACAATTCTCACTTACCAATAAGTAAAACGTATTTAAGCTTGACAAAAAATGTATAAAAGTACATTTAGGACTTGAAGAAGTATCATTATATTAATTATAAAATATATTTGCGTATGAAACCTATTTAGAGATATAAATATTGATAGTATTTTTTATAAATTTGATTAAACTTTAAAAAATTTGACTGACCCTAAATCTAGAATTACAATCTTTCTAAAATCGGGGAAGTACATTACAATCACGAGACATTTACTAACAATAGGTTCTTAGTGGAAAATCTCATGCATGCAGAACCGACATACGCCAACGAACTCTTCTCTCTATTTTAGGCCCAGTTTGGTAGCACTCCTTTGCTCCACTCTTGCGAGGATCGGCGGAGCGCTGCCAAACGACGTCACTCCACGTAACAGCCCGAGAAGCGCTCCCACCGCTTCTCTTTTGCGATGCGGGCAAGAGTGGAAAAAACCCACTCTCCACTATTGCGCTCCTCTTTGCCTCCCCACGCCTCTCTTCACTTCGTTGCTCCCTCCCCCGCCTTTGCCACACTCTTCTTTGTTATGGATAAAAACGGGATACCGCATTAACCGATCGCATACCGTTTTTGCAGGAAAAACAGGAAACGGGAAACCGACACCGTATTTTAGGCAGGAACGGGAACGAAATCAGTTAAGGAATTTTTTCGACCGTATTCACGGTTCTCATATTCGGGCAGAAAATTTCTCGGCGATATTCCCGTATTTTATACACCTAAACCTCATATTCAGCCCACTGATTGATGCAGCCCACGAAACCTCCCGCTCCCCCGCGTCACAGGCCCAGCCCACTCCCGTCCGCTACTCCCTCCCATCTGTCCCAAAAACGGCGGCCAAACCCTATCCGCTATCCCCGAGTCCCCGACTCGGCGACTCCCGTCCCGTGCGGCGCCGCCTCCGCCTCTCTGCGAGAGCGAGACTGCTCGGCTGCCCCTAGCGACTGCGAGCGGCCGAGCGCTGCGCGCCTGCGCCGCTACCCCCGGCCGGCCATGGGAAAGGAAGGGGCTAGCGGCGGTTCCCGTTCTGCGTTACCACTTCCCGATCATAATCGACACGTTCCCGTTCGAAATATTCCGTTCCCGATATCCCGTAATACCGGTTTTGTTTTCCCGTCCGGCCTTCCCGTTCCCGTTTCCGTTCCCGGCAAAAAAATACAGGAGTGGGAATGGTTAAGACATTTTCCCGACCGTTCCCGACCGTTTTCATCCCTATTCTTCGTCGGGCAGCTCCTCTCTATCGCCGAGCTCATCAAGATTCAACCTGTCATCGTCGTTGTCACTGAGACCGAGCATGTCGTTGTCCTCCTTCTTGTGCCGTCTCCTTGCACCTTCATAGCTTTCCCCTCTTCCTCTAGTGGGTTAGGAGTGGGAGTTGTTGAGGGAGCTCCACCAAACAGGTGTGGAACTAGTGGGGAGCTGGAGCTGGAGCGGGCGAAGTGGGTTGGACGCTATGCCAAAACTGACCCTTAGGTGAAAGAAGACAATAGCTTGTGCACCACCACAATGCTCGGTTATGAGTTTTTGTTACTACTTGGGATCCGAAAAAAAGAATACAAATGTAACATTCAAATATTGTCCCAATAAAGCATAACTGGTGGGATCATCAACTCTAGGTATGTATGGTGTCTAAAAACAGTGTCTTGTAGATGCATGATGGTAACAAACTACTCCCTCGGTTCTCAAATAAATTAAATTCTATAATTTTCATCAATCAAACTTTTATAGATTTGACCAAATTTACTGAAAACACCAATGCTTTATGACACAAAATCAATATGATTATACTATAAATCTATTTTACATTATACTTAGGACTACTCTAAAAGTTAAATAATTTGGGGACGAAGAGAATATTGTGTTTATGGATGCAGAGATTTGTCTTGATCCGATCAATACATTGGGATAATAAAAATAGAAGAAACATACACATCAATTTTGAATCTATTTGGATGCCACAAGATTCCTTCAATATAATTAATAAAAAATCTAATGATATTTATTTGGTATTAGATGCTTTGACTCTTCAAAAAAAGTTAGAATGAGTTATATATAATTTAAAATGGAGGGGTAGTAGATAGTCCAAACATCCTAGCTTTTACCTTAGCTTCTATAATTCAATTACAACCAACTTCCATAGTCCATAAGTTGAGAGAATTCTAGCTAGATAAAAAAATCATCTTGTCCTTCTGTTTTTCTCCTAGTTGCACTCTACAGCTAAAGAGTAAGGGTACTTTGGACATTTTACTTTCAAAAGCATCTCATTCAAGCTTTTACTATCTAGGGATCCAAACATCCATGAACCAAGATTTTATAAATAACCTTTTAACAATAAACTTTTGTAAACTAGTTTACATGATGGAAGAATAGACATATACAACCTTAGTTGTTCACTAATTTATCCTCTAAACATGATAATTACATCTTTTATACGAAGTAGTACATTCAATAAAACTTAGCCAACAGTACACGCTGAAATGCCAGTTTTGCCCCTTTTCTGTTCACGATCGTTTTGCTTCTCTGTGTTAGACTGTCTCCATCATGAGACCCATTGCGAAACCCAAATCCAAAATGGATCTCCAACACAATACCTATAGTCTCCAACAGAGTACTTATATGAAAGACTTATTTTGGGTGCTAAGAGAGGCATAAGCTAAATCTGAGTATCATCTCTCCTGAAGCCCTATTTATAAAAAATGTTATTTTTTGAGTTTTATTGTTGGAGAAAAAAAAAGTATTAAACTACCCAAATGATGAAGAGGTCCTGTATTTTGGGTTGCGGCAGTTGGTGAGAGTCTTAAAAAGGCAAAGCTCTCTCCCCCTTGCCCCTGCACGCCTCCAAAACCCCCTCGCCACTGCGGCCAAGGGTTTCACCCGCCGCGGAAAGCATTGCGAGGTGACGAGGTGCGTGTGCTCAGTCTCTCGCCGATCCCCTCTCTCTCTTCGAGTCGTCTCCCGATCCGTAGTAAAGTCTGCTCTTTTGGTTTATCTTCTTCTGCCATCAGGTTCGTAAAAAGTACATCGAGGGGAATTGAAAGGAAGGGACTTGATCGCTTTCTGAAGTAGCCCGATCTAGTGTCCGCGGGTTGTTTGTGTTTTCGGCAACGCAAGTTCGTAGCTTCCGTGGCAATAGGAGGGGAGCGGTTTGTTCGTTCTCCAGAGTAAAGTTTGTTTCTTATAAAGTTTTGATCTATCTGTTTGTTTGTAGGATGGGAGTTTTACCTATAACCACTGTTTGCTCTTGATTCTTAACTCTGCACTTTTTGCTTACGGCACGGCGATTGATTTCACCTGCAGAGGATTTCTGAGCAGAGGAGTTGGAACAGCCATGGGCAACTCTTGCGTCACTGGTGCCTGTAAGGATCCAATTGAGCTTCCTTTGCTTGTCGATTGAATTATTCTGCTAGAACGTTGATCTTTTTTTTTTGAAAGGTCAATACTTCATCATAGTTCTTTTGGTTGATTTGTGTTTTAGATTCAGATGCCTCCTCATATGACTTGTTTTCGATGAAATTGAGATAATCCTTCTGTCAGGAAAAGAAATTGAGATAATCCCTTGAATATATAGTTGAGCAAAACTGGAACCCTTGCTCTCCAAAAAATTCTTCTTTTTTTTGTTTGATGCACGGAAAAAAAACATAACAGATACTTTAGGTCTTAATGACACCGCTGCCACCTACCACTACTATGATTTTGCGTTATCAATGTTACAATGCGTAGAATACTATGAACAATGGCATGTGCGTGTGCTATTGCCTAGAAGATTTATTTTGGAAATATATGAAAATGCTTAACTTTCTAAGATATCTATTTATCTATTGATTGTGCAGAAAGAGTAGTGTGTGTATTATGTGGTAAGCTATGCAAAAGCACATAGATCATTATTTTTGTTTGGCCAAGTAACCAATTATCACGGTTGTGTTATATATTTTGATCCAGACAGTTCGAAGGTGAATGCAATATTATTTTCTATACAGAACTATTCTTCTGTCTGCCATTTCCTTTCTTAAACTTTCTATTTTGGAGTTTATTATTTTGAACTAGCATGCTCCCTAATCTCCTCATAGCATGTAATCTCTACATTTTCCCTTTGCCTTTCTCAAATTTTGTGTGATTGTTCTTGTAACGATTTCAGCTCCTGCACTGCTGGGAAAGACCCATGATCCAGCTTTCAAATGGAAGTTCTATGGCTTCTCAGCTCTACTTGATAGGGGGGCTGTATCAACCAATTCTGCCATTTTTCGCTGTTGTGGATATGGTTGGTATGTACCATACTCGAAATGAATCCATATTAAGCAGGCACCATGCACACACTCAAAATCTTATCTAGTTTATTTGGGAAGATAACATAGTTGTCTGTCAAAAATATTAATTAGACTGTCAGGTAGTCACAAATGATGTTTTAGTAAATGTAAACCTCATGGCTGTAAAATTTCAAACTCCCCTTCACAGTCCTCAAGAAAAGCCTTTTGTTTTCTTCAGCATTGATTACTAATCTGAGTAACATATCTGCTCATTAATTCATTTAACAGGTTCCTGCAAGTGAGCCCAATGCATAAAAAATCTGGTCACAAGACTCCACATATTGCTCTTTTGCTCTCGGTGCACCAAAACGACTTAAAGGCAGGTGACATCTTGAGCGCTGTGTTCGAGTTGTCAATGTACAACCATTCAAAAGGGACATATCATGGATGCAAAGGTAGTTTCTGAAATTATGTCAAGCCCAAACATATTATTACAAATGGGAGTCCTTATCCATGCTCTATTTGCTTCGGCCATAGCTCCCTGAAACTGAAACTACTGAGCATCATATTATAATTTACCCTTGCAACTCAATTGGTATGGAATTTGATATATGGTCAAATACTCACCACATTATCTTTTAGATTTTCTCACTATTTCGTTCACTTCATATTGTCTACTTATTTGATCAATATTTCAGAGTAAATAGACATGCTGCTGTTACTATTTTGGTCATTCTGTAGTTGCAGTTCACAAAAAGCTAGCCCTGCATACCTGTTTATCTACTTTTTAAAATAATTAAAATAATTAACTAGGAGTGGAAACAGATTGCATTATGCTTGGGTAATTTGTAGATTACAGATTCATACGAGTACCTAATCTTCAACGCATATTTCTAATACTGTTATATTTCCTTTATCTATGAGCAGCTAGCTACCACTTCAATATCAAGAACAAGCGATCAGAGAAAGAATGCTTGATTCCTCTTGAAGAACTACTGAAATCATCTGATTTTCTGGTTGATGATAGCTGTGTCTTTGGTGTGAGGATATTAAAGGCACATGTCTCTTCTCAGAATAAGCCTATTGTGATTCCAAAGAAGCCTATCACAGTTCAGAACATCTTCCTCCAGAAAAAGGGGTTCATCAAAGGAACCTACACCTGGACCATGAACAACTTCCTTGACATGAAGGTCCCAGTCTGTTCTCCTGCATTTGAAGCTGGTCGGCATAAATGGTATGCATCTATTTTTGTTCCAGTGTATTTGGTTCATATAATATGCATATGGCATTAATCATTCAGTGTGCAAGTATCCTTCCATTCAGGTGGTGGTAATAGTTATTCATGCTGGTTCTTAAAAAAAAGTTATTCATGCCACCAACATTATTACTTATTATTACTTACTCTCCCCCTTCCAAATTATAAAGTCATTCTGGCTTTTCTAGATACATAGCTTACCCTTTATTATGTATCTAGACATAGCTTATATCTAGGTCCATAGCAAAAATAATGTACCTAGAAAAGCCAGAATGACTTATAATTTGAAATGGAGGGAGTGCTAGTGAATGTTGTATACTATATAATCATGTGTGGGTTTCTTTTTGCAACAGAATCTCTCTTGCTCCTTTAGATATTTTCACTACTCCTTTATCCTGAAATATAACGCGTGCACATATTTCAAGACTTGAACTTTGTTATCTTTGACAAAAAATTAGTCAAACATGTGAAAAGTGTGTACTACAAAAGTGGTTACACTGGATTCATATTTAGAAATCTATAGATCATAATTAATTTTAAAATCAAAGTGGATTCTTCGGTCCATCATATTTTACTTTCTACAATGCCCTCGTGCACCTCTCTTCTTTGTCCATGACCTAAACTTACGACATGTGCTCATACGAGTTAACAACACACGTCTAGCCACAGTATGGAGTCCAACTCCAAGATGTATTGGATTAGATGATGCGATAGTTGCATAAATCTCCTAGTCGTAAGTCTTCTAGGTGACCCTGAAACAAGCTGAATGTTCCATTACAAATCACGGTTATATTTGCTAGTACTTTCTAATGATTAAGCTTTTGTTGCCGCAAATGATATACTATAAAAAAAATAGCAGCAAAAATGTGATCTTTAATGGTTGTACCAAGTCAAACCACGCCTTGTATTTTGAGATAATGGGAGTCTTTTGTATTCTAGTTAAATTGTAGTGTTATCTCTATGTATGGAGCCTAACACTAGTACTGGTATGTTTTGAACAGCACTAGTACTAGTATGTTTTGAACAGCCATTTATATTCCAGTCTATTAAATCTATTGTTTCTGGAAGCTTAATTTTGTTTAACTGTCACTTGGCTTAGGCACAAGTCCGCCAACAGCATCACCTTCCAAGGAGCCTAGCATCATACTTTCTTCTTTTCTTTTCTTACCTGTCAAGCATTAATGGTAATGACAGATTGTGTTCATTCCTTCTCAGGTACATCAACATGTACCCACTTGGTGACCAATACAGCACCAATTCACTTTCCCTCTACTTACACCTGCATGATCTGAACAAGATCCCTCTTGAGACTGGGATGGTGATTGAACTGACTCTCTCCATCTTGGACCAGAAGCATGAGGGGCACTACACAGTTACAGGTTCAACTCTCCATAATATCTATCAACATTACTATTGACTAGTGGCTACTTTTGTTTGGATACGACCTTACTTTGCCGCAAACGCAGGCCGCTTCGTGTTTGGAGTTGCAGCAAAGATTGGCTGGGGATGGTCCAACTTCATTCCACTCAAGACACTCATGGATCCATTTAGCTGCTATATTGTGGGATCAAACTGTATGCTGAAGGCAGATGTCACCATCATCGGGTCATCCAATGACGGTTAGACACGGATAGACCTTTGATGGACTTGGGAAGGAACAATGCCTTTGCGACTTAAACTATTTTCTGTGACACATATATAATGCATATGTGATACTAATGCTTAGACATTATCTTATTATGGTATTAGCACGTAATCTGAGCTATAGGGGTTCAGGAACTCTAAAAGGATAATGTGCCCCGTGTGCATATTATTGGCATGGGGAGTAATACAGGACATAGTTTATCTTGGCTTGTGGCTTGTGTTTACCACTTGTTAACTTCTGTTATAAATCATAAAATAATTCTGCATATATGTTATTGCATTCAGCTTAATCAGACTGATTCATGATTGTGAGCTAGTCTCACTGGATCAGTTTGTTTTGTATTCTGTATAGTGCCGTTGATTTGCCTTGTGAATGCATGCCTGCAAATAATCAAAAGGTCTCATCATTTATGACCCAAACTAAGCACAAAATAGATGGTTCAGTTCCAGGCAAATTTTTAACTATGTTTTATATGCTTTAGCAGCTTAATAATTAATAAAAAAATGCTATCTTAACTGCATTAAACTCCATGAACCTTATGTCTCAATTATTGGTATATCTTTCAGTGTATTAGAAAAGAATAGAGTTTATTGTCCAGAGGAACCACCCATGTAGCTATATATTGACAGAGGGACAGAAGATTATGCTGGATCCTAGACCTGAATTTCTAGTTGATGAGCTGAGCAGAAAGACAATCACACCGAAGCGGCAGCGAAGTCTTCGAGCTTTTGAGATTACTAGCAAATATGTACGTGCAGTGCGCACGTGTCTATCGGAAAGCATCTATGCACAATGAACATTGTATTAGAAAGACTAAATAATTAGCATAAATGAGATTCAAACTCCATGAATATCCATTCATTCTCATATTGGCGATGTGAGGCTGCAGCAGCCCGACCGCGGTGTGAGCTTCTGCTAGGTGCGCGTGAATCAAAAAAATCTTGTACCTCTCAAGGTCTCGTCGGCTATTTTATAAAAAACCAAACACCGTACCTCTCAGGGTCTCAGCTATTTATAAGGTGTGTAGACCAGCCATTGGCCCCTCGGCCGAGCAACCAGGCACGTTTAGATTAGATTAGACTATAGTCAGTTACATATTTGATCTTCAACGAACTCAAATCTGGCTAGAGATGTCATGTTCGAGGCGTGAGGGTGTAGGACATCTTAATGATCTACATCTTACATAGATGAAGAGAGGCTCAGATACAATTATGCCTAGATCGGATGGGTATTGTAGAGGGAGAGCCCCTAAAAAAACTCGCACTTTTATAGTGGAATTATTATTGACATAATTACCTCTCTTGTGGGATCAAACTGCATTCTGAAGACATCGCTTTTGTTGGGTCACCACTTGTGAATAAACATGAGATGATTTGCGTGAGAAATAATGCCCTTATGTGCTTGGGAGTATCACCTAAATGACAATTATGGCCGCAATACCTAGTCATGACCTATGGTAGCAGAGGTGAACTATTTATATCTTGTGTTTGCTACATGTTCAGTTTATGTTATGCAGGGACCATGACGTCTAATAGAGAGATGAATTAGGCAACTTAAAATCTACAGATCTCTAAAACCTACTTATCAAAATCTATACAAGATACTATATAAATTTGCACTATAGTTTTGCTAAGTGTTACTATCTCTAATGCAAAAGAATTTTGCATCCTTAATTCCAATCCTATTAACTAACCTAGCAAGCTAAACTAGGAAATGTAAGCAGACGACCTAAGGAGTGCAATTAAGTGTGAAAACATAATTAAGTGAGAGAATGCAAATTCCCGCGATAATAATTTTTCCTGAGATATCAAGAAGCTCACACTTCTCTAGTCCTCGTCGGAGTCATTCGGAAAGATGCCCTCTTAAGGGCCAACTTCCAGGTCAGGGTAATTTCGTGGATAGTCCACAAGTCTATGCCACACGCAAGTGGGTCTTCTTGTGGCATTTCCCAAACTGTTTCCCACTGTCTCCACTATCAACCTTTTGACCAAAACACCATGGGCCTCATTTCTCTTAGTACACCATCGGCGCCCACACACAAATAAGTTGCTCATTTCTCTTAGTACGCCATCGGTGGCCACACACAAAATAAGTTGGTGTAATCTCGCAAGATTGCAAGCCCCTCAGAGTATACTCTTGGTGTGCGCAAGCACCAGTAGCATAGAAAATTCTCCTAGCGCATACATGGATGCAATCTCATGCTCCTCTAGGGACGAAATCAAACATGACGATAGCCCCGTCTACATCAGGTCATAGTTCAGGTTGATCGTTGTTGCGAACTCCCTAAACGTGGAAGTGTACCTCCTATCCCTATTCATCAAAGTGAACCTCTTTGCTTCAACATCGATCTCCACGGTAGCATAGAACTGCCTCATGATGGTTTCTTTCCAGGCGCACTAGAACTTCATCACTGACCTCAACCCAATCGTATGGAACATCTGAGCTATCGGTGCCACTTGCTCAAGCCTCTCAATCCATGCCCAATCAATGTACTTGGTTATGTGAATAGGCCTGAAGTCAAAGTGCCCGTAGAAAAGCTCCTGCTACGCCAGGTTGTGGAAGTGAGGTTGTGTCATTGACCGCTCAAGGCCAAACTAAAGTGTCAAGATCACCTCATTGAAGTGTCTGGGTCTCCCCTCCCTACTCTCCACCTCTAAGTCCATGTCAATCACATAATATTTTGTGTTATTGTCCTCCTGCTGTCCCTGACCATCCCCTCCCTGCTGCTCACCCTCACCTTGTTGCTGCTCTTCCCACTCCTGTTCCTCCTCTGCGTCTGACTTTGTCGCCTCATTGTTAGTGCTCTCTTGCTATGGTGGCTGCTGTAACAACCCAAAAATCCCAGAACCCAAAAATCCCAACTTTCAAATTTTTTTTTTCTAAAAGCCCTTTGTTTGGTGAGTGATGCATGCTAGAAAGCCACCCTAGTTGCACAAGTAGATCCTAAACTAGATGTGTGAGCATTGCATTAACTCAAACATGTGAGTTGCTTCTTTTGATCTTATGATTGTTAATAAAACTTGAGCACCCCTTTTTAAATAAATGCTTGTTGTGTGTGGGCCCAAGGCCTTGGCTTGACCTAAACCTTAGTGTTGACCTAGGTGGACCCCACTAAGGTGGTATACATGTATAGAAATAGAAAAGGAAAGGAATAGAGGAGAAATAGAAAGGAGAAAAAAGGCCAGCACCATCGGCCGGCCCAGCCAGCCCCGCACCCATTTAAAATATTGCCATGATGACATTGTGTTGCATTAGCATTGATTGGCGTTGCAACTTTCTGTTGCTCTTGCAACCATATAGAATAGTGTTGCTATTGCTTGAAATTATTGCCACAGTGTTGTTGGGTTATTTCTCGCGACCATTGCAGTAGATAGACCGTGTATTGCAAGTAAATTTTCAAGGCAATACAATAATTTGTTGCTATTGCCACAATTTTTGTTGGTTGTAATATTTCTCACGACCATGGCAATAGATAGCTGTTTATTGCAACTAAATATCTAAAGCGATGCAATAACATGTTGATATTACCACAGATGTGTTTGGTTGCAATAATTTCTAGTGTCATTGTAATATGCTGATGTAGGAAACACCTCAGCTTAGTGGGCTTTAGATATAGCAAAAGGGCCTAGACCTGCAACTCCCGATGTCTATCGCACACATCGATCGATCAAGGGATCAGGCCTCGTCCTCGTCCTCATCACTGTTGGCTCGGCCTCGTCGCTGCTGGCTCTTGATGACGCTCGCACGGTGAGCAACAAGTGCATGGCAAAAGCATTTTCTAAGGCCCTAAGTTGATCATGGCCGCTGCTGCCTGCTAGGGCCTTAAGTTGATCATGACCGCTGCTGGCTCCTAATGCAGTCAATTGATTTGTGTTCAGGATCGGAGGTGACGCAAAGTGAGCGAGGCAGTGCATCCAAGTCCCTCTGTCGGTCCGCCCTATAGAACGGGAAAACGCTCACCCATACGTGATCGTGTTGTGTTAGGTCCAACACCAGCATCACCCATGAATCGAAACGCACGTAATAGCAAAAGTTCAATAGTTTAACCATTAATGAGTTAACAAATATACCACATACTTACAAATCACAAGCCTCAGGCCTAAAAGTTTGCCACGTTCTCATCGTCAGCGTCGAGAACATGTCACACTGATGCATAGACTAAATTATTTGCAAAAGAGGAGTACATAACATCAGCACGGTCTAACTAAGCTAAACTAATACTAGTACTTTACTAGCATCTAGATTCAGACTTTCAAAGCCATGAAGTGGAGCAGCCAGCAAGCCATCTTGTCATCTCCAAAATGAGAACCACATCATAGTCAAATAACAAAAGAAAGTGTTGTAGGGCAGCAGACATCTAGCCATCTCCACATCTTCAAAATGGATCCGCATAGTCAGAGGTACAAGACAAAAGAAGGTGCAGCAGGCGAGCTTTCAGCAAGCCATCTCCAAGCTTCAGTACTGCATGCCATCGATGTCACTGTCCTCTTCACTGCCCTTGCCACCGTGGTCCTCCGTAGTCTGGTTCTCGGCCTAAAAAAGGTACTGCAGATCGGCATACACAAATAGAAAACGGATATGTGCATATCAGTAAGAAAGGTGCAAAGAATTCTAAAAGTAGCAATCAATAAACCTCCTCGTTTCTAGAGTACATTTGTTATCATCCAACTCGTCAAGAATAACATAACCAGCTTTGGATCTAATGAGACCGAAGGGCATAGCCCCGAAACTGTAAATATCTAACCGGACTGTTGGGACGTACTCAAAGCACAAACAGTCTTTGGTGTGATATCTAGAGTCCAGATGCTATTGCAGTAAGACTATCCTCTGCTGGAACAATTTTAGTGGACCTAAAATCACAACATTTGGCTGAAAGTCCCTGCTTAACAAAATGTTGTATGATTTGAAGTCCCCGTGGATCTTCTGTCGATCTGTATGATTTGAATTCCCCATGGATCTCGCAATTTTCATTCTAGAATGCCAGTCTACAATTTGGTCAGTGAATTTGGATTTAGTAAATAATAAATTCAAAAGTAACAATGCTCAAAATGAGAAAAGAATGGTTTCCCACAAAATCAGCAGCACACTCTTACAACAACAACAACAAAGCCTTTAAGTCCCAAACAAAATATTTTTAATATGGTTGGAGGCCTATAGGAGTAGAGGACTTTGCTAGTACTACCACAACGTTTCATTTTCGGTTTGTTTTGCACAAGTGCAGTCATGAAAATTCGAACCCATGACTTCTCACATACCACACTTTGCTACCGCAACAACATAGTCACTTGTGATCAGCACACTCTTACAACAAAGTTGCTAAACCCCTTCTCCATTTTCTTTTGATATTTAATACAACCACATGTTCACTCAATAAATAAGACAATGTGTTTTCAGTTTTATTCCTGGAGCTACATTTTTCCTAAGCAAATAAACACAGGTTCATTTTAAGGGGTCTGGATTATATCTAACACTATAGCTAGAAACCCAAATTGACCTGCGAAGTGGACTATGCAAAATGAAGAACAAACAGTACAGATGATGAGGAATCAAGTGGTTTAAAGTTGTCGAATTGTCTCAATATACTGCCCTCGAGTTCATGAGGCAAACAAAGCAATCCATAAATGAAGGAACTGATTGCTCTGCGTTTAAGGAAGCTGGACAATGGAAGAGACCACTGAGCTTCCTAAATGATCCATTCATCAAATTTTGGATTGTCTTGTCCCATTTTATATTCGAAAAACTAAGTCTATCAGAGAGCTTTTATCTCTGTATTGGCTCTGTCAGAAACAACACATCAGAATTCAGAATAGCTAGATGCTGCTAGCATCTTGAATAATCACATTTTCACATGCAACATAAGTTATTGAATCATAGGTACATCTACAGCCCGCTTTGATAAAAAAAAAATTATATGTTATAAACACTACATGTGAGCTAGGTCTGTTCTATAAAAATCTGAGCTAGGTCTGTTCCATGATTTTTATCTGTGAAGGATATAAAAAAGACCATAAAGGCGTGTGACACTATATAATCTGTAAAGCATATAAAGCAAGACTCCATCAAGGCATGTGACACCATATAGCAAGTGTCCAACTAGCTAACAAAGTACTCTAATAATGTATGTCAGCTAATGAAGCCTAGGATTACAATTTGTAACTGAGTGTCATCATGACACATATCTAGTCAAGAAACAAATGATCAGTCATGAAGACGGACAGTTGAATTTAATAGGTGAAACTCATTTATCAGGAAGATGAAATCATCATAAGAAAGGACAAATTAATTGAAAATCAGGGAAAATGAAATAAAAAGGAAGAAGTATCATGTTAGGATTCTGCCTAGTTCACGTTTTGTCATTTGAATGCCTTACACCTATTCTAACTGAACTGACGACCCCTCTTAATCATGTTATAACTTAATTGGGCCACTTGAACCATCAGATTCAAATACCTCCAGAAAGAGAGGATGCACAATTTCAAGAATTTAGTAGCAAGGCAGTTGCATCTCGATGACCATCACAAGTTAAATTAACAAGCAGTAGCAGTACATAGATTAATTTAACAGCACTCTAGCAGTACAGTAAAGATATGTCTCTAATCAGCCACCCATCGCCCCATGCATGATGAACACATGTAATTAGATCAGATCTGGATGCAAATGACCAAATAGCCTAGGTTAGGCCGTTAGGGTACGGGTGCTCGCCGCAACAGCAAGGGAAGAGAAGGGGCGCGCATACCTGGTGGGTGCTCGTCGCCGGTGAAGGACACGACGAGGAACTAGGCACCTGGCGTAGGGGGAGGGCGGGGACGTGGGGGCCCGCGCCTCGTCTCCTCGGGCGCTGACGACGACGAAGGGGGAGAGGACGCTGGGACCGCACCTCGTTTCTTCGGTGCTGACGTCGATGGCGAGATAGGGGACGCGGGGGACGCGCCTTGTCTCCTCGGCGCTGAAGTGAGGGTGGAGGGGCGGCGTGGTGTTGGGCTGGCTGAAGGTGCGGCGCCGCCAGGAACGATTCCGAGGAATGCGGCGTCGCTGGGGGAACCGTGGACTCGCCTGGGAGGTGAGCGCGTGCGGTGGTGCAGGTCCCGCCACGGAGCTTGGCGAGGAACGCGGCCGCGGGGACGCCGTACTCGAAGCGGTGGAGCGCGTTGCCGCAGAGGAAGCAGTCGAAGCAGGTAAGCGTACTTGTGATTTGAAAAATAAAAGTACATAGTAGTATAAACAAAGCTTATTAATTGTTTGTACCACGACAGTTATGTCTTCTAAAAAAACAGGATGGGGACTGCATTGCAGCTTTGGCCCAATCTAACCGGCCCAAGCAAAAATGGCCACCTGGAGAGCGTCGACAGCTGGGACCAACTCACCGCTAGTCCGCTATAAAACCAGCCTGACTTCCTTCTTCCAAAACAAAAGGGAACTTCGTCGTCTTCCTCCTCGCTTCTGCCATTAGCAACTCGCAAACCCCCCAATCCCTGCTCTCCATGGCACTTACCTCGAGCTCATCCTGGGCGGACCTCCCGCCGGGCGTCATATCCTCGATTGCCCGCCTCGTCCCGTGCGAATGGGACCGCGTGCGCATGGCCGCCACCTGCCGCGCATGGCGTGCGAGGGTCGTCGCAGCTCCGCCCCCGCCGCCCGAGCTCCCAATGCTCCTACTCACGTCCAGCGATGTCACACGCCTCGCCTGCATCCTCAGCGACGGCCAAACTCATCACCTGTGCAAGGACCGGGCCGGCATGCGCTACTTCGGCTCGTACGATGGCGCCTACCTCTTCCTCGCCATGAAACAGAACCAGCATCATCGACTTCTGAATCTCCAGACGTCGGAGATGCGAGTCCTCCCCGACGTGGTTATCCCCCACCCTTCGCTCCAGTGCGTCGACATGGTCATCCTCGCCGCCGCCCTCTCGGCCCCGCCAGATGACCCAGACTGCGTCATCGCCGGCATCATCACCTATCAGCGGGACCGGGACGGAGGCTGCCCGCGCCATCGCCGCTGCGCATTCTGGCGCATGGGTGATCTGGCGGCGTACGATACCGTGCCGTGGGACTCCCAAGCTGTCGAGGACGTCGTCTATCGCAAGGGGCTGTTCCATTTTCTCACCGACAACGAGCACATCCTCAAGTGCGCACCGACCTTCGTTCTAGATGGGGACGAGGTGCGAGGAGCAGCGGTGGAGTCGACACTGCGCCGTTTCGTGCCGAGGCATCGCACTCATGACGCGGTCGTTCGTGCCCGGTACCTGGTGGACTCGCGCGACGAACTGCTGATGGTTGTAAGATACGCCCCAGATCCTGATTCGTCTACCTCGGCGTTCAAGGTGTTCCGCGCGGTTGGACCGCAGCCCGAGGACGACGGCAGCGGCGGCGCGGTTGGGTACCCCTACTCCTGGCGGAAGCTTGACACGCTAGGTGGCCGCATGCTGTTCGTGGGGCGAGGCTGCTCCAGATCCTACGAAACGGCGGACTACCCTGGGTTCGAGGACGGCGTCTACTTCTCAGACACGATCGAAGCTTCTACAACGGCGACATCTTCGGCGGCGTCAGTGAGAGGCTGTACTTCTGCAACGACAACGGCAAGTGGTCGGAAGGGCCGCCTTCCAATGTCACGCTCTTCTTCCCGGAGAACGGCCCTTCCAGCCACTCTTCTCCGACCTGGATACTCCCCAACCCCCCACCCATGAGCACGATCGGAGATCTTCCAGCACATGTTCTGTACGAGATCATCGGCCGCGTCCCGTGCGAGGTCGACCGCGCCAGGTTGCCCGAGGTCTGCCGCGACTGGCGGGCGATCGGGAAGCTGGAGCTGCCGCCGCGCCTCCCGTGGCTTGTGCGCCCTGTCGCTGGCGGGCCGGAGCTCTCTTGAGGAGGCGGATCCGTGGTGTAGATCACAGGTTTTATCGGGTTTCTCATAGAAATGATGTGTACTGAAGAGAGAGCAGCGAGAGATCGAGAGGAAGGGCATCGGTAGGCATTAAGGAGGCGGATCCGGCAGACCACCGGTGAAGAAGACCGTGGATCGGAGAAGAAGGGCATCGCAGTGGAGACCGGGTGAAGCTGTGGTGCGCGCGCCGTGCTTCTGCTTCCTCATCATCGTTGCGCCTCTCTGTTAGATCGGAGTAGGGTTTGCCGGTGGGGCGTACGGCTTAGGCCAACCTCGTACTTAGAGCCGCTGTCCCCCATCTCTATTTAATACGCAGTGTGACGGGGGCCCGCTAGCCATAGATGGACTGGGCGCCCCCGATCAGGGCGCGAGGTCAAGGCCCAAGTGGCCATTGGGCCACTGTGGTTGGGAGATCAAACCAACATTCTTCCTCTTGATCTCAACTCATACTTTAACTTTAAACTTTGACTTTAATTCCTTTCACTTTTATTTGTTCCATCACATATTAGTACATAGAGCATGCTTCATCGTCACGGTCAATCGCCGATAGATTTAACAGCTACAATACATGTCTCTGTTCTGAAACAGATTCTTTAACTTTGGGTCCTTTATTGTTCGGAAATCATAGGCTTTCCTTTAAACCCATGTCGACTGTGTGTTCTCTGAACACACTGGGTGGTAAGCCTTTTGTAAGCGGATCTGCAAGCACTTGCTTGTTACTTATATGTTCAATACTTTTAGGATGATTCTGAAATTTCTCCTTCACAACGTACAACTTTAACGTCAATGTGTTTGGCAGCACACTTAACCCGTTGTTATAGGAGCGAACAACTTAAATGGTTATTGTTGTTGAATACCATTATCAATTCTGGGTGTAAGTTCTTTTAACCATTTCGTCTGTCCTTAAGCCTCGTAACAAGCTATACTGTGGGTATGCATCTTTGATGACACCACAACTGTTTCTTTGGAGCTTTTCCACAATAAAACTCCAACTGCGAGTGTTAGCTACTATGTGGGTTTCACTAAACATCTTGCCAAAATTTAACATTTGTACCCATAACTATTTGAGAGTACTTATTCTTTCTTACTCACCATAAGGCATATAAATCTTTGCACAATTGCAAAACATTCTCAACTCTATTCCAGTGATCTATATCTAGACTGGACTTCTGCCAAAACATCCCGGATACATGAACTATGTCAGGGTAAGTTCTTACTTATAAGCACTCATTAAGCTTCCAACAGCTGAAGCATATAGGACGTCCTTTCGATCTCACATTGGTTCTTGGAACATTGAAAGTTCTCAAAACTATTTCCCTTTACTATAGGAACAGGCGTATATTTACTCACATATATATATTTTATTTCTTTAGAATCTTTTCTAAGTATACACTTGAGATAGTTCTAATACCACTTTTCCTTTTGTCTCGGTAAGTTTCAATTTCTAGAACGAATAACGCTTTACCAAGATCATTCTCATTGAAACTTAAGGACAAGAACTGTTTCTTCTCCAACAGTAGATTAACACCACTACTAGCGAGTAAGGTGCTACCCACATGTAGGATTAGAAAAAATAAATTTCTCATGTTTAAACTTTGCATAAATACAATTGTCCTCTACATTCTCTTTAAAACCCAAACTTTTTTATTGTACTGTCAAACTTTAAGTACCAATGTCTTGAAGCTTGCTTTAATCCATAAATAAATTTCTTTAGGCAACATCCCTTACGTTCTTTTCCTTCCACGACAAAACCTTTTGAGTTATGCCATGTAAACTTTTTCATACAAAACCCCGTTGAGGAATGTGTCTTTACATCCTTCTGATGTTACTGTAAATCATAATGTGCCACTAACACCATTATGATTCTAAAATAATCCTTGCATGCTCATTATAATCTATTCCTTCTCTTTGTGTAAATCATTTCGCCACAAGTGGTGCTTTATAGCTTTCAATATTCCCTTTGATATCTTTCTATATTCCCTTTGGAGTCACATTTGTCTTGTAGACCCATTACAGCCTACTATTTTGGCTTCATTAGGAATTTCTTCTAAGTCCCAAATATCGTTGGTATTTATCGATTTCATTTCATCTTCCTTTGCTTCTTGCCATTTAGACGAGTGAACACCTCTCATGGCTTCTTCAAATAAGGTGGAATCACTCTCTATTTGAATTTCTTTCTTAACTTTTACTTCCTAGTCACCAGAAATATCTGATTTCCTTATTCTTTGAGACCTATTAGGGCCTCGTGGCACTTCTTTCATATGGGGCTATTGTTGCTCTTTATTGGCAAAAGGCAATTATTCTATAGCCTACTGTATCACAAGATCCTTGTTTACTTATTTATCTTCTTTAAGAGTTAACATATGGTGTTGTATATGTCATACAACATCAACATGTATTAAGCAAGCAATTTGTTGATCTAAAAACACTATAGTGGATATGTAATCTCACTTCTATTCAAGCCTTAGGTATCTGCATACCATGCTACCCCAGATTACTCCATCTTCTGTAAAGATGGTGTATCTTCAAATTTCTTATTTTGGGTTTAATCTGCTAAAACTCATATGGCGCGTTTAGCACCACCTTGATAACTCTGAACTCGTGCAGTATGAATACTAGCCGACTATGCTATCTTCCTATTGGAACTGTAAAAGGTCCAAGAATTTAGCTATTTCTTTACTTTAAGGGTATCGTTATTATGACCGTCTTACTCCCTCAACGATCACATTTATCTTTTATAAATCACTTTTACCTTCAATGCATAGTATGCATTGCATTATCTAAAGTATGGGGAAGTATCTTTCTTATTTGTCTTTCTTAATTAATCTTACATTTCTCCCCCTCGAAATGTGGTATGAACTTTTCTACCACAATTTCGAAACATTCAGAACTCTTGTGAATGAGAAACTTTGATTACTTACTTCATTCACATGATTACATCATACAAACAAAATTCGTATGGGAGTACATTTTCCTCATTACACTTCAAAACTCAACATAGTCTATTATTATCAATACTTCTGCAAGTCACGCTTGCATATCATTTTTATCTTTTGGTACATATGCAACTTTCTTTTGTTCTTAAACTCATTGAGTACTTAATGACCATGACACAATCAGAGTGTACGGTCAATACTAGGATAGCATAAGAGCTACCCCAAACTTCTCTCCATGTGCGGGATACACTTAGAGAACATGAGTCATCACATCCTTCTCCCGCCATGCGGGATAAGTACTATGCCAACTTTACCCTGCCATGTGGGTATTTTCTCAAACTTTTTCCATCATACGGGTAGTATCACAAACTTTTACCGTCATGCGAGATAATTCCCTTAAACGGACATAAATGCCAGGATTGGCTCGTGTTCAATCATCAAATTTAGAAATAAATCCGAATATTCTTTTAACACACATGTTTAATCCAATGTTGGTCAAATTAAACATGTATATGACTTTTATAACTCTCATAAGTGAAATTGAAAATAAATTCTTCTTCACAGAGAGTACATAAAATACATTTCTCAATGAAGACTCTCATTGATCTATCTCTTTTCTTGGATCAATATCCTAGAATTCTTTTCTTTTGAAGCCATTCTTTAAAGAGAACACAGTCCCTTAAACAATGACATTCTTTCAAACATAACTTGCCTTTAGGCATTTCATCATCTGAGTCACAAGTACCCAGCTCATTTCTCTTACTGCCTTCAAGAATGAAAGCATGGAGGTATTTTGTCTGAAAAAAATATTCAACAATAATGCTCATTAAACTTTGAAATCTTTATGTTCTATTCTATATCACCGTTGGGCAGAAATAGAATAAAACATCATTCTTCTACATTAATTCCACATCACCGTTGGACAAAATAGAATTAATGTATAGAACCTCAATAATCTTGAAACCATAGAACTGCTCCTCAGAATTAAATTCTCCCGTTGGTTCGAATTTAATTAGAAGACAATCAACTTCATTGCAGCGGAAACATGAAAATACATTTCTCTAGTTTAAGAGCATTCCTTGATCTTTATATTTTCTCTGAAAAATTGGTCACTTTGATGCAAAATTCATCAGAGATTTAAACTTTAAACATAGAACTCATAAAATTATAATATTGTTATCATCAACGTTGGTCAGAAAATAACAATACCATAATTTAACTTTAACTATCAACCGACTATTCCTCCAATTAAAATTTTTCCGTTGGTTCCAATTTTAACTGGAGGATAAACTTTTTATCATTTACTGAATAACTATAACTTCTCTTCAAATTAGAAGACAATAAACCTTTAACTTTGCAGCGGAAACTTGACAAAATTTCTTTTCCTACTTTTCAGAAGTATTTTTCTGTATTTTTCTACTCTTTGAAAATTATAACACGTTGGTGCAAAAATTATCAGAGATTCTAAATCGTTCTTTGAATGAAATCATCAAAATTTACTTCTGAAAAATAATAAAACTATTCTTAGTCATTAATGTGCATTCTGGCCTGATCCAGCACTGTGTAGCCCGGAGCTCAGCAGCAGCAGTGCGCGTGGCCCAGATGCTACAGCAGCGCACGGCCCACCACTACGCGCGCGTCTTCCTCCCCGTGCCTAGGCCGCAACCTGGGCCTGGGTCGGGAAAGCTCAATCCTGCCTAGGCTGAAAGGCGGCCCGAGCGCTTGCAGCCGTTGATTGGCATCCGACGGCCGGGCGCGTGCTTCGGCGAAACAAAACGGCGCCGCGGCCGATCCCCTAAAACCCTAACTTCATTTCTTTGCTCCCCTTCTCTCTCGCGCGTCTCTCTCTTAGCAGCGCGACGCACTCGAGCGACAGCTAGCCGCGCCGGAGGAGAAGACGAAGACGGCGCCACCGCGGGCCCTCTTGCCGGCGAGCGCGCTCCCCATCAGGAGAGCGCGCCGCCGTCAAGCGGCTCCGTGTCGGCGCCCTGTACCCATACCCGCGCGGATGCATCTCGGCGACGAACACCGGCGCGGTCCGGTCTTTCCCTCACGACGGCGGAGATGGCAGCGGTGAGGTAAGCCACCGGCCTTGCTTTTCCCTTTCCCCTTCTGCGTTTCTGCTTGTTTGGATCTTGCTTCTCTTCTCGGTTTTGACCGATTTGGGGATGGAGATTGGATTTAGGGTTAGGGTTTCGGTTCCTATTCTTTTTCCCCGACTTCGAGTCACGGGTTTAGGGTTTGGATCAAGCAGTCTTGAGGCTGAGCCCCTTCTATCTTCACCCAGTTAGGGTTAGGGTTAGGGTTAAGGAACTCCTTCTGTCTGCTCAGATCCGAAGGATCTAATCCATTCTTTTCTTTTCTATTCTTTTGATTCTCTTCCCGCGCGTCAGCAAGCCGGCGGCGGGTGCTCCATCCCGCGTGAGGCGGTAGTGATGGCGACGGGGAAGCCCTGGTAAGACTTCCCTCGGACCGTCCAATTTCTTTAGGGTTAGGGTTCTTTAGGAGGGTAATTCGAATCGAATTCGAATCCCTTCTTTTTTTTTCTATCACCCGATTAGGGTTTAGGGTTCGATGAACCCTCTGTATTTCTTTTCTTTCGATCCAAACCGGATCTAACTCATCTCCTTCTACATTGATACCCCTAACACAATCCACACACTAGATCGGCGGCTCTGATACCATTGTTAGAGTCTTAGGACCATCCGTGGTGTAGATCAGTGGAGTTTCATTGGGTTCCTCGTAGAAATGGTGTGTACGGAGAGGGACAGAGAGGGAGAGGGAGAGGGAGAGGGAGAGTTAGGGTTAGGCAGTGACCATCGGTAGGCATTGAGGAGGCGGATCCGGCCATCACAGGTTCGCCGGTGAAGATCTGCGCTAGGCCGCGACGGTTGGAGAAGAAGGGCATCGCAGTGGAGACCGGGGTGAAGACCATGGTGGCGTAGCGCCGTGGCGGCGGCGATGCTTCCTGTCACTGGCTGCACCCCTCTGTTAGATCGGAGTAGGGTTTGTCGGTGGGGCGTATGGCTGAGGTCAACCTCGTACTGAGAGCCGTCGGCCCCCACCTCTATTTAATGCGTAGTGTGATAGAGGCCCGCCAGTCATAGATGGACTGGGCGCCCCCGATTAGAGCGCGAGGTCAAGGCCTAAGTGGTCGTTGGGCCACTGTGGTTTGGTTGGGAGATCAAACCAACAGCCTCCTCTGCGGCGTCGGAGCGAGCGGCGCATCTAGGATCCACCACTGGCGCGTACCGGACGAGGTGCGCGGCGCGAGGTGCTTCGGCTCGTACGACGGCCGGTACATCTTCGTCGCCCACGGCGGTGCTCGAGGAAACATTCTGTTCAACCTGCGCACCGGCGAGCCACGCGTCCTCCCGGACTACGCCGTGATGCGGCCATCTTCGAGGCTCTACGACAGCACGACCTATCCTGTGGTGATGGTCGCCGCCACACTTTCATCAGAGCCGGAGCAGGACGGTTGCGTGGGCGCCGCCATCGTCTACGGTGCGCCTGGCGCGCCGAATCAACGCCGGCTGTGCTTCTGGAGGGATGGGGATTCTCACGCTGTTGACCCACATGTCCTGTTTGACGGCAAGATGCAGAAGGCCGAAGTGGAGGACATCATCCACTTCGATGGGGCCTTCTACCTTCTCACACCAGCTGAGTATGTGCACGAGATGAAGCCGGTGCTGCTTCCCAACGGAGAACTAAAGATTGAAGCGGGGCACACGTTCTACTTCGCGACCCCAAACCATTATGATCGCGAGGTCATTGGTCGGTATCTGGTGGAGTCCCGTGGCGAACTGCTCATGATCGTCAAGCTTTCAGAAGCTGAATCTCCTAGCCATACGACGGGCTCATTCAAGGTGTTCCGCATGAGACCGCTCAAGACTGTCACCGAAAGAATGATTGTCGTCTCCTGTGTCTGGGAAGAGGTTCTTGACATGGACAGGCGCCTCTTCTTCACTGCACGGGCTTCCTCCATAGCCTACGAATTGGCAAACTTCCCATCGGTACACTTGGAGTATGCCATCTACTTCCTGGACGATCTGCATGAGAGTCATCAGATTCAGGCGTTTCCATGTCATGACATGGGTAAGTGGACGATGATGCCTCCCATCGTTCACCATTGCTTCCTACCTGAGGTACAAGACTCTGACTACTCACCTCTAGTTTGGCTTCTGCCATGATGCGGCACCGTCCAGGCGTCCGACTGCTGAATGTTACTGATGGATCATATTGAGTGTTCCACTGATCAGACACCGGTTGATCGCTTTGAGATAATTCTTGCATTCCCTTCATCTTGGATTCCTTGTAAACTCAATGCAGAGATTTGTGCCGTTTGTGGCCTTTTCGTGTGAAACAATTGAAATTGTAGTTTAGAAATGTCTGTGTTTGTGGTCAGAAATTTGCCCTGTAGATGCATGGAAGTATGGAACTGTATTGATATGCATGAAACCTGAACTTGTGTGGTTCAGTGTCCTTATTTCGTTCAGCAACTAGTTTAACTAGTGTTCATGCTCCAGTTTTTCATTTTATGAAGTAACTTCTGGGGCTCTGAGCTGAAATGCAGAACACAGGGGTTAACTGACGGACGATTCAGTTTCTAGTCTTCCCATACATGCCAGGCTTTACTCATCAAATTTACAGTAGTGCATAATATAGGTTGTCATCATTCTGTATCTGAAATTTGTTTTTGTCATTTATGATTATTTGGCATGGAAATTCACAGGATGCTACGTGGTAAAATTATTTCCCCCTAGTACTCATCCTGTAAAAGATCTCTTCCACCTTAAGTTATCGCTAGCAAACATAATGGAAACCTCAATATTTTGAATTGGTTGACAGTGGTACTGATGCAGAATTTCTAAGACCCATGGATTTTTTTTCTTTTTCTGAATGCCTCAAAGGAATTTCGTGAACTTGAATCCAATAATGGCTTTCTTGTTATCCATGTCCTCAAATGCACTATTCTATCTGTTGAATTGAAATGGATTGTTGACTGAAAATTTGCATGTCGTCGGTACTGATATATTCCTGACAGGCTGTTTATCTTTCCCTTTTGCATAGAGTGGATTTGCATGGCATATGAACGGAAATTTGAACACTGATCTTGTATTCCTTACAACTCTCTCTATTTATCTGGTTGTAGGCTGATGGATACAAGTTTAGCATGTAGGTTAGGCTTGTCTTTCCTGAAGTACCAAATAGGCAGACGCTCTGAGATTGTAATCTGAATTACAGAGTCTGCATTACCTGACTGATGGCAGGCAGGGCTACTCGTTTCCTATGTTGGAAAAGCCATGTCAGTTACCTACCTTTTGTTTTGAAAATACTTCTGAACGAAATGATTACCACTTAATCTGACTTTGTCTGTCAAAACTTCCCTCAATTACTCGTCTTTTTCTGTCGAAATGCCATGTCAACCATGCCCTCTGTTTTTTCTCTTACATACGGGACATCTTAGGCTTTTGTAGCAAACTCCTTTTTACCATGATCGGATCGGGCCTGCAAAGGAGGCGTATGATCAACTGGGGAAGAAAGTAAAGTCTCCTCTGGTCCTCTGCATGCCGCGCTGCTGCTTCTTGCAGTTGCAAATCAAGCTGCTGCTGCCTGCTGCACACTCGGAACACTCTCCCTGCCTCCACCAGCCTCTGGTCCAATCCAGATCCAGCCAACGGTTCCTCTCCTCTGGCGGCTTCCATGGAATGGAATGGAGACCCCTCCTCCTCCTCCTCCTCCTCCTCCTCCCGCGTGCCTTCCTTCGCCAGCGCCCTCCTCGCAGTGGCTGGCTGACCGTGAAAGGACTGCTGCGTCAGCGGGAAGGTGGTCGAAATGGCTACCGCGACATGCATGGATGGATGGGGATTGGAGAGCACTGCTTATGAGGTAGTCATGTAGTTCCTGATTGCATTCAGATTGATGGCCCCTTCTCATTGACTGAATGCAGATACGTTTCGAGCTTGTGGATCGGTCGCAATCGCATCTTTAATTTGTGTCAGGTAAGCAAAATGTATGAAAAATGTGCAAGTATGATAGCGTGTTTGGAATTTCTTACAGACTAGGGTGGTGGCAGTCTCCAAGAATATTTATGTACATAGAGGGCATGCATGTAGGCGACGTGCAAAATCACAAGCACAACATAAACATACACTCTCTCGAGAAATCTATATTATATTTATATTTGAAGGTTTAAAGAAGCCACCACCGTTCGCCGAGAAGACCAAGAAATTTTCACGTTAATCGAAAAGGAGACGGATATATACCGTCGGATTTTATGAAGATCTCATTTACATTCACCTAGGGTCTAGGACACGGATACCGGCCGTTATAAAATTACCAAATTCGAAAAGAAAAAGACATCTATTTGAGTTCCAATCGGATTTCAACGCAGAAAAATTCAGAATTAAAAATAAAACAAAATAAAAACCTATTTGAACTCCGATCGGACATTGGCACGGACAAACATCTTAGACATCATGGATAACGGAAAAAGTTTGACCAAATTTATATAATAAGATAATAACATTTATGATACTAACTAAGTATAATTAAATTCTTCATTAGTTATATTTTTCGTAGTATACTTATTTGATGTCATAAATCTTTATGTTTTTTCCTATAATTTTGGCCAAACTTGAGATGCTTTGACTCTCCAAAATTCTTGGAATAACTTATAATTCGGAACAGATGGAGTAAAAATTAGGTGAAATTACAAAAACCACCCTATAAGTCATTCGGGTTCTCATATTGATCCTATAAGATGTTTTGTTGCAAAAGCTCGCCTTTGTTGAAAAAAAAACACCTCACCATGTATCAACTCAGCAAATTTTTCCTATTTTCGTAAATGTAAAGCTGTTGGCATAGTTTATATATATACTAGAAAAACCGGCGCGTCTTTGACGCGCCCTGCTTGGAGCCTGTTTGTCATCTTGGATGAACTGTATCTTTGTTTTATATTTCAGTGATATTACCTTACGAAGGTTAATTTATAGACCATAGTACCATGAGTGGTATTGTATTGAGTAGAGGTTAATAATTACAGGTTTTTTGCTTCTTGTCTCTATGTAGAAGTGCATCGTTTGAGAATTGCACAGTGACCACTTGTCGTTTGAATATGGTAGTAAATATAATATGATGCCCTATAATAAATAAATGTCATACCACTACTACAGGATTTCTTTTGCGTGACGGTGATCTTTTCTGAATATTTTGCCCGCCTCGGTTATCCGTCGCCAGGCCAGCCCCCGAGCGCCCGCCTCGGTTAAGGTTTAACAGAGGCGGTCGCCTTAAAGCGGCCGTCGCCTCGGTTAATCAACAAATAACCGAGGCGGCGTTAATCAATTAACGGAGGTAGACATCGTTGTGCAACCGCCTCCGTAAAATCTATTTTTGGAGGCGGGCACACTGTAAGGCCCATCTGTGTTAATACAGACGAAGCCTAGGGCGCAGCGCGCGGCCCAGCAGGCCCGTTAGCTAGGTTCCATGTATATAGGCGTCAGTTAGGGATTGAGCCTCTCATCACCCAGCCAGACTCTCTCTCTCTCTCTCTCTCTCTCTCTCTTTTCTCTCAGAAGAAGGCGGTGGCGGCTCTCATCTCACTCCACTCTCTCTTTTCCTCCACTCTCTCTCCCTCCGTCCACCTCTCCCGGTGGAGATGCGCCCGCTGGCGGAGGTCCCGGTGGTGGCGAGGGCTCGGCAGAGATGCGCCCGCGCGGCCCCTCCTGGAGATGTGCCCGCCCGGCTATTGGCCATGTGCCCGGCGGCGAGGACCCGCGCGCGCCTGGCGGCGGCGGCCATCTCCCACGTGGCTCCAGGCATCGGTGGCGCACGCCCCCGTGGTGGATCCAGCGCGGGGGCCGGCGCGGCTGGGCGGGCGGTGCGGATCTCCTGCGCTGCGCGGGGCTCCCATGGCAGTGGCGTGGTCTCCACCACCACGGCGGCGGCGCGGGCTACACCACAGCGGCCTCTCTCCCTCTCTCTCCACCACGGCGGCGTGTGCAGGTTCGTCAGATCCAGCGTGGATCCGGCTCGGCGAGCTCTCCCATGGCCATGCCTAGATTCAGCGAGGAGGAGAGGCGCCCGGATCTGGCAGACACGATGACAACAACGGGCTCGACTGGGCCCGGCAGCGGGCTCGATTGGGCTCGCTAGGGTTTTTTTATTTTTTTAATTGATTAACGGAGACGGGCATCTTAAAGGATTAATCGCTGTGGGCAGGGTAACCGCCGCCGTAAAGTTACGATTAACCGTGACCTTTGATTAGAAGCGGTTGCAAAGCCCGCCTCCATTAACCCATTTCGTTTGCCTCCATTAAGATTTCTGTAGTAGTGTACGATACAACTGATACAACTACTGCCAAGTTCCACTACCGGAAAATGTGATTATTCAAAGATAAGGAAGTTTTGATAATCAGAGCTTTAGGTTATAAGCAGTGAACACTTGCCTTTTGCATTGACCGGTTGCTTAGTTCATCAGCTATTGTTAATAAACAAATTTATCATCACAAGAGAATAAAGAGGAGTTCAGTAAACTCCATTAGTTATTAACCTTTCGTATTTTCATATATAATAACTATTCACTTTGGGGAGAAGAGCTGAATTTGGCATATTAAAAATCATGCATGCGCATTTTGATTGAAAGAACTGTTGTCACCATTATTAATCTTATTCTAGTGTCATGCTTGATTGTGAGCCTCTGTCAATTTATGCTGTAACTTGGCCCACACTTTCCTCAAGGTTGTGATCATCTTGAATTCCCTTCCTAAAGGAATGAGGACCTCTATCGCCTGCATTTTCAGTTTTAGCAAAGCACCATAGCACAATATTGGTTAGCTCTCAAGGTTCCAATCATCTTGAATTCCCTTGCTAAATATCTGACATTCAGCAAATGCAGAGTGAAACGAAGTTTTTCTTTGGGGTCTGGGCTAGTGCTGTAAGTATCTATTGATAGAAACATTACAGGACCTTAGCCGTAGATCTAGCGGGTACATCTTACTATAAGCATGATGAACAAACCCTAGAACCTGAACTACGAGATCTAGGTGGAGAAGAAGGGAGAGGGGCAGTGGTCTTTGACCGTCGGAGGGTTTGGTGGAGCTGCTGGAGCCGTCCATCACGTCGGTGATGTTGCCGGAGGGCATCAGGTGATGTAGCGGTCGTAGGTGCGGTCCAGCAGTGGCACAATGTCTCGGCGGTGAAGTCCGATGACGTAGTCCGGTGGTGGCGAGGCAATGGAGCTTCCCATCACTGGCTGCGCACCCTCTAGATCGGATTAGGGTTATGTCGGTGAGGCAATTGTGGCTGCTTATGGTGAACCTCGTGAAAAGAGCCACCGGCCCCCATCTATCTTTATAGCGCAGTGTGACGGGGGCCCACCAATCATGTAGGGTTGGGCGCCTCCGATCAGGGCGCGGATCCAAGGGCCCATTTGACTGTTGGACCAATTGGTTGGACATCATCTAATATTCTCCTCCTTGATCTCACCTTATGACTTAATCTCAACTTACTTACTTTATCTTATTCTCATTCCATCACAGATCAGTGCATAGAGCGTGCCTCATCGTCACGGTCAGTTGCCATTAGATTAAACAGCTATAATGCACCTCTCTATTTTGAAATAGATTCTCAACTAGGCCCTTATTGTCCAGGAATCATAGGCTTTCCCTTAAACCAAGGCCGGCTAAGTGTTCTCTAAACACGCTGGGTGGTAAGCCTTTTGTAAGCCAATCCGTGAGCATCTTTTCTGTTCTTATATGCTCAAGACTAATTATATGATCCTGGACTTTATCTTTCACAACATAATACTTTATGTCAATGTGTTTGGCAGCATCACTTGACTTATTGTTGTGAGCATAACATACTGCTGGATTATTATCGCAGTATAACTTGAATGGTTTATGTATGTCATCTACCACTTTCAACCCGAGCATGAATTTCTTCAGCCAATTCACCTACCCTGTGGCCTCATAACATGCTACAAACTTGGCATACATTGTGGACGATGTAGTGATGATTTGCTTTGAGCTTTTCCACGATATAGCTCCTTCTACGAGAGTGAATATATATCATGATGGGGACTTTCTGTCATCTCCCATAATCAGAATCTGTATACCCCTCTATGTGCGGGAATCGGATCTTCTATATGTTAGCATGAGACCCTTCGTACCTTGCAGGTAACGCAAAACTTTTTTTTTACTAATTTCCAGTGTTCTATTCCTAGATTACTCTGACATCTGCCAAGTAACCCGGTAACAAATGCTAAGTCAGGACGAGTACACACTTGAGCATACTGTAAACTTCCGACAACTGAACTATATGGAACCGCTTTCATTTGATCAATCTCATATTGGTTCCTGGGACATTAAAATTCTCCATATCTGTCGCCCTTGACTATGGGAGCAGGTGAAGACTTACAATTTTGCATATTGTACTTCTTTAGAACTTTTTCTAAGTATGCCTTTTGTGATAATCCTAAAACCCCCTTTTCTCTGTCTCGGTGAATCTCTATTCCTAGGACGAATGAAGCTTCACCGAGATCCTTCATATCAAACTTTGAGGACAAGAACTTCTTTGTTTCTAGTAGTAGATTAACATCACTGCTAGCGAGCAAAATGTCATCCACATACAAGGCTAGGAAAATGTATTTCCTATTCTTGAACTTTGTATAAATGCAATTGTCCTCTATATTTTCTTCAAACCCAAACTTTCTTATTATACTATCAAACTTCAAATACCACTGTCTTAAAACTTGTTTTAATCCATAAATAGATTTCTTCAGGCGACATCCCATGCGTTCTTTTCCTTCCACAACAAAACCTTTTGGTTGTGCCATGTAAACATTTTCCTCCAGATCCCCATTTAGGAATGCCGTCTTTACATCTATCTGATGTAATTCTAAATCGTAATGTGCTACAAGCACCATTATGATTCTAAAAAAATCATTACATGAGACTAGAGAAAATGTCTCATTATAATCTATACCTTCTCTTTGCGTGAAACCTTTCGCCACAAGTCATGATTTAAACCTTTCTATATTCTCTTTGGAGTCATGTTTAGTTTTGTAGACCCATTTACAGCCTACTATCTTGGCTCCTTTAGGAATTGTTTCTAAGTTCCAAACACCATTGGTTTTCATTGATTTCATTTCATCTTCCATGGCTTCAAGCCACTTGGATGAGTGAGCGCTTCTCATGGATTCTTCAAATGAGGTGGGATCACCCTCCATTTGAAATTCCTCATATTCATAAACTTCATAATCATCAGAAATGGCTGATCTCCTGACTCTTTGAGACCTTCTAGGGGCCTCGTTAGATGACGCTTGTTCTATATTAGGCTGTTGTTGCTCTCCCTCATGTGTGACAATAGGTTCTAGGGTATCCTGAAGGACAGGTTCCTCATGTTCATTCATTGTTGCCACAGGAGAACTAACAACAGGTGTTGTTACTATAATGTCTTGCACTGTTAGTACATCAACAACAGGTAGCGTGAAGAATGGCTCCTGAACCATAGGAGTGGGCACGATATACCCGCTTCTCTTCAAAACTAATTTCACACGCTACCATGCCCCCCCTGATCATATCTTCCTCCAAGAAGACAGCATGTCTTATTTCTACAAACTTCATTTATCTGTCAGGACAATAGAAGCGATAACCTTTTGACTTTTCGGGATAGCCAATAAAATGGCAACTGACTGTCTTGGAGTCCAGCTTCCCTATGTTTGGGTTAAATACTTTTGCCTCAGCTGGACAACCCCACACGCGTAAATAGTTTAGTGAGGTTTCCTTTTCTGTCCACAACTCATACGGTGTTTTGGGCACCGACTTACTTAGCACTCGATTAAGAATATGAATGGCGGTTTTCAACGCCTTCATCCATAAACTTATCGATAAAGAAGAGTAACTTATCATGCTTCTCACCATATCCGTTAAGGTACGGTTGTGTCTTTCAGCTACTCCATTCAGCTGAGGCTCGCTCTCCGGTGTAGAATACTGGGCTACTATGCCATTTTTCTGTAAGAACCTTGCAAAGGATCCAGGAACTTGGCCATATATATTGTGTCGACCGTAGTACTCTTCCCCACGGTCGGACCTTACTATCTTAATCTTTAAGTTGTGCTGATTTTCTACTTCAACCTTGAATATTTTAAATTTATCCAATGCTTCCGATCTTTCCTTAATTGGATAAATATAGCCAAAATAAGAATAGTCATCTGTGAATGTTATAAATGAATCATAAACATCCACACTCTTCACAGGAAAAGGACCACATATGTTTGTGTGAACTATTTCTAGAATTCCTGCGCTTCGTTTGACATCTTTCTTTATTTTCTTAACATACTTTTCTTTTATGCAATCTATGCATTGTTCTAAATCTAAAAATTCTAAAGACAGAAGAATTAATTTCTTAATCAATCGCTCTATTCTCCCTCTCGAAATATGGCCTAAACGACAGTGCCATAATTTTGAAGATACATCATGCACTCTCTTCCGCTTATTTGTTGCATTCATAGACGAAGAGGCATTCTCATTCTCAGTACTTACATCATTCATATTCTTAGAAAGTGATAATAAATAAAGCTTGTCTTGTCGGAAGGCAAGACAACACACTTATTATTAATCGCAATCCTGCATTTGCCATTACCAAAATGGCAATCATATCCATCATCATCTAAACGTGAAACACTTATTAAGTTTCTTCGCAAAGAGGATACATAAAGAATATATGAAAGCTGTAGTCTAAAACCATTATCTAATTCTAGAGATAGATCTCCAATGGCTTCAACTTCAGCTTCAACTCCATTTATAACTTTAATTCTTCTTTCTCCTCTTTGTAGGGCACTCCTCATACAGAATCCCTGTAATGAATTTGCAACATGAACAGTTGCACCTGAATCAATCCACCAAGTAGATTTTGCATAACTTAAATACAAGAATTCATCTATGAATATAATGAAATCATCACCTCTCTTCAGAAGGTTCTTCAGGAAGTCTGGATAGTCTCTCTGGTAGTGTCCATGCTTTTTGCACCATTTACACTGATCTTTCTCAACTTGAGCATTGTTGTTCTTTGGATGGTGGTCATTCTGAGAGGCTTTCCCTTGAGGTTTGGCATTCTTATTGAAATTCTTCTTGTTGTTGTCCTTCACAAGGTTAGCAGAGTCACTCTGTAAGGATTTAAGCCTCTCCTCTTCTTGAATGCACATTGCAATGAGCTTCTCTATATCCCACTTATCGGACTGCATGTTGTAATTAACAACAAAGGTTTCATATTTCTTTGGCAAGGAAGCAAAAACCAAATGAATCAGGAACTCATCTTTGAGCCCCAAATCCATTGGCTTGAGCTTGGATGCCGTGTTGCTCATCTTCAATATGTGTTCTCTTATACCTCCACCAGAGTATTTCTCATTGAATAATTTCTTTATCAAGGTGCTTGCATAAGCCTTTGAAGAGCCAATAAACTGACTCTTCACTTTATTAAGATACTCGGTGGCGGTATCACAATATGGGATTGATCCCTTTATAGCATCTGAGATAGTGGACTTGCCCACCATCAAGCACTTGCGGTTCGAGATGTCCCATTTCTTCCGATCAAGATCGTATTTCATTCTAACTTATGTATGATCTCGCTTTCGAGCATTGAATGTCGTTAAATTTGGTGGCCGGTGAAATTTGGCTAGGCTGGCAACAGTAGTCATGAAAATATACTGTTCACATGCACAAAGTGATTTTAGATGTAATAAAGATTTTTCTCCCAACAATCAGGAAATAAAGATTTTGGCTTATTTTTCAGTCCTGCCGAACAGCCCCGAAATCAACATCAGTCTCATTTTCTGCCCTCACCGGGTCCTCTAGCTCAGTAGGACACGGAGAGGTAAGTGCTAAGTCATTCTTGGACAGCGCAAGTGCGAGCTCATACTTCTCGCGCCATACTATGTAATTGCCCCCTTCAAAAGGCGGAATATGCGAGATAAAAGCCATTGGGTTGAGTCCTAAAAAACAGTGTCAGAGAAAGTGAGAAAATATAACAAAATAATTGCATGCCTTAATTTAACGTTGGTCAAAATTAAAATATACAACTTCTTCTACATTAATTCTACATCACCGTTGGGCAGAAAATAGAATTAATGCATAAACTCATAAATCAAACATTTATAATATTAATATCAACAACTTTGGTCAAAAATAGCAAAATCATAAATTTACTAAAAATTATAACTACTCCTCAAAATTAAATCCTCCCGTTGGTTCGAATTTAATTAGAAGATAATAAACTTTAATGCAGTAGAAACATGAATAAATAATAATTATCTACTTTTCAGAAGCATTTTCATATTCATATCTACTTTCTGGAAAAAAGGTAACACGTTGGTGATATTTTACTAGAAATTTTAAACCTTCAAAATTCATTCAAATATGCTTCTAAAAATAAATAAACTTCAAACGTCATTTGTTGTTCATTTTGGCCCGCCTGCAGCAGCAGTAAGCGGCCCAGCAGCAACAGTGCATGGCCCGTCAGCAGCGGCGGCTCGCGCGCATGCCCTCGCGGCGCCTCCTCCGCGCCCATGCCGCAACCTGGGCCTAGGCCGGGAAAGTGTCTCCCCGCCTAGGCCGATTCTGGTTCGACGTGGGCGCCCTAAACCCTAACTCATTCTTGCCTTCCTCCAGTTTCCTCTCCTCAGCGCAGCCGGAAGAGGAAGAGAGAGAGAGAGAACGCAGTGGCGTCGCCGCCGGTCCCCTCGCCGGCGCGCGCGCTCGCCATAGGCTGAGTGCGCCGCCGTCGAGCGGTCTGGGCGACGGTGCCCTCATCCCCCATACGCACTGCGATGGGCTTGGCCTTAACCCTAGATCTAACCCTCTCTCCTCGTCGCACCCGAGGTCAACATAGGAGGTGGCTGCGCCACCGTGGCGCCCTTCGCCGGTGCTCGTGTGCGGCCGAAGCCGGGCACGGCACCGTCGAGTGGCACCACGGTGGTGCTCTTTTGCGCCCTGCTCTCTTGAGTGCGACGCCGCAGAGCGCCGGCAAGCCGGCGGCTCTCTCAGCGATGCACTGTCTTCGCGCACGACGGTGGTATCGTCGACGGTGAGGAAGGTTCCTAGGTAGGTCTCTCCCTTCGCCAACCTTTCATTTTTAGGGTTAGTTTATTGTTAGGGTTAGGGTTTGAGTATTGTTCTTCTTCCCCGAGCTATCTACGTGGGTTAGGGTTAGGGTTCGAGTTCCTTTTCAAAACCGAGACCCTTTCTTACTCCTTTTCTTGACCCGATTTGGGTTTAGGATTCGATGAACCCTCTGCTTAGATCTAAAACGGATCTATCACCTCCTTCTAAATGCTGCTACTCGGTTTTCTACTCCGATAGGCTAGATCTACACCTAGTTAGGTGTCTAATACCATTGATAGAAATATTACAGGACCTTAGCCGTAGATCTAGTGGGTACATCTTACTATAAGCATGATAAACAAATCCTAGAACCTGAACTACGAGATCTAGGTGGAGAAGAAGGGAGAGGGGCAGTGGTCTCTGACTATCGGAGGGTTTGGTGGAGCTGCTGGAGCCGTCCATCATGTCGGTGATGTTGCGGGAGGGCGTCGGGTGATGTAGCGGTCATAGGTGCAGTCCAGCATTGGCGCTGTGTCTCAGCGGTGAAGTCTGGTGACGCAGTCCGGTGGCGGCGAGGCAATGGAGCTTTCCGTCACTGGCTGCACATCCTCTAGATCAGATTAGGGTTATGTCGGTGGGGCGGCTGTGGCTGCTCACGGTGAACCTCGTGAAAAGAGCCGCCGGCCCCCACCTGTCTTTATAGCGCAGTGTGACGGGGGCCCACCAACCATGTAGGGTTGGGCGCCTCCGATCAGGGCGCGGATCCAAGGGTCCAATTGACCATTGGGCCAATTTGTTGGAGATCATCTAGCATCTATATATTTCATACCTTATCGTAGTATTGCATGTTGAATCGGACCAATGAAGAGCTTCATTCATACATACTGGTGCTAGGAACCTACCTTTATTGATTGGGGGCTGGCCTTGGCCCGGGGGGCCATCAACATGCATGGAACTCGTGCTAGCTTCTTCTAATGGATCAAAGCCAACATAAAACCATGTACATGCATGCACCATGTCTACCTGATATCTTCGTCGATAAGAAGTTAGAGCTGGAAAGGCAGTGCATTGGATTTGTGTTTCTATCTTGGCCTTCTTGCGGCGCGCCCAGGCTTGTCATTGCACATGGAGAAGGATGGCCCTGCGCGGCCTCGAGCCATGAGGTGGGGCTGGCCGGCTGGGACACGGGGGGCTGCGGGACCCGAACGCTTTTGCAGGCGCCACCACCCACCAGTTGCCTCCGCTTTCACCGAGTCGCCCACAACCGTGGCCCCGCGGCCTTGCCTACGAAGAAGGTGGCGATAGCCATGAAGGCTGTGGTGCCCGGGTGGACGTGTTCGGTACTTCGGTGCCACCAAAGGGGAAAGCTTGAGGCGGCGTAGCAGTGACCCTGTGGCAGGGGATGCGCGCGGCAGTGCGGTAGCGAACACCGGTTTTGCCATGGCGGGACCGGCGAGGTGGCCATCACTTCGTGCGGTGCCACGCTCGCGTTTTTTTTTCCGAAAAAGTTGCCACTATTCATATCATTCCGGAGCTTCAGATACAACTAACGGCATCTTCGCTGGTTGATTTCTGGACTGATAAGCTCGGCTGGTGCTGGTTTGTTGTGAGAGAAAAACACGGTTGGCTGGTTAATAAGCCATGACTGAAACCAACAAGTGAACATGGGCTGTAAGTCACCAGCACAAGCCGGAGTTACATGCCACAGTTCCGACTTGTTTGGCTAACAGATGTGCAACTCTGTTACAAGATCTACTAGCAAAGGTAAAAACAAACTCCGTAGAGGCAAGCATGAGCTCATTTATCTCGGAGAGGATCGGTGCAATGATAGACCGCTGCATCACACGCTTTTCCCATAGCTGAATGAGCTCCAAGCAATCAGTGACTTGTTTGGCTAACAGATGCCGCGCTCGCGTTGAGCTGACAGGCACCACAGGACGCAGGCGGATGAGTCGAGAGAGTCCAGAAATTTTGGGTCCGGGAGCGGGCAGAAGCTAGCAGTCCATGTCATGAGCTTGCCTGATCTGACGGTTAATGGGTTAGTGGGCGACGTTGCTTGATCCGTTGGCCCGTTCTTGGTTTGCAGCATTCCACTTGAGTCAGGCGTGGATTCGAATGATGCGTGGCCAGGTAAAGAGCTGAAGACGTTGGCACACGTGGCAGGATGAGACGCCAGATTCAATGGTGCAAGATTCGTCTTTTAAAAGATAAGTCATATACTTCTACGAGTGTAATCTTGAGATTTTTTGGAGTTTCCGTCAAAAGAATTATCGAGGAAAGACTAATTATAATGACACCGATTTTTACACTCTGTAATTATTTTTTAATCACAACACGATGCATAAACATAATTTAAGTACCTAAGCAAGATCAACTTTGGCACCTTCCCTTCTAGTTATGTATATTATTGCAAAGACAGTTATAAACATACACTTGGACAAACAAAGCACAACATAAACACAGAGATCAAGCGCTCGAAATGCCACTACACGATGTCTTGTCTGTTGGATGTCCCTCACGCCCCCCTCCCCTCCCCCCTCCCCTCTTTTCTCTTTTTTTTCTTTCTTCTTTCTTTTTTTTTGACAGTGTCCTCGTGAAAAGTTATACCCAAAAGTTGTCTAAAAAATATATTTAAAAAGTTGTACTCTTTCTTTTTTTCAGTGTCCTCGTGAAAAGTGTCTGTTATAAAAGTTGTACTAAAATTACAGTGAAAAAAATTGACTATAAACTTATTCAAAAAGTTGTGCAGAGAGTTGTCAAAAAGTTGTAGAAAAATAGCAGTAGAAGAAGTTTGTATGCAAAACTTGTCCGAAAAGTTGTATGAAAAGTGCACAATGTATGGAAAGTTATGAAAAGTTGTTTGAAAAGTTATATGAAAAGTTTAGCAGGAAAAAAAAAGTTGTTCCAAAACTTTTCATAAAAGTTAGAAATGTTCATTCACCTTGTTAACCTGTTTCCTCCCTCTCAGAGTTTTGCCCTAGGGAGCCGTCACCGCCCCCCGCTGGTCCTCCTCCCTTCCCTCTCCAGCATCTCGCCGGAGGCCAGAGGGAGCAAGGATCCATCATTTTGATAAGTTTTTCCAGTTGATCGAGTCATTTAGGGTTAGGGTCTCTCCGTGCCAAGTTTCTTAGTAGTGAGGATTTATCTCCTCCTCCTCCTTCCCGATGATGGCGAGGGGGTAGGATGGTTTCGGTTTTTCCATGGCGGCTCTGATGAAGATAAGGGCGACAATTGCGGCGCCAACAACTTCCTCAGCATGAGGACATGGAGACATAGGTTTCCGAACTGTGACATCAAGGCGGAGATGATGTTGCCGTCATGGAATTAATAATTTTCTTCGGTCTCTTCTCTGTTTTGTTGTGGATCGATCTAACCACAATGCAGGACCAGTGAGAATAAGTCTGCCCCCTCAAGCCAATTACTGGTATTGAGTTGTGAAGATTCAGATCAGTCTTCCTGATTCTTCGGTGTAGAAAGAAGGAAGACACAAGAAAGAAGAAGCTTCTCAACTTCACCTGTAGGAATGTTGGCCGTCGTTCGTTGGGCATCTGTTCTTAGGTCTTTTGCCGAGTGTTTGTCTGTGTGGTCATCCATACGATCATCATACAATTTTGAGATTGAGATTTGGAGCTACAAAAGCGTGGGTACAATGTAGATGAAATTAGTTTCTGGTATACGTATTATATTCCAGAATGCTTATAATATGATGTACTCAGCTATAATATAATATAATTCTTTCTTCGTCTAAAAAACTTTTCATAAAAGTTGTCCTGAAAAAAAATTCTATAAAAGTTTTTGTATGACTTTCCAAAAAAGGAAAAGCATAGGAAATAAATTTTTCTAAAAACAGAAATTTGTAGGGGATAGAGGAGGCTGATTACACAGGTCGGAAATCACATATGCGCGAATTAGTAGGGCCCACATAAACATGCACTTGCCACCCCCCTTGGTTAGTTGAAATAATAATAGTAAACATACACTTTCCTGATGAATGTGGTGGCATGGTGACGTGGCACTGTGGCAATAACGACACCACCGATGGCGAGCGCATGGTGTAAACTTCATCCTGAAAATCTGTTATTATTTTTTTTACAAATTTTCCTCTCTCCAAACAATCGTATCTCTTTCCTTCACTTCTTCGTGACTTCATGCCACTGTCGAGATTGGGCTACAAGAGTCATTGTTTCCTTTCCATCTCTTACATGTGCTCCCCCGTCTCCCATACTGGCTTATCTCGTTGGAGTTGTCTTCCATATATAATAACCACTCCACCACGACTTCTCCGCAACTACCGATGCCCAACTAGCCGGCTTTTGGTGCCCTTGCCGCCTCGCTCCCATAACCATCACCAACGCAGACACGGCAACCTTCCCAACCATCTCTCTAGACTCCGGGGCCCCCAAACCTCAATCCGAAACCCTAACCTTATACCTCGCTGGAGAGGAATTCGTGGAGGTCTTCGGAGGCGGAGCAGTTGTTTATGAGCACGAATTTCATTGATAATCAGGAGGCTAGGAAGTCGATAGATTTTCTCAATGAAATCATTTGACCCATAAGTAGCACAATTCTTTGATTTTGCGAGGAATGTCCAATGACAGTCGCAGGAACTTACTATATTTGGAACCTGAAGATGGGAGAATAATTACCATGTTATTGTGGACTATGATGAAGATGGAAGTTGTGTCGCTCAAGGCTGTCCCTAAATAAGAGGGCATGCACCAGCGTGGGACTGCGGCTCAAGATGGCAATGGGTACCCGAAACCCGAGTACCCGACGGGTTTTACCCGATAAGGAGACGGGTATGGAACACATTTTGCACCCGCGGGTATGTTATTGGACGAATTCTTGTATCCATCGGGTGTGCGGGTACGAGTGTAGGTGTATACTACCCGTACCCGCATACCCGCGGGTAAAAAAACCCCGCATAAATAATATCCAACCTCTGCAATTTTAGCCCATATAAGCATATAGCTCATATTTGGCCCATATAAGCATATGAGTATATATATTCTAGAACTCTCTCAAGTCCTAATCCTTATCCTCACTCCACTCCATCAGGCCATATTTCTGTTTTGTTGCTCTATTATTGATTTGTTTTGTTGGAAGCTATTATATTTGGTGTGTGAATTCAGGTATATTGTCGGGTAAGAATTACCCGTCGGGTAAGAATTACCCGTCGGGTGCGGGTATGGAATGAATTTTCTACCCGCCTGCGGGTACGGGTAACCCGACGGGTAAGATTTTGATCTGACGGGTGCGGGTACGGGTGGCCAGTACCCATCGGGTACGTACCCCGTTGCCATCTTGAACTGCGGCTCCCACGCCTCTCATTGTCAGCAAGTAGAAATTTCTTTAACACCCTCTTCTGCTTGACATGGTATAGCCCCACCCAACATGTCCTGCTGTCTCCTAGAAGAATCACATCCTGCCCTGCTGCTTCCACGTCGGCGTTGACCGCCCAACATGCATGCTGCAACGGTGCCGGCAAATAAACCTGGAGACGACGTGTCCAGCTCTTGTCATCATTATAGTCCTCCAGCACCGAAAGGTGCATCGAACCATCGAGAAAATCCGCCATGGCCAGCATCCCGTCCATCTCCAGCAGGAAGAACTCGGCGACGCCGTCCCTCCTCCTCAGCGGCGGGCGGGAGATCCGCCGGAACGTCTCCGACACGGTGTCAAACGCCAAGATCTTGTACTTGTCGTCGTCTCCCGCCATGAGGTGCTGCACGTTCTCATCTGTCGAGAAGATGACCTGGGGATGGCGCAGCCAGTGAAGCTTGCCGCGATGGTTGAGGGAACAGATGGGCTGGTCAAGCCACAACCGCATGACGGGCAACGCTTGTCCCAGCCGCCGGGCTTGGGCGGCTTCGAGCGAGTAAACGTAGTGCGATCCCTGGTGGTCGCTCGTGAGGCACAGCAGGCGGTGCTCGCGGGATGGCCCGTGGACGTAGAAGCCGCAGGGCAGCGTGAAGGTGCCGGCGGGACGAGGCAGCACTGCCGTCCACTACCGGGTTACCGGGTTGCAGACGTAGTAGCTGCTGCCGCCGCGACCTCGCTGGAACAGCAGGAGCCCGTCGCAGGAAGCGATCAGATTGTAGCCTCGCCAGCAAGATTCCTTGGGGTACTCAACGTTGAGGCACCGGCGCTGAGGTTCGTCGAGGGCGGCCGCTGGGATGCTTTCGAGTGCGCCGCTCGGACCGTGGCGCTGGAAGATGAGCTCCATCGGGCGGCGGCGGGCGTGGGCGGCGGCGAAGGCTGGGCTGCTGGCGATGCGGCGCCACGCCCTGCAGACGGCACGGGAGCGGAGAACGGCGGCGGACGGGAGGCGGAGCAGGATCTCGGTGACCACGTCGTCGTTCAGATCTTGCGGCGCTGCTTCTTCCGGTTGAAACGCCATGATCGCCGTTATTCTCGCGGGTCTTGGACCGATTGATTTCCTTTATATTATGCTACGGCCTGGTACATGCACGCGTATATATAGATACGTCCACCAGGAACTAGCACACGTCGCAAATCCAGAGTCCCTCCCTCTTTCGTACACCCAGTATCTCGTCCAAGCATGTTGTACCTACGTATCCTTATCGTGGATCTGCAGTAGCGCAAAAGCGGTGCATAACGAGTCACGATCGTAGAATTCATACGCACGCGCGTGTCTACTAACCGGCCTTTTCGCGCTAAACATTGCTTGTTCTTGTTGCGGCCACGTGTGTTTGGTTCAAGAGAGTAAAGTCCCTGTTACATCGGATATTTGATACTAATCTAGAGTATTAAATATAGACTACTTATAAAACTAATTACACAGTTTGAGACTAATTTGCGAGATGAATCTATTAAGCCCGATTAGTCTATGACTTAGCAATGTTGTGCTACAGTAAACATATACTAATGATGGATTAATTATGCTTACTAAATTTGTCTCCCTAATTAGCCACGGCTTCTGAAATTAGTTTTATAATTAATTTATATTTAGTCCTTCTAATTAGCATCTGAATATCCGATATAAGAACTCAACTTTATTCCTGGTAAACACCGGTGCCACACCGATGATAGCACCTGGACGGGACGACACATGGAGCCCTGTCAGCACTACCCATCGCCAATTCACCGTAGCCCATAGGCCATACAACCGACCATCCTTTGTCAGCACAACTTGCAATCTTTTTCCAAGGAACAATGCAAAGACTTGCATTTCTAGGGGTTCCTTCCTTTTTTAGCAAGTTTCAGGGGTTTCTTAGTGTCGGTGTTTCGAATTGCCACCAACGAGTAAATTTGTATTATTACGCGTCTGGTCCAGATGGTGTGCTAAGAGGACACGAGGTTTATACTGGTTCGGGCAGAATGTCCCTACGTCCAGTTCGTTGCTGCTGCTCGTCTTACTAGCACTGAAAGATCGTAGTAGGGGTTACAAACGGTCGAGAGAGGGACAGGTCCCAAGTCTCTGGTGGTGTGTGTTGCGATGAGTTCCGATTTGAGTTGAGTCGAGTCGAGTTCGGATGTATGCTATGTGCTCTGATCGTTGGTCTGATGCCACCTAATGGGACGCCCTGCCTTCCCTTTTATAAGCCATGGGAAAGCAGAGGTTACAGCAGAGGGAGAAGAGGAGAATCAGAAGGAGAAAGAAGTCCCCCAGGATCGCCAGGTCCTTCTTCTCTTCTATGCGGGTCCCGCCGACCCTGTAGACGTCAACAGGGATAGCTTCACGTCGCTGCCCTGTCTGTCATTGGCGCCATGTGCAGGCGTCGTCTGCCGGTCATGGCGGTCCACTCCGTCCTGGCGGTCGTCGTGGTGAACTGGCGCGCCCGTCAGTATTCGTACGGGGGTTAGGCAGAATAGTACCGGTACGCCCGATGCTGTTCCTGACATGAACCCCTAGGTATGGCCCATCGTAGGTCATGGGCTACATCGAGGCGTGCCAGTCTCTTCCCTGATGTCAGAGCTTTAACCCAGACCCATACGCTTGGACTTGGAGTGGTTGGCGGCGGTATGGGTCTTCGTCGGGCGAGGCGGAGCCCGCAGCCTCGGGGTCGGGCGAGGCGGAGTCCTCCCCCAGAGGCCGGGCGAGGTGGAGCACAGACCCAGGGGTCGGGCAAGGCGGAGCGCAGCCTTGGGGTCAGGCGAGGCGGAGTGCAGCCTAGAGGTCGGGCGAGGCAGAGCGCAGACCCAAGGGTCGGGCGAGGCGGAGCGCAGACCCAGGGGTCGGGTGAGGCAGAGTGCAGACCCAGGGGTCGGGTGAGGCGGAGTCCTCCCCTAGAGGCTGGGCGAGGCGAGGCCCGCGGCCTTGGGGTCAGGAGAGGCGGATTCCTTCCCTAGAGGCTGGGCGAGGCAGAGTCCTCCCCCAAAGGCCAGGCGAGGTGGGGCCCACGGCCTTAGGGTTGGGCGAGGCGGAGTCCTCCCCCAGATGCCGGGCGAGGTGGACCCGCGGCCTTGGGGTCGTGTGAGGCGGAGTCCTCCCCCAGAGGCCGGGCGAGGTGGAGCGCCGATCCAGAGGTCGGGCGAGGCAGAGTCCTCCCCCAGAGGCCAGGCGAGGCGGAGCCCATACCTAAGGGTCGGGCGAGGCGGAGCGCAGACCTAGGGGTCGGGCAAGGCGGAGCGCGGACCCAGAGGTCGGGTGAGACAGAGCTTGCGTACCTGGGGGTCGGCAAGAGCTGTAGTCGCGCTCTTGATCGCTCGGGTGAATCAACGTTGATGGTTATTAGCTCCTCCTCTTCGGGTACCCTAGTATTGGACCCCGACAGTAGCCCCCGAGCATACGGAGGAGTAGAATACTCCTTCGGAGGTTTTTCTGAACGGGTGGACTCTGAGGGCCCTGGCTTTCTTTTGTCGCCCACGGCATGTCCCGGGGATGGTGATTCCCTCTCCTCGAGGTCAAACCCTTCACGGGTACGGCCGTGAGATTTGGTGGGTCGTTAGCTGGCTAGTTCGAGTGGGGTCCCAACATCCCGTTCGTGGGGATCCGGCTTGGGTCAGTTTGGTGATCGACTCTAGATTCTTGGCGGTCGGTCCGTATAGTTCTCGGGTCCGTTCGACCGGTCCCGAGGGATATGTGCCTTTCTTTGAGGAGAAACCACGGATCATAACTGGCCGATACTTAAACGTGAGCTGGGATGTCCGTGGCACTTGTGCGCGTGGGTACTAGCCGCTTGCGGGCCCATCCCTTTCCATCCCTTATTCTAAGGGTGCCCGGAGCGGACGTCGAACCTGTCGATGGGCCAATCCTTCAAACTCCTGGGCCCAGGCGGGCCGTGGAGGTGTTTTTTGATCCGTATCCCTCTTACTTGTGACGAGTCGTGTCCCATCCGGAAAGGCAAAACGTCCAATGAGCTTTCAGAGGGAACGGATAGAGATTGCGTGCGCACTTCCCACGGTAGGACATTGTGGCAGATCGTGGCAGGCACGGAGATCTAGGCGGACGGTTGGTTTCCTCGCATCTGTCGCCCCTATAAAACCAAAGGGTTCGCCCCCAGGGTTCTATACCTTGCCTCCTTGCCTCCGCAGCCACCAATCGCCTAGGGTTCCCCGTCTCCGCATCCCCACCACCATCGAGCCCGCATCCAACCGTCCCCACCTCCAATGGATCTGTGGTGCCACTCCGATATTACCTTCCAGCGCATGGAATTTCTCATCCGTCGAGGTCTTCTCCATGCGTGGACCTTGCCCAAGGAGTGGCTGCTGCCCGACGAGGAGCTGCCATCACCGCCCAACGGTTATGTGGTGTCGTTCGCCCACTTCCATGAACGTGGATTCATGACCCCCGCCCACAGATTTCTTCAGGGGCTGCTTCATTACTACAAGATCGAGCTACAGCACCTCAATCCCAATGGGATCCAGCATATGACGGCGTTTATTGCCTTGTGTGAGGGATTCCTAGGAATTAGCCCCCACTTTGATCTGTGGAGGCACTTCTTCACCATCACCCTCTAGAAGAAGAGGGAGAAGAGCGGCAGGCAGGAGCTACATACGCCGATGGGCTACGCCGACATCCACCTCTGGAACAACCGGGTCGGTGAGTACCCGTCGATGCGGCTATCAACGTCCAACAAGGGATGGCATTCGTAGTGGTTCTACCTCAAGAACGACACCGCCGCCCCCCTGTCGGAGTTCTCTGGGCGCCTGATCGAAGAGGCCCCGGAGTCATGGAGGAAGTGCGGTGTCCTAGAGAAGGACAAGAAGAAGATCTAGGACCACATCGCCGCCATCCACATCCTGAAGGAGAGTGGCCTGAAGGGGTCAGGCATCATCGAAGCCTACCATGCGAGGAGGGTGGCACCGCTGATGACGCACGCGCTCCAGCTGTACGCGATGGCACCCGAGGTGTCATTCGATGGAACGACGCTCACTGAGGGGGCACTCCCCAACTCCAAGATCGCGCAATGCATCAAGGAGGTAATGGAGCCCTCGTGGGACGGCGTAGGTGCCCCCCTCGATTTCGTTTACCCGGTCCCGGGGCATCCTCCGATGCGGTCGGAACCAGGCCACGTCGTCTTCGTAAGTTTCCTCTCTTCATGCCTCCTCTTCAATTGATTTCCTGACCTCTTGATACTAATCTTGAGAGGGGTGGGACTAGCCATGGGACCTCATCCTCACGGATCACCCAGCTCCATTGCCATGGGATTCATCCGTGAGGGCAGCGAATCGTGCCAAGGTGGAGCAGTTGAGAAGGCGAAGGAAGAGAAGAGGAAGAAGCAGCAGCGGAAGCTGCAGGCACGGGAGTGAGGGGATGACACCGACAGCGATGATGATGATGATGATGATGATGATGGAGACGACGACGAGGTAGTCGATGACATTGAGTGGGACGACCTAGAGAACGAGGATGTGCTAACTGGTATCGATTCATCCTTGTAGGGGTTGGCTCCCTCCCAGTTCCACGGAGGGGAAGGCATGTTCGGGGAGCCAGCGGAGACGGGCCGTCTCATCGGCCTACCCTAGGAGCCGACAGGGGCGGGCGGCTCTACCGCCGCGCCCGAGGTGCCAGCGGAGGACTCTGCCATCGTGCCCCAAGATCCAAGGGAAGCAAGCCCTCTGCCATCGTGCCCCAAAATGGCCTCGTCCCGATGAGGCAGAGCAGAGGTCGGGGGGTTCGTCCCCCAAACGTATCTGTCGTCCGACGGCGCCGAGGTGAGTCATCAGCAGCTTGGTAAAACGGTCATATCTCAAGTTCCAGATATCCAAAAGAGGCGTTCTTTGCATGGTTGGAAAGCTTAGGAAATTATCTACATTGTTCATTTAGATCACATGCCCAGATTCTGTCGTTAGATTACTAAAAAATGAGACACAACCAAAACTGTTCCAGATTCCAGACTGCGCAGAAACTTCAACTTGAAACAGCTATATCTCTCAAACCAGATCAAGTATAGGGGTGATTATAGAGGCATTAGAAATATACTTAAGTCTAGTTGCTCTCATAAAAATTGCATAATTTTTGGTCAAGTAGATTTAGATTGGCATTAAGATAAGGGCAAACCGCTCCGAAAAACAGATCCGAAAGAACAAGATGTACCGAACCCAACTATTTATTTATTGACTCAAACCTTAATATTCTTAACTATGGAACTTGCGGACATGCCCACAAAGTTCCATCACTCATTACAAAAAATCTACATAAACATAATAATAAATCAACTAGGCACACCAAAGTTCACACCGCACTACTAGATTCGACTTGACTCAACTTGACCCGTGCTACTAACGTCTTATTACATAGAAAGGAACTCTAACAACTATGGCCGAAATTCTTGGGGAAGCTCCTCATAGATCCTTGGCAAGTTGAGGCACACCCTTTGCTCGTCTTTCACTTGTCGGTATCTCTTAAGGGTCGCCTCCTGTGCCTTCAATTGATCTTTCATTCATCGATTCTTGTCTACTAATTCATAGGCATAGTGCACCATCACTTGAGTAGTGGGATCCGTGCCCTTAGGGTCCATTATTGCCCATCCCAAGTCAGGGTGTTGACGAGGGAGGAAGCGATATTGATCTGCCTTCATATTATCAAAGCGACGACCATGGAGACCCATGCAGGCTACATCGGCTGCATCTTCTATGCTATCTTCTATGGTGGCACAGTGAGCGTGATGCACATAGTTCAAGTCCAGTTGGTATGCTTCCTTCTCTCCATCCCGAATGGAGATGCACACCCTGGTCTTCTAATAAGTGTCCTCCAGAGGGTGTGTATGCTCATTGCTGACGTACTCCATAGCTGCGTCTCAATCAGCGTAGTAGGTCTGAAGAATCCCCATAATTCGATGGTGTGAGGCAGAGGATTCACACCCCGGCTTGTACCAGACCTTCGTAGTCCATCCCAGGGGAGGGATCTACTCATCCTCTCAAATGACGTCCTCCTCATCACCATCATCAGACAATACAATGACCTCCACTTCTTCGGGTTCTTCTTCGGGTGCTTCCTGAAATAGCTCAGGCGTAGGTGCAGGTGCTGGCGAGTCAACTTCTTGCTCATGGGGTTCCTCCTCCTCATGTGGCTCCATGGTCTCATTCAAGCCACGGGGCGGGTAGCAGCCTCCGGTGCTGATGCGAGCGGTCTTATTGGCACGAGGCATCTATAGAATTAGATGTAGTCAGATTAGAAGCAATAATTTTCATAACAGAGTGAGGCAAAAGAAGCATAAAATTTAACAAATAACAAGGGTGAGATGGGAAGCGTGAAATAAGTGAAGCAAAAGAAGCTAAGACGACCATTGCTAACTAGGCTTACGTCGTACAGTCAACACGGCTCTGATACCAATCTGTCACACCTGATTTTAAGAATAAAATGGGATGCATAATCTTATGTGCGCCTAGAGATCAGTCACACATATAAGCCAATAAATTATAAATTATATCATCACAAGTGTTTATTACATCACGAATAATAAGACATAGTCTTCACATAAATGTAGCAAAAGTATAAAGAAAAATCTCTCGCGGAAGCTCCATATCACAAGGACGTCAACTGGTTGACCATAAGGCTAGTAATCCTCAGGAAAGTCATCATTACCATAGCCATCTGTTACCCATCCAGGATTTTTATCCAAATAATAAAAATAAACAAGCGTAAGTACGTGTCGTACTCAACAAGTGTAACATGGGGTTCATGAGGCTCAAAAAGCTTGACACGAGTTTAACAACATTCGGCTTTTAATTGTCATAATTTTAGCATAAGAGTGGCAATAAGTTGTTTCAATCCCAAAGTAAAACACATGATCAATGTAATCAAGAATAATGAATAGCATAAACAGATAATTCTTAGTGATAATCTATTCCATAAGGGTTCTAAGGCCGCTCGTGACCGTGAGCATGGCTGATATACCAGTTTTACACTCTGCAGAGGTTGTACACTTTCACTGTGAGTCGTGATACCCATATGCCCGAGTTAATTACTCCCAAAACACTTTCAAGGTGAGCAGGCAGGGGTCACTATAAAGCCTTTCAAAGGTTCATTTAACAAGTTAGGGCCATTAGATTTACTCAGCAAACAGATATGAGAACTCCCCTATCAAATGGCATAATTCCATCACGGTTATACACATAAGAGTAGAGGTTGTCCTATACCCGATTCGGCAAGCCATTCTTACGCGAACAAAGGTAACCTCTAACAAGCTAGAAAAGGTCCTCATACTGAACTAAAGCCAGAGCCACGTAGTCGTCACAGTTGTACTGTAAGTTCCGAATGATCACTTACAGATAAGTCCTTAGGGAGAGGAATCTGAAGTATTTAGAAAGTAGCTAAATACTCTAGCCCCCCGGTTTCCAAGTTGCTAAAAAATCATGTTTTAACGTTTATTGCATATACCATTAGTCAAGTTATAAGATCATGGTTTAATTGAGCACTACCAAAGCTACCCAATGCATATCCCATATGAGACAAGGTATGAGTTCAATTCTAGGGAATCCCTATCGAGGTGACATATGCAACATAAATTAAATGTATTATAGTTGATAGGAAACAAGGATAATCCCATGCTATACTTGTCTTGATCAAAGTGTTTCTGCTGATCCTGCTCATCATAGTAGTACTCTTGATCACCCACGAATTGCTCACCGTCTATCCTCGATAATCATAGCAACATACAAGCATCCAGAAGCAATCATGCATATCAAACAAAGGCTATAGATTAGAACAGTACACCAACAGCATAAAATCAAGATGAAAAGTTTTGTAAAACGATTCTATGTCTCGCTATGAATACACAGACGCGAAAATCACAAAAATCAGAGCTAAAACGGAGAAGTTACGAATTACACAAGATTTCCTTTAATAAAATAATAGATTAAATCTAATCTCGAATTTTAAAAGTTGAAAACATGTCTAACAGTAGGATGGACATGTAGATTACGCAATTACGAACCTAATGCAACTTGAACGGATCAAATCAGAGTTAAAACAAAAATTTTATGGCTAAAATAAGATTAGTGGTAAAACTGTAAATAGATGGAACTTAATTTTAGAATTTAAATTAATAAAATCAGATTTTAAACTGAAACAGGGACTGCGGGCATGAAAATGAAGAAATACAGGGGCCCTTTAGAATAAATGCAGGGACGGCGGGTTAAGATCCAAATAATTATAAGTGCCTTTTTGCAAAATGACAGGCGAAGGGGTATGGGTGAATTTGGACCGTTGGATCAAGATTGGACGGTGCAGATCAAACGAGAGGGGGATGAAAGACACCGGCGGAGTCGGCGGCGAGCCCCGACGGCGCCGCCATGGCCGAAGACGGGCCGCGCTCATGAAGCATGGCCTACGGACCACGAAACACCAAACCAAGGGCACCCGGAGAGAGAGAGAGGAGATGACGGCGAGCTCGGCCAGGTAGCTTACCTCGGCATGAAGTGAATGAGAGCAGCGTGGTGCTCAGCGAGGCGGGCGGAGATGGCGGCAGTGCTAGGGGTTAGCATGGCTTGGCGCAATGCGAGGGCAGCTGCGGCTCCGAAGCTTGGGACGGAAGCGGCATGATGTGGGCATCCAATAATTATAGCCAGAAGCGGCTTGGGGCGCAAGGCAAGGAGGGAGGTGTGGGTGGCGCGGACTCCCGGCGGCGGTCATATCGGCGCGGAAACGATCGCGAGGTGGAAGACAGCGCGGCTGACATGTGGGACCGGACTGTTAGCATCACAAAGCACGGAAGAAGGGAATGGCGCGGGCGCGGCTCGACTGGGCTGGCCTGCTACGACGCGGCCTGCGGGCTAAAGCTGTGCTACTACGACGTTGGGCCTTCGAGTGCGAGAAAGGGCCGACGGAAGCTGGGCCAACAGGTTGAAAGCAAGGGAGGGAGAAAATCCTTTCTCTTTTTCTTTTCTAATTTTACAAACCAATTTTGAAATACAAATTCAAATCAATTTGAAGTTTGATTTCAAACCACACAATTCAAAAATAATATGCAGCAGCATGAATGCATAGACATGTATGTAGACCTATATTTAATTTTAATTTCAACAAAGTTATTATTTTTCTAAATTTCAATGCTCAAAAAATGCATAATTAAATCATTTTCTCCTATTTTAAAACCATGCAAATTTTAGGGTGTTACATGCAGTGCATATTGAAATGATGGGTTCTCAACAATTTTATCTTGAAAATACATAAGCATGCTTCCTGCTTGACCATACGCCATCTCTCGTTGGCGCTTGCCTCTTAAATAATTCTTGTGGTCACGGAGTATGTAACTTAGATTAAGTGAGCCACCAACTTAGAGACTAGCCAATTCATGTGCAGCTTTAGGACCAATTCAAGCATCATCAGCTGTCTCAATTTCAAAACCTTGTAACTCTAAAATTTTCCTTTGAGACACCATCAAGTGAAGGTTTGTGGCAAATGAAGGTCATGATTGTGTTCCAAAATCAGATCAGACACCTTATAGTTTTTCTTCTCTCGATCCATTACAAGACCCATGCGAACTTTACAATCAGTTCTAGTTTCAGCTCTTGGACACTTTGTTACATGATCCCTTTTATCCTGTTTTCTATGACCCTCATTTGCACAAACATATGTGCAGGACCGAACCTTCCCATCTGTCTTTCTTTTGTTTGCGTACCTTTTTCTAACCTCAAAACCATTTTGACCTCCATAGCTAATCCAATACATTCAAGCATCATCTATAGTACTGAACTCCATTCCAACTTGAGGTAACAAATTAGGAAGCAAACCCTCCCTACTGTAAGAAAAAATAATTATGACAATGGTATTTGATTTGGTGGTAAAGGAACTGAAGTCTATCTAATTTTGTGGAGAACAAGAAACATCCATGGCATTACAAACCTTTTTTCTTCCATGTCAAATATGCAGATTTGATTTCAATATGGGCAAGTTGATGTCTCCTTTAATCTTCTATCTAAAATATGCAGATTTTGTTTTGGTATAGGACAAAAGCAACCAAATTAGGACCTAACCCTTGCAATATTGGTAAGATTGGTGAGAAGAGAAAAGAGCAGTGCACTTTGCAATTTGAGCACACATGCACAAATTAGAATGAAGAGCGACACACCAGCCCTCGAAGGCGACCTAGCTCCAGCTCTAGATGATCGCCCCTCTAGGCTTTTCCTCGCACCAAAATACGGAGAGAGCACCTACTGCTGCAGCCTCGCGCTAAAATATGGAGAGAGCGCCTACTGCCGTAGCCTCACGCCGAAAACGCTCGTTGTAGTGCCAAAAACCTGAGTAGCGTGATGCTGTTGTTGGGCCGAGGCCCAGCACAGCTGACGAAGCGTGCCATGGAAGCTTGGTTGGAGCCCGTAGCTGTTGGATCCACAATGAGCGGCTGAGATTTGGTGATTGCATGGCGCCATCCGTGGGAGCGACTGCAGAGGATTTCATCCCCTAGAAGAAGATGCAAGAAGGCATAGGAAAGCTACTATTCCTTCACGGAGGCAGTCGAAAAATCAAGGCACTATAGCTGAAGGGAAAAAAATCCAAGAGACAAAAAAAGGTAATCAACGCTTAATCATTCGCAAGGCATGGCAGTGGCAAGATGTGGGCCGCAAATCTCGATCCGCTCCTCATCGCTGTCCTCGTCGTGGACACCCAGGGCGCCGGCGCTGCGCATCACCAGCGACTCCGTAGCGTCCCACGACGGCGCCCACCAACCCTCCCAACCCTCCTACCCTCCCTGCCCGGAGCATCATCTTTTCTTACCTTACCTTATCCAGTCGTATCTTCTACCTCCAGATGTTGTGCCTATCCCGCCGCACCTGCGCTCAGGAGCGCGCCCGTCCATGGTAGGAATCTGAAATTGAATTACTAATTATTTCTCAGGTGATCCCTACTTTTTAAAATTTATTTACTAATTGTTTCTCTAAATTTTAACAGTACCATGTCATCAAGAAAGTATCCTTCTGGCAACGATAAAAAAAAGAAGAAAAAGCAAATAGATGATTTGGTAGAATCACAGAGAGGGGCTCTTCATAAATTTCTTAAGAGTAATACAAGCACTTCAAGAGATCCAAATGCATTGGCGATAGTTGCTGCAGAGGAACCAGCTAATACTAATCCAGAAGATCAGGACCATATGGAAGACAATGTTAACATTGACGTGGATGAACATAATGTGAGTGATCATGAGCACGTATTTAATTCAAATGAAACAGAACTTACTATTATTGATGAGGATCCAGTTTCTATCGATATTTATGATCCAAGAAATTACGATAAACTTGATAACAAAGCAAAGGATACATTAGTTGAGAAGGGGCTTATAAGAGAAGAGAATCTTGAATTCCCTTGGGATGCCAATGATAGACATTTTTCCAATGCATATTACTCTAGAAAAATGAGCAATGGAGAGGTACATGATAGAAAATGGTTAGTTTATTCCAAACACTTGGACAGAGCATTTTGCTTTTGTTGTAAGCTTTTTAATTCTAACAAATGCAATAGTTCATTGGGGAATGATGGGTTTAGAGATTGGAGGCATGTCAATGAGAGGTTAAAGGAGCATGAAATTAGTGTTGAGCACATTTTCAATATGACCTCATGGAATCAATTGAGAATTAGGCTGCGGAAACAACAAACAATTGACAAAGAGTTGCAACAACAAATCTCAAAGGAGAAAGAGCGCTTAAGGCTAGTATTATTAAGAATAGTTGCCATTGTGAAATTTCTGGTAATGGTTGATATGGCAAAAATATCATTGAAAAGTAGATTTGACCGACTTGAGTCATTTAATGAGATATTTGGGTTTTTAATGAGTTCAACAATCTTGAAGTCCTTGGATGGTCTTGAACTAAATTTGTGTTGCACAACATTCGCAGTATCTTTCTCTCATAATGGCTCATCTGACATTGATTTGAATGATCTAATTTCTGAGCTAAGGGTTCTGCAATCCGCTTTGCCATAAAGAGACATGATAGCTATGGAGATTTTTGAGTTTGTTACATAAGGTGATTGTTATCCTAATACTTCCATTGCTTATCGCATCTTGTTTACTGTGCCAGTGACTGTGGCATCAGCTAAAAGAAGCTTCTCAAAATTAAAATTATTGAAGAACTATTTGAGATCTACAATGTTGCAAGAGAGGTTAAATGGATTGGCAACATTATGCATTGAGAAGCGATTGTTGGATGAGATTGATATTGAAACCATTATCGATGACTTCGCATCAAGGAATGTTAGAAGAAATTTTTGAGGTAATTTAATATGTATACAAATTATTTCATATGAACATTGCTTTTGCATTCAGTTAACTGCTTACTAGCAACATTTTGTAAATGTGTGTGTATATACTATCAATGGGTAGTACCAGTAGTATTATCATGTTCATATAAGAAGGCCCAAAAGTTTAGCTTTGTTCTAGGTAAAAAAAACTCAGGGCCAGGCCTGTGCAGGAGATCTACAGAGGGAGAGAGAAGGTGGATGGGGGTGGGGTCGTGGGGGAGGGTAGGCGCGGCGGATCTTTAGTCGGCGGTGCTAGGCGTTGCGGGGATGCTGGCAGTGGGCGGCATTGGGCGTTGCGGGGCGGCCACCAAATCCGGCCATCGCCGACGAGTAGGAGAAGGACACCGGAGCTGGAGAGCTCACCGTCGCCAGGAAGCAGGAGGTGGAGGCGGTGGCGGCGGAAGTCCCTCATGCTCGCATGCGGTGTTTTCCCCCTTTGCGCAGTTGCTCAAGCCGTGGGTTTTTCTTGGGAAAAAAAGAGACAAGGGGGTTCGAACCGTGGCCGCCTGGTGCGAGCTGCATGCAAGCGTGAGGGAGGCAGGAGGGGTCCTGAAGATCCTTTAAAGGATGACCGTCGGATATGGTTGAGTAACGAGACAGAACGGACGAGAGTTAATCTGGTGTGCACATTTTTATGGTGGTGTATTTCTAGGTGCACACAGTGGTGTGCATGTAGTTAAGGTCATGACTGTGGAGTAGGTAATTGTTGGGTAGATGTAGGATCATTTTAACTGATGTTTTATAGAGGTAGAGATAGAGATAGAGATTTATAACACAGAATTGGCATGCACTTTCCTGAAGTTACTAATGTTTTTCCATGTCTAGGTTTTATGACGATAAAAAAATAAAACCTCACAAATACATATTTTCCTGTAAGCTAACTGTCAACAATTGTTGTAAGGAAATAGTTTTTGATGGCCAGCCGACTAGCAAAATTTAGTCCCTGTGGAGTTAACCTTTAAACCTTGAACGTTTTTCTCTGTTGGTAAAAGAATATTTCCGACAGCAGAATTTCCCTGTTGGTCACGAAACATGGGATTTAAGGCCATGTGATACTACAGTAAATATGTGCTAATAATGAAGTAATTAGGTTTAATAGATTCGTATCGCGAATTAGCCACAACTTATGCAATTAGTTTTATAATAAGCTCATATTTAGTCCTCCTAATTGATATCTAAATATCTGATGTAACATGAACTAAAGTTTAGTCCTAGGATCAAACACCCCCTAAAACTTTTTAGAACTGACGAGATGTGTAGTTCTAGCTAGGATTCCCTGTCACCATGACAAACTGAATTTGGAATGGCATCTGCTTGTGTGGAAATTTGGAAGCAGAACAAATCATCTCGCTATCGTCAGGCTTCATTTTTCAAAGATTCCAATTATTAACAAGCCACCCTTCGTTTTCCAGTGAAATTTCAATCTGTAAAATTACACCCGTGCAACTGATGATGGCATCAACGCAGCGGTGACTGTCAGATGACTAGATGACACATTCGCACGCAAGATAGATAATCATAGATAGATTGTTTGCTGCTTAGTGGTTATATATTGCGGCTTAACTTTGGAAATTGGGAGCCACAGAAGAGTTGACCTGGACTTTTAGGTCTATTTGCTAAAATGGCATAAAAGATTTAATATGTGCAAGTCTGTTCAGTTACAGAGAGAATTTTTTTTTTCTGGGTCATGAAGCTGAATAAAATTTAGACGCCATAGACTGGTAATGCGTCCATTGCTAGGAAATTTCTTGTGGCGTAGACCTCTGGGTTCTGTCCTTTTGTTTTGGTCCTAGCGGCCAAAAAGAAGAAACCTCACCTCAATTACCCGGAATTTCTCAAAGACTTTCAGAGAGTTGTACTTATAACGTGCAATCATAGGTGCCTGAAGCAAGAGCAGGAAAACTCTTCCAACAAGCAATCATGGGTGCCTGCGCCTCTTCATCTCGTGGTAACACATCGATTTCGCTTTCTTTTCTGCTTCTTCTAGCAATTTCACCTGTTATTACACTTGGTATGATCACCTACTGTACATATATGGATTGTGGTTTCCTTTCAGGTCGATCAAACCATGGCAAGAACCAGAAATCCGCAAAGGTTGCGGCAATTCCATCTACTCCGGCGGTGCAGGCAGGCCGTGCTGCTGCCTCTTCTGAAATGGAAGAAAAGAGCAGCTTCACATGGAGGATCGATGGATTCTCCTCGCTTCTTGACAAGCAAAAAGGATGGACCAACTCCGGATATTTTGAGATGAAGGAGCTTAAATGGTAATCTTCCATACTGTGCCTATATATATTTGCCTTAGTTTTACCGAGCTATCTATCGCAAAGCTATATTTTCCATCTTCAGTAGAACATTTTCAAATCCGCTCAGTTTTAGAATTGCTGAATGCAACGCAATGCATGTTTGCAAACATCTGATGAGCAGTCCTTCGTCTCTTTGATTTGACCTGTTTGCAGGTACTTGCAGTTGAACCTGAAGGACCGGAAGAGTAGAGACGAAAGAGACTACGTTTCTCTTGTCCTCGTGCTGTCAAAAACTTCTGATCTGAAACCCGACACCATCGTCGAAGCATCGTTGAAGCTCTTGATATACGATCAAGCATACGGACGACATAGCGAACACGAATGTAAGATTGAAATCACATTCTAACATGGTAGGCTAGCTAGCTGGTACTACATGGAACTCTACTAAGCTGATAGCTGCACTGTTTTGCTTTAGTTAGCCACCAATTCCAGACTACACAAAGCAGCAGAAGCTCCGGGATCTCATGCATGATCCTCATCGAGACACTCATGGAACCCTCCTCCGGTTTCATCGTTGGCGACAGCTGCGTCTTCGGCGTGGAGCTCATCAAGCTCACCACTGCTAAGGCCAAGCATAGTTCAGGAACACTGCATGTTCAGAAGATAAATGGCTTCAGCGCCCGGGAAGCCTACACCTGGGTCATCGATGACTTCTTAACCCTGAAGGGCCGGTGCTACTCACCCGAGTTTGAGATCGGTGGACGCAGATGGTACCAATATACCACATACATGCATACTACTAGCTAATAACAAATATAAGAAATATAAATACTCAATTTAATGATAAAGCCTAAGATGCAAGTATTAAGTTGTTATCCTTTCATCCATGATGCACTAACTCCTTTGATCCTTCAGGTACCTGACCATGTACCCTTCCGGCATCGACGGTAATGAGGAATTCCTCTCCCTCTACCTGCATATGGCCAAGCCAGACGGAGACGCTTCCCTACAGAACTCAGGGGTGCTGGTAGAAGTCAGTCTATCCATCAAAGACAAGGTGACCAGCAATCGCAACACAAAGACAGGTTTGTCACTCGGTACCTGCTCCTACTGTAACATGATCCAGATGTTCAGACCGATACGATTATTTATGCTGTAGTATGAATTTGGGATATGTATTGTGTGCGTCCAGGCCGGTGCCAGTTCCAAGCGACAGAGGACTGCGATGGCTGGGGATGGGCAAAGTTCATGGCGACGAAGTCTGTCGAGGACTGGTACCTTGTCAAGGGCAGCTGCTTAATCGAGGCAGATGTTGCCATCGTTGGATCATCCAAGATGGAATAGGGATCATACGTCTACTTGTGTGCGTGTGTCGAGCCAACATTCGAATTGTGCAGCGTGAGTTTTGTTTGGTTTGTTCTGTCTTTGTGAACTCCGAATCTGAATGTGGCTGTACACTACAAAATGAAAGACAATTATTTGCCGTGACAGTATGCTGTGAGGTCGCTCTCCTGCGTCCATACGTTTGAATTTGGCCTACGACGACTTATATTGTGTATTCACGTGAGATTGTGGTGGTTTCATCTCCACTTTACATGGTGATGGTGGGTTGGACTAATCATAAGACTTTCAGATTGTAATGTACCGCTAACCTTAGGTTTTACATGAATCGCGGACAAAAACGTAAGTGGATTGACGATAGTGTGTGATTCACTCGATGTGTAAAGTCGATCTTAGCCGTTTGGACACTATGTCATTATAAATATAGATGGCCACTAGGCCCACTAGGCCCGTGCAAGCCCGAGTCCATGCCGTGCTATTACTGTAGTCGCGTCGCCACTCTCCACCTTGAGTCCCAAATATCCCATTTTCTCGCCGCCGCGCATGCTGCTATGCCCTGCACCGCATGGCCACGCCGCTACCTTGCCGCCGAGAGAGGCCGGGAAGAAGAGGGCGGAGAGGGTGTCACGCCGCTGCCTCGTCGCCAAAGAGGGGCCAGGGAAGAAGGGTGGATCCAGAGTGCATCCGTGACTCCCGAGTTGGGAGATGGCGTCGAAAAACAGATGAGACGGAAGATTGAGAATAGGTGGAGATGGAGGAGGCCATTTATATCTAGGGTTGAGAAGGATCGGCCCAGAATAGTGTCGGCCCCACTAATCGTGTTATGCCCGTGCCATCGCTACGGGCCGGACTTGCGGCCCAGGCACGGCACTATGGTCATGCCCTTGCCGGCACTGGCACTATGGACTTTCGTGCGGGGTCATGCTAGGACCGTGCTTTTTCGGATCATGCCTTGTGTCGCCCTGGCCATCTATAATTGCAAATGGGTGTAAGGACTTGGACTTTTACAAGATAAAGTTTACCAAAGGGAGCTAGGCAGGAAGAGGTGGGTGCCATAGTGCTCAGATGCATTAGTGGGGCGCAAGATGAAAGTCTTCGATACCAAAGATGATATGGTAGCTAGGGATCTCGGCGGGGTTCACGGCCCTCTCGGTGCTGATCGCTGCAAGCAACTTGTACGAAGTTTTAAGCTTAGTCGCATAATCCGTTGCAATGTAGCCTTTAGCAAGCCATGGTGTGTTCTTCTTTCTGTTTTCAGCACTCAGTCGGTTTCCTACTCATCTATGGCATCTCGCTATGGATGATTTAGGAATGTAATTTGCTTCTTCCTCTTAATGAAATACATGTGAAGTCGTGTTCTCGGAAAAAAATGCTTGCCCTCCGCTAGGAGACTCTGAACAGCGGAATAAACAGGAATTATTGATTGCTTGACTTCCTCAACCGACTAGCCGAGTGTTTATAAGGACATAGCCATTGGCCAACTAATATTCACAAATTACTCTCTTCTTTCCAACTAATCTACATGCATGCAGAGCCTAACAAACTGAACTAAAAACACGTTGCATTTCAGCCATTTGTTGTGGACAACTCCGCCGTCACCGGCTTCCTATTGCGGCGCTTATAAGCCTTGGCTACAACAGCACATCCACAAAGCATGTGGAGTGCTATGCCTGATTTCATCACCAACAATAAATTCCACGTCACACAGTCAGTCAGTCACAGCCCTTGTTCCAAAAACAGAAACTAGAAAAAGCCCCTTGCCGTAACTTGTCAAAAGTCACCATCCATGATCGATGGTCTGCTCAATTTTAAATTTCCTTCCGAAAAGTATAAGCTTCCCAACAAAAAAATGCACAAAAACTTCCTTCGAGGTTTCCATTTCTTTATTTTTCGTTTCAAAACAATAAACATGCGCACACGTTTCTACTCCTGTAATCTTCTTTCCTTGTAAGTAGCGGGGCAAGTTTTTGTAGATGGCTTGCACATGACGCTTTGCCTATTTGAGACCAATACGCACGGGCAAGGCAACGCCATTCCTATTTCCTTCCTGGCTCTGAAGTTTATATTGTGGGAGTTTTATCTATATTTAATAAAGTTGCTACATAAACATTTTTCTATTGATGTAGAAATTCTTTTAAGGAGAGAGAGAAGATCTGAGTTTTATATAGACTAGGTAGCGTGCCCGTGCGTTGCTACGGGACAGTAAAACTTTTGTACTAAAAACACAAGGATCGCACGATAAAATAACAATACTGTGAAAATGTTAAAGTGACATTTAATCCAAAAAGCAAAATTTATGAAATTAACATCGTTACGGAGTGCGCGGCGTCGTAGGCTCACCGACTCGGTAAGGGCCGAGCGACAACCTTGCCCATACCTATAACAATCCAAAACTTAATGCATTAACCATGAATTTACGAGTAATCAAGTATGTTTTAGAGAAAGAAGAATTGATGTGGTAAAGATAGAAAGGATAAATAGATCAACATAACTATCAGAATTGTCATGAACTCTTTAAGATTTTTCCTAAGCAGCTAGTTCTTAGTTTACTATACAATGTCAAATGATTTGTGCATCCACCGGATAGCAATCTGGACACTAATAAACTTCGATCACATTAGAGAAGTTGCCGATGTCAGACCTTAATCTTTATCCAAGAAAATACAAAAGATATGTCCTATAGCAATCGTCACCTATGTGGCCGGTGTATAGTAGTCACCGATGGTACTTCTCCTTATCCTTGGTCGCTCTTGGAGGCTGCAACTTCACGTCACCATTGAAATTGTAACATTCAACATTCAAGAAGAGAAGCACTACTGCAACATTCAAGCGGGGTATCAGCATGCTGCAAAAAAATCATTGAATCACAAGGAATCTGATAGAGTAGGGGAAGCTTGTACGGGTCAGACGAGAAGAGAAGCACTGGGCGTGATGGGCTGTTATGTGGGCTGAGCATGCCAGAGCTGTAGTTGCTGCTTGCCCGACTGGAGCCACGAAAGGGGGAGCCGCCCTTGTGATGTCGATGGAGAGGGGAAGATTGAAGTAGCTAGATCAAGGGCTGCACCGCCGCCAGGGGCTGCCGAGCACGCGGGTTTGGCCAGGCTTTCGTCGGGGGCCGTGGAGCTCGATGGCCTAGCCGCACCTTGTCGAGCTAGGGAGGAGGAAAGGGCATACCTTGTTGATCTGCTCGCTCCTCATCCCGCTTGATCTGCTCGCCCCTCATCTCGCTCGAGGCTCCTCCTGCCTGCCGATCGGATCTGAGGGGGCACCGCCGCCGCCGGTGCCGCTGTGGGGTGGCCACGCCATTGCCCCTACACCTTGCCGCGCCTGTCCTGAGAGTCGCCGTAGGTGCCGGTGGCGCGGTGGGACAGGCCAGAACGTAGAACCCCGGCGTCTTATGCTGAACCTTCCCAGCCAGTGGAAACATAAACGAAGTTCAGGTCAAAGTCACATGCAAGCATCACATTTTGAGAAAGAGTTTCTTTTCTATTCCGATACGGTGCTGCTTTACTTGCACTGATTTTGATTGGAACATAAGTCCCATCTATCGCTCCTAAGTAGTTCTGCAAGGGAGAGAAGAGGTGCTATTTGTAATTAGTATATATGTAAGAAAAAGGTAAGAATTTTAAAATAGTACATATATTTGTTATATGTACCTGAAAGTAAGGTGCAAAATGTGGTTTGGTCGATATTTTCCATTGGGTCTCAGATGATGGGGGCTTCATAAAATCAAAAGCCAATGAAGAGATTGCATCAAAGGTTGCTGCGATATGTCTATGTATCGTCTCTCCACTGTGCTGAAACCTATCACATAATGTAGTAAAACTTGCATTTCGCACAAGCATGTACATGAACATTACTAGTTGTTTTTCTACAGTAACCCCTCTTGTACTCTTTAAAAGTCCTCTTGAACTAAGGTAATCTACAAGTGCTTTAAAAATCCATGGCTCCATACATAAATTATGATAAGAACGATGTGGATGGCCCTCAAGAAGTTCACGTGTATATTCTAAACCACTAAGCTTTGAAGTGTAACATGAAGTTCTTGTTCTAGTTCTGATAGAAGCTAAATATAGCGTCGAAAAAATAAGCATCATCATTTCATCTTCTTCTTCTTCCTTAGATACAATTTCAGCTCTTTTATTATAATCCATATCCACTGACTGGACATATATATCTGAATTACCTAACGAACCAAGCCATGAGAATTAAGAAAAGGGAACATTGCAAAGCAAAGCATGACCAAACAACCTATATGTAGCACACTGCACACTTCCTCTGAAGTTATACACGTGAATGCAAAAACAACAAGAATGCAGGCTGCAGTGTTATCCTAGGCTAGTGCGGCTCTACACAAAATGCACAAGTACTCCCTCCGTTTCCGTTTTCAAATATATGACGTTTATAACAAGCTAATTACTTCATAATATATATCTGGAAAATGAAAATAAAGGGCAGGAGGGGACAGTGAGCTACTTCATAATATATGTATCTTAGATATGTCGTGTGCACTTGCACTCTAGATCAGTTTCTTTCCCTTCCACCTCTTCTAATCGCATATACGTATATGCAGTCATGCACGCACACTGCAGATGGCTTGCACACACGTTGCTTCAATTTGTTCTTCTCATGAGAAGCTGCATGCTTCTGTCAGGACCAAAATACTCGGCGTCCATGCGGATATCTGTCGAAGTCGACAATGTTTGATCGGAGTTCATATGTTCTTAATGCAGCAGCTACAAATCTAACGTACGACAGCAATGCCATGGGAGCAGCTTCAGCATACATATCATCCACCAAACATATCTAAGATACATGTCTAATGCATAATCAGCAAAATCGATTGGTCCCAATTATTCAACCGTGCATTGGGGAAACATACAGAACTACCATGGAAACATACAGAGCTGAATTATTCAACTTCAATTTGGTTTCAATTTCAACCGTGCCATTTCACTCCTCATTCAGATAGGTTTCACACATAATCAGCAAGTGCAGGCAAAGAAGCATGTGCAACACATCCAGATTAGCTCCTCATTCAGATAGGTTTCACACATCCAGCATCCAACGCAAGAAAGAAGAGATGGGGATTAGGATAGGACGGTACCTGCCGCGCGGCCGTCCTAACCCCCACGCGATGCAGCCAGGGCCCGCCGTGCCCGCGCATCTGGCCGCGCCTAGGCCGAGCTCGCAAAGCTTCGCTAGAGATGGGAGGCCGCCGTGAGAGGGAGCGCCACCGGCGAGGGAGGAGCGCCGCCGTCGCCGGCGAGGAAGGAGCGCCACCGCCGCCGGCGAGGGAGGAGCGTCGCCGCGGCCGGGAGGGACGAGCGCCATCGGCCGTCGGGGGGAGGGAGCGCCGTCAGACGTCAGGTCACGAGAGAGACAAGGGGGGATTTTTCTTTTTTATTAGCTGCGGTATCGCAGGGGTCGGGGTGGGCAGACGGACGAACCAAAATAAATATCGCAGAGGTCGATGCATGATTATTGTTTCCTTCCATGCATGTGGCCTCAGGTGATCGATTTGTTTCCTTCAAAGTAGACGGGGGTCCTTTGAAGAACATTAATGTACCTCCATTCCAGAGCAGCATGATTTCGATACATGATTATTGTTTCCTTCCATGTATATGGCCTCAGGTGATCGATTTGTTTCCTTCAAAGCAGGCGGGTATCGCAGGCGTGGGCAGACGGATGAACCGAAACAAATGTCGCACCAAAAAATATCTACGTTTTATTCTTTTTAGTTGTAGGAGATAAAGCTCTCTGACTCAGGTCATTACCAACTCACGAGTCATAAAATTAATAAATATCTATGAAACAAAAGAATAAAACTACATATTGATATTGATTGTTCCATTCATGTTTCATAGCATTACACGCTTGGAAACAATACTCTGAAACCACTGAGAATGGCCAAATGAGATGGTGAAATTATTCTGGATTCGGCAAATCCCATTTTGCCACCTATTGCCAATGTGTTTGCTCCGTTCGTTTACACGGCCTTCTGGTCTGCCAGTGCGGGCCTAGAAGCCTGCCCAATTGTTGTCGCTTGTACATATTTCCTCCATAAGAAAACAATTCTCACTTACCAATAAGTATGGATGAAAACGGTACGGATATTTATTCGACCGTCCGTTCGACCGAACAAATATGAACACTTATCTGGATAGTTACTCGGATATCCGTAATTTTTTTCGGATACGGATACTAAAACGGATATCTTAGGCGGATATCAAATACGGATGTAATATCATCGATATCCGGCGGATACCGGATAATCCGGTTAAGTATCGGATATATCCGGATATTTAAAAACGGATATTATCCGGATATTATTCAAACGACCTTGGATGGAGAAATGATCAAAATAAAAATTGTAGATCTCAAAAAGTTATGAAACTTTATTGTTTACAACTTTTTCGTTTGAAATCATTTAGTGCTTCAAAATTTAAACCGTCCAAACTTTCTCAAATGGAAAACTAGTTTATAGACGTCAAAATTTAAAAATCACAAATTTGAACCATCCAAACTATCTCAAATGTAAAGTTGACCAAAACAACAATTGTATATCTTGATGAGTTGAACAAACTTGGTATTCAAAACTTTTCAATTTGAAGTCATTTAGAGTTCATAATACTAGAGTCAAAGTGTTGTTTTTTCATTTGACCAAATTTGACTTGGTCAAACTTGCTCAAATGAGACACTAAATGACCTCAGATGAAAAAACTCTGAATACCAAGTTTGATCATCTCAGCAAGATCTACAATTGTTACATAGCTCATTTTCCCATTTGAGAAAGTTTTATCAAACACTAGTCACAAATTCTTGAATCTCATACAGACTTTCTAAAACTATGTCACACACTTGTGAAATTTAAACTACATTTTGTTCAAACTTTCTCAAAAAAAAAGGTCTATATAAGGATTGTAGATCTTGAATCCATGACCATGACTCCATGAGACCCATGAAGTCATGAGCTTGGCTATTTCTACTCATGCCGCGAAGATTGGTGCTTGTATGATGTTTGATATATGATGTATCTGTATTTTATCTTATTTGTTGCTTTACTCTTTAGTCTTTCGGCTTAATCTAGATGGATTATGGACTCATAGAGTGGTGTAATGGTTTGCGCACGTATGATATATATATATATATATATATATATATATATATATATATATATATATATATATATATATATATATATATATGCTGCTTTTACTCAATATCCGAATAGATATTTGTATCTGACCTTCTCCGAATCCGATTCATACCGTATTCGATACTCATTATTCGTATCCGTAACCGAGTCAATCCGTATTCGTATATGTATCCGAACGCTATCCGTGTCCGAATCCGAATCTGAACAGAAATACGAAAACAAATATAATATGAGTGATATCCGTTCGTATCCGATCCGTTTTCATCCCTACCAATAAGTAAAACGTATTTAAGCTTGACAAAACATGTATAAAAGTACATTTAGGACTTGAAGAAGTATCATTATATTAATTATAAAATATATTTGCATATAAAACCTATTTAGAGATATAAATATTGAGAGTATTTTTTATAAATTTGATTAAACTTTAAAAAGTTTGACTGACCCTAAATCTAGAATTACGGCCTTTCTGAAAGCGGGGAAGTACATTACAATCACGAGACATTTACTAACAATAGGTTCTTAGTGGGAAATCTCATGCAGGTAGAACCGACATATGCCAACGAACTCTTCTCTCTATTTTAGGCCTAGTTTGGTAGCACTCCTTTGCTCCACTCTTGCGAGAATCGGCGGAGCGCTGCCAAACGCCGTCGCTCCACGTAACCACCCGAGAAGCGCTCCCACCGCTTCTCTTTTGCAATGCGGGCAAGAGCGGAAAAAACCCACTCTCCACTATTGCGCTCCTCTTTGCCTCCCCACGCCCCTCTTCACCTCGTTGCGCTCTCCCCCGCCTTTGCCACACTCTTCTTTGTCGGGCAGCTCCTCTCTATCGCCGAGCTCATCGAGATTCAACCTGTCATCGTCGTTGTCACTGAGACCGAGCCTGCCGTTGTCTTCCTTCTTGTGCCGTCTCCTTGCACCATCGTAGCTTCCCCCTCTTCCTCTAGCGGGTTAGGAGTGGGAGTTGTTGAGGCAGCTCCACCAAACAGGTGTGGAACTAGTGGGGAGCTGGAGCTGGAGCGGGCGAAGTGGGTTGGACGCTCTGCCAAAACTGACCCTTAGGTGAAAGAAGACAATAGCTTGTGCACCACCACAGTGCTCTGTTATGAGTTTTTGTTACTACTTGGGATCGAAAAAAAGAATACAAATGTAACATTCAAACATTGTCCTAACAAAGCATAACTGGTGGGATCATCAACTCTAGGTATGTATGGTATCTAAAAAAGAGTGTCTTGTAGATGCATGATGGTAACAAACTACTCCATCAGTCCTCAAATAAATTAAATTCTATAATTTTCATCAGTCAAACTTTTATAGATTTGACCAAATTTACCGAAAACACCAATGCTTTATGACACAAAATCAATATAATTAAATATACTATAAATCTATTTTACATTATACTTAGGACTACTCTAAAAGTTAAATAATTTGGGGACGAAGAGAATATTGTGTTTGTGGATGCAGTGATTTATCTTGATCCGATCAATACATTGGGATAATAAAAATAGAAGAAACATACACATCAATTTTGAATCTATTTGGATGCCACAAGATTCCTTTAATATAATTAATGAAAAATCTAATGATATTTATTTGGTATCAGATGCTTTGACTCTCCAAGAAAGTTGGAATGACATATATAATTTGAAATGGAGGGGGTAGTAGATAGTCCAAACATCCTAGCTTTTACCTTAGCTTCTATAATTCAATTACAACCAACTTCCATAGTCCATAAGTTGAGAGAATTCTAGATAACAAAAAAATCATCTTGTCCTTATGTTTTTCTCCTAGTTGCACTCTACAGCTAAAGAGTAAGGGTACTTTAGACATTTTACTTTCAAAAGCATCTCATTCAAGCTTTTACTATCTAGGGATCCAAACATCCATGAACCAAGATTTTATAAATAACCTTTTAATAATAAACTTTTGTAAACTAGTTTACATGATGGAAGAATAGACATATACAACCTTAGTTGTTCACTAATTTATCCTCTAAACATGATAATTACATCTTTTATATGAGGAAGTACTATTGTAGGCTAAATTAACTACCAAACCTAGCCACGTACATCCAATAAAACTTAGCCAACAGTACATGCTGAAATGTCAGTTTTGCCCCTTCTCTGTTCACGATTGTTCTGCTTCTCTGTGTTAGGCGGTGTTTGGTCGCGTCTCCTAAATTTTAGTCGTTGTCCCATCGAATGTTTGGACACATATATGGAGTATTAAATATAGACTAATTATAAAACTAATTGCATAGTTTGCGAGACGAATCTTTTAAGCCTAATTAGTCCATGATTTGACAATGTGGTGCTACAGTAAACATGTGCTAATGACGGGTTAATTAGACTTAAAAAATTCGTCTCGTAGAATACTGACGGATTATGTATTTTATTTTTTTATTAATATCCAAACACCTCATACAGTATCCTCCCGACATACCTTCTTCATTTTAGTCGATGGATCCCAACACCACCTTAACAAGGCAAAGTCTCTCCCCCTTGCCCTGCACGCCTCCAAAAACCCCTCGCCACTGCGGCCAAGGGTTTCACCCGCCGCGGAAAGCATTGCGTGGTGACGAGGTGCGTGTGCTCAGTCTCTCCCCGATCCCCTCTCTCTCTTCGAGTCGTCTCCCGATCCGTAGCAAATTCTGCTCTTTTGGTTTATCTTCTTCTGCAATCAGGTCCGTAAAAAGTACATCGAGGGGAATTGAAAGGAAGGGACTTGATCGCTTTCTGGAGTAGCCCGATCTAGTGTCCGCGGGTTGTTTGTGTTTTCGGCAACGCAAGTTCGTAGCTTCCGTGGCAATAGGAGGGGAGCGGTTTGTTCGTTCTCCAGAGTAAAGTTTGTTTCTTATAAAGTTTTGATCTATCTGTTTGTTTGTAGGATGGGAGTTTTACCTATAACCACTGTTTGCTCTTGATTCTTAACTCTGCACTTTTTGCTTACGGCACGGCGATTGATTTCACCTGCAGAGGATTTCTGAGCAGAGGAGTTGGAACAGCCATGGGCAACTCTTGCGTCACTGGTGCCTGTAAGGATCCAATTGAGCTTCCTTTGCTTGTCGATTGAATTATTCTGCTAGAACGTTGATCTTTTTTATTTTGAAAGGTCAATACTTCATCATAGTTCTTTTGGTTGATTTGTGTTTTAGATTCAGATGCCTCCTCATATGACTTGTTTTCGATGACATTGAGATAATCCTTCTATCAGGAAAAGAAATTGAGATAATCCCTTGAATATATAGTTGAGCAAAACTGGAACCCTTGCTCTCCAAAAAATTCTTCTTTTTTTTTGTTTGATGCACGGAAAAAAACATAACAGATACTTTAGGTCTTAATGACACCGCTGCCACCTACTACTACTATGATTTTGCGTTATCAATGTTACAATGCGTAGAATACTATGAACAATGGCATGTGCGTGTGCTATTGCCTAGAAGATTTATTTTGGAAATATATGAAAATGCTTAACTTTCTAAGATATCTATTTATCTATGGATTGTGCAGAAAGAGTAGTGTGTGTATTATGTGGTAAGCTATGCAAAAGCACATAGATCATTACTTTTGTTTGGCCAAGTAACCAATTATCACGGTTGTGTTATATATTTTGATCAAGACAGTTCGAAGTTGAATGCAATATTATTTTCTATACAGAACTATTCTTCTGTCTGCCATTTCCTTTCTTAAACTTTCTAATTTGGAGTTTATTATTTTGAACTAGCATGCTCCCTAATCTCCTCATAGCATGTAATCTCTACATTTTCCCTTTGCCTTTCTCAAACTTTGTGTGATTGTTCTTGTAACGATTTCAGCTCCTGCACTGCTGGGAAAGGCCCATGATCCAGCTTTCAAATGGAAGGTCTATGGCTTCTCAGCTCTACTTGATAGGGGGGCTGTATCAGCCAATTCTGCCATTTTTCGCTGTTGTGGATATGGTTGGTATGTACCATACTCGAAATGAATCCATATTAAGCAGGCACCATGCACACACTCAAAATCTTATCTAGTTTATTTGGGAAGATAACATAGTTGTCTGTCAAAAATATTAATTAGACTGTCAGGTAGTCAAAAAAAAAAAAAAAAAACTCGACCTGCGGGGGGTTATGACGGCCCCCGGGTTTTCCGTTAAAAAGAAGATCTTCTCACACAGATCGAGAAAACCCCCGCCCCCGTCCTGACGCAGGAGGTGCCGTAACCCTGTGAGAACCGGGCCGGAGCCTTCCACTGCGCTTTGGCACATGGGGACGGGCGAGGGGATTTTTTTAACCTCAGCCTAAAATCCGCTCCCACGGGGAGTCGAACCCAGGACCTGAGGAGTGCCGCTGGGTCACCTAACCGATTGAGCTAGGCGCCCTTTGGCAGACTGTCAGGTAGTCACAAATGATGTTTTTGTAAATGTAAACTTCATGGCTGTAAAATTTCAAACTCCCCTTCACAGTCCTCAAGAAAAGCCTTCTGTTTTCTGCAGCATTGATTACTAATCTGAGTAACATATCTGCTCATTAATTCATTTAACAGGTTCCTGCAAGTGAGCCCAATGCATAAAAAATCTGGTCACAAGACTCCACATATTGCTCTTTCGCTCTCGGTGTACCAAAACGACTTAAAGTCAGGTGACATCTTGACCGCTGTGTTCGAGTTGTCAATGTGCAACCATTCAAAAGGGACATATCATGGATGCAAAGGTAGTTTCTGAAATTATGTCAAGCCCAAACATATTATTACAAATGGGAGTCCTTATCCATGCTCTATAAGCTTCGGCCATAGCTCCCTGAAACTGAAACTACTGAGCATCATATTATAATTTACCCTTGCAACTCAATTGGTATGGAATCTGATATATGGTCAAATACTCACCACATTATCTTTTAGATTTTCTCACTATTTCGTTCGCTTCATATTGTCTTCTTATTTGATCAATATTTCAGAGTAAATAGACATGCTGCTGTTACTATTTTGGTCATTCTGTTGTTGCAGTTCACAAAAGGCTAGCCCTGCATACCTGTTTATCTACTTTTTAAATTAATTAAAATAGTTAACTAGGAGTGGAAACAGATTGCATTGTGCTTGGGTAATTTGTAGATTACAGATTCATACGAGTACCTAATCTTCAACGCATATTTCTAATACTGTTATATTTCCTTTATCTATGAGCAGCTAGCTACCACTTCGATATCAAGAACAAGCGATCAGAGAAACAATGCTTGATTCCTCTTGAAGAACTACTGAAATCATCTGATTTTCTGGTTGATGATAGCTGTGTCTTTGGTGTGAGGATATTAAAGGCACATGTCTCTTCTCAGAATAAGCCTATTGTGATTCCAAAGAAGCCTATCACAGTTCAGAACATCTTCCTCCAGAAAAAGGGGTTCATCAAAGGAACCTACACCTGGACCATGAACAACTTCCTTGACAAGAAGGTCCCAGTCTGTTCTCCTGCATTTGAAGCTGGTCGGCATAAATGGTATGCATCTATTTTTGTTCCAGTGTATTTGGTTCATATAATATGCATATGGCATTAATCATTCAGTGTGCAAGTATCCTTCCATTCAGGTGGTAGTAATAGTTATTCATGCTGGTTCTTCAAAAAAAAAAGTTATTCATGCCACCAACATTATTACTTATTATTACTTACTCTCCCCCTTCCAAATTATAAAGTCATTCTGGCTTTTCTAGATACATAGCTTACCCTTTATTATGTATCTAGACATAGCTTATATCTAGGTCCATAGCAAAAATAATGTACCTAGAAAAGCCAGAATGACTTATAATTTGAAATGGAGGGAGTGCTAGTGAATGTTGTATACTATATAATCATGTGTGGGTTTCTTTTTGCAACACAATCTCTCTTGCTCCTTTAGATATTTTCACTACTCCTTTATCCCGAAATATAACGCGTGCACATATTTCAAGACTTGAACTTTGTTATCTTTGACAAAAAATTAGTCAAACATGTGAAAAGTGTGTACTACAAAAGTGGTTACACTGGATTCATATTTAGAAATCTATAGATCATAATTAATTTTAAAATCAAAGTGGATTCTTCGGTCCATCATATTTTACTTTCTACAATGCCCTCGTGCACCTCTCTTCTTTGTCCATGACCTAAACTTACAACATGTGCTCATACGAGTTAACAACACACGTCTAGCCACAGTATGGAGTCCAACTCCAAGATGTATTGGATTAGATGATGTGATAGTTGCATAAATCTCCTAGTCGTAAGTCTTCTAGGTGACCCTGAAACAAGCTGAATGTTCCATTACAAATCACGGTTATATTTGCTAGTACTTTCTAATGATTAAGCTTTTGTTGCCGCAAATGATATACTATAAAAAAAATAGCAGCAAAAATGTGATCTTTAATGGTTGTACCAAGTCAAACCACGCCTTGTATTTTGAGATAATGGGAGTCTTTTGTATTCTAGTTAAATTGTAGTGTTATCTCTATATATGGAGCCAAACACTAGTACTGGTATGTTTTGAACAGCACTAGTACTGGTATGTTTTGAACAGCCATTTATATTCCAGTCTATTAAATCTATTGTTTCTGGAAGCTTAATTTTGTTTAACTGTCACTTGGCTTGGGCACAAGTCCGCCAACAGCATCACCTTCCAAGGAGCCTAGCATCATACTTTCTTCTTTTCTTTTCTTACCTGTCAAGCATTAATGGTAATGACAGATTGTGTTCATTCCTTCTCAGGTACATCAACATGTACCCACTTGGTGACCAATACAGCACCAATTCACTTTCCCTCTACTTACACCTGCATGATCTGAACAAGATCCCTCTTGAGACTGGGATGGTGATTGAACTGACTCTCTCCATCTTGGACCAGAAGCATGAGGGGCACTACACAGTTACAGGTTCAACTCTCCATAATATCTATCAACATTACTATTGACTAGTGGCTACTTTTGTTTGGATACGACCTTACTTTGCCGCAAACGCAGGTCGCTTCGTGTTTGGAGTTGCAGCAAAGATTGGCTGGGGATGGTCCAACTTCATTCCACTCAAGACACTCATGGATCCATTTAGCTGCTATATTGTGGGATCAAACTGTATGCTGAAGGCAGATGTCACCATCATCGGGTCATCCAATGACGGTTAGACACGGATAGACCTTGGATGGACTTGGGAAGGAACAATGCCTTTGCGACTTAAACTATTTTCCATGACACATATATAATGCATATGTGATACTAATGCTTAGACATTATCTTATTATGGTATTAGCACGTAATCTGAGCTATAGGAGTTCAGGAACTCTAAAAGGATAATGTGCCCCATGTGCATATTATTGGCATGGGGAGTAATACAGGACATAGTTTATCTTGGCCTGTGTTTACCACTTGTTAACTTCTGTTATAAATCATAAAATAATTCTGCATATATGTTATTGCATTCAGCTTAATCAGACTGATTCATGATTGTGAGCTGGTCTCACTGGATCAGTTTGTTTTGTATTCTGTATAGTGCCGTTGATTTGCCTTGTGAATGCATGCCTGCAAATAATCAAAAGGTCTCATCATTTATGACCCAAACTAAGCACAAAATAGATGGTTCAGTTCCAGGCAAATTTTTAACTATGTTTTATATGCTTTAGCAGCTTAATAATTAATAAAAAATGCTGCCATAACTGCATTAAACTCCATGAACCTAATGTCTCAATTATTGGTATATCTTTCAGTGTATTAGAAAAGAATAGAGTTTATTGTCCGGAGGAACCACTCATTGTCGGTGTTTCGTGTAAATATCAACGAGTAAATTTGTAATATTGCGCGTCTGGCCCGGATGGTGTGCTAAGAGGACACGAGGTTTATACTGATTCGGGCAGAATGTCTCTATGTCTAGTTCGTTGCTGCTGCTCGTGTTAGTAGCACTGAGAGTTCGTAGTAGGGGTTACAAACAGGCGAGAGAGGGACATGTCCTAAGTCTCTGGTGGAAAGAATGAATGGATACCGAGAGCTCGGTCACTGCTCAGCTATGTGTTCGAGGTTTGATGCTAGTGGTCTTGATCTCATCCCCTTTAGTGGGATGCCCTGTTTTTCCTTTTATAAGTCAAGAGAAAGCACGGGTTACAGCGGGAGAATGAGAGAGAGAAAGTCCTTCAGGGTCGTCGGGCCTTTCTTTTCCTTTGCACGGGTCCCACTGACACGGTAGGTAGTGACAGGGATAGCTCCACGTCGGGCGCCTGTCCATCGATGATGCCATGCCCTAGCATTGTCAACGGGTCGTGACGTCCCACTCTGTCTCGGCGGGCAGCGCGGCGAACTATTGTGCTGATTAGCGGCCGTATAGGGAGTAGACAGCATAGTGACCACGCGTCCATCACTGTGGGTGATGTGAGTTCCCTGGAATGACATGTCGCGGGGACGGGTCGTGTTGAGACGTGACCACTCCCTGCACGATGTCAGAAGTTTGACCTTGGGTTGTACTTTCTGGCCCGTAGTGGTTGACGGCGGCATGAGCTTCCGTTAGGAGCCGTGCTCGAGGGATCGAGCGAGGCGGAAGCAGCCCCCAGACGTCGGTCGAGGCGGAGCCAGCTCTCAGAGGGTCGGACGAGGCGGAGTCAACCCTCGGGGGTCAGCCGAGGCGGAGCCAACCCTTGGGGGTCAGACGAGGCAGAGTCAACCCTCGGGGGTCGACCGAAGCGGAGCCAACCCTCGGGGGTCAGCCGAGGTGGAGCCAACCCTCGGGGGTCAGTCGAGGCGAAGACAACCCTCGGTGGTCAGGCGAGGCGGAGCCAACCCTCGGGGGGTCAGACAAGACAGAGCCCGTGGCCTCGGTGGTCGGACGAGGTAGAGCCCGCGACCTCGGTGGTCAGACGAGGCAGAGGTCGTGGCCTCGGTGGTCGGACGAGGCGGAGCCCGGGCCTCGTTGGTTGGACGAGGCAGAGCCTAGCAAGAGGTGTAGTCACGCTATTGACCACTCGGATGAATCAACGTTACTGGTTACTAGCTCCTCCTCTTTGGGTACCCTAGTATTGGTCCCCGACAGTAGCCCTCGAGCCTGCGGAGGAGTAGAATACTCCTTCGGAGGTTTTTTCCAAAAGGGAGGACTCTTGAGGGCCCTGACCTTCCTTCGTTGCCCACGGCATGACCTAGGGATGGTGATTCCCTCTTGTTGAGGTCTAACCCTTCGCGGGTATGGTCGTGAGACTTGGTGGTTTGTTTGCTGGCTAGTTCGACTGTGGTCCCAGCATCCCATTCGTGGGGATCCATCTAGGGTTAGCTTGGTGATCAACTCCAGATTCTTGGCGGTCGATCCGTATAGTTCTCAGGTCCGTTCGACCGGTTCCGAGGGCTAAGTGCCTTTCTTCGAGGAAAAACCATGGATCGTAACCGGCCAAGACTCAAAAGTGAGTCGAGATGCCCGTGGCGCTCGTGCGCCTGGGTACTAGCCGCTTGCGGGCCCATCCCTTATTCTAAGGGTGCCCGGAGCGGTTGTCGAAACCGTTCCATGGGCCAAACCTTCGAACTCCGGGGGCCAGGCGGGCCATGGAGGTGTTTTCGATCCGTATCCCTATTACTTGTGACGAGTCGTGGCCTGCCTGGAGAGGCGAAACGTCCGGCGAGTCTTTCGAGGGAACGGATAGGGATTGTGGGCGCACTTCCCACGGCGGGACGTTGTGGCGGATCGTGGTAAGCACGGAGATCTAGGCAGACGGTTGGTTTCCTCGCATCCATCGCCCCTATAAAATAAAAGGGTTCACCTCCAGGGTTCGATACCTTGCATCCTTGCTTCTGAAGCCACGACCGCCGCCACCAATTGCCTAGGGTTCCCCGTCTACGCATCCCCACCACTGTCGAGCCTGCATCCAACTGTCCCCACCTCCAATGGATCCATGGTGCCGCTTCGACATTACCTTCCAGTGCATGGAAGGTCTTGTCCGTCGCGGTCTTCTCCGTGCGTGGACATCGGCCGAGGAGTGGTTGCTGCCCGGCGAGGAGCTATCGTCACCGTCCGACGGCTATGTGGTGTCGTTCGCCCACTTCCATGAGCGTCGGTTTGCGACCCCCGCCCATAGATTTCTTCGGGGGATCACTACAAGATCGAGCTGCAGCACCTCAATCCCAACGGGGTCCAGCATGTGGTGGTGTTCGTCGCCCTGTGCGAGGGATTTTTGGGGATCAGTCCCCACTTCAATCTATGGGGACACTTCTTCACCGTCACCCTCCAGAAGAAGAAGGAGAAGAGCGGTAGGCAGGAGCTGCATACGCCTATGGGATGCGCTGGCATCCACCTCCGGAACAACCAGGTCGGCGAGTACCCGTCGATGCGGCTGTCGACCTCCAACAAGGGGTGCCATTCGTAGTGGTTCTATCTCAAGAACGCCGCCGCCGCCCCCCTGTCGGAGTTCACCGGGCGCCTGATTGAAGAGGCCCTAGAGTCATGGAGGAAGTGGGGTGTCCCAGAGAAGGACAAGAAGAAGATCTAGGACCACCTCGCCGCCATCCGCATCCTGAAGGAGAGCGGCCTGAAGGGGTCAGGCATCATCGGAGCCTACCATGCAAGGAGGGTGGCGCCGTTGATGAGGCGCGTGCTCCCGCTGTACGCGATGGTGCTCGAGGCATCATTCGACGGGACGGCGCTTGCCGAGGGAGTGCTCCCCCACTCCGAGGTCGCGTAGCGCATTAAGGAGGCGATGGAGCCTTCGTGGGATGACGCGGGCGCCCCCCTCGATTTCATCTATCTGGTGCCGAGGCATCTTCCGATGCGGCCGGATCCAGGCCATGTCGTCTTCGTAAGTTTCCCCTCCTTATGCCTCCTCTTCAATTGATCCCCCGATCTCTTGATACTAACATTGAGAGGGACAAGACCAGCCTAGGGACCTCGTCCTCACGGATCACCTGGCTCCATTGCTAAGGGATTCATCTGTGAGGGCGGCGAATCGCGCCGAGGGCGAGCGGCTGAGGAAGGTGAAGGAGGACAAGAGGAAGAAGAGGCAGCGGAAGCTGCAAGCGTGGGAGCGAGGGGAGGACACCAACAGCGACGACGATGATGATGAGGAAGACGACGACGAGGTAGTCGGTGACATCGAGTGGGATGACCTGGAGAGCGAGGATGTGCTGACAGGTATCGGCTCATCCTTGCAGGAGTCAACAGGAGCAGGCGGATCTGCCACCGCGCCCGAGGTGCCAGCGGAAGCGTCACGCTCTAAGATCCAAGGGGAGCGAGCCCCTCTGCCCAGGAGCAGGGGGCGGGCTTGAAACGTCCTCGCCCCGACGAGGCGGAGCAGAGGTCTGGGGGTTCACCCCCCAAACGTATCTATCGCCCGACAGCGTCGAGGTGAGTCATCAGCTCCTCTGTTTTCCCTATTTTGGTCGGATTTCATCGTGACTTATGCTTTTCGTTTCTTGCAGTGTCGTGGGGCGGCGTAATCCTTTGGCGCTGGTGCTAAAGAAGAGCGTTGCCCTTCAAGCGAGGTGGCAGCCATTGGCTGGCATCGCACCCGTTTTGGGCGGGAGCGGCGTCGGTGTGACTGTGTCGCCGACCGGTCAGGCGCCGCCCACTTTGGTGCCCGTGCCCTTGGCTGGACAAGCGGGCGCGGGGGCTAAAGGAACGCCTTCGAAGGTCGCATAATAGCCGGCGATGGAGGTGATACCGCTGTCGATGATGGGGCGGACGGGGCTGCCGACCGCGCTCATGACGCTGACCGTGGTAGGCGCGATGCGGCTAGTCAAGACCCTGCCGACGCCGACCGTGACAGGCGGGCCATAGCCGGACGCAACCGTGGCGGTGCCCGAGGCAGCGGCGCAACCCGTGCCATCGGCGGCCCAAGCGACGGCTCCTGACGTGAGCTGGATGGAGGGGGACGTGGCCGAGGGGTCCCCAGATGTCATGGTGGTGGCAGAGGACCGGTGGGGAATTGTCCCTGCCCCTAACGTTGGTAGGCAGCAACTCACCCGCACAGGGCGAGCCCCTGCTCCGGTGGACAAATCCCTAGGAGCCGACGTCGACGCTCTTCACCCTTGACGATGCCACCGAGAGCATGGAGCGGGAGAGCCTCGATGTGGGGATCGCGTCCATGCTGGAAGCCTTGGACCATGCCAGGGGTGCCATGCGCGACGTCGTCATTCCCTCTGGCTGGGTATTCGCTTGATCCGGGTATTCGCTTGATCCTACCTCTTGCCCTTTTCTTTCTTTATGTATTTTTTGTGTTCTGACCATCATCTCCTTTCAGTCCCTTATCGCTCATAGCCAGGGAAATCTCGGTTCCTTCATGAGCAGAAGGAAAACTGGGACCGCCTCGACGAGGAGGCGCAGTTGCACAGGGAGGTGACCGCCCAGCTTGTTGCCGCCCAGCAGAGGGTGGCCGAGCTGACTCCCCTTGCCGAGGAGGCGGGCAGTCTCTGATTGCGGGTGGCCGAGGCCCGTCGACATGCGGATGAGGCCGAGAGGGTGTTCGAGGCCCTATCGGCGAGATCGTGGAAGGACGATGAGGAGGCCGCCAAGGTTAGGAGGGAGCAGGACGAGCTACTCCAGAAGGACGCAGAGACCCGCCAGTGGATCCTCAACCTTCTGGTTGAGGTTGAGAAGGAGCAGGAGCTGAAGCTGGGAGCCGAGGAGAAGCTCGTGGCCCTGGAGAAGAAGGCGAGTCTGGACGCTGCGGCGGTCGCCCGACTTTGCAAGGAGCGGGACGAGCTACTCCAAACCATGGAGAGGCTCCGCTCGGAGCGTGGTGCGGCTCGTGAGGAGCGCGACCAGGCCCTCCGAGAGCGCGACGATGCGCAGCAAAAGATTGGCTCCCTCTAGGCCAAGCTTGGAACTACGACGACCCAGAGGGTGGGGCTGAGGGCATCTCTGCCAGGCTGATCGCGGACCTCGCTGAGGCAAGGAGGAACCTTCAGGCAGAGAGCGATGAGCTCGGTATCCAGAGCGCCGCCCTTGGAGTGGTCTGCGATGACCTGGAGGTGGTGTGGTTGGAGGGGACCAGTTCGCTCGCGGCCTGTGCCGTCGAGATCACGATGTGGGTGCGCTAGCTCGAGAGGAACGCCCTTCGCCCAGGGTCACCAATCCTTCGCGATTGCTCGTTCTCATTAGGAGGACAGCATCGACCTAGAGACGATGAGCCTCGGCTTCGTGCCTGGCTATGAAGCCCATGAGCTGGAGGAGATGGAGACGGCGGTGGCTCCCCTTTCATGGGACCTGACGGACAAGATAGAAGACATAGTTCTCCCCAGGAGGGGTTAGTTAGTCAGATAGGTCGGGTAATCATTCATGTAACAAGCGGACAAGCTCCGACCCTTCTGTACTATCGAACAAACTTATCATTTTGTTTCATTTGATCGAGTTTGTTTTTCCTCCCCTTTATGTGGGAAAAGGGGTTTATGTGTTCCGGCCCTTCCATTTGTTAAGACCGTAGGGCCCAAGGTGTAGGAAGGAAACTCTGATCACGCTGGTAAGCAAGAGTGCCGTAGCCACCGAGGCGTAGGTTTCTCGTAGTTCGACCAGCCATGCTCAATCATTTGTTTCCGCGAACCTTGCCACTAGGTTTTACGTGAGGAAGAGGTCGGGCACGACGTCTGTTTCAAAAAGGGTGTATTTATACCCTTATCAGCCCCCGAGTGAGATCTGCCCCCTTGCCGTTGTTGGGGTCGTGTGTCACTAAAGATCGAGGAGAGGATAGCGAAATTAGTAGGAGAAAATGTCTCTTGTTTTCGCACGTACCCCCTCTATAGGTTCTGAGCCATCATTCTGCGACCACGTGTTCGGTCTCCTTGTGAGTCCAACTTTCCTCGAGCCCCCGCGCGTAGCAGGGGTACGATCAAGGGTTGGCTCATTTTTGTGATCGTCGCCCCATCCGTTGTTTTCGCACCTAGAGGGGTTGAGCTAACATCACTTGCCTCGATGGCTCGAGTGACGCGCTCGGTGAGCTCGCTAACGGGTATGTTCGAGTGGAATCCAGGTCCATCGTTCATGATGGGGTCGACAAAGCCCTCATGTAGCATTCCACTGTTCCTTAACCCACCTTCCAACAGATGCCCCATCAATGGGGATTCTGTGGGCTCGGCTGGAGGTTAGGATCAAATGAGAAGGTTGAGGTGACCCTATCTGCTTCTAGGTGGGTCGGGCGAAGGCCGCTGGGGCTCATCTACGTTTTCTCCCCTGGCTCTTGTTCGACGTGAGGCGGCCTCAGGCCCTCCGCGGGCTGGCCTTTGAACCCCGGTCTCTCGATTTAGGGTCGGGCTGCTCGAGCCCTCGAGCCCCGTGGGGCTCGGTAGGGGTTGGTCATGTTTCATGCGTCACCCCGTCCTCAGTTCCCGCAACCAGAGGGGCTGAGCTAACGACACTTGCCTCGATGGCTCGAGTGTCGCGCTCAGTGGGCTCGCTAACGGGCATGTTCGAGTGGAATCCGGGTCCATCATCCACTGACGGGGTCGGCTTAGCCCTCATGTGGCATTCCACTTCTCCTTAACCCGCCTCCCGGCAAATGCCCACGTCACTCTGGAGAGCAACTCAGGTGGCCCGCTGGCCTCCCCTCAATGGAGATTCTGTGGGATTGGCTCGTGGTTAGAATCGAACGAGAAAGGTTGAGATGTCCCTGTCCGCTTCTGAGCAGGATTGGGCAAGGCCGCTGGGGCTCATTTCGGTTTTTCTCCCCTGGCTATGTTTGACGCGAGGTGGCCTCGAGCCCTTCGCAGGCCAGCCTTCGAACCTCGGTCGGTCACCGCTCATATCTAATGAGACGACTACCGCTTCATGACGCGACGCGAAGCGTTGTGATGCAGCAACTGCATATGCAATGCTTGGATGTATGGGATGAATGAATGTATGAATGGATGAATGAATGAATGTATGAATGAATGTATGAATGTATGCATGAGAATGGATGAATAAATGATCATGCAATGGAAAAGAAAGGTGGGAATCGGTAAAGTTACCTTGATGGCTCGAGTGACGGGTTCGGGGAGCTCTTACCAGATATGTCCATGTGGGGTCTAGGCCCGACGTCCGTGACAGAGCCAGTGTAACCTACATGGGGCATCCCAATTTTTCGTACCCATCTCTCGGTAGCGGCCTGAGCCGTCCAATCGACCTGGGCGACCTGTCGACCTCTCCTCAATGGAGATTCCGTAGGTGGGCCCCTTCGAACCCTTCTTGAGAAGGTGGAGGCTAAAGTTTAGGGTGTGGGGACAAAGACTCTGATTACGCTGGTGAGCAAAGACGCCATAGCCGCTGGGGCGTAGGTTTCTAGCGGTCCGACTAGTTTTATTCAGAATTTGTTTCCACACATCCTGCCTCTAGTTTTTTAATGTAAGGAGGGGTCGGGCATAGAGAATGTCTACCGAATAGACACTCTTGCCAGCCCCCGAGCGAAACCCGAGCCCCCACCGTTGCTGGGGTCGGGGGCTCGGTAGCGAATTTAATGCGTGTAAAGTAATGGTGACCCGTCTCTCGGCAGCGGCTTTAAGCCGTTTGATCGACCTGGACATAGTATTTACCTCTATGGTAAGAGTGATGGGTTCGGGGAGCTCTTACCGGATACGATCGAGCAGGATCTGGGTCCGTCGTTTGCGACGGGGTCGGCATAACCCGCGTGGGGCATCCTGCATCTCCCTACCCATTTCTCGGCAGTGGCCAAGCCGTCCGATCGACTTGTGTTACCTGCTGAGACGAGACTTTCCTGCGGAGATAGAGGATGAGAACATCCCGCGCAAGAATTTATTTAGGCAGATGAGCCAGGCGGGGAACTTGCAATAAATGGATAAGCTCTTAAATTTTGTTATAGCAAAATAACTTTTTAGCCCTTCTCTCCTTTTTGTGTAAAAAGGTTAGTGCATTCTGACCCTTTCTGTCATTAAGGTCGTAAAGCTCGGGGTGCGGGTGAGCAAATTCTGATCACGCTGGTGAGCAAAGGCGCCGTAGCCGCTGGGGCATAGGTTTCTTGCAGTCCGACCAGTTATACTCAGAGCTTGTTCCCGCATCCCTAGCTCCTACATCTTAATGTGAAAGGAGGTCAGGCACAAAGGATGTTTTGCTTGGTGGATAGACTCTTAAACGCGTACCGACTCTTTTAGTGGCTAAGGCCAAAAAGCCTGGGGTGCGGAAAAACTCTGATTCGCTACTGAGCAAAGGCGTCGTAGCCACCGAGGCGTAGGTTTCTCGCATTCCGACCAGTTTTACTCAGCGTTTGTTTCTGCAACCTTCGCTTTTGGGTCTTAATCATGAGAAAGGGTCGTACATAGAGACTGTCTACCAGGTAAATATGCTTTTATTAGCTCCCTGAGTGAGGCCCGACCCCCGCCATTTATTAAGGGTCGGGGAGTTTGATAACAATACTAATAAGAGAAAATGTGTGTTTATTAAGGGTAAAAACGACGTAGCGTCTTGATGTTCCAGGCATTGGCGAAGACCTCGCCGTCGATGGTCTTGAGCTTGTAAGTGCCTGGTTGGAGCACCTCTGCGATGATGTTTGGTCCCTCCCATGGCGGGGAGAGCTTTGTGGGGTCGTTGATGCTCTGGATGAGGCAGAGGACTAGGTCTCCAACGTTGAAGGCCCGACCCCGCACTCGATGGCTGTGGTACCGGCATAAAGCTTGCTAGTACTTGGCCGAGCGGAGGAGGGCAACGTCGCACGCTTCATCCAGCTGGTCCACGACATCCTTGAGGGACACCTCGGCTCCCTGTTCGTCGTATGCCCTGACCCTTGGTGCTCCATAGTCGAGGTCGGTTGGGCGAACGGCCTCGAAACCGTAGACCATGAAGAATGGCATGTAGCCGGTGGCCCGGTTGGAGGTCGTCTCGTCCGCCAAACTTGTTCAACCGGTTGAAGATCCTAGGCTTGAGGCCCTATAGGACCATGTCGTTTACGCGCTCGACCTGCCCATTCGTGCGGGGGTGCGCTACGGTGGCCCAACCGACCCGAATGTGGTATTCATCGCAGAACCAGAGGAACTTCTTTCTGGTGAACTGTGTGCCGTTGTCCATGATGATAGAGTTTGGGACTCCAAAGCGATGGATGATTTCGAGGAAGAACAGCACGGCCTGCTCGGACTTGATCGCGGAGATCGGCCGAGCTTCTATCCACTTTATGAACTGTAACACCTTGGGTGTTCCGAGCTCACTTAGCACCTAGATTAAGGCCTAAGAGAAATTATCAAGGCAAGTTTCTCGGGTGTTAGAGTTAAAACTCTAATAAAGGTGCTAATGACAATCCCGACAAGGAAATAGACGGGTAGATTTAATCGTTGGCATGAAAAACAATTTTTGTAAACAACATAAAATATAACTTGTATTGAGTACTTAAATCAAAATTTGAAGTGCAAGTTAGTAGATGAGAATGCAACTTTTGTTTTAGTGAGTGGAAGTTATTTAATAGTAAATCTGATAGCTTGGGAATCAAACCCGAAATTTAGAACGAGAGCTCGTCGGGAATCGGTAGGAACTTGAGTTCATGTTAAAACTATCGATCTTTGGCGAATTGTACTGAACAAACGGGTTAAATAATTCCTAGATGTTTATTTCTATGAGTTAGCACAAAGTATGCGCTAGGTCATGACATGTTGTTTAGTTGAGGTTGACGAGGCTTAGACCGTTTAAAAATTCAACCAAAAGTGTTAGGGAGTGTTAGTCCTAACTAGAACCTTGAATTCCTTTTAAGTCAAAAGATGTTAGACAATGCTACTTCGACATTTAAATATCCACAAAATTTCCTAAACACCAACTTCATGTTTTTGCACCGTCAGCTGCGTCGAAATGAGCACTTGAGAACGGTGTAGGTCGAGGTGGCGATAGGTGTCACGGTACACTCGTAGAAATTGCCTAATTTTGATAGAACGCGCTGCGAATTACAATCGGGTGCTCGTTCACGAATCAACGTTCAGCGCGACGAACCCAGAATGGCATGCTTCTATCTCCCCTTCTGGTTATCCTCTTCACGTTCCGATCGTTTCTTTGGAATGTTGGTACTACGGGCTTAAGGTTAGGGAAATTAGTTGAACTTCATCCAGGGTCGTTAGCGGTTTTCACGTCGCTTTAAAAATCATGCGGGTTGTCATTTCAGCCATTAGGCTCCCGTGGCCGCGGTCACCATGAGAGCCTGGTGCCACGGCTGCCTGGCCGCTCCTAGCCATGGTCGCTGCTCCGTTGGCCACTACCATCCCACTGCCAACCTTTGTCGCTCGGTTCTCATCGTCGCACGGTGTTGTGCCCTGCTGCTGCTGCCCGCTGTCGCTGCCGCGTGCTGCCGCCGCTGCTCACGTCGCCGCACACGTGGGTTGACCCGCTGCTGCTCGCGTCGCCACACATGTGGGTTGCCCTGCAGCGCTCGCTCTCATCTGCTCATCTCACCTACCTTGCCCCTGTCCGATGCGCACGTTAATGAGGAGAGGACTGAGCCGTTGCTACCTACTTCCCTCTCTACCTCCCCCTCGCATTCTCCCTCTCGCTCTGCTGCTTGTCATGAGCATGCCCGCCATGACCGAGTAGAGCAAGCTGGCCACCACCAAGCTCCTTGCCGCTGCTCGTTCTCCCTGTTCCATCCGTTCACCGCCACCAACTCTGCCTCTGGTCACGCTTTGCCGTGTGCGGGCTTGCTGAGCCCACTGGGGCCGGAGCCGCCTTACTGTGACCACGCGTGGCTGGGCCACCACCGACTACGCTCGACCGAGCCGCCACCGCCACCACCTTCCTCGGCTCACGCCGCCCCTCCCGCGCCTCTCTGGCCGGTCCTTGCCGAACTACGCCGCCGTCCCCGCCATAGCCGTGCTGCTGTCGGCCGCCTTGCTGGGACCACGTGTGGCTAGGCCCCCACCGACCACGCCAGACCAAGTTGTAGCCACCCATGCTTGCGACCAGGGCTGCTGTTGTCCCCGCGCACTGCCCTCGCCGTCGTCAGCGATCTGCCATGCTAAATTGGCCGGCACGCTGCCTCCCCTGCCACGGCCGCGCATGGCCATGCAGCTGTAGGCCAACTTTGGGCGAACCGTGCCCCCACCCGGTTGCGCATGGGCCCGTCGTGGTCCCTGAGCCACCACCGCACCGTTGGCAAGCCCCCAGCCAGGCTGGAGCGGCGCCGACCGGCCGTTCCTCCGCCGTCCTCTGCTCCATGCAGCGAGAGGACGAAGAAGGTAGAAATAGAAACTTTTCCAAGGTTCCCAATGCAAAACCGTGACTCACATGAATAGTGTTCTTGTACTGCGGGTTAGTTTTGAGAAAGTTCAGGGGTGGTTTCACAAAAGTGCGTAGGGAGCGGGGGTCTGCTGGGCCACTTGGGCCATTGCCTGGCACCTCGTCTGCTTGGGCCCTCGGCCTCATGTGGGCCGCTATCGTGGGCGTGCTCGGTGGGCCACCAGTCTCCGCTGGGCCGTCGCGCCAGGCCACCAAGGCCGCGGGCCTTCTTTTGTTTTCCACAGGAAAACTATTTTCTTTTATGTTTCTGTTGGAAAACTTCTAAATCCGCCAAAAAGTGTAGAAAAATCATAAAAATGCCTAACCAATTTTGTTAGGTTCCTAAAATCATGATATATCTGCTAGTATATTTTGTTCACATAGTTTTATAATATTCTTAGAAGCTATATATTTAATTTGAGATACTTAATATTGTCAAAATATAAACTTGTTGGAATTGTTGTGATAAATTGGTGATAGTGTTGGCTCTAAAATTTTTATAATAGATTCCTAGCAATATTAGGTGCTCACTGTAATTTTTGTAGCTCCATAGGAATTAGTTGTTAAGGTAATTAAATGAGCCGTAGTTCAAATATATATGTATTTAATTAATAAAGAAACACCTAGGGATTTTATAACTAATACATTGTGGGAGATTAGCGCCTAGTTCGACAACCTAGATACGTGGCCTAGTACGTTAATCGTCAAAGCTAGCTCGTTAGCTTGAGAGGCGTAATCGTATTTTAAGAGTTGCGATTGTCGTTGATTATTTATGTCCCTGCGTTGCATCCACGTATTTCATGATAGGGATCACGGAGTCATCGGGAGTGCCTTGATGATCATGCCACCATGATGGAATGCTAACTTTTGGTTATATCTTACCTAGGTAAGCCCCGGTGCATAACCCCTACTTTTCTACACTTTATATTATGTTTGTGCATTAAGTTTTAAGGAGTTGAATGAAACCCACCTGCATATATATATATATATATATCCTATGAGTCTTACTAGTATGACAAGATTGTGTAGATTGCTATGCTATATGACTCCGGTAGAAGTCGAGTGAGTACCTGTCACTCGCGAGAGATAGGAAAGATATTATTATTGCTATTATATTATTATCACCTAGAAAAATATATATGAATGATAATTAGAGACCGGGCAGAATGGTACTTTGGATCTGGACTTTGTTTGGCATTCGAGCGAGGCTCGGGTTGCAATTGTTCCGCCTGTGTCGATTAAGGACTGTCCGTTGCATTGGATTCTAGTCAGGTCACAGACTTATTATCCTGAACACATACTTGTTTATGGGAGCAGGGAAGGCTCGTTACTCTCTTGTCGTGGGTTCCGGCTCTTTTCGGATCGACTAATTGGAGGTGGGGATGGTGGAGGTCTAAGCACCACACTGAGTCTGGGACTCAGGTGTGGGGGCTTAGAGTCCAAGTTTGGACGGGGACCTGGACCCCTTGACAGGAGAGTGGTGGGTTGGTCCTACTTGTGCCTGGGGTACAAGCGGGGCATGTGTTTCAGGGTACCCAGCTGGGCACATTGATTCATGAATCGTCGGGTAATCCGGTACGACTTGTCTACAATCTGGCACCGTAGTAAGAACTAGAATATGAAAGATGGTAAAATGGTTCTGATTGCTTACCACCTTCTTAAAAGTAGCACAGGTACTTACATAGAATGGTTAGTTAATGAACTAATGATGACTGCTAATAAAATTGAATATAAGGAAGCATGTTTAGTAATGCTTTCTACAGATGCAATAACCCACAAGCCAGAGAGCCTTGCATATCCTTGGAGTCTTTTCTTTCCTCCTGACGGGTAAGTCTTGCGGAGTATAATTGAGTACTCAGGGTTTGTTCTACCCTGTTGCAGGTGACAAGAACATGTGGAGTTGACACTTGTGTGTGGAAACCTCCTGGTGGGCTCAGTGAGGATTTCCTTAATGATGCGGACATAGAGTTATTTGAAACTTCCACCCAAAATGTTTAACAATGGAAAAACTTATAACCTATTATGATGTATATAACGGATCATCATGTTAAAGTTTAACTTGTAATTAAATAATTTTATTTCCACTGAAACTCTGATAACATGATTATATTCCGCTGTTATAAACAATAAATATTATACTCTGATGTTGCATAGAAAGTGATGTAAGAAATGGCTTAAGAATGCTGTAAGCTTTATTCTCTCATTTGTGATCCTGATGGAAAAATGTGGATTTTTGGGTTCTGCCTTGGGGTGTGCTCGATGGAACTATGTAATTTAGTGTCTTCCCTTGAGTACTTAGGTCTAATGGAGGACAAGTACTCCAGGGAGGCATTATATTAGGCGGTTCTGCCACATGAACTTGTCTATAGTGACAAGCAAGTGGGTGTAGCCCTCGGACGCCCTTTTGAGAGGTTCGACCAGATCGAGCCCCTAGACCACGAACGTCCATGTGATGGGGATCGTCTAGAGCGCTTGAGCCAGTAGGTGAGTCTGTCGAGCATAGTACGGACACCCTTCGCAGGTGCGCAAGATCTGCTCGGCGTTGGCTAATGTGGTCAGCTAGTAGAAGCCTTATCGAAACGTGTTTCTGACCAGGGTTCTAGGCATGGCGTGGTGACCGCAGACCCCACCGTGGATATCGCTCAGCAAACACTTCCCCTATTTGATGGGGATGCAGCGTTGTAGGATCCTGGTGTAACTTCGCTTATAGAGTTTGCCTTCCACAAGGACGAAGGACTTGGCACAATGCGCGAGCCATTGAGCCTCCGTCTTGTCCATCGACAGCGCCTAACAGAGGAGGTAGTCGAGGTAGATTGTCCTCTAGTCGACCAGAGGGTCGAGCTCTATCGCTGCGTCTTCTTTGAGCTCTATGACTTCCGGGTCAGATGGAGCCAATGGTTGGTCAGCCCCCGAGCCCAGGACGGACATCCCATCACCGGCTTGTTCCGGCTCCTCGTAGCGAACCGAGGGCTTGTGCTGATCGCTGGTGAAGACGCTCGTTGACACCGGCTCTCGGGCAGATGTTGCCTTCGCCAGCGCGGCGGCCGCCTCGTTGAGACGTCTCGGAATGTGATTGAGCTCGAGGCCGTCAAACTTGTCCTCCAGCTGGCGGACCTCTCGACAGTATGCAGCCATCTTGGCATCGTGGCAGCTTGACTCCTTCATGACTTGGTCGATGACCAGTTGGGAGTCGCCCCGGACGTCGAGGTGTCGGATGCCCAACTTGATGGCGATGCGCATGCCATTGATGACCGCCTCATATTTGGCCATATTATTGGAGGAGGGGAAATGGAGGTGAACCATGTACCTCATGCGTACCCCGAGGGGTGAAACGAAGGCCAGTCCTACGTCGACGCCTTTCTTCATTAGTGATCCTTCAAAGTACATCATCCAGTACTCCTAGTCGACGACCGCTGGTGGCATTTGGACCTCGGTCCACTCTACGATGAAATCAACCAACACCTAGGACTTGATGGCCGTCTGGGAGGCATACATAATGCCCTGACCCATCAGCTCGAGCGCCCACTTCGTGATTCTTCCTATGGCATCCTGGTTCTGGATGACCTCGCCGAGGGGGAAGGACGTCATGACCGTCATCGGATGTGACTCGAAGTAGTGGCGTAGCTTCCTCTTGACGACGAGGATGGCGTACAGGAGCTTCTGGATTTGGGGGTAGCGGGTCTTGGAATCAGATAGGACCTCGCTAATGAAGTACATGGGGCGCTATACTTTGAGGGTGTGACCCTCTTCTTCTCACTCCACTACCAGGGCGGCACTGACCACTTGTGTGGTGGCAGCAATGTAGAGCAAAAGGAGTTCTCCTTCGGTCAGAGGAAATAGGATCGGGGCGTTCGTCAAAAGCTGTTTGACTATGTCAAGTGCCTTCTGGGCCTCGGACGTCCATTCAAAGTGGTCGGCCTTCTTCAGAAGTCGATAAAGGGGGAGACCTCATTCGTCGAGGCATGAGATGAAGCGGCTAAGTGCGGTGAGGAACCCTATAACTCGTTGTACCCCCTTCACATTCTGAATTGGGCCCATCCTTGTGATGGCTGAGATCTTCTCCGGGTTGGCCTCGATGCCATGCTCGGAGATGATGAAACCAAGCAGCATGCCCCTTGGGACCTTGGAAACGCACTTCTTGGGGTTGAGCTTAATTCCATTTGCTTGGAGTTTTGCGGAGGTCTGCTCAAGGTCGGCTACGAGCTAGTCAGCCCGTTTGGACTTGACCACGATGTCGTCTATGTAGGCCTCAATGGTCCGCCCGATGAGGTCTCCAAAACACTTGAGCATACAACGCTGGTATGTAGCCCCAACGTTCTTTAGACCGAACGACATCGTGGCATAGCAGAACAATTCGAAGGGGGTGATGAAAGATGCCGTGAGCTTGTCGGACTCTTTCATCATGATTTGATGGTACCCAGAGTACGCATCAAGGAAGCAAAGCATTTCACACCTGGAGGTAGAGTCGACTATATGGTCTATGCGTGGTAAAGGAAATGGATCCTTTGGGCATGCCTTATTGAGACCCGTGTAGTCAACACACATCCTCCATTTCCCACTCTTCTTTCATACAAGAACGGGATTGGCTAACCACTCAGGGTGGTATACTTCCTTGATGAATCCGGCCGCCAAAAGCTTTGTGATCTCCACGCCGATGGTCCTATGTTTCCCCTCATCGAAGCGACACAGGTGTTGCTTCATTGGCTTGGAGCCTGGGTAGATCTTCAAGGCATGCTCGGCAACTTCCCTCGGAATGCCTGGCATGTCCAAGGGTTTCCACTCAAAGATGTCTCTGTTGGCACGGAGGAAGCCGATGAGCGCGCTTTCCTATTTGGAGGAAAGCGTGGTGTCAATGCCAACCACTTTGCCCTCGGGGCTACCGGGGTCTATGAGGACCTCCTTGGCGCCCTCCACTGGCTCAAAGACTCGGTCGACTGCTTGGGGTTGGGTGCTTCTTCGGTGACCTCCTTCCTGATGGCCATGAGCTCTCCGGAGGTAACAATTGCTGCAGCGTAATCATAGCATTCGACCTCGCACTCGTAGGCACGCTAGAAGGAGGTGCCAATGGTGATGACCCCACCTAGGCCCCGCATCTTCAGCTTTAGGTAGGTGTAGTTGGGGATGGCCATGAACTTTACGTAACATGGTCATCCTAGGATGGCGTGGTAGGTTCCGTGGAACCCAACCACTTCGAAGGTGAGGGTCTCCGTCCTATAGTTGGATGGACCCCCGAAGGTAATGGGCGGATCGATCTGCCCAAGTGGCACGGCCTACTTTCTAAGCATGATGCCATGGAAAGGCGCTCCGATCGGCCGAATGTGCGCTCGATCAACACCCATAGCGTCGAGCGTCTCGGCGTACATGATGTTAAGGCCGCTGCCTCCATCCATCAATACCTTGGTGAGCCACTTCGTGCCGACGATCGGGTCAACCACGAGCAGGAATCTCCTCGGTTGCAGGACGCTCTTCGGGTGGTCGGTCCGATCGAAGGTAATGGTGGACTCCGACCATCGGAGGAAGATAGGTGTGGCCGGCTCGGTTGTATAGACCTCGTGGCGCATGAGCTTCTGACGGCGCTTGGAGTCATAGGCTGCTAACCCTCCAAAGATCATGATGTAGTCATCCGGCATCAGAAAACCACTGTCCTTCCCCTCGGTGTTGTCTGTGGTCGGGTTGGGGTCCTTCCCGTGCTTCCCTCTGTTGGAGCCTCTGGCCAGGAACCGCTTCATGAGGTCATAGTCCTTGTACAGATGCTTGATGGGAAAGGGATGGTTTGGGCATGGCCCCTCGAGTAGCTTCTTGAAGTGGTTTGGAGTGCCCTCCGCAGGCTTTCGACCCCCCTACGGTTAGTGATGGCCACGAATGAGCCCTCGCGTCGCTGCTTGTTCTTCTTCTTGATGGGATGGTGGGAGGAGCCTTCGCCGGCGTCCTCATCCCATTTTGCCTTGCCCTTGAGGCGGTTGAAGATCGCTCCGACCGTCTCTTCGCCCGAGGCATGGCTGGTGGCGATGTCGAGGAGCTCCTTGGTGGTTCATGGGCCCTTATGTCCTAGCTTATGAACCAGGGACTCTCAGGTGGTCCCAGACAGGAAAGCTCCTATAACGTCGACGTCGGCGACGTTAGGCAGCTCGTTGCACTGCTGGGAGAAGCTCCGGATGTACCCATGAAGGGTTTCTCTGGCCTTCTTTCGGCAGTTCTTGAGATCCCATGGGTTTCTAGGGTGCTTGTACGTGCCCTAGAAATTCCCCACGAAGATCTCCTTTAGGTCCGCCCGACTTTGGATTCTGTTGGGCGGAAGGTGTTCCAACCATGTTCGCGCCGAATCGGCCAGGAACAATGGAAGGTTGCGAATAATGAAATCATCACTATCTGCTCCACCGGCTTGGCAGGCAAGCTGATAATCCTCGAGCCACAATCCGGGGTTCGTTTCCCCAGAGTATTTCGGGATGTTGGTTGGTGGTTGGTACCTTGGCGGGAAAGCGACGTTGAGGATGTGTCGGCCGAAGGCCTGAGGCCTAGGCAGGTCGGGGCTCGGGCTTCGGTCCTCGCCACTGTTGTAGCGTCCGCCACGACGAGGGTGATAGCCATGGCTAGCCCCCTCCCTCAGATCATCGTGGGTATGTCTGCGTCATCGAGGGTGTCGCGTGCGTCATGGTTGCGGCTGAGACACTGATGCACCGGGACCGCGGTGCACTGCCTGCCGCCGTGTGGTGCCTGGTGGACCGATGCATCCTTGTCGGGGCGCTCTGAGGCCGTGCGTTGGCTAGCATCGAGCTCATGTCGCCGAGACAACAAGCTCTCGGCCTGCTACGCCTCCGCAAGCTCGAGCAGCGTACGAATCTCACGGTGGGCCCGACGATCCTCAAGAGTTGCGGGCCCCGGAAGCCCACAGAGCAAGGCCACCGCAGCAGCAATGTTCTGGCTCGCCTAGGCAAAGTGTGGGAGGGCTTCATCATCTACGATGATCCTCCGGTTCACGTCGCGGGCCATGGCGCACGCACGCCCACCGTCTTCGTGGCGCTCGATCTCTCGATCGAGCTTCGTGCATTCCTGCTCAAGGTAGAGTCATGCTTCCTCGAGCTCTTGGTGTCGAGCCTTTAGCTGCTCCACCCGCATGCGAGGCGGGGCCGCTGTCTCCCCCTCGACCTCATCGTCGAGGTCATTCATCGGGGTAGCCTCCTCATCGTGGATGCTTTCGACGTGTCCCTCGGGGGTACCTACCATGAAACACTCACAAGAGTGGTGATGACTCCCCCTGTTGGAGTCAGAGTCAGAGGGTGACTTTGATGCTCCTGTGAGGAGGTCGTGGAAAGATTCCACGACATATTCGGTCATCCCCACGAACCCGTTGTTCGCGGGGGATGGAGGCGCACGTTACACCATAGGGTGGCCGTCGGTCTCTTCGGCGTTGCGGAGACCAAATGGGAGCGCTATCGGGGCGCTCTGGATAAGGTATTCCGAAGAGAGTGGCTCCCCTCCGGTGAGCTACACCATGACGTTGGCGAATGAGAAGGTGAGGTGACGTAGGTCCTCCCGGGACGGCCGGGGTCCCAGGAAGGCACCGAGCTGGCGCTCGAACCTCCCGTAGTCGAAGTCGAGGTGCTGGTTGCTTCCAGGGGCATGGACCCCCGGTGCGTGCAGCCATAGCTCCTCAAGCGCCTCGGCGATTGCGTCGAGGCCAACGGAGGGGAGAGGTCGGATGGCGACGGGAGCCATTGCCAACTCTCCCTCCACGGTGATGATGAAGTCCAAGTCCCTAAAGCGCACGTGCATGCCTAGGACCTAGCTGAGGTTGTGATTAGCCATTCGAGGCCTGGTGTTGATGTTGAGATGCGCAAAAGGCCCCTACCTGGCATGCCAACTGTCGGTGTTTCGAGTAAACACCAACGAGTAAATTTGTAATATTGCGCGTCTGGCCCAGGTGGTGTGCTAAGAGGACACGAGGTTTATACTGGTTCAGGCAGAATGTCCCTACGTCCAGTTCATTGCTGCTGCTCATGTTACTAGCACTGAGAGTTCGTAGTAAGGGTTACAAACGGGCGAGAGAGGGACATGTCCCAAGTCTCTGGTGGAAAGAATGAATGGATATCGAGAGCTCGGTCGCTACTCGGCTATGTGTTTGAGGTTTGATGCTAGTGGTCTTGATATCATCCCCTTTAGTGGGATGCCCTGCTTTCCCTTTTATAGGCCAAGGGAAAACATGGGTTATAGCGGGAGAACGAAAGAGAAAGCAAGAAAGTCCTTCAGGGTCACTGGGCCTTCCTTTTCCTTTGCGCGGGTCCCGCTGACATGGCAGGTGGTGATAGGGACAGCTCCACGCTAGGCGCCTGTCCACCGATGATGCCATGCCCTGGCGTTGTCAGCGGGTCGTGATGTCCCACTCCGCCCCGGCGGGCGGCGTGGTGAACCAGCGTACTGATCAGCGGCCGTATAGGGAGTAGGCAGCATAGTGACCATGCGTCTGTCACTGTGGGCGATGTGAGTTCCCTGGAATGACATGTCGTTGGGACGGGTCATGTTGAGACGTGACCACTCCTTGCACGATGTCAGAAGTTTGACCTTGGGTTATACTTTCTGGCCCATAGTGGTTGGCGGCGGCGTGAGCTTCCGTTAGGAGCCGTGCCCGAGGGATCGGGCGAGGCGGAGCCAACCCACAGACGTCGGCCGAGGCGGAGCTAGCCCTCAGAGGGTCGGCCGAGGCGGAGTCAACCCTCGAGGGTCAGCCGAGGCAGAGCCAACCCTCGGGGGTCAAACGAGGCGGAGCCAACCCTCGGGGGTCAGACGAGGCGGAGCCAACCCTCGGGGGTCGGGCAAGGCGGAGCCCGCGGCCTCAGTGTCGGCCAAGGCGGAGCCAACCCTCGGGGGTCGGACGAGACGGAGCCCATGGCCTCGGTGATCAGATGAGGCGGAGCCCGTGGCCTCGGTGGTCGGACGAGGCGGAGCCCGGGCCTCGGTGGTCGGACGAGGCGGAGCCTAGCAAGAGGTGTAGTCGCGCTCTTGACCACTCGGATGAATCAACGTTGATGGTTATTAGCTCATCCTCTTTGGGTACCCTGGTATTGGTCCCCGACACCCATGTAGCTATATATTGACAGAGGGACAGAAGATTATGCTAGATCCTAGACCTGAATTTCTAGTTGATGAGCTGAGCAGAAAGACAATCACACCAAAGCAGCAGCGAAGTCTTCGAGCTTTTGAGATTACTAGCAAATATGTACGTGCAGTGCGCACGTGTCCATCGGAAAGCATCTATGCACAATGAACATTATATTAGAAAGACTAAATAATTAGCATAAATGAGATTCAAACTCCATGAATATCCATTCATTCTCATATTGGCGATGTGAGGCTGCAACAGCCCGACCGCGGTGTGAGCTTCTGCTAGGTGCGCATGAATCAAAAAAATCATGTACCTCTCAAGGTCTCGTCGGCTATTTTATAAAAAATCAAACACCATACCTCTAAGGGTCTCAGCTATTTATAAGGTGTGTAGACCAGCCATTGCGGTCGAGCAACCAGGCACGTTTAGATTAGATTAGACTATAGTCAGTTACATATTTGATCTTCAACGAACTCAAATCTGGCTAGAGATGTCATGTTCGAGGCGTGAGGGTGTAGGACATCTTAATGATCTACATCTTACATAGATGAAGAGAGGCTCAGATAAAATGATGCCTAGATCGGATGGGTATTGTAGAGGGAGAGCCCCTCAAAAAACTCGCACTTTTATAGTGGAATTATTATTGACATAATTACCTCTCTTGTGGGATCAAACTGCATTCTGAAGACATATCGCTTTTGTTGGGTCATCCACTTGTGAATAAACATGAGATGATTTGCGTGAGAAATAATGCCCTTATGTGCTTGGGAGTATCACCTAAATGACAATTATGGCCACATTATCAATACCTAGTCACGACCTATGGTAGCAGAGGTGAACTATTTATATCTTGTGTTTGCTACATGTTCGGTTTATTTTATGTAGGGATCATGACGCCTCATAGAGAGATGAATTAGGCAACTTAAAATCTAAAGGTCTCTAAAACCTACTTATCAAAATCTATGCAAGATACTATATAAATTTGCACTATGGTTTTGCTAAGTGTTACTATCTCTAATGCAAAAGAATTTTGCATCCTAGATTCCAATCCTATTAACTAACCTAGCAAGCTAAACTAAGAAATGTAAGCAGACGACCTAAGGAATGCAATTAAGTGTGGAAACATAATTAAGTGAGAGAATGCAAATTCCTGCGGTAATAATTTTTCCTGAGGTATCAAGAAGCTCACACTTCTCTAGTCCTCGTTGGAGTCATTCGGAAAGATGCCCTCTTAAGGGCCAACCTCTAGGTCAGGGTAATTTCGTGGTTAGTCCACAAGTCTATGCCACACGCAAGTGGGTCTTCTTGTGGCCTTTCTCAAACCGTTTCCCGCTGTCTCCACTATCAAACCTTTGACCAAAACACCATGGGCCTCATTTCTCTTAGTACACCATCGGCGGCCACACACAAATAAGTTGCTCATTTCTCTTAGTACACCATCGGTGGCCACACACAAAATAAGTTGGTGTAATCTCGCAAGATTGCAAGCCCCTCAGAGTATACTCTTGGTGTGCGCAAGCACCGGTAGCATAGAAAATTCTCCTAGCGCATACTTGGATGCAATCTCATGCTCCTCTAGGGACGAAATCAAACATGACGGTAGCCCCGTCTGCATCAGGTCATAGTTCAGGTTGATCGTTGTTGCGAACTCCCTAAACGTGGAAGTGTACCTCCTATCCCTATTCATCAAAGTGAACCTCTTTGCTTCAACATCGATCTCCATGGTAGCATAGAACTGCCTCATGATGGTTTCTTTCCAGGCGCACTAGAACTTCATCACTGACCTCAACCCAATCGTATGGAACATCTGAGCTGGCTCCTAATGCAGTCAATTGATTTGTGTTCAGGATCGGAGGTGACGCAAAGTGAGCGAGGCAGTGCATCCAAGTCCCTCTGTCGGTGCCCTATAGAACGGGAAAACGCTCACCCATACGTGATCGTGTTGTGTTAGGTCCAACACCAGCATCACCCATGAATCGAAACGCACGTAATAGCAAAAGTTCAATAGTTTAACCATTAATGAGTTAACAAATATACCACATACTTACAAATCACAAGCCTCAGGCCTAAAAGTTTGCCACATTCTCATCGTCAGCGTCGAGAACATGTCACACTGATGCATAGACTAAATTACTTGCAAAAGAGGAGTACATAACATCAGCACGGTCTAACTAAGCTAAACTAATACTACTACTTTACTAGCATCTAGATTCAGACTTTCAAAGCCATGAAGTGGAGCAGCCAGCAAGCCATCTTGTCATCTCCAAAATGAGAACCACATCATAGTCAAATAACAAAAGAAAGTGTTGTAGGGCAGCAGACATCTAGCCATCTCCACATCTTCAAAATGGATCCGCATAGTCAGAGGTACAAGACAAAAGAAGGTGCAGCAGGCGAGCTTTCAGCAAGCCATCTCCAAGCTTCAGTACTGCATGTCATCGATGTCACTGTCCTCTTCACTGCCCTTGCCACCGTGGTCCTCCGTAGTCTGGTTCTCGGCCTAAAAAAGGTACTGCAGATCGGCATACACAAATAGAAAACGGATATGTGCATATCAGTAAGAAAGGTGCAAAGAATTCTAAAAGTAACAATCAATAAACCTCCTCGTTTCTAGAGTACATTTGTTATCATCCAACTCGTCAAGAATAACAAAACCAGCTTTGGATCTAATGGGACCGAAGGGCATAGCCCCGAAACTGTAAATATCTAACCGGACTGTTGGGACGTACTCAAAGCACAAACAGTCTTTGGTGTGATATCTAGAGTCCAGATGCTATTGCAGTAAGACTATCCTCTGCTGGAACAATTTTAGTGGACCTAAAATCACAACATTTGGCTGAAAGTCCCTGCTTAACAAAATGTTGTATGATTTGAAGTCCCCGTGGATCTTCTGTCGATCTATATGATTTGAATTCCCCATGGATCTCGCAATTTTCATTCTAGAATGCCAGTCTACAATTTGGTCAGTGAATTTGGATTTAGTAAATAATAAATTCAAAAGTAACAATGCTCAAAATGAGAAAAGAATGGTTTCCCACAAAATCAGCAGCACACTCTTACAACAACAACAACAAAGCCTTTAAGTCCCAAACAAAATATTTTTAATATGGTTGGAGGCCTATAGGAGTAGAGGACTTTGCTAGTACTACCACAACGTTTCATTTTCGGTTTGTTTTGCACAAGTGCAGTCACGAAAATTCGAACCCATGACTTCTCACATACCACACTTTGCTACCGCAACAACATAGTCACTTGTGATCAGCACACTCTTACAACAAAGTTGCTAAACCCCTTCTCCATTTTCTTTTGATATTTAATACAACCACATGTTCACTCAATAAATAAGACAATGTGTTTTCAGTTTTATTCCTGGAGCTACATTTTTCCTAAGCAAATAAACACAGGTTCATTTTAAGGGGTCTGGATTATATCTAACACTATAGCTAGAAACCCAAATTGACCTGCGAAGTGGACTATGCAAAATGAAGAACAAACAGTACAGATGATGAGGAATCAAGTGGTTTAAAGTTGTCGAATTGTCTCAATATACTGCCCTCGAGTTCATGAGGCAAACAAAGCAATCCATAAATGAAGGAACTGATTGCTCTGCGTTTAAGGAAGCTGGACAATGGAAGAGACCACTGAGCTTCCTAAATGAGCCATTCATCAAATTTTGGATTATCTTGTCCCATTTTATATTCGAAAAACTAAGTCTATCAGAGAGCTTTTATCTCTGTATTGGCTCTGTCAGAAACAACACATCAGAATTCAGAATAGCTAGATGCTGCTAGCATCTTGAATAATCACATTTTCACATGCAACATAAGTTATTGAACCATAGGTACATCTACAGCCCGCTTTGATAAAAAAAAATTATATGTTATAAACACTACATGTGAGCTAGGTCTGTTCTATAAAAATCTGAGCTAGGTCTGTTCCATGATTTTTATCTGTGAAGGATATAAAAAAGACCATAAAGGCATGTGACACCATATAATCTGTAAAGCATATAAAGCAAGACTCCATCAAGGCATGTGACACCATATAGCAAGTGTCCAACGAGCTAACAAAGTACTCTAATAATGTATGTCAGCTAATGAAGCCTAGGATTACAATTTGTAACTGAGTGTCATCATGACACATATCTAGTCAAGAAACAAATGACCAGTCATGAAGACGGACAGTTGAATTTAATAGGTGAAACTCATTTATCAGGAAGATGAAATCATCATAAGAAAGGACAAATTAATTGAAAATCAGGGAAAATGAAATAAAAAGGAAGAAGTGTCATGTTAGGATTCAGCCTAGTCCACGTTTTGTCATTTGAATGCCTTACACCTATTCTAACTGAACTGACAACCCCTCTTAATCATGTTATAACTTAATTGGGCCACTTGAACCATCAGATTCAAATACCTCTAGAAAGAGAGGATCCACAATTTCAAGAATTTAGTAGCAAGGCAGTTGCATCTCGATGACCATCACAAGTTAAATTAACAAGCTGTAGCAGTACATAGATTAATTTAACAGCACTCTAGCAGTACAGTAAAGATATGTCTCTAATCAGCCACCCATCGCCCCATGCATGATGAACACATGTAATTAGATCAGATCTGGATGCAAATGACCAAATAGCCTAGGTTAGGCCGTTAGGGTACGGGTGCAAGCCGAGCGTGTCCTTCCTCCGGACATTCGGCTGCATCGGCCACGTCAGGAAGACCAAGCCGATTCTCACCAAGCTAGAGGACAGGAGCACACCGATGGTGTTCCTGGGCTACGCGGAGGGCACCAAGTTATACCGGCTCTATGATCCATGCGGAGACAAGGTGCTTGTCTCGTGCGACGTCATGTTCGACGAGAAGGTGGCCTAGGACTAGAACAGTCCGAGCACGGGGGAAGCTGTCGGCTTCACCAGCACCTTCATCGTCGAGCACTTGGTCATCCACGGTGGTGGAGATGCTGGGGATGAGGTGCCGAGCACTCCGGGAGGGGTGCCGAGCACTACAGGAGTGGAGCCAGGAGGTCCTGTAATGGTGTCGACCACTCCAGGACGGGTGCTGAGCACTCTCGTAGCGGAGCCGAGCAGTCTTGCAGTGGTGCCGAGCACTACAAGATAGGTGCCGAGCACTCCGAGAGGGGTGCAGACCACTACAGAAGTGGTGACGAACAGTCCAGGAGTAGTGCCGAGCACTGCAACCGGAGTGCCAAGCACTCCAGGTGATGTGCCAAGCACTCCGACGGAACAGGGAACTCCATCGACGCCGATCGAGTTCGCCTCACCTCCAAGTGACATCACTAAGTTCGTGGATGCCTTCCACGAAGGTGAGGAGGTGCGGTTCCACAGGTTAGATGACATCGTCGGTGGCATAGGGCCCTCAGGCCTGGCGGGTCGGTTGCTCAATAACCAAGAGCTACTGCTCGTCAGTGCGGAAGAACCACCCACGTTCGCGCTGGCCGAGCGCGATAGAAATTGGCGACGGGCGATGCTGGAGGAGATGAAGGCGATCGAGGAAAACGAGACTTGGGAACTCTTCGATCCACCCCCCGGATGCCGTCTGATCAGCCTAAAGTGGGTGTACAAAGTCAAGCAGGACGAGCACGGCGCCATTGTCAAGCACAAGGCGCGCCTCGTCGCCCGAGGCTTTGTTCAGCGAGAGGGCATCGACTTCGAGGAAGTCTTTGCGCCAGTGGCGCGCATGGAGTCTGTCCGTTTACTACTAGCCTTTGCAGCAGCAAAGGACTGGCACGTCCATCACCTGGATGTAAAATCGATCTTCCTCAACGGCGAGCTGGCAGAGACGGTCTTCGTCAAGCAACCTCCGGGTTTCGCCATCAAGGGAGCAGAACACAGGGTGCTCCGACTGCGCAAGGCGCTCTACGGGCTACGACAGGCCCCACGAGCGTGGAACGCCAAGCTTGACGCCACGCTGGGCGAGCTTGGGTTTCAGCGATGCGCAACCGAGCACACGCTCTACACACAGCGACGGGGAAGGAAGAGTTTGTCGTCGGCGTGTATGTAGATGACTTGATCGTCACCGGCGCGCGTGCAGAGGACATCGACAGCTTCGACCATGAGATGGCGGCTCGTTTTCGAATGAGCGATCTCGAGGCGCTCTCCTACTACCTCGGCATCGAGGTGAGACAAGGGAAGGAGGCACTCACTCTCGGTCATAGCACGTACGCCTCGAAGCTGTTGGAGAGGAGCGGCATGGCTGAGTGTAAGCCATGCGTGACTCCGATGGAGGAGCGGCTGAAGCTGACAAAGGCCAGTACTACGGCGAAAGTAGATGCAACACTCTATCAGAGCATCGTCGGCAGTCTGTGCTACCTAGTCCACACGAGGCCGGACATTGCGTTCACCGTGGGCTACGTCAGTCGCTTCATGGAGGATCCTCGAAAGGATCACTGGGCTGCGGTGAAGTAGTTGTTGCGCTACGTCAAGGGGATGGTGGATCAAGGGATTGTCTTCCCCAAGACCGGCGGAAGCAGGCTACAACTCACTGTGTTCAGCGATGCAGACATGGCGGGGGACATCGACGGACGACGGAGCACCTCTGGCGTGCTCGTCTTCCTCGGGTCGGCTCCAATTTCATGGTTGTCGATGAAACAGAAGGTGGTAGCGTTGTCTACATGCGAGGTAGAGTGCGTAGTGGCGGCCACAGCGGTGTGCCAAGTTGTGTGGCTGCGCCGGCTGCTGGACGAGCTGACCGGTGCGGAAGCTCACCCACCAGCACTGATGGTGGACAACCAGCCCGCCATCGCCCTCGCGAAGAATTCAGTTCTCCATGACCGGAGCAAGCACATCGACGTGAAATTCCACTTCCTCAGGGACTGTGTCGATGGAGGGCAGATCGTCATCGAGTTCGTCGAAACTGGTCGGCAACTTGCGGACGTCCTCACCAAGCCGCTCGGCCGTCTTCAACTCACGGAGCTGAAGAAGATGATCGGCATGGAGGGGGTTCAAGTGTAGCAGAAGGATTAAGGGAGGAATTGTTAGATAATCTTCTGCATCTCTTGTGTGAATGCGCAGCAGGTGAAGGCGGCACCAAAAAGGGCTCCCTGTTGTTGCACTGTAGCAGCTGCAGGGGCAAGCGCCGAACAGTTCACCTGCCGCACTGTAGCCACAGCAGGGGCAGGCGCCAGAGTCAGCCTTGCTGTCACATCTAGTCACTGTAGCAGCATGACAGCTGTACTAGGACTAGATGGATAGAGTTGTATAAATAGTTTACCACTGCAACTCAGTAAAGAGAGTTCAGATTACCATCTCCTATACAGAGCTCCGGCCAACGCTGGTGTCTCTACTGTATGCTCTGTTCTTTCTCTCTTCTTCTATCTCTAGCCATAGTGAGGACTGGTCGGCAACGACAATTCGTGGTTGACATCGCTAGTGTCTACTCGGCAACACTAGCGAGTGGTCGGATATCTCCATACCGGAGATAAGGGGCCAACAAATGTTACTGATGGATCATATTGAGTGTTCCACTGATCAGACACCGGTTGATCGCTTTGAGATAATTCTTGCATTCCCTTCACCTTGGATTCCTTGTAAACTCAATGCAGAGATTTGTGCCGTTTGTGGCCTTTTCGTGTGAAGCAATTGAAATTGTAGTTTAGAAATGTCTGTGTTTGTGGTCAGAAATTTGCCCTGTAGATGCATGGAAGTATGGAACTGTATTGATATGCATGAAACCTGAACTTGTGTGGTTCAGTGTCCTTATTTCGTTCAGCAACTAGTTTAACTAGTGTTCATGCTCCAGTTTTTCATTTTATGAAGTAACTTCTGGGGCTCTGAGCTGAAATGCAGAACACAGGGGTTAACTGACGGACGATTCAGTTTCTAGTCTTCCCATACATGCCAGGCTTTACTCATCAAATTTACAGTAGTGCATAATATAGGTTGTCATCATTCTGTATCTGAAATTTGTTTTTGTCATTTATGATTATTTGGCATGGAAATTCACAGGATGCTACGTGGTAAAATTATTTCCCCCTAGTACTCATCCTGTAAAAGATCTCTTCCACCTTAAGTTATCGCTAGCAAACATAATGGAAACCTCAATATTTTGAATTGGTTGACAGTGGTACTGATGCAGAATTTCTAAGACCCATGGATTTTTTTTTCTTTTTCTGAATGCCTCAAAGGAATTTCGTGAACTTGAATCCAATAATGGCTTTCTTGTTATCCATGTCCTCAAATGCACTATTCTATCTGTTGAATTGAAATGGATTGTTGACTGAAAATTTGCATGTCGTCGGTACTGATATATTCCTGACAGGCTGTTTATCTTTCCCTTTTGCATAGAGTGGATTTGCATGGCATATGAACGGAAATTTGAACACTGATCTTGTATTCCTTACAACTCTCTCTATTCATCTGGTTGTAGGCTGATGGATACAAGTTTAGCATGTAGGTTAGGCTTGTCTTTCCTGAAGTACCAAATAGGCAGACGCTCTGAGATTGTAATCTGAATTACAGAGTCTGCATTACCTGACTGATGGCAGGCAGGGCTACTCGTTTCCTATGTTGGAAAAGCCATGTCAGTTACCTACCTTTTGTTTTGAAAATACTTCTGAACGAAATGATTACCACTTAATCTGACTTTGTCTGTCAAAACTTCCCTCAATTACTCGTCTTTTTCTGTCGAAATGCCATGTCAACCATGCCCTCTGTTTTTTCTCTTACATACGGGACATCTTAGGCTTTTGTAGCAAACTCCTTTTTACCATGATCGGATCGGGCCTGCAAAGGAGGCGTATGATCAACTGGGGAAGAAAGTAAAGTCTCCTCTGGTCCTCTGCATGCCGCGCTGCTGCTTCTTGCAGTTGCAAATCAAGCTGCTGCTGCCTGCTGCACACTCGGAACACTCTCCCTGCCTCCACCAGCCTCTGGTCCAATCCAGATCCAGCCAACGGTTCCTCTCCTCTGGCGGCTTCCATGGAATGGAATGGAGACCCCTCCTCCTCCTCCTCCTCCCGCGTGCCTTCCTTCGCCAGCGCCCTCCTCGCAGTGGCTGGCTGACCGTGAAAGGACTGCTGCGTCAGCGGGAAGGTGGTCGAAATGGCTACCGCGACATGCATGGATGGATGGGGATTGGAGAGCACTGCTTATGAGGTAGTCATGTAGTTCCTGATTGCATTCAGATTGATGGCCCCTTCTCATTGACTGAATGCAGATACGTTTCGAGCTTGTGGATCGGTCGCAATCGCATCTTTAATTTGTGTCAGGTAAGCAAAATGTATGAAAAATGTGCAAGTATGATAGCGTGTTTGGAATTTCTTACAGACTAGGGTGGTGGCAGTCTCCAAGAATATTTATGTACATAGAGGGCATGCATGTAGGCGACGTGCAAAATCACAAGCACAACATAAACATACACTCTCTCGAGAAATCTATATTATATTTATATTTGAAGGTTTAAAGAAGCCACCACCGTTCGCCGAGAAGACCAAGAAATTTTCACGTTAATCGAAAAGGAGACGGATATATACCGTCGGATTTTATGAAGATCTCATTTACATTCACCTAGGGTCTAGAACACGGATACCGGCCGTTATAAAATTACCAAATTCGAAAAGAAAAAGACATCTATTTGAGTTCCAATCGGATTTCAACGCAGAAAAATTCAGAATTAAAAATAAAATAAAATAAAAACCTATTTGAACTCCGATCGGACATTGGCACGGACAAACATCTTAGACGTCATGGATAACGGAAAAAATTTGACCAAATTTATATAATAAGATAATAACATTTATGATACCAACTAAGTATAATTAGATTCTTCATTAGTTATATTTTTCGAAGTATAATTAGATTCTTCATTAGTTATATTTTTCGTAGTATACTTATTTGATGTCATAAATCTTTATGTTTCTCTCTATAATTTTGGCCAAACTTGAGATGCTTTGACTCTCCAAAATTCTTGGAATGACTTATAATTCGGAACAGATGGAGTAAAAATTAGGTGAAATTACAAAAACCACCCTATAAGTCATTCGGGTTCTCATATTGATCCTATAAGATGTTTTGTTGCAAAAGCTCGCCTTTGTTGAAAAAACCACCTCACCATGTATCAACTCAGCAAATTTTTCCTATTTTCGTAAATGTAAAGCTGTTGGCATAGTTTATATATATACTAGGAAAACCGGCGCGTCTTTGACGCGCCCTGCTTGGAGCCTGCTTGTCATCTTGGATGAACTGTATCTTTGTTTTATATTTCAGTGATATTACCTTACGAAGGTTAATTTATAGACCATAGTACCATGAGTGGTATTGTATTGAGTAGAGGTTAATAATTACAGGTTTTTTGCTTCTTGTCTCTATTAGAAGTGCATCGTTTGAGAATTGCACAGTGACCACTTGTCGTTTGAATATGGTAGTAAATATAATATGATGCCCTATAATAAATAAATGTCCTACACTACTACAGGATTTCTTTTGCGTGCCGGTGACCTTTTCTGAATATTTTGCCCGCCTCGGTTATCCGTCGCCAGGCCAGCCCCCCGAGCGCCCGCCTCGGTTAAGGTTTAACGGAGGCGGTCGCCTTGAAGCGGCCGCCGCCTCGGTTAATCAATAATTAACCGAGACGGCGTTAATCAATTAACAGAGGCGGGCATCGTTGTGCAACCGCCTCCGTAAAATCTATTTTTGGAGGCGGGCACACTGTAAGGCCCGTCCGTGTTAATACAGACGAAGCCCAGGGTGCAGCGCGCGGCCCAGCAGGCCCGTTAGCTAGGTTCCATGTATATAGGCGTTAGTTAGGGATTGAGCCTCTCATCACCCAGCCAGACTCTCTCTCTCTCTCTCTCTCTCTCTCTCTCTCTCTCTCTCTCTTCTCTCAGAAGAAGGCGGCGGCGGCTCTCATCTCACTCCACTCTCTCTTTTCCTCCACTCTCTCTCCCTCCGTCCACCTCTCCCGATGGAGATGCGCTCGCTGGCGGATGTCCCGGTGGCGGCGAGGGCTCGGTAGAGATGCGCCCGCGTGGCCCCTCCTTGAGATGTGCCCGGCGGCGAGGACCCGCGCGCGCCTAGCGGCGGCGGCCATCTCCCACGCGGCTCCAGGCATCGGTGGCGCACGCCCCCACGGTGGATCCACCGCGGGGGTCGGCGCGGCTGGGCGGGCGGTGCGGATCTCCTGCGCTGCGCGGGGCTCCCACGGCAGTGGCGTGGTCTCCACCACCATGGTGGCGGCGCGGGCTACACCACGACGGCCTCTCTCCCTCTCTCTCCACCACGGCGGTGTGTGCAGGTTCGTCAGATCCAGTGCGGATCCGGCTCGGCGAGCTCTCCCACGGCCATGCCTAGATCCAGCGAGGAGGAGAGGCGCCTAGATCTGGCAGACGCGATGACAACAGCGGGCTCGACTGGGCCCGACAGCGGGCTCGATTGGGCTCGCTAGGGTTTTTTTATTTTTTTTAATTGATTAACGGAGATGGGCATCTTAAAGGATTAACCGCTGTGGGCAGGGTAACCGCCTCCGTAAAGTTACGATTAACCGTGACCTTTGATTGGAAGTGGTTGCAATGCCCACCTCCATTAACCCATTTCGTTTGCCTCCATTAAGATTTCTGTAGTAGTGTACGATACAACTGATACAACTACTGCCAAGTTCCACTACCGAAAATGTGATTATTCAAAGATAAGGAAGTTTTGATAATCGAGCTTTAGGTTATAAGCAAAGTGAACACTTGCCTTTTGCATTGACCGGTTGCTTAGTTCATCGCCTATTGTTAATAAACAAATTTATCATCACAAGAGAATAAAGAGGAGTTCAGTAAACTCCATTAGTTATTAACCTTTCGTATTTTCATATATAATAACTATTCACTTTGGGGAGAAGAGCTGAATTTGGCATATTAAAAAACCATGCATGCGCATTTTGATTGAAAGAACTGTTGTCACCATTATTAATCTTATTCTAGTGTCATGCTTGATTGTGAGCTTCATCAATTTATGTTTGTAACTTGGCCCGCACTTTTTCCTCAAGGTTGTGATCATCTTGAATTCCCTTCCTAAAGGAATGAGGACCTCTATCGCTTTTGCATTTTCAGTTTCAAAGAAAGCACCATAGCACAATATTGGTTAGCTCTCAAGGTTCCAATCATCTTGAATTCCCTTGCTAAATATCGACATTCAGCAAATGCAGAGTGAAACGAAGTTTTTCTTTGGGGTTCAGGCTAGTCTTTGTAAGTATCTATTGATAGAAACATTACAGGGACCTTAGCCGAGATCTAGCGGGTACATCTTACTATAAGCATGATGAACAAACCCTAGAACCTGAACTACGAGATCTAGGTGGAGAAGAAGGGAGAGGGGCAGTGGTCTTTGACCGTCGGAGGGTTTCGTGGAGCTGCTGGAGCCGTCCATCATGTCGGTGATGTTGCCGGAGGGCGTCAGGTGATGTAGCGGTCGTAGGTGCGGTCCAGCAGTGGCACGGTGTCTCGGCGGTGAAGTCCGGTGACGCAGTCCGGTGGCGGCGAGGCAATGGAGCTTCCCATCACTGGCTGCGCACCCTTTAGATCGGATTAGGGTTATGTTGGTGAGGCAATTGTGGTTGCTCACGGTGAACCTCATGAAAAGAGCCGCCGGCCCCCATCTATCTTTATAGCGCAGTGTGACGGGGGCCCACCAATCATGTAGGGTTGGGCGCCTCCGATCAGGGTGCGGATCCAAGGGCCCATTTGACCGTTGGGCCAATTGGTTGGAGATCATCTAGCATCTATATATTTCATACCTTATCGTAGTATTGCATGTTGAATCGGACCAATGAAGAGCTTCATTCATACATACTGGTGCTAGGAACCTACCTTTATTGATTGGGGGCCGGCCTTGGCCCGGGGGGCCATCAACATGCATGGAAGTCGTGCTAGCTTCTTCTAATGGATCAAAGCCAACATAAAACCATGTACATGCATGCACCATGTCTACTTGATATCTTCGTCGATAAGAAGTTAGAGCTGGAAAGGCAGTGCATTGGATTAGTGTTTCTATCTTGGCCATCTTGCGGTGCGCCCAGGCTTGTCGTTGCACATTGAAAGTGCATCTAGCCCTTTAGTGGGTTTTGGATGATTGAATGACAACGTGAATAAAGGTCTAACCTGTTTGCTAAGTGTGGACAGGTGATAGGTTATCTCACAGGTACTTAATGAAAGCCAAAATGATGTGTTGTTGTATAAACAATCTAGTTCAAGCACAAGACAACAATGCAAATGGAATTCATGCAAAGGCTTGTTTATTGTGCGATTTCCATGTACTATGTAAAAGCAAGCTTGTGAGAATTAATTAATGAGACATAAGGGTTTGCATATGGAATGGTCTCATATTTGAAGCTTGCTAAAATTGAAATGAAAAAGATAACAATACATGAATGAATGATTCAACACAAGATGTGACTTGATGGCTTGAGATGGTGAAGATAGCAAGGAAAGGCTTCGATGTACTAAGCAAGGGTAAAGGGCAAGCGATGGCTTGGCAGCCGAAGAACCTAGCTAGGGTGAAGAAGAAAGTACTTGCATTTAGTTGAGGTACTAATCAAGCTATGATGGCCACGTTTATGTAAAGGATCAAATCACTATTGGAATGTTTGAAGGAAGTGACTTGATACATTTGGGATTATTCAAATATGATGAATGGAATCAAGTCACGTGCTCAAGATGGCTATGCTCAAGTGAAAAGATCAATATCAACATGTTGGCACCCTCACTTGATGAAGATTGGAATACACGGCTTCGGTTCAAAAACAAGAGCAACTCAAAAGGTTTAAATCCGTTATACTTTTAAATTTGAGTAAATAGGAATGCCGTACTATTAAGAGGGATTCATCATGTTGATAGATAATGTTTTATAAGTGCTCAAGCCAACCCAAGTGAGTTTTGAGTATTTGAGCGACAAAAGAGCTAACTTTATTTTTGCTGGTCTGGCAATACCGGACGTGTCCGGTATTTACCCAGCAGTTGTAAAATTGTTGTTCTTAGGTTGGTTCGTCGGGAGTTCCGACGTAGGTCGAGAGTTCCAACGGTCGGGAGTTCCGGCAAGGGTCGGGAGTTCCGACGTCTCACTCTTTAACTGTCTTGGAGGGTTCACTGTCTTGGTCATACCGGACGTGTCCGGTATTCATACCGGACGTGTCCGGTATGGACGACCAGAGGCCAACGGCTGGTTTTCTAAAGCCTTGAGGGTCGGGAGTTCCGACGTAAGTCGGTAGTTCCGACGGTCGGAAGTTTCGGCATGTGTCGGGAGTTCCGGCACCTCATATTCTTTAACTCAGTTACATGGTTTTCAAATTTGCTGAGGATCGGGAGTTCCGACGTGAGTCGGGAGTTCCGGCATTCATTGGGAGTTCTGACGCCTCACAACTTCACAGTAACTTAGTTACCGTTGGGGCAGTGTAAGTCATACCGGACATACCGGACGTGTCCGGTATTGCAACGGCTATAAAACGGCTAGTTTTTCAAGGGGGCTATAAATACCCCCAAGCCTCCACCTTTGGAGGCTGCTGATTCTGCTGAGATAAACACACGTTTTTGAGCCTTGCCAACTTTCCTACACCCTCTCTTAGTGAGTGTGTGATCCAAATTGCAAAATCAATTTGTGGGTTAAGAGAGTATTTGAAAAAGAGAGCAAGCCACCACTTGAGCACTTGTGCATATTGTCAATCTTGTGATTCGCATTTGTTACTCTTGGACTCTTCGGTCATAGACGGCTAGGCGTCGCCGGAGAGCAACCGAGAGATTGTGGTTGCCTCGGAAAGTTTGTAACGGTTGATTCCGCCGCCTCGGAATCATTTAGTGGAAGGAGGAAAAGGAGTTGGAAAAGACTCCGGCTAGAGTGACCTTCGTGGTACCCTCTAGGGCTGACCTTCGCTGGGTCGCCCGCAGCCCCCTCAACGGAGAGTAGGACTCGAACGAGTCCGAACTTCGGTAAAACAAATATCGTGTCTCAATTCGCATTTCATTTGATATTTGTGTTGCTCTAGCTATTCTGCAGGTTCTCTGTGTATATTGTCATCTCCATTAGGTGCCTGCAGTTTGGTTTGAAGATAGAAATCGAAAGGAGCAAGTTCGGGGCCGATCTGCAGAAATCGTGTATACCGGACACGTCCGGTATTTCCTGCCTGCACTGAAAATATTTATTCTCTGTTCTAACTTGGTGTTGCAGGGTTGTAGCTTCTAGATATATTCTTTATACCTTGTTTACTCTGTGGCTAACTTGTGAGGGGTGGTAGTACTCTTAATTTGGAGTTTCCATTTTGGAAACTCCCCTTTCTAATTGTTTCCGCATTTAAAGGTGTTAATTTTCAGAAACGCCTATTCACCCCCCCTCTAGGCGATATCCTAGGTCCTTTCAATTGGTATCAGAGCAAGGTTCTCACCTAAAGCTTTACCGCCGTGAGAAAAGGATGTCGACGCCTATCGAGTTGGAGCCGGTGCTTCTCCAAAATGATGGTTCAAACTTTCTACCTTGGTCAATTCATGTACTCAATGCTTTTAGACATATTAGTCCTATTGTTGAGCATATTGTGTTTGCAAGCATACCTCTTCCTATAGTTGATTGGAGCAACTATAAGAATTTATCAAAAGAGGAAGAGATATGCGTGCAACTCAATGCTCAAGCTATTAATATCATTTTGAGTACATTGAGTGCAGAGGTTCAAGACGAGGCAATATTCAATGGACAACCACCTCCGGAGAGTGCTCATCTCATTTGGACCAAACTCGTTGAGTTATATGGAGAATCCAAATGCGATGATGCACTTGAGGTCGAGTCAATGGAAAGTATGTCCATTGTGTCTTCATGCAGTGAAGAAGTCTCACAAGACTTCAAGAGTGCCGAGCCAGAGCAAGAAGTCCAAGCAACACATGATATGTTGTCTGCCTGCACATATCGGACGTGTCCAGTATGGATGTGGCAGCAGGACAGCAAGCTGTCTGTGATGATGAGGCTCAAGCCCGGTGGCGACCAAGTGATGAGTCAACCTTAGTATCTCATGATACTCATCACTTGTGTCTCATGGCCAAGAAAAGCAAGAAGAAGGCTAGCAAGAGAGATCAAGCCAAGGAGATAGCACAAGTAGATGATCAAGTGGAGAGTGATGTTGAAGTTGAAGACAACTACAACCTTAATCATCTTAACCACAAAGACGAGTTCATCATCATGAAGATAGTCGAAAAGAATGATGAGCTTGAAGAAGAGATTGAGAAGCAAGAGCAATCGCTTCAAAATCAAGAAAAGTTTCTCATCTCCAAATTGCAAGAGCTAAAGGCAATAAATGAGAGGTATGATAAATTGTCGATCGAGCATGCTTTAGTTACTAACTCCTCTTCTAGTGTTTCACAACTAGAGAAGGAAAACTTTGAGCTCAAGGCAAGGCTAGATGAACTATCAAGCAAGTACAATGTGCTACAAGCTAATTATGTTCATCTAAAGTGCTCTCATGAAGAATTAGTAGAATCAAGCATTATGCTTGAGGTAGCACATGAGGTTGTGATCACATCGGTAAAATCCTCTCAACCTCTCACACATTCACTCACTAGTACACCATCTCAATTAAATGTTTCTTGTACTAATGAGTGTGCTCCTCAAGTAAGCCAATCTTCGATTGAGCTAAATCTCATAGAAAACATAGAGCTCAAAGAAGAGGTGAAAAGATTAAAGAAAGATGTGATTCGGTTGAAGGGTGAGGAGAAAGCACAACCTTCTCAAGATAACCGTGATTACATGGTGAAGAAGCTTGAGAAGGGTTCAAACCTTGCTTCCTCCAAAACTCAACAAAGGAATCACATCTCAAGCAAGGCCAACACAACCAAGAGCAAGAAACATGGAAAAAGAATGTGCTATGGTTGTGGATTATATGGACATGAGTGGGCTATGTGTCCACATAAGAGTTGGGCCGACAAATGTGAAGTGGCCAAATAAAAGGCCTCAAACAAGTTGGCCAACCAAATGAAGAGTGATGGACAAAGCACTTGTCTCATGAGCAAGAAATTGGGGCATCCTACCAAGAAATGCCTAATGTACAAAGAGGCAAGAAAGGAAGCCCAAGTTGCAACAAGAAGATGTTATGGATGTAATGAGATGGGCCATAAGGTTGATAGATGTCCATACAAGCAAAGCAATCATAGAGCAAACAAAGGCCGCATATGCTATGCTTGTAGAAGAAAGGGGCATCTAAGCTATGAATGCCCAAATGGTAATGCTCCTAAGCCAAACACATATGTTTATAATGATAAGCTTAGGAAGACCACAAATGGAGTTAGCACTAGCAAGGTGATGTGTTCACCACAAACTAGTGCTAAAGCCATTTGGGTGCTTAAGCACTTGTTGACTAACCCAAAAGGACCCAACAAGAGTTGGGTCCCAAAGTGTGCTTAGGTTAATGATGTAGGTACCTGGTGATGAGATGAAGACTTCGGGGTGGTTGAGCAAGCAATTTGACAATATTCACTCAATCTATCAACCAATTCTTATCATAATTCCTTATATGGTTGACCCGAAGATAAGTTAATGAATATATCATGTATTTCATCCTCACCATTGATAACAAGTACCTAAACCTAAACCTTATAGGATAGCCACTTTGTTTACTTTATGCTCAATGACTCACAAATAGGCATGTTTGTGAAATATTGAAAGTAGCTAATTATATTTACTTGATAGTTATCATGTTTGCCATATGATGTTTTTAATAATTCTCTAATAGAGCAATTTATTTGTTGAGATACAAGTATCAAATAAATAATAGAGATAAATGAAGAATCGCAAGCAGTGAATTAATTGGTTCTGTCCTGCACCTATCGGACGTGTCCGGTATTACTATCGGACGTGTCCGGTATGGCCAGGGACAGAAACTAAGTGTTCTGTTCTGGTTATTCCGGACGTGTCCGGTATACAACCGGACGTGTCCGGTATTGCATGGACCAGAACACTAATTGTATTGCAACTGAGTATTTGATCCATACATTCGCATATATCCTTATCTTACTCAGAAGCTTGTGATTTATTAAATCTAAGTGGATTGTGAGCATCTCCCAAACTCACTTTTAAATATGGCAATCTTATTCGGTTTATGGTAAAAATGAAAATTGGCTCCCCATGTCTTAATAGAATAAAAATGTTTGTTGAAAGTTGTTCAAATTACTTGAAGCACTTATTTAGGGGGAGCTAAATTTCTATTTTGTACCAATGTGGACTAACAAATCTATCTAGCATTCTTTGTAGTCCTTTGGATGAAAAGTGATTTAGAATCTAGCATGATTATTTGGCAATCAAGGTCAACATAAAGATTATCATGCCATGAATCTTCTTAGTGGTATTCTTGTGGGCTCAAGGCAAAGGTATGTGTTTACATATATACATTGCAAGTGCATCTAAGGCCCTTTATAGGTTAGAATGAGCATTTGTGTGACATAGGAGAGATGTTTTTCAAAAACCCCTAACTAGCATGAGTAGGAAGTGTGAATTTGAAAAACTATTTGAATCTTGGTCTTTGTGACCTAGCCTCGTTGTGTGATGATTATAGCTCTCCTTGATTGTTTGATTGGCTAATCACACATGACATGGCTCTCTTAAGTCCACAATCTACGTTGTCTCACTTTATCTCTCTCAAGCAAGCAAATTATTGATTATGCCATATATTTGGAAAAGAGAAAATCAATTGATGGCATTGGATAAGAAAAGTGATAGTACTCGGTTTGGATCAAGGTCATATACCTTTTTGGACTGAGAAACAACAGAGAAAGGGGATTGGAAGAGAGAAATCACCCTTTGGAATAAGTTGGGCCAGCCCGCGTATACCGGACATGTCCGGTATTCCTACTGGACGTGTCCGGTATGAGCGGGACTATAAAAACAGAAGTACCCCTTCGGCCCAGACCACTCTGTCTCCTTCCAAACAGCCAGCCGACGCCCTTCTTCCCACCTAGGGCGACCGTCGAATTTCACCAAGAAAAGAGAGAGAGGGAGATCGCATTGGCGAAGGCTTGCATCAAGATTGAAGGGCCAGGGACTTGGATTTCTCATCACCTTCTCATCTCTTCTCTCAAGGTACCCTAATCGCGGACCTTGTTCGATCTACATGGTTGATGATAAGTTTTGAAATTCCTTCGGTCAATATGCTACATTGGTGATATAGAAGCAATGCCCAAAGTTTGGAATTGATCCGTGATGGTTTGAATCCAGGAACCCTGGTTAGGGCTGCTGGACGCCCATATCGGACGTGTCCAGTATGGCTCAGCAGAGCAGCTCCTCTGCTTCCTTTTGATTCCATCCGATCATAGAATTGTTTGTTAGGCTTAGATTCTTTTGTATCTTTGTTTTGCAAACTTATTGACAGTTGTTTGTCAAGATAGTTGTAAAACCATGGATCAAAGATTCTACGTCTAAATTGCAATTCGAGATTAAATTTTGGGCACGTATCTAAAATTTGTTGAAAATCCTTGGATACAGGACAGTAGCTATGAGTGGGAGACAGGAGCCCAGATCCAAGCACAGGCATGATCCAGCACAAGAAGGCAAGACAGGAGATGCATCCTGGATTCCAGCCGAGCAGCAGGAGGCCTACCAGAGCTACCTCTAGTGCAGCACCTCAGTATGCAGAGGGATTAGGGAGCTCTTCCTCTAACACTGACACTGATAAATTCAGAGTGAAGTCCAGAGAAGAAAGAAAGAGGAAGAGCACTCACAGAGGATCAGATGATGACAGCTCAGATGAGGAGCAGGAGATTGAGGAGGAGGAGCCAGTTCCTCCAGTTCAGCACCAGCCTGGTCAGGGGATGCATTATGGTCTCCTTGAGATACGTTTGCCCAATGTGCCCTCTTATGTTCCTAGAGTTGACTTCAGGGGAAAGGGTATGACCAGGAGAGCTAGAGATGAGCGAAGGGTTGATCCGAGGGGCTTACCTAAGGTTCAGTATGATCACCGCTTCCAGACAGCTTTTCACTTGGACTTCTACTCCAGTGTGATTCTCACCAGGAACCCAGTGATTGCCAGGTCATAGTGGATTGACTGGCAGTACATTACAGAGTTTGCAGAAGGCCTCAGTTGATCATGCTATTACCATCTGCCAGCGGACAGGACTTTATGAAATCATGAAGTTCCAGCATGACTGGAACATAGAGGTGGTAGCTCAGTTCTATGCTACTCTGTTCGTTGAGGAGGACGAGAGGCGGATGCACTGGATGCTTGAGGGCTAGTGGTACAGTGTTGACTATGATGTATTTGCCGCCCACCTTGGTTTCTCAGAGGATGATCTCCAGAGGGACAGGATCCACACCGAGCAGGTGTTACCTCCTGAGCAGCTCGCATATATGTATCCTCCTGGTGGTGAGAGAGGAGCAGTGGGGAAGGTTCTAGGTCTTCACCCTACTTACAGATACCTGGACAGGATGTTCAGGAAGACTATTGACTGCAAGGGTGGAGACAAGGGCAACATTGCTAATTATTCCAGGAACCTACTCCACAGGATGGCACCTGATGCTCGGCCCTTCAGCGTGTTTGATTTTATTTGGTCCGAGATTAGGAGTGTGGGAGAGAGGCCCCTCAAGGGCTGTGGTTTTGCTCCTTATATCATGCATGTGATTGAGCAGGTGATAGGGCACACGTTCGAGTATGACAAGATTCACAAGGCCCTGAAGATTGTTGCAGATCTGCCAGAGTTAGGGTTACCTCCAACAGGACTAGGAGGAGCAGCAGCAGCACCAGAGGCAGATGCACCTGGGAGTGGTGCACCAGCAGGAGCTTCACCTTCACCACGTGCTCCTTCATGTTCTACTTCACGCCGTGGCAGTCCTCCCTCGCCTATCCGCAGGCTTTTTAGCTCCATATTTGGGATGTGCAGAGACATCCAGACCAGGCAGCAGAAGGAGAGGGAGGCTAGGAGGAAGGACACTCGGACTTTGAAGCAGATTGCTTCTAATCTTGAGCTTGATCCTCCTAGATCTCCTCTATCAGATGAGGCAGCTAGTGAGCCTGAGACTGAGGAGCAGCAGCAGGCTAGATATGATAGAGAGTATGTTGAGTTCATTCAGCGACAGCAGCAGCAGCAGGCACCACAGCACCCTGACACTCTTCCACTTCAGGCTCGTGTGCCTACTCACTCTCAGCCACATCCTAGTACTGCAGACGAGTATGCTCTGATTGGTGGAGTGACCTCACAGTGTGGGGCGGCTTCTCTGGTCTAGTGGCTATGACCTGTCCGACGCAGTGGTTCTCGTGACAAAGAGGTGTTACACGCTCGGATGACGAAGATGCTTGGGAGATGATGATGATGATGCTTTGAGTGATGCCGAGATCGAGATACTGCTTTGCAGCCCCTTTTGTCCTTAGTTTGTCATTGTTGGACCTTTGTGGTGATAGATGACAAAGGGGGAGAGAGTCTGATTAAAGCTTCAGGATTTTTGTTTCATTTGCTTATCTTTGTACCAAGATATGTACCGCAGTCAGTAGTTTTTGTTCATGAGCTTCATTGATGTATCTTGAGTTTGAGATTGCATTGTATCATGTGAGAGATGAGACTCACTTATGCTTTATCTATGGATCTATTGAGATAATGATCTTTATTATCTGTGGCTTGTGGACTTGAGAAAATGTGTAATGAGTGCTATGTGTGGCATACATGTGTTGTATTTATTTTTCATACGGTGTATGCATGATAGAATGAAAATATTTGATGTGATGTCTTTATATTTATTCTTGTGTAATATAACCTGTCATATGCATCACAATTCTATTTTGTCACACACACATGCACCCCACGGATGCAATGATTTAGGGGGGAGTCTCCTATATGTTTTAGTATGTGCAATTGACAAGTTAAGGTCATTTTGTGAATTCCAATCACAAGCATATATTAAGGGGGAGCCTCTTATAAATCATTAAACCCAAAAGCTTAAATGTTTATATTCTTTTTTAAACTTTAATCAAGTTGTCATCAATCACCAAAAAGGGGGAGATTGAAAGTGCATCTAGCCCTTTAGTGGGTTTTGGATGATTGAATGACAACGTGATTAAAGGTCTAACCCGTTTGCTAAGTGTGGACAGGTGATAGGTTATCTCACAGGTACTTAATGAAAGCCAAAATAATATGTTGTTGTATAAACAATCTAGTTCAAGCACAAGACAACAATGCAAATGGAATTCATGCAAAGGCTTGTTTATTGTGCGATTTCCATGTACTATGTAAAAGCAAGCTTGTGAGAATTAATTAATGAGACATAAGGGTTTGCATATGGAATGGTCTCATATTTGAAGCTTGCTAAAATTGAAATGAAAAAGATAACAATACATGAATGAATGATTCAACACAAGATGTGACTTGATGGCTTGAGATGGTGAAGATAGCAAGGAAAGGCTTTGAGGTACTAAGCAAGGGTAAAGGGCAAGCGACGGCTTGGCAGCCGAAGAACCTAGCTAGGGTGAAGAAGAAAGTACTTGCATTTAGTTGAGGTACTAATCAAGCTATGATGGCCACGTTTATGTAAAGGATCAAATCACTATTGGAATGTTTGAAGGAAGTGACTTGATACATTTGGGATTATTCAAATATGATGAATGGAATCAAGTCACGTGCTCAAGATGGCTATGCTCAAGTGAAAAGATCAATATCAACATGTTGGCACCCTCACTTGATGAAGATTGGAATACACGGCTTCGGTTCAAAAACAAGAGCAACTCAAAAGGTTTAAATCCGTTATACTTTTAAATTTGAGTAAATAGGAATGCCGTACTATTAAGAGGGATGCATCATGTTGATAGATAATGTTTCATAAGTGCTCAAGCCAACCCAAGTGAGTTTTGAGTATTTGAGCGACAAAAGAGCTAACTTTATTTTTGCTGGTCTGGCAATACCGGACGTGTCCGGTATTCATACCAGACGTGTCCGGTATTTACCCAACAGTTGTAAAATTGTTGTTCTCAGGTTGGTTCGTCTGGAGTTCTGACGTAGGTCGGGAGTTCCGACGGTCGGGAGTTCCAGCAAGGGTCAGGAGTTCCGACATCTCACTCTTTAACTGTCTTGGAGGGTTCACTGTCCTGGTCATACCGAACGTGTCCGGTATGGACGACCGGAGGCCAACGGCTGGTTTTCCAAAGCCTTGAGGGTCGGGAGTTCCGACGTAAGTCGGGAGTTCCGACGGTCGGAAGTTCCGGCATGTGTCGGGAGTTCCGGCACCTCATATTCTTTAACTCAGTTACATGGTTTTCAAAATTGCTGAAGATCGGGAGTTCCGGCATTCATCGGGAGTTCCGACGCCTCACAACTTCACTGTAACTTAGTTACCGTTGGGGCAGTGTAAGTCATACCGGACGTGTCCGGTATTGCAACGGCTATAAAACGGCTAGTTTTTCAAGGGGGCTATAAATATCCCCAAGCCTCCACCTTTGGAAGCTGCTGATTCTGCTGAGATAGACACACGTTTTTGAGCCTTGCCAACTCTCCTACACCCTCTCTTAGTGAGTGTGTGATCCAAATTGCAAAATCAATTTGTGGGTTAAGAGAGTATTTGAAAAAGAGAGCAAGCCACCACTTGAGCACTTGTGCATATTGTCAATCTCGTGATTCGCATTTGTTACTCTTGGACTCTTCGGTCCTAGACGGCTAGGCGTCGCTGGAGAGCAACCGAGAGATTATGGTTGCCTCGGAAAGTTTGTAACGGTCGATTCCGCCGCCTCAGAATCATTTAGTGGAAGGAGGAAAAGGAGTTGGAAAAGACTCCGGCTAAAGTGACCTTCGTGGTACCCTCTAGGGCTGACCTTCGCTGGGTCGCCCGCAGCCCCCTCAACGGAGAGTAGGACTCGAACAAGTCCGAGCTTCGGTAAAACAAATATCGTGTCTCAATTCGCATTTCATTTGATATTTGTGTTGCTCTAGCTATTCTGCAGGTTCTCTGTGTATATTGTCATCTCCATTAGGTGCCTGTAGTTTGGTTTGAAGATAGAAATCGAAAGGAGCAAGTTCGGGGCCGATCTGCAGAAATCGTGTATACCGGACACGTCCGGTATTCATATCGGACACGTCCGGTATTTCCTGCCTGCACTGAAAATATTTATTCTCTGTTCTAACTTGGTGTTGCAGGGTTGTAGCTTCTAGATATATTCTTTATACCTTGTTTACTCTGTGGCTAACTTGTGAGGGGTGGTAGTACTCTTAATTTGGAGTTTCCATTTTGGAAACTCCCCTTTCTAATTGTTTCCGCATTTAAAGGTGTTAATTTTTAGAAACGCCTATTCACCCCCCTCTAGGCGACATCCTAGGTCCTTTCACACATGGAGAAGGATGGCCCTGCGCGGCCTCGAGCCATGAGGTGGGGCTGGCCGGCTGGGACACGGGGGGCTGCGGGACCCGAACGCTTTTGCGGGCGCCACCACCCACCAGTTGCCTCCGCTTTCACCGAGTCGCCCACAACCGTGGCCCCGCGGCCTTGCCTACGAAGAAGGTGGCGATAGCCATGAAGGCTGTGGTGCCCGGGTGGATGTGTTCGGTACTTCGGTGCCACCGAAGGGGAAAGCTTGAGGCGGCGCGGCAGTGACCGTGTGGCAGGGGATGCGCGCGGCAGTGCGGTAGCGAACACCGGTTTTGCTGTGGCGGGACCGGCGAGGTGGCCATCACTCGTGCGGTGCCACGCTCGCGTTTTTTTTCTGAAAAAGTTGCCACTATTCATATCATTCCGGAGCTTCAGATACAACTAACGGCATCTTCGCTGGTTGATTTCTGGGCTGATAAGCTCGGCTGGTGCTGGTTTGTTGTGAGAGAAAAACACGGTTGGCTGGCTAATAAGCCATGACTGAAACCAACAAGTGAATAGGGGCTGTAAGTCACCAGCACAAGCCGGAGTTACATGCCACAGTTCCGACTTGTTTGGCTAACAGATGTGCAACTCTATTACAAGATCTACTAGCAAAGGTAAAAACAAACTCCGTAGAGGCAAGCATGAGCTCATTTATCTCGGAGAGGATCGGTGCAATGATAGACCGCTGCATCACACGCTTTTCCCATAGCTGAATGAGCTCCAAGCAATCAGTGACTTGTTTGGCTAACAGATGCCGCGCTCGCGTTGAGCTGACAGGCACCACAGGACGCAGGCGGATGAGTCGAGAGAGTCCAGAAATTTTGGGTCCGGGAGCGGGCAGAAGCTAACAGTCCATGTCATGAGCTTGCCTGATCTGACGGTTAATGGGTTAGTGGGCGATGTTGCTTGATCCGTTGGCCCGTTCTTGGTTTGCAGCATTCCACTTGAGTCAGGCGTGGATTCGAATGATGCGTGGCCAGGTAAAGAGCTGAAGACGTTGGCACACGTGGCAGGATGAGACGCCAGATTCAATGGTGCAAGATTCGTCTTTTAAAAGATAAGTCATATACTTCTACGAGTGTAATCTTGAGATTTTTTGGAGTTTCCGTCAAAAGAATTATCGAGGAAAGACTAATTATAATGACACCGATTTTTACACTCTGTAATTATTTTTTAATCACAACACGATGCATAAACATAATTTAAGTACCTAAGCAAGATCAACTTTGGCACCTTCCCTTCTAGTTATGTATATTATTGCAAAGACAGTTATAAACATACACTTGGACAAACAAAGCACAACATAAACACAGAGATCAAGCGCTCGAAATGCCACTACACGATGTCTTGTCTGTTGGATGTCCCTCACGCCCCCTCCCTCCCTCCCTCCCCCTCCCTCTTTTTTTTTTTTTTCTTTCTTCTTTCTTTTTTTTTTTGACAGTGTCCTCGTGAAAAGTTATACCCAAAAGTTGTCTAAAAAATATATTTAAAAAGTTATACTCTTTCTTTTTTTTCAGTGTCCTCGTGAAAAGTGTCTGTTATAAAAGTTGTACTAAAATTACAGTGAAAAAAATTGACTATAAACTTATTCAAAAAGTTGTGCAGAGAGTTGTCAAAAAGTTGTAGAAAAATAGCAGTAGAAGAAGTTTGTATGTAAAACTTGTCCGAAAAGTTGTATGAAAAGTGCACAATGTATGGAAAGTTATGAAAAGTTGTTTGAAAAGTTTAGCAGGAAAAAAAAAGTTGTTCCAAAACTTTTCATAAAAGTTAGAAATGTTCATTCGCCTTGTTAACCTGTTTCCTCCCTCTCAGAGTTTTGCCCTAGGGAGCCATCGCCGCCCCCCCACTGGTCCTCCTCCCTTCCACCTCCAGCATCTCGCCGGAGGCCAGAGGGAGCGAGGATCCATCATTTTGATAAGTTTTTCCAGTTGATCGAGTCATTTAGGGTTAGGGTCTCTCCGTGCCAAGTTTCTTGGTAGTGAGGATTTATCTCCTCCTCCTTCTCGATGATGGCGAGGGGGTAGGATGGTTTCGGTTTTTCCATGGCGGCTCTGATGAAGATAAGGGCGACAATTGCGGCGCCAACAACTTCCTCAGCATGAGGACATGGAGACATAGGTTTCCGAACTGTGACATCAAGGCGGAGATGATGTTGCCGCAATGGAATTAATAATTTTCTCTGGTCTCTTCTCCGTTTTGTTGTGGATCGATCTAAACCACAATGAAGGACCAGTGAGAATAAGTCTGCCCCCTCAAGCCAATTACTGGTATTGAGTTGTGAAGATTCAGATCAGTCTTCCTGATTCTTCGGTGTAGAAAGAAGGAAGACACAAGAAAGAAAAAGCTTCTCAACTCCACCTGTAGGAATGTTGGCCGTCGTTCGTTGGGCATCTGTTCTTAGGCCTTTTGTCGAGTGTTTGTCTGTGTGGTCATCCATACGATCATCATACAAGTTTGAGATTGAGATTTGGAGCTACAAAAGCGTGGGTACAATGTAGATGAAATTAGTTTCTGGTATACGTATTATATTCCAGAATGCTTATAATATGATGTACTCAGCTATAATATAATATAATTCTTTCTTCGTCTAAAAAACTTTTCATAAAAGTTGTCCTGAAAAAAATTCTACAAAAGTTTTTTGTATGACTTTCCAAAAAAGGAAAAGCATAGGAAATAATTTTTTCTAAAAACAGAAATTTGTAGGGGATAGAGGAGGCTGATTACACAGGTTGGAAATCACATATGCGCGAATTAGTAGGGCCCACATAAACATGCACTTGCCACCCCCCCCTTGGTTAGTTGAAATAATAATAGTAAACATACACTTTCCTGATGAATGTGGTGGCATGGTGATGTGGCACTGTGGCAATAACGACACCACCGATGGCGAGCGCATGGTGTAAACTTCATCCTAAAAATCTGTTAATTTTTTTTACAAATTTTCCTCTCTCCAAACAATCGTATCTCTTTCCTTCACTTCTTCGTGACTTCATGCCACTGTCGAGATTGGGCTACATGAGTCATTGTTTCCTTTCCATCTCTTACATGTGCTCCCCCGTCTCCCGTACCGGCTTATCTCGTTGGAGTTGTCTTCCATATATAATAACCACTCCACCACGACTTCTCCGCAACTACCGATGCCCAACTAGCCGGCTTTTGGTGCCCTTGCCGCCTCGCTCCCATAACCATCACCAACGCAGACACGGCAACCTTCCCAACCATCTCTCTAGACTCCTGGGCCCCCAAACCTCAATCCGAAACCCTAACCCTATACCTCGCTGGAGAGGAATTCGTGGAGGTCGTCGGAGGCGGAGCAGTAGTTTATGAGCACGAATTTCATTGATAATCAGGAGGCTAGGAAGTCGACAGATTTTCTCAATGAAATCATTTGACCCATAAGTAGCACAATTCTTTGATTTTGCGAGGAATGTCCAATGACAGTCGCAGGCACTTACTATATTTGGAACCTGAAGATGGGAGAATAATTACCATGTTATTGTGGACTATGATGAAGATGGAAGAAGTTGTGTCGCTCAAGGCTGTCCCTAAATAAGAGGGCATGCACTAGCGTGGGACTGCGCCTCCCACGCCTCTCATTGTCAGCAAGTAGAAATTTCTTTAACACCCTCTTCTGCTTGACATGGTATAGCCCCACCCAACATGTCCTGCTGTCTCCTAGAAGAATCACATCCTGCCCTGCTGCTTCCACGTCGGCGTTGACCGCCCAACATGCATGCTGCAACGGTGCCGGCAAATAAACCTGGAGACGACGTGTCCAGCTCTTGTCATCATTATAGTCCTCCAGCACCGAAAGGTGCATCGAACCATCGAGAAAATCCGCCATGGCCAGCATCCCGTCCATCTCCAGCAGGAAGAACTCGGCGACGCCGTCCCTCCTCCTCAGCGGCGGGCGGGAGATCCGCCGGAACGTCTCCGACACGGTGTCAAACGCCAAGATCTTGTACTTGTCGTCGTCTCCCGCCATGAGGTGCTGCACGTTCTCATCTGTCGAGAAGATGACCCGGGGATGGCGCAGCCAGTGAAGCTTGCCGCGATGGTTGAGGGAACAGATGGGCTGGTCAAGCCACAACCGCATGACGGGCAACGCTTGTCCCAGCCGCCGGGCTTGGGCGGCTTCGAGCGAGTAAACGTAGTGCGATCCCTGGTGGTCGCTCGTGAGGCACAGCAGGCGGTGCTCGCGGGATGGCCCGTGGACGTAGAAGCCGCAGGGCAGCGTGAAGGTGCCGGCGGGACGAGGCAGCACTGCCGTCCACTGCCGGGTTACCGGGTTGCAGACGTAGTAGCTGCTGCCGCCGCGACCTCGCTGGAACAGCAGGAGCCCGTCGCAGGAAGCGATCAGATTGTAGCCTCGCCAGCAAGATTCCTTGGGGTACTCAACGTTGAGGCACCGGCGCTGAGGTTCGTCGAGGGCGGCCGCTGGGATGCTTGGAAGATGAGCTCCATCGGGCGGCGGCGGGCGTGGGCGGCGGCGAAGGCTGGGCTGCTGGCGATGCGGCGCCACGCCCTGCAGACGGCACGGGAGCGGAGAACGGCGGCGGACGGGAGGCGGAGCAGGATCTCGGTGACCACGTCGTCGTTCAGATCTTGCGGCGCTGCTTCTTCCGGTTGAAACGCCATGATCGCCGTTATTCTCGCGGGTCTTGGACCGATTGATTTCCTTTATATTATGCTACGGCCTAGTACATGCACGCGTATATATAGATACGTCCACCAGGAGCTAGCACACGTCGCAAATCCGGACTCCATCCCTCTTTCATACACCCAGACACCCAGTATCTCGTCCAAGCATGTTGTACCTACGTATCCTTATCGTGGATCTGCAGTAGCGCAAAGTGGTGCATAACGAGTCACGATCGTAGAATTCATACGCACGCGCGTGTCTATACTAACCGGCCTTTTCGCGCTAAACATTGTTTGCGGCCACGTGTGTTTGGTTCCGCAAAGTAAAGTTGTTTGTATTAAATATAGACTACTTATAAAACTAATTGCACAGTTTGAGATTAATTTACGAGATGAATCTATTAAACCTAATTAGTCTATGATTTAGCAATGTGGTGCTACAGTAAAAATGTGCTAATGATTGATTATTTAGGCTTAATAAAAATTCGTCTCGCTAATTAGTCACGACTTCTGAAATTAGTTTTATAACTAGGTAGGGTACCCGTGCGTTGCTACGGGATAACTAACAATTTATACTAAAAACACTCGGATCGCACAATAAGATAACAATACTGTTAAATTAAATACCAACGTTAAAGTGACATTTAATCCAAAAAGCAAAGTTTATGAATTTAACACAGACACGGAGTACGCGGCGTCGCAGGCTCACAAACTATAGAGCTTTCAGAGATTGGGTCGAATCCAACCTAGAGCCTCGGAACCCTGCATCTTTTCCTGGACGGGCTTCACTTCGGATGCGCTGGTAGCAATATTAACGATCTCCAGTCGATGGACCAAGTTTAATGGATCCCCATACAATGGCTCAGACATGTAGATTTTGTTCTCCTTGTACTTGGATACACTTGTTCCACTGAAGCTTTCATTGAAATGTTTAGACACGAACAGTGTCTGATCACCGATGTCCCTCACCCTGGACCACTCCGGTGTACGGTCATGGAGGTTGCACTTGTAGATCATGCTGCTATAGGTGAAACTCTGTGTCTCGTGGAACGTGCTCACCATGGCACCCACAATGTGTAGCTCACCGTTTGATTCCAGGTAGCTGCGGTGGCAGAGCCCCGCAGGTGGCGACAGCGATGGCAGCAGCGTCGCGATTGGAGTAGCGCCGGCGGCGTTGCTGCTGTAGACCAAGATTTCTCCAGTGCAGTCGATCGCCAAGAACTTGTCTTGACAGTGGACGATGGACCCCACGGAGAACTCTAGTTTGGTGTCGAGCAGCGTCCATGCGCTGTCGACTCCAACCCGACAGAACGCGACCTCCGTGGAGCACCCAACCATGCCCATGTCCACGTACTCGCGGCCGGCGGCGTCAGGCGGCGCCGAGAGCACGATTTCACGGAAGAACACGTCCCTCATGTCTTCTAGCTTGATGACTCTGCTTGCGGCATCCGCGTCCCCGTAGCCATTGGTGGGATGGAGGACCCACCGGCCATGGACCCTAGACACGTGTTCCGATGAGAACGCCGCCGCGACATGTTCACATGCTGGCGGGAGCTCAACTCGGGGGGCACAGGCACCGGCGAATGGATTCAGCAGCGTCACGGACACCGCCTCGTCCATGAGCGCCAACCACCCACACGAGGAGCCGCACGCCACCTTGCCGCGCACGTCGGGCAGCGTCTTGGATAAGACTTTCTTCTCCGGGACGCAGTAGAAGCCGACGCGGTCCGAGTCGGGGTCGAACGTGAGCAGCAGGAGCGGCCCGAAGGTCGCGAATGGGATGGCGGCACGCCATGGGGAGCAAGCGGATCGGAAGGACGCCGCGTCGTGGCCTGACGCGAGACGCTGCCCGATGGACTCGAGGAGATCCTCTGGCAGGCCGAATCTCCAGTCGAGGAGAGGTAGGGACCTTCTCTTGGGATTAAGAGGCTGAGCCATGGAAGACAGATGACATCAACTATGGTTCACGCAAGAAACAGTAAGCGAGGGCGATAGAACACGTGAGCGTGAAACCAAATGAAAAGAGGAAAAAGTTGTCCCTTTTGTAAATGCAAAGAGGGGAAGTAATTAAATGTAGGCAGATTTGACAAGGTTCTCAGAAATGCAAAGATGTTCATTTTGTCTTAATTCTCTTTCCTTCTGTGTTAATTCACTTTCCTGTTACTCGTTGCCATGTATGCTGGTGCATGCAAAGATGCAATGTGTATATGGATAGCATAATAATTTTCTACTTCCTATTTTACCGTGATTTCTCTATCACATGACAGGCAATATTCAATCAAGGAGAATGGCACGATCAATCAGTAATTAAGATGTCGTGGGATCACAGGCATGGGCAGACGGACGAACCAAAACAAATGTCGCACTAAAAAATATCCACACTTTGTTCTTTTTAGTTGTAGAAGATTAGCTCATGTGTAGTTCTTCTAATTAGCATTCGGACATCCGATATGATAAAGACTAAACTTTAGTCCTGGATAAACACTAGTGCCACATCGATGATAGGCACCGGGACAGGACGACACATGGAGCCCTGTCAGCACGACCCATCGCCAATTCACCATAGCCCATAGGCCATACAACCGACCATCCTTTGTCAGCACAACTTGCAATCTTTTTCCAAGGAACAACGCAAAGACTTGCATTTCAAGGGGTTCCTTCTTTTTTTAGCAAGTTTCGGGGGTTTCTTAGGTAGTGTTTGGTTGGGCAAACATAGATGAATGGGATGGATCGTCGTGGATAGATGGGTTACGAATAAGACAAGGCAGGATGAGATTGAACGTGTTGATTGTTTAGTTACCTGTACATGATGATACATGATTTTTGTTTGGATGGTTGTATGGATGGTATGATTCAGTACGAGATCACGTTTGGTTAGTTGTATGGGTCCATCCAAACATTTTACATATGTATAAGGTCGGATTTGACGAAGAGAATATAATCGATCTGCGCTCATATATTATGAATAAGCAAGTTGCAAAGTTTATTACAGTAATACTGAACCGTTCTTTCATATTATTAAAGATGATGTTGCATAGTTAAAAGTTTGAAGAAATTAGCATCCTAAGAATAGGAACAATAAAAACATGACTTGGTTTTTTTTTTGTGACTAAACATGACTTGGTTCTTGAATGCTTAATTTTGCCTACTTCACAATAAATGATTTTTTTATTCTCAGGAGCCGCATACCCGGAAGAAAATAAAAGGCAAGATAAGAGAGCCGTACTAAATGCAAAATCAGGGACATGCACCTGGCAGCAGTACGTAATCCATCAATCAACCATTCTAATATACCAAAGCAGTTTGCTTTGGCGGTCTCTCAGGCTATCCACGTCACCTCCAAATGCCTCAGCTGTCCGATTCGGAGATCAACGGTTCAGGCTTCCTCAAGCTTTCACTTCTGCTTCCCGATTCTTCTTCTCGCCCCCTCCTCCCTCTCTTTCTTCGCTCGCTCTCGCTCTTCCTCCCGACGCGGACAGCAGCGACAGCGCCAGGCGTGTGCGGGGCACGGCGGCGGCGCTCGCCCTCCTCCTCCCTCCCTCCCTCGCCTGCCTCTCCCTCCGTTTCTCCCTCGCCTACATGCGGCCGGCCCCAAGGCGACGCGCCGGCGCCTCCGCCGCTCCCTCCCCCCACACTCACGTGTTCTTTCATAGTTGTTTTGTCTTCATCGGATTCTTTACCTTCACTGTTGACTGTTCTAGGGTTAGGATTTTGGCCCAGCTTCGTATCAAGAGTTCGTTCTAGGGTTACCCACCTTTAGGTATGAGGAGTTTCCCTGCAATTTTACCATGCATGTTGAAAGATTTCATAGATTCATTCATATGCCCAACCTGTGATGCTTATTTACTACTTTCTGTGCAGGTCCTATGTAGTTGGAAGAAATTATTTTTCTCTTAGCTCAAATATGATGCTTTGGTATGCTCTACGAGTCTCATGTCCTTTTGGTCTATGGTCTTATATTCTTGTCCTTTGAAATTTAGGGTAAAATTGATAGTCGAGGCTCGTTGGAAAAAAATATTTTTCTCTTAGCTCAAATATGATGTGCTCTGTTATGCTCCATGAGTCCCATGCCCTTTTGGTCTATGGTTTTATATTCATGTTTTTTAAGATTTGGGACAAAATTGATAGTCGACGGTTTTAGTTTCTCATTTTTTTGGGACAACATCCACGTATCGCCACATCAATAAAAAAAATTCAATATTGTGTACTCCTATATATAATGTTTTGTTCTTTTCCGATGGCGGTTAAAGGTCTACAATATCTTACGCTAGCTAGATGACACGATGTGCCTTGTTCCTTTTTAATTTATCCTATAGCTCATATTTCCTACTCTCTTTATTCATGCTGCTAGCTAAATATCTATTGGAGCAACTACATCAAACCACTCTATCACTGCATCCTGGTTCTATGGTGCCTCTTAACTCATGTACACACCTATATATAATGTTTCGCTCATTTTACGGTGGCAGCTAAAGGTCTAAAATATCTTAAGCTAAATAAGTTACACACCATGCCTTGTGTCTTTTTAGCCTATCCCGATGCTCATGTATTCTGCTCTCTTCATTTATGTTTGTAGCTAAATGTCCAAAGTATCCTCTAACTATTATTAAATATCTTATCAGATTTTTTTGGCTAATCTTCCTTTTTATTGTTGGTAACAACTTCAGCTACACATGGCAACATGCATAACACTACCGATTAGTGAGTTTGGGGAAGATAGACAAAAGGTTAGGAGCCAATATTTCCTCGTCTCCCTACCTTTCATTGTCCATTGTTTATCTATTGTTTTCTTAAGTTGTTTTTTTCCTTTGTTGATTCATAGATAAGGGGATTGCAGCTGTGGACAAATTACCAGAAGAGATATTAGCCTCAAAATTAATGTGCCCCGACACGAAAAATATAAGATCGCTTTTGGGGTGCTCTTGGACATGATGTATTCCATCTGTCTACCATTACTGTCTCAAATAAGAAAAAAATAGAGTCTTCCTTTATATATATATATTGTTCACTGATACAAATGCTTATTGTCCTTACGAATGGCGACCTCAACTGGATACATCTTCTCTATTTTATCTTTGAGTTGAAATTGTTTTTATCTCTGGATTGGCTACACAAATTCAAATTATTGTTCTCTTTTTAACTTATTGCAGCCTGATATTATGTAGTCTGCAGCGGGCTTCATTGGGATTTCCACCCTGCTAATGCCTTTTCATGTCTCTCTTGCACCATTCAGTTAATTACTAGCTCATGGACAGGTTCATTTGTTCTTTTCTTGCAGCTATTTTCAAAGTAGGTTTCAGAACTGTTGCTATGTGTGGTGGGCTGGTGATGTTTTCTCGCACAGAACTATATGTGGTTCCACTTCTCCATATAGCTACACAATCCATTTGATGGCCTAGAGAAAACTGAGTGACGAGTAAGAATCACAAGGTGCTTCATTTACAGGTTCGTAACTTGCTTCTTGCCTCATTTGTGATACGAATATTTACTGTGCATAGTGTGCAAATTGCTAATTTCAGAAAATTTAGTTTTCATGTACACAGTCGGTACAACTCTGCAATTTTGTTTGAGTTCTCCAATTTTGATGTTCTATGAACAAACCCTATGTGAAATTGGATTACAGAGGTAACATGTCTTGTACTGTGATCTAGGCATTTTTTACTTGCTTTGAAAATTTTATTTTTACATAGTCATGATTGAACTGCTTTAGTATTTTTATCTTGGTGAAAATACTCTCTCTACTGTCCACCTTCTTGTATATCTACTATAGCCCTGCAATTGCCTAATACATTTGCAATTTTTAATGTCTTCATCATTGGCAATAGATTTTGGTTAGCACCATTTTATTTTTATAGTCATGATTGAACTGCTTTAGTACTTTTATCTTGGTGAAAATACTCTCTCTCTGCTGGCCACCTTCTTGTATATCTGCTATAGCCTATAATTGCCTAATACATCTGCAATTTTTAATGTCTTTATCATTGGCAATACCTTCGATGACATCGTCAGTGGTGGTGCAGCGTTGGTCTGCCAACCTCAGTAGGATTTAGGTTGGTCCAAGTCCTCTTGGGAGGATATTGCTTGGCTAGAGAGTGTCAAGAGGGAGCTCTAGGAGGTAGTTGATGCTAATTGACCTTCTGCTCTTGGTATTGTACTATTGCTTGTGTTCCACAATTTGCTAATTTCTATCAAAACTGATGTGACTGTTCACTATCCTGTCGAGCATCCGGACAAGTTCGACAAGTTTGGCATGTCTCCATCCAAAGGAGTTCTGTACTATGGTTCTCCTGCTTGCAGTAAGATCTTGTTGGCAAAGGCAATTATCAGTGAGTGCCAAGTTGTGCGTGCCTTAGGTGCTGGACAAGTTTGTGTCTCGTTTTCCTATGGGTGGCCTAAAAGATTGAGACTGCTTACCGCTGCACCTGCACCGTGCTAACTAGGTATCTTTCTGATCATGTAGTTCCAGATACTAATAGAATATCTCTTTGACAAATTTCTAAATTGGCAAGAGGTACGTGTAAGGAAAATGGACCCTTGGCCCATTTACTTTGGATTTTGGTGTTTGATGACCAACACAACCAAATTGGACTAATGAATTTGCAAGTGTTTGTTTTGTAGTCCAATAGGGTGCAAGACGTGACTTGGACGAAGGCGACGTGATGATCCGATGATCAACACCTCAAGCAAGACTTTAGAAGCACAAGTGAAGACCCAAGAAATCAAGCAAAGTCCAAGCATGAAGATAGGAACCAAGCCGTACGCAAGATCACGAAGAAATGAGCTCGCAGAGGCGACCGGACGCTCGACCGGACGCTGGAAGCGTGACCGGACGCTGGACCGGTGGCTCGGCAGATAGGCGACCGGACACAAGGACCGGACGCTGGCGGCAACCGACCGGACGTAGGAACGCAGCGTCCGATCGAGTACAGAGAGGTTCCAGGCGCGTGAAACTGCGACCGGACGCGTCCGGTGGCGAAGCGACTCGATCGGTAGATCACGCCAGTAACGGTTGGGACGACCGAACACGCTCGGTTAGGACAAGTCGGCCGTCCCCACAAGAGTGCAGATTTGCGGGAGTTTGACCCCAACGGCTACTTTCTCAGTGGGGCTTATAAATACAACCCCCAACCGGCCATTTGAAGGGGGTGGAGCCGAGGAAACATATCTAGGGTGTTGATACACCATTTTAGTGATCTCCACTTGCATAGTGCTTAGTGTGTCATCAGGTGATTAGCGTAGGTGCTTTGCGAAGTGCTTAGGTTGATTAGACCACCGCTTATGCGCTTGCTCTAGGTATATGCCTAGTGTTTAGTGAGGTTTGCATACCTCTTACCACCCCGTGCTTACGAGCACAAGAGTTGTACATCGGAGGGGCTTGAAGTCTTGCGAGATCGCACCAACCGCTGCTTATGCAAAGCGGCCGCCACCGTGTTTTGGCCGAAAGCTTGATAGTGAAGACGGCGGGAGCATCCGGGAGAGGCTTGCCGGAAGGCACGCCGGAGAGACCCACTTGCGCGTGGGGAAGGCCCGAGGCTATCCACGGAGTTACCCGACCGGGAGCTTGGCCCTTGCGAGGGATTCCTTGCGAGGGGCTCCAACGAGGACTAGGGGGAAGCTTGCGCGCTTCTCGATACCTTGGTAAAAATACCAGAGTCGTCGACGAGAGTTTGCATATCTCTACCTTGCTCTTTAAGCTTCCGCATTTACATTGATCATATTATTATCATCTGCGGTAGAGATAGCAACACACTAGCGAAACCGTAGTTGCACATCTAGATAGATTATCTTTTGCATAGGTTTTGCTAGAGGTAGAAAAAGAGGCCATAGTTTAGAGTTAGTTTTTTAAGTTGCCTAATTCACCCCCCTCTTAGGCGTCACGGTTACCTTCAATTGGTATCAAAGACGGTTGGCTCATATTTGGACCTTTGGCTTAACCGCCGTTGAGCCGACGCTTTTGTAGAGTGGTTGGGATGGATACCGCTAGGCCTCCACAATTTGACGGCACTAACTTCCCATACTATAAAGCTAGAATGGCTTGCCACCTTGAGGCGGTTGATTTGGGTGTATGGAGAGTCACTCGTGACGGGATAAAACCCATCAAGAATCCCGAAAAACCCACAAAGAGTGATGAAAAAGAAATGCATTTTAATGCTAGAGCTAAGAATTGCTTGTTTGAATCATTTAGCATGGATGTGTTTAACCAAGTGTTCACCTTAAATACGGCACATGAAATTTGGTTAAAACTCCAAGAGCTCCATGACGGCACAAGTAATGTCCGTGAGCAAAAACATTGTCTAGCTAAGCAAAATTATGATTCCTTTACAATGAATGAAGATGAGCTTGTTCGTGATATGTATTCTCAATTGAATCTAATTATCAATGAGCTCCACTCTATAGGATTATTAAAGCTAGATGATGTGGACATCATGAGGAAGATCATCTCCGTGCTACCACAAAAGAAATATTCAAGCATCATCACCATCCTTCACAATATGGAGGACTTGAGCACCATGACCCCGAGCATTGTCATTGGCAAGATAGTGGCATTTGAAATGTCACGCAAGATGGGTCAAGAAGAAGCCTCTTCATCGAGCAAAGGCAAAGCTCTCGCATGTAGCGAGAAAAAGAAGATGAAGGGCAAGAAAGTTGAGACAAGCTCAAGCTCAAGTTCCTCAAGTGAAGATGAAGATGAGGATGAGGATGATGATGATGAAGAAGAAGAATCAAGTGATGATCAATCTTCCTCCTCCACCTCCGACCTTGATGAAGAATCAATCAAACTTATCAACAAGGTGGAGAAGATGATCCAAAAGCTCAATGTCAAGGGTGTGCCCATCCAAATCCAAGACCTTATTTTCACCAATCAAAGAAACGAGCAAAGAAAGAGAGGATGCTATGGATGTGGCGAGGTAGGGCACTTTGTGGAAGTTTGTCCAAACAAGCCCACACCCAAGACAAAGAAGAAGGCGTGCAAGAACAAAGCCCTCACATCAATAAAATCATGGGATGATTCTTCAAGTGAAGAAGACCATCACAAGAGGCGAGGGCGCAAACACTCATCATCAAGCTCTTCTCGTGTGTGCCTTATGGCACGAGGTAACGAAAGCTCATCCTCTAGTGAGAGTGATAGTGATGATGATTTGCCTTCTTACAATACAATTGTGCAACAAAATCTTAAATATGCTAAAGTCTGCACTAGTCAACAAAAGAAGCTCAAAATTTTAAAAGAAGAGCTAGGTAGTTCACAAGAAGCATACAAGAACTTACTTGAACAATATGAAAACTTTGCAAATCTCAATGTTGAACTATCTACTAAAATTGAGCAACTTGAGGCTAGTGCAACAACGAGTGCATGCACAATTAATGATAAGCAACTTGAAAAGAAAAATGAAAAATTAAAAGAAAAGTTAGCTAGCTCACAAAATGATTATCAAAGTTTGCTTGCTAAAATGGAAATCATGTGCAAGCATTGTGATGAGCTAACAAATAAAGTTGCTAATTTTGAGGCCGTCAAAAATACCCCCACCAAGGCATCTAAAAGAAATGATATAATTAAAAAGGATGCCTCTACTTCTTACAATGATTTATATTTAGACTCACCCTTGTGCAACCAAGCTTGTGTTGAGAAAGTGATTGTAGATACATGCACACAAGAGGTTGTAAAGGAGAATGAGAAACTCAAGCAAGAAGTAGTTCGCCTCACCAAGAACTTGACTCAAGTGAAAGGCAAGGTGAAGCAAACCCAACTTCATCAAGATAACACCGTCAAGGGAGTGAAGAAGCTTGATGAAGGACAAACCGTGGTTTGCTACGTGTGCCACAAAGAAGGCCACAAGTCCTATGAGTGCAAGGTGAAGAATGGGGGAGGAGCAAAGAAGAAGGAGAAAAAGCAAACAAGCAAGCTCTCCAACACCTACACCAACAAGGTGGACAAGAAGGCCTCCACACCTTATCTCTTGAAGAAGAAGAAAAATGACAAGATGGTGGCCATCAAGGTGAACAAGCAAGCAAACAATGGGGTCAAACGCTTTTGGGTGCCAAAGGAAATCATTTCCAACATGAAGAGCACCAAGAAGGTTTGGATCCCGAAAGGGAAGTAAGAAGTCCGTCGGTCCTCGGGGAATTTGGAGACTTGGCAAAGTATGGGTGCATTTCATGGGGTGCATCATGTTGGACAAAGTCATTGCCAAGTGGGTTAGTGGATACTATGGACCTAAATTCCCCTTCCCATGTTAGGTAACTAAATGTTATTACTTTTTAATTGGTACATCTTGCAATTAGATTTTCCTACAATTGGTATCTTTAAGCATCTAGTTACTCTTCATGCCTAGGGTTGTATTTGCATGCTTATATCTTTTGTCATGCATACACTAGGTATTTCATATGGTAGGCTTGCTCGGTCTCATTTGTAACCCTTGGAGCAAACCTACATGGTTTAAAATTGCTTAGGAGCACGTCACATAGCTTGTCTTACTATTGTTTATCTAATATGTGCCAAAGTCCAAATTGTAGATAATTTTCTTCCAAATATCATCTTTCAAGTGGTATTTTGATTCCAAAATCAATTGTGTATGAGTACTACAAGTATTCCATGTCTCCATGCACAAATTTAGGGGGAGGATCATCTACAAGATGGACGCTTTGAGACTAACACCTTTTTCAAGTTTATCATGTGTGTAGTAGTCTCATTGCAAGGAAAATGGAGTCCCCGAAGAGAAGCATCGTTCTTCAATTGGCATCATCATGTTGATTTCATTTCATATTTATATGCTTTCTCCATGCACTATATAGATTAAACTCTCTTGTGCAACAAATTGCTAATTATGCATATGCTTTGCTTTCTACCATATGTATGCATACATTTAGAAGGAGCTTAGTCTATATAATGCGAGAGTCAAATTTTGTGATCCATTTCACTCTATACACAAAGGATCATGAAATTTGACCCTCCCTTGTGCTACTAATGTCTTCCTTTTTAGTGTTTGATGCCAAACGGGGAGAATTTGAAAGACCAAAGGCAAGCATCAAGTTGATGTCTACAAGTGGTAATGGTCCGAGAAAGGGAGGAAAGTGAATTATGGATTAGTCTATGTAATGGGAGAATTTTTTTTTAGAAAGATAGGCTTTAATCCATAATATCACATGGGGACATTTGCAAGGGCAAGACATGCTTTTAAGTAAAGTTTTAATTGGTATCTATCAATTAGTATCATATAACATTGCCCTTTGCATTGCATCATAGCAAGCAGATAGTTTTTAAATTAAAAATTTTGTTATTTGCTTGCTTTGGTCATGTTGGCATCAATCACCAAAAAGGGGGAGATTGTAAGGAAAATGGACCCTTGGCCCATTTACTTTGGATCTTGGTGTTTGATGACCAACACAACCAAATTGGACTAATGAATTTGCAAGTATTTGTTTTGTAGTCCAATAGGGTGCAAGACGTGACTTGGACGAAGGCGACGTGATGATCTGATGATCAACACCTCAAGCAAGACTTTAGAAGCACAAGTGAAGACCCAAGAAATCAAGCAAAGTCCAAGCATGAAGATAGGAACCAAGCCGTACACAAGATCACGAAGAAACGAGCTCGCAGAGGCGACCGGACGCTGGACCGGACGCTGGAAGCGCGACCGGACGCTGGACCGGTGGCTCGGCAGATAGGCGACCGGACGCAAGGACCGGACGCTGGCGGCAACCGACCGGACGCAGGAACGCAGCGTCTGATCGAGTACAGAGAGGTTCCAGCGCTGAATCGCGACCGGACGCGTCGTCCGGTGAGAAGCGACCGACGCCGGCAAAGCGTCCGACGGTGAGATCGCGGTTGCAACGAACGGTCGGGACGACCGGACGATCCGGCCGAACGAAGTCGGCGTCCGGCCAAGATGCAGATTTGTGGGAGTTCGACCCCAACGGCTACTTTCTCAGTGGGGCTTATAAATACAACCCCCAACCGGCCATTTGAAGGGGGTGGAGCCGAGGAAACATATCTAGGGTGTTGATACACCATTTTAGTGATCTCTACTTGCATAGTGCTTAGTGTGTCATCGTGTTGATTAGCGTAGGTGCTTTGGCGTGTTTAGGTTGATTAGACCACCGCTTATGCGCTTGCTCTAGGTATATGCCTAGTGTTTAGTGAGGTTTGCATACCTCTTACCACCCCGTGCTTGCGAGCACAAGAGTTGTACATCGGAGGGGCTTGAAGTCTTGCGAGATCGCACCAACCGCGCTTTGTGGTGCGGGCGCCACCGTGTCACCGAAGGGAACAAGGCCACAAGCTTTTTACCGAAAAGCTTGATAGTGAAGACGGCGGGAGCATCTGGGAGAGGCTTGCCGGAAGGCACGTCGGAGACCCACTTGCGCGTGGGGAAGGCCCGAGGCTATCCACGGATTTACCCGACCGGGAGCTTGGCCCTTGCGAGGGATTCCTTGCGAGGGGCTCCAACTAGGACTAGGGGAAAGCTTGCACGCTTCTCGATACCTTGGTAAAAATATCGGAGTCGTCGACGGGAGTTTGCATATCTCTACCTTGCTCTTTAAGCTTCCGCATTTACATTGATCATATTATTATCATCTGCGGTAGAGATAGCAACACACTAGCGAAACCGTAGTTGCACATCTAGATAGATTATCTTTTGTATAGGTTTTGCTAGAGGTAGAAAAAAGGCCATAGTTTAGAGTTAGTTTTTTAAGTTGCCTAATTCACCCCCCCTCTTAGGCGTCACGGTTACCTTCAGTACGTATCCAGGCCATTGGGGACCTTCAGGTAACACGATCAATGCAATGATGCAAAAATTTGTCGCTTAGCTCTACACACAAAACATACAAAGCATGAAAGCCAAATATGATGCCAAGTTGATTACTAAGAAAATTGTTTACGATAAAATGATTTTGACACACATGGCCTTCAACCTTTTAGTAGAGATTTTCCTGTAAGTGTGTGATCAAATTTTACACAATTCCTGGGAATGTTTCATGGCTTTTGGGAATTTATTCTCCATAAGAATTCCTAAAGAATTCCTAAATCACTATTCTGATTTTGATAAAGAAGTGTTTTAGGAAATTATTTTCCAGACGAATTTACTTGCTGCTCTGTATGTACATCTATTTTATATGTGCCGCTACCAAGAATTAGGTACACCGATTGTCCCTCACCATTTGTCAACTTTATCATATACTTTAAATACCACGTATAACTTACACATCTAGATGCATACACAGATTCATCCACCAGCCCCTGATGCTTCGAACAGAACAACAAGGTAATGCCAGATAATAAGATCGGCATCAACATCTGCACAGCTGCTACCTGATGCTTATTATGTATAATATGCGTGCTCATGTGCACACCAGTACCACTACACATATCGTTGCCTAACATATGTAGCCTACAATTGTACAGTTAAGACATTCCCAACTTTTTAGAATGTAACTATCTAACGTATTGGCTTTACCACAACTTTTGCATGTAATATAAGCCCTGCAGGTTCAATCTTATTACATCGGTCATAAATATGTACAGCAGTAAATCATACGCGGCATGAGAACTCTACATTGAAAACCTGAGCTTACCGGCGCGCGTGAAGGCGCGTGACATTCACTAGTACTGTACAAACTTCAAATTCCGAGGACCGAGGACACTGAACGGGTGGGAGGCGAGATGTGAGCGCGAGAGTGCGTCCTGAACGGCGTCGTTCGGTCGTTTTCAGCGCACAGACTTACTCCTATACAGCATCTAGAAAGTATATTCCAGGTATCTGGATGTTTCCATCTGGTATGGAATTGTTCAATCCGGCAACCAAACAATGGGATAGGTGGGCCCCACATGGATATCCAGGATGCAGCTGTACATACACGGTTTGATCCGGGCAACCAAACGCTACCTTAATTGGCAAATGGAGGACCAGGCTTCGACTGCACCGCACCAGCTCGCATCTCAGATCGATCCGCTAGCATTTAGCCCAGCTAGAGCCCACACCAAGCCCAAGCTCAGGCCCAAACCCACGTTTCCAGTCCCCTTCGTCACGCGCGCGTCAACCTCCTTCTGCCCGAATTCCCCATTCGCTCCCCTCGCTGAACGCCGATCCACGCTACGACGCGCCATGCCGGCCGCCGCCGCCGCGCCTGCCCGCGCACCGCATCCACCGCCGGCGATCCTGGACGCACGCACGGGCGGCCGCATCCTGCGCCGCGCGGCAGGGCATCTCCTCCACCCAGCCTCCCTCCCGCCGCTCCTCCTCGCGGCGCTCCTCCTCCTCCTCTTCCGCTCTGCTCTCCTGGCCGGCACGCTCCGCCTCGCCTCCTTCGCTGACCGCGACCCGGCTCTCCGCTCCCTTCTCGCCCGATTCTCCCCTCCCAACCCGCCATCGCCGCCGCCTCCCCGCACCACCTCCCGCGGCGCCGCTCACCGTTCACCTCCCCCTCGTCCTCGCTCTCCGACGACGATATCCTGGTCAGCCCCCTCGATCCCGCCGCCTCAGCCCCCTCCCGCCGCCGCAACACCTCCAACCACCATGTCCTATTCACCTCCTACTCCGCCGCGCCCAAACCCTATCCGTTGCCGCTCCCCAACCCGCTTCCGGCCTCCACTTCCCCCTTCTTCCTCGCCGTCTACAATGAGACGGCGCCTCCGAAGCCTGCCTCACCGCGAGGCAGCGAGCTCGGCCTGCTTGACCTGACCAGGCGCGACGCAGCGGCCATCGTCAACCTCATCGCGCTGCTCTCCTCCGCGCATATCTTCGCGATCCTCGGGTACATCGCCGTGCACTCCGCCGCGCTGGGCGCAGTGTTTGCGTCCGTGGCTGGGCAACACGTACCTGGGCGGCGTCTAGTGTTCCTCCTCACCGGTGCTGCGAGGGGCGCTAAGAGACTCACAGGGTTCACGTTCCTCCGGTGGGCCACGCGGGACGCCATTGTGCAGATGCTCTGCCTCTGGTTCTTTGCTGATGTGCACGACCAGGCCCAGCTGTTCAGGCTCTTTGTGGTCGCCAAACTCATGCCATTCTCCGCGTCTGTTAACCCGTGGCTTGGTGCAGCGGTTGCAGGCCCAGAGCTCGATGGTTTCTTTGTTGCCTGGGCTGTTCTTGATGCTGTCGTATCGGTTTTGTTCACTGTGGTGCCTTGGGTGGTTGTCATGGACCGTGATCCACGGCCGCCTGGGCGCAATGCTGTGAAGGAAGGGTGCTATCTTGTGTCTCTCATGGCAACTGATGCCACATTGCTCAAGTGCTGGGAAACAGTTATGTGTGGCAGCATGGGGCGGCTCATCATGGTGACATTTGGTGGAAAGGTTTTTGGTGGATTCCTGCATTCGATTGCGCAGGTCTACTTCATGGTGGTATGGCTGCTGTTCTACTTTGCAGCAAGGTGTAAGGAGGTGCGGCTGGGTGGTCGTCAGTTTGGACTGGAGGATGTTGCAGCTGCTCTTGATGGATTTAGGTAGTGTCCAGTTGTCGGTTGCTGCTTGGATCATCATTACTTGAAGAGAGGTATATTTCATGGCCCATAGTGCTTATTGATGAAATGCTGCTGGTCTTGGCAAAGTAGAGGTTTTTGTAGTTATCTTAATCTTCTAAATCTTGCTGAGATGGTAAATGGTTTGGATGAGAGAAAGAGAATTTGACAATGTTGTATGTACAGTTTTTGCCTCAGGGTAATCTGCTTATAGTCACACCACATGGCATACAAAGAAAGGCTGTTTGGTCCCCTTTTCCATGGAAGGTTAGAAGCAAGATGCCTGGTAATAGGTGTTGTAGCTGCAACATGATTTGTGAAGTTTATGTACCTGTGTTGTGCCAGCAAAATTTCTCTGGGTAATAGGTCAAAACATGTGATGTACATCCAATCATGGGTATACTTTGTTGATATATATCCACCCTTCTGTTTATAAAAACCTTCCAAATCCCATCTCATAACCCTCTTGTAGATGTGATTGGCTCATGATTGAATTCCTCTATATAATGATTACTTTTATCTGATTGATGTATAATGCATGGTCATAATGTCTTGGGCATTTTATTTATAGGCAAAGTCCTGGACCAGTAAATGGTTTCATGTTTTCCTAAATCTTTTTAGCCACCTGGCTAATTCATACCACCTGTTCTGTATCCTTTATTCTGTCCATATTTTAAGCAACAGTTGATTGATGGACCTAAAATTGGCAATATAAAACTGGAGGTTAGAAGGTACATGCACATTCTTGGATCGACTGTAAGAGTATTGTCATGTTAGTTACAACCTTGTTGACCCTTGCAGTTGATTGTGCAGCGGCTCCCCTGTCGTGTCCGGGTTCGGGACACTAATAACAAATTATTTGACCGAGCCCAAACAAATAGGTGCTCTTATTATTTTGTTACAGTTCCATTTTGGTTTGTGTGTGTTCAAGTTTATACATGACTACACATTTATGTAGATATATTCAGAAAATAAGATTGACTTAAAAGATGATATTTGGCTGACCTAGTATTTAGAGCTTATTTATGGGGGCATGGTTCTTTATTTCACCAAACAAGTGAATTATGTTTTATTTGCTGTGAATTCATGTTCTGTGCCTTTCGTGCAATAATGTAATTATACTATACCACAAGTGTGCGTAAAATAGTATATCCCTGAGCCTTGGCCCTCTTTTCTTTCTGCTGGTTCATCACCTGTATGCATGTACTTGAGGTCGAAGCAACTATACATGTTCAATGCAAGACAAGCTATGAATTACTGCTACTTACACTCCAGTCATGTTCTTTTTTTTTTTTTTGCGTATGTCCATTTCCCTTTTATTACTCAATTAGATTGATTGACCAGCTACTGTTAGGCTTTAGCAATGCATGAAAAGATCAAAAGAGTCTACTTTACAAGATGAGTTTTAGGCCGTCATAATTGTGACAAATGTTTGCTATTTACTTAAATTTTATTAAATGCACTTTTATCATGTGGTTTCAGCCTTCCAGCTGGAAAATTATACATACTCACCAGCATCACATACTATGTAGAATCGATTATGCAAAGGCAAAACATCACAAATCATCATGCTATTTCTTTTTTGACCATTTTCTTTAATGTAATGACTATTGATGCTGGCATTTCATGTTGAGAAACATAAAGAGAGCTCGCTCTTGTCAAAGATATTTGACACATTTGACTTGCATGGTTTTCAATGCATATCTTTGACCACTAATTTTTTTCTCATGTATTCTTAAATTCCTTAAAAGATTTTGCAAGTATTTTGAATCCAAATCTACACATATAGCTTACATGTTTCCAAACTAAATAATGTAATAGTTATTGATGTTGGTAGTTTTCAAGGTTTGACCAACTCTTGCCCTAAACAAGTGTTTTGTGGCCGGAGGGAGGAAATCATAGTCTAGTTTCAATTAAAACACTATGCTATTCACTCTGTACCACTTGTTAAGATGCTACTCAGAACGATATATTTACTTTGTCAAGGTGAACTTTGGTATGGTCCCATATTTGAAGTCCAGCACAGCATTTGTATGTCTCTCACTTCTGTGGGAAGCAAAATGTTTCTGCCCAACCTCAGGTTCATGAATTGTTAACTCTTCTGTGATGAAATGGAATTGTTATTTGTTTCACAGGTGCTATGCATTCTTTTTTTTTTTGTGTGTGTTGGGGTTGGGGGGGGGGGGGCAAGCACCTGGCTACTGAGATGACAACCTTGTCCAGCCACTGATCTTGCCTTGTGTATTCCTTGTTTAATTGAAAATAATGGCAAAAGGTAGTTGCATTCTGTGTGAAGTCATGTTCCTGTTGCCCATGTGTTTCCTGTTCCAGAACTCATGTTCTGTGCCTTGCGTGCAATAATGTATTTATACTATACCACAAGTGTATGTAAACTACTATCTGAGGCCCTGAGCGTTGACCCTCTTTTGTTTCTGCTGGTTCATCACCTGTATGCATTTACTTAAGGTCAAAACAACTACATGTGTCAAATGCAAGACAGCTATATATTGCTGCTACTTACGCTCCAGTCATGTTCTTTTTCCCTTTGCATATGTCTATTTACCTTTTATTACTCTGTTAGATTGATAGATCAGCTACTGCTAGGCTTTAGCAATGCATGAAAAGACTACAAGATGAGTTTTAGGCCGTCATAAGTGTGACAAAATATTTGCTACTTACTTAAATCTTATTAGTTGCACTTTTATCAAGTGGTTTCAGCCTTCCAGCTGGAAAATTATACATACTCACCTGCATCATATAGTATGAAGAATCGATTATGCAAAGGCAAAACATCACATATCATCATGCTGTCTCTTTTTTTACTGTTTTCTTTTATGTAATGACTATTGATGCTGGCATTTCATGTTCAGAAACATAAAGGGAGCTCCCTCTTGTCAAAGATTTTTGACATATTTGACTTGCATGGTTTTCAATGCATATCTTTGACCACTAATTTTTTCTCATATATTCTTAAAATCCTGAAGAGATTCTGCAAGTATTTTGAATCCAACTCTATACATATAGCTTACATGTTTCCAAACTAAATAATGTAATAGTTATTGATGTTGGTAGTTTTCAAGGTTTGACCAACTCTTGCCCTAAACAAGTTTTTTGTGGCCGGAGGGACTAAATCATAGTCTAGTTTCAATTAAAACACTATGCTATTCACTCTGTACCACTTGTAAGATGCTACTCAGAACGATATATTTACTTTGTCAAGGTGGACTTTGGTGTAATCCCATATCTGAAGTCCAGCACAGCATTTGTATGTTTCTCTCACTTCTGTGGGAAGCAAAATGTTTCTGCCCAACCTCAGGTTCATGAATTGTTAACTCTTCTGTGATGAAATGGAATTGGTATTTGTTTCACAGGTGATATGCATTTTTTTTTTTGGAGCAAGCACCTGGCTATAGATGACAACCTTACTTGTCCAGCCACTGATCTTGCCTTGTGTATTTTTGGTTACTACAGGGGTTCTGCTGTGCTTGTTTCATTGAAAATAATGGCAAAAGGTAGCTGCATTCTGTGCGAAGTCATGTTCCTGTTGCCCATGTGTTTCCTGTTCCAGAACTCAAAAGTCAACGTTGTGTGGTAATAACATGCCGAGTTCATGTTTTTAGTGGCATTGTCACTGATCTAGTATTAAGTTATGTCAAGCTTACCTCAGTACACTCAGTGTCCTGTTATCAAAGAACTCTGTTGTGAGACTATCGACAGGTTGCAAAAACCAAGAGTTGTACTGCTGATCTATTCTGTGGCCGTTGTCCGGTGCTTACCTGTACTCTGCTTGTTCGGGGAGCAACGTTTCTCCTAATGTACACGAGGACGATCATCGATGGCGCTAGCCACTGCTTAGGTTGTCTACGTCCACACCTACTCAACTCGCGGTCATGTTCATGTGGGTAAGCTGAAAGAACTAAATGGCCCTAGAGGAGGGGTAAATTAGGCACTGAAAATTTAGTGCAACTAATCTTAGCCTATGCAATTCTACTCACACCTTGCATGTTTGAAACATAGAACTAAAAGGATCACATTAAGCCCTTGTTTAGTTACCCCAAAATCCAAGCTTTGACACTATACAAAAAGAAGATTTCCCGTCACATTAAACTTGCGGTACATGTATGGAGTACTAAATGTTGACGAAATCAAAAACTAATTGCACAGTTTGGTTGTACTTTGCGAGACGAACATTTTAAGTCTAATTAGTCAACGATTGGACAATTATTACCAAATACAAGCGAATGCTACCCCAACTCCTAATTTGTCCTTTCCCTCACTGTCTCCTTAAACTTTCCCTCACTCTCCCAATTTTCTATGACTAAAGTGATGTCTTCGCCACATACTCCGAGTTTTCCATCTTGCTTCTATGCTCTCAGGAGTGGGCTCAACACTGGTATATATATAGTCATATGGAGCAAGGGAGTGTTTACTAGTTTGAGGCGGCTTGGCTGGCTAGCAGTGGCAGAGGGTAGTGGAGACGAAGCTGGGCTGACTCTGTGATTTGTGAGCAATCCGATGAGTTAGATTCAGAGATTTGGTTGTTGTGAGCACAATAAAACAATTCAAATCTTTGAACACCTGTGGACTTCATCAAGCAATTCTCAAACATTCGCTACTCTTATAGGTCAAGCCCCCTAGATGGATGTGTGTCATACGACAATCACCCAAGCTTGTGGTGTGCTATAGAAGTTTGTGAACACTTCGACTTCGCCGCAACAAGAAAAGAAGTATATTAGTGAAGTGTCGTTGAAAAAGATCCTGCTTCCTAGGGAACTCCTCAATGTGGGATTTTACTTGGAAGGAACCAAACTTCAGAAACCAACTGAACTTCGAGAAACAAATCACCATGTCTTCACTTTCGTTTATTTAATTTTGAGTTCTTATTTTTATTTTGTGCTCTTAACTAGAAACAAATCCCTATGCCTTCACTTAGGTTTATTTACTTTTGAGTTCTTGTTTTGATTTGTGCTCTCAACTCGATTTATTTGGCCGTGCGTGATTGTGAGTGCAAGTGTTTTGCAGACTTCAAACCTATATTTCCAAGTTTAGTTTGAGCTATAACTCTTTTAGATGCATTTTAATTTCGAGTGCTGAACTAAAGATTCGGAAATTTTGTTGAGTGCCCTCCTTTGTACGCTGCTAACGATGCAAGTTTCGTTGTCAAATTTCAGAATCAACTATTCTTCTGTCAGTCTCACAGATGTGTCCAAGTAAATCAGTTCACCATGCGGCCGGGCCGGCAGAGCATGATGATGCTGTTGGCCGCTCTGCACATGTCTTGGCCTTCGATCCGATCGAGGAGATGGCGGTGGCTAATCCGTAAAGATCACTGGTGCCCTAAGGGTGAGCACAAATTCGTCACTTAAATGAGTCGTCAAAAAAAGGTACTAGGCCACCACAAATTCACACCAATCACCAAATACAAAAAGCAATGCTTCACAAACAATTACACTATGTTAAATGTCTTCAAGTCTTGTAAAACATCTGTCATCCCCTTCACTGTATATGATTGGGACTTGGGAAAGCAAAAAATGAGGCGCTGTATACCTGTAACTGGGTTTCTACTTTCTAGACGGGAACAGTTCAGCTTCCGCGGTAAACACAAAGCATTCCACTTTTGTGACGTTTGCTCTACCAGAAATTTAACCTCAAAGCAAAAATGGTCCGCTCAAATGAAGTGACTATTTCTCGGCACCAACCTTTTCATTTTCATCTGAGCTTCCCTTGAGACTGGCAGACCTCACTGGCAGGACACTACGCCGCTCTTTGCCACCTAGTTTACCTGATGCATTCCCATACCATATCATTCCAAGAACTGCAAGGACCATCCCAAGAACTACCTGAAGATTCAGGCCCTCCTTGCCAAAGAAAAGAAACCCGAGGGACAGCACAAGAACAGTCTTCATGTGGCCCAAGACTTGGAAGGATACAGCAGAAAACCGACCAATGCAGATGAATTGGCTCAGATTGACACCAATGGCAATGAAGCATGAGAGGGTCAGGAAAAACTGCAGAATAAGGGTACAGTATTGTACGGATGACATTCAAATAAAAACTCCTGATGCAACAAAGGATGGCACTTAAATGAAGCTAAAGTTGCTCTAAATTATTGACAAGAGGGCTAGCAGAAAGATGGAGAAACTTCAGCCACTATCATATTGCAAATTTTCAACCAGCTAAATGCAGGCTAATCACCATTTTATCTCTAAGCAAACAAAGAGACGAATTATTCATGGAAAGTAACAGAGCACAAATTACCATATGCTCATAGAAACAAAAACATTATTGGGAAAGTTCCCTTACCAGAGCGAGAGATGAGAAAATGAAGTGATTCACCCTTTTGCCTGTCAACAAGAAATCCACAAATGGTCCCACCAGTGTTGGCCCAAAATAGATCTCAGATTCAGATTTGGGGAACCACCAGAGGCATAGCTTAGCCTTTGGCCGCTTGAATTGAAAGGAAATACAAATGCTTAGCTATTTTACAATAACACTCCCTTGCCTTTTATAGACAGGGGGACTCTCACTTGCTACACATATTCTAACCACTAAAGTAGATGCTGAGCATATTTCTAACACCAGGCTTGGAAGCCAAGGGAAAATAAAAGTGCAGGGAAAGTAAGATACAAGTGCTTTAGCACTAGGCTTATCTATCAATTCTCCCCTAAGCCTTATGCCGAGCACTGGAGGTGATCTGCTGTAGCCCAATCCTCTCCCTCGTCTCCTGGAATTTAGACTTCCCCAGCGACTTAGTGAGAATGTCAGCAAACTGATGAGTAGTGGCAATGTGGCTGGCCTTGATGCTTCCATCCTCCAAGCAATCTCTGATGAAATGGTACTTGATGCTTCTTTCGTGGAAGACTGGGTTCTTGGCCAGAGCTAGAGCAGACTTGCTGTCCACCTTCAGCTCAACCACATCCACTTTTCTGCCAAGGAGCTATGCCAGCATCCTTGACAGCCATAGCGCCTGAGTTGCTGCAGTGGTGGTGAGCGCCTGAGAGAACCGGGACCACCTTCTGCATGAGGGACTGCCAGCTGACCAAGCAATCACCGAGGAAGAACATCGTCCGGTTGTGCTCTTATTGGTGTCCACATCGCCGGCGAGGTCGCTGTCGCAGTAGCCGATGCGAATCACGCCGTGTTGGGGGCCCTTCCGTAGTGAGGACCGTAGTCAAGGGTGCCCGCCACGTAGCGTAGGATACGCTTGATGGCCTGCAGATGCTCCATCATCGACCGCTCCATGAACCGGCTCATGTATCCGACGGCGAACGCGATGTCCGGCCAGGTGTGGATCAGGTAGCGCAAGCTCCCGATCAGCCGCTGGTAATGGGTTGGATCAACCTCCTCCGCCATGCTCTATTGACTCAGCTTGAGCTTCTCCTCCATCGGGTGTGGGCTGGATTGCAGCCTGTCATGCCGCCGAGCTCGAGGATGCGCTTGGCGTAGTGGGTTTGGCGGAGGGTGATCCCGCTGGCGTCCTGGTGTACTTTGACGCCGAGGTAGAAGCAGAGGAGGTCGAGGTCACTCATGTCGAACGCCTTCTTCATCTGCGCCTTGAACACCTCCACCTTCTACTCTTCAGTGCCGGTGATGATGAGGCCGTCGACATAGACGCCGACCAATAGGACGTTGCGTCCGCTGCCCTAGCCGGTACACTGCCACCTCGTGCGCGCTCTGCTTGAAGCCCATCTTCTTGAGTGTGGCATCGAGCTTCGCGTTCTAGGCGCACGGTGCTTGGCGCAAGCCGTAGAGTGCCTTGTGCAAGCAGTACACCTTCCCCTCTTCTCCGGCGACGGCGTAGCCAGGTGGCTGGCGCATGTAGACCTCCTCCTTAAGGTCGCCATTGAGGAAGGCAGACTTCACATCCATGTGGTGGACTTGCCACCCACCCCTCTTGAGCTGCTAGCACGAGGAGGACACGGACTGACTCCATGTGCGCCACGGGGGCGAAAGCGTCGTCGTAGTCGATCCCCTCCTATTGGACGAAGCCTCGGGCTACCAGCCGCGCCTTGTGCTTGATCACCGCGCCTAGCTCGTCCTTCTTGAGCTTGAACACTCACTTCAGGGTGATGGTGCGGTGGCTGTCAGGCAGTGGCACCAGCTCCCAGTTGCGGTTCTGCTCGATGGACTTGAGCTCCTACTCCATCGCCGCCCGCCATGCCGGATCACCCTATGCCTCAGCATAAGTGGTCAGCTCACCGAAGTGTGTCAGATGTAGCTGGGCGAAGAGCCGCTCGGGCTGGTCCGGTGGAGACCGCTCTTCGAGGATGTTCGCCACCGTGCGGTACCGGAGGGGCTCATCGTCGTAGTAGGCGTCCAGGCATTCTTCATTGTAACACCCCGGGTGTTAGTCACGAGTTAAGCAGCAAAATTGAAAGTAAGTAGGATATGTCAAGCAAGGATTATGATCTCTAGTTCATGATTTGGAAGTAATGATGATGGTATTGTGGTCCAATCTATGAAAATGAGCCCCAACTTGGACTCGGACAATACACTTTGCTTACCTGCGGACCCTTGTTAAGATTACGCAAGAGTAATGTTAAACATGCTTATTTCATGTATATTACATCAACATTCATCCATCTTGATCAGTGGAAAAGTTTTATGAAGTTTGGAATCAAGAAGTCACATGGAATGATGAATTATATCCTTGCTTGAATCGCTTTATTAAGTGAACTATAACACGGGATGTCAACCAAACCTTGCAACCTGGCTCAAACCACTCTACTTACACTCATGAACAAAAGTTATCAAGGGTTCATGTTGAGCAAGTGGCCAAAAAATGCTTCAATAGATCAAAAAGGATAATTTCAGCTTTATCGTGATGCTACTTTGACTTGGTTTGAACTATGGCTTAGATTGTTTGCATGGCAGTGGAACCTAAATAAAAGTTGTAGTTCATCTTATGTAAAACAAATTTTGTTTAATGGTCAAGAGCTAAATCAATGCCTAGCTTAGCCAAATAGAGCTCACAAGAATCAACAAAATGCTGTTTTGGAATCCCGAAATTTGGCTAAGTCTGGGATGATTGAATCTTCGTGTTTCTGTTTTCATGTACCTGTCATTGGTGAATTTTAGTTCGCAAACCATTTTGAATTTGGCCAAACTACTTTAATAAAAGTTGTTGTACTCGTGTAGCTCTACAACACGGTGCAATCGATTTAGTTTTTCACCACTCGGTTTAGGAGTTAGAAAAGGGATAAAAACGCAGTTTCAGTCGGCTTGAAACTAGATTCAGTTTTGGGTACCCTCCTTTGGAGCTCCTTACCTTCCAATCTAGGCCGAGTTAGCTCTGGATCCTTAAAGAAATATTGTTCACCTCGCAAAGATCTACAACTTTGCCTCTTGCGCCGTGATCAAATGTAAGCCGGATCGGGAGATAGAGGATGAGAAAGTTGGCAGTTTCAGTCAATTTCATGGCCGTTTTGAACTGGCTGAAACATGTCGTGGCTGACCGTGTGCAGGAGCCGAGCACCGCATGGCTGGCCTCGCTTGTCGCATGAGCACCACCTCGCCTCGCTCTCCTCGTCTTGGACAGCCGAGCGCCCTCCCTCCTCCCTCCTGCTCGCTCACTTTCTCCCTCGCTCTCGCCCTTTCTCCCTCAGCTCTTGGCCCTATGGGCGCGGGTGCGCCCATGGATGCCACAGCAATGCCCCTGCCCCGTTGACCCTCGCTGCTCGGCACCTCCAGCCATCTGAGCACCCAAGCTAGCCCCACGCCCCTCCAGCTCCTCCTCGCGCCGTTCCCCAGCCAGCGAAGCACCGGAAAGCATCGTCGCCAAAGCCATGCCCATCAGCCGCCGCTTGTTGCCACTACCGAGCGGCTGCTGGCTGCAGCCGGCCAGGGCCAGGCACGGCCTCGGCTAGCCATTGCCAAAGCCCGGTCGGCCCTTCCCCGCCACCGACGGCAACCTCACCGGCCGGAGCCCGTCGATCCCCTACGTCCTGCGTCGAGAGAAAGAAGAATAGGGGGTGAATCGTAGATAGAAACTCTTTACTGGGTCTAGTTGCTTAATGCCTAGACACATGCATTTACATATATGGGCTTAGTCAATTAGAAGAAAAGTTTGTGTTCACTTTGTAAAAATGTTTTTCCTTTTCTTTTTGGGAATATTGCAATTAATTAGTTGAAACTTTGAAAATACATAGTAAATCGAAGAAAAATCGTAAAATATCAAATGAAGATTTTTTGGAATCCCTGTGAGTTGATCTACATAGTAGAGTCATAATATGATATGTGTTACTAAAAGGTTTTTGCTGTTTTTCTTTATCTATGTTAATTAGGATTTATTAAGGATAAATTCATATCTAAAGTTGTGGTGCTCCAATTGCTATAAAATTTTTATGGTTCGCTACTGATGCTATATGTGTGCTGTGGTAAACATTTCATGGTCATTGGATGTAGTATGATTGATTTATTGATTTAGCTTGTTTATTGCTTGATAAATGGTTTTAAATAAGTTATAATTTTTATATAGGTGTAAAAATAGAAAATATGGTTCCACTACCTTTGTATAATGTTGTGCTACCATAATAACATATAATATGGCTATGTGTTTATAGAAAATGATGGTCTTTAGATTTATCTTGCTTTTACATATTTTCTTGTAATAGCAATTTGTCTTTTTCATAGTAATTAATATATAAAACTTGAGCATGTGAAATTTGTGCAGTAGCCATGTTTTGATAACATCTACCACTCATAAAAATTTTAGCCCCAAACTAGTTGTTCTCATATATCACTAAAATTATATATATATGTTTATTAGGAGAAAGGATTAATAATAGCATAATTGTAGATAAAGCTTGTAATTGTATTTGGTGATGCTTTGTGTGATTGGTGTTCAATAAAGTGTTGCTAAGTATGTTATTGGTGGTTGAAGTTCTTAAATGGCTCATGCGTGCATGCTCTTTGTTAGCAAAACAAGTGAAACATCAAATTGTTACATTCTAAAATGGATGCATGTGCATTTTCTGTTGTGATGATAACTTCATGAATCAAATGATGTTATATATATATATATATGTTGAATATAATAGTTGTAGATAATTTCCTTATCTTATTTTTTCTAAAATTTCATGATTTTAGGCCTGATGGTTTAGGAGTTATGGATTTTAGAAGGTTGCCGTCAGGTTTTGCATACTCTCTGTACAGATCTGAATGATTGTGTTGTTTGACTTAGATAAGCTTTGAATCATGTCTTGGAGATAATAGAAGAAGTGTAGTGATTTTTATGAGATTTCCAAATTGTTAAATATGACCCCTTTTGGTGGTCTAAACCTTCAATTATGGGCTTGTGAAGTGGAGTGACAGATTCTGTCCTAATCTGGACAGAGATGTCTTCTTTATGATATTTGACCTAGTTAACTTTGGAATTAGCTTGTGGTGTTTATAACAAAGTTGTGCATGGTTTACTAAGATTTCTAAAAGGTCTAGAAATACCTTGTTGTGAAAGCTAGAACTCAACTTATTGCTGTCTGAAGTTGCATGTCAGATTCTGTCCATGTTTTGGACAGAATTGTTGCTTTGTGTGTTTAAGGCTAAATAACTGTTGAATCACCTAAAGATGATAATAAGAAAGTTGTATATAACTTAATAAGATTTCTATAAAGTTAAGGATTATGCTTGTTTGATGATTAGAACTCCAGTTATATATTTCTGAAGTTAATGTTAGTTTTCTATCCTTATCGGCACAGACCTAAGATATTGGCATATTTGATCATGTTAACCTATGAGTTAGCTTTTGGAATGAATAATAAAATTGTAGATAATTTCATTAGCTTTCTAGAAAGTCAAAGATCACTCTTATTAAATGAATGTAACTCTAGTTATGGTTGAAACACGCGATGCTATACTGCTGTCCAAATTATGTGTATGCACTTAAGTTGATTGCCCATTCTTGATGTTGCTGGTGCATGCTCTCAATTATGTAGCCCTAGTTACTTAGTTGAATGACTTGCTCTCTAGTGCTTAAATCAATATGATGTGACCATTCTTCATATTCATGCACTTGCAAATTTGTCATATACATAGTTTTAAAAGCCAAGTTTTGGTTTTAAAAAGCCTATTTTGACTAAAACTTTAGCTATAGGCAAATTTGTCAAAACTAATTTGCAAAACTATGCTAGCGACATCCTCCTTTATGCCCAATTAAGGACTATTAGGTGGCTATCTAAGTACTAACATGGGTTTTTTTTTCATCATCGTCCATACAACGTGCTATTGTATGGATGCCATTTGTTTGAATGGTAATGTATGGATTAATATACCTCTCGCGCCCGGGTAAGATGGTGAGTGGCATGACCGCAAGATGTGAGCATGCGGTCAAAGGGGAGAGGTAGTTTTGATACTTAAGTATATATATCTCATATATATATACGGAAGTATTTAATTGTGGGTTAGCTTTGGTACGGCTATATATGCATATTCTATATGTATGTATAGACATATTTACTTTTAGGTAGCTTTGATACATAAGTATATATATATATGGGTATATATATAGAAGTATTTAGCTTGCAACCTAGAGCCCAGACTTTCATTTCTGCATATATAATTATGGGGTTGGGAGGAAATGAAATCCTTCTATAGGTACGCTAACCACGAATGCGTAGATTGAATGTAGCTGACGACTAGCTATATATCGAGAGAGTACATGTTATGCCACCGACATAGAACGTGATTACCACCTTAGGTTGGCAATTTTGTGAGGACGAATAGGACGGTCATACATCATGATTGTGCTTGTGCATAAATATGATTCCCTCACTTTGTTCTAATACTAAGTAACTTGTGATCAATGTGATGTTACTATCTTCCCTATGTGAAGCTAGGCAAAATGCCTTGTTCCATGCTGCTTGAATAGCTATGCTCGAAGATAGTGTGTGATTAGCTTTGCCTTGTATGTTTGCTTCCAAAGGAAATAGATGACAAGTTAGTAGTTAGCAAAAACTTCACCCCTTCGAAAACTAATTTGCTAAATATAAGTAAAACTTGTTTTGAAGAAATATTCACCTACTCAGTAAAAAGGAAATAAAAGATAACAGTACCTTACCACCATGTTTTGCATGATATGTGTAGTGGTGTTGCTGTAGGTGACTGCTTGTTATGTGCGAGCTTTGTGCTTAGGAATTGTCGGTGTTTCGAGTTGCCACCAACAAGTAAATTTGTATTATTGCACGTCTGGCCTAGATGGTGAGCTAAGTGGACACGAGGTTTATACTAGTTTGGGCAGAATGTCCCTATGTCCAGTTCGTTGCTGCTGCTCATGTTACTAGCACTAAAAGTTCATAGTAGGGGTTATAAATGGTCAAGAGATGGACTATTCCCAAGTCTCTAGTGGTGTGTTGTGGTGAGCTCTGATTTGAGTCAAGTTGAGTCGAGCTCGGATGCGGATGTGTTTTGTTCGGTCCGATGTACGATGCCTTTAATGGGATGCCCTGCTTTACCTTTTATAGGCCAAGGGAAAGCAGGGGTTATAGCGGAGGGAAGAGATGAGAATGAGAAGGAGAAGAAGTCCCCCAGGATCGTCGGGTCCTTCTTTTCCTTCACATGGGTCCCGCCGCCGCTTGTAGACGTCAATAGGGATAGATCCATGTTGTTGCCCTATCCATCACTGACGCCATGTGCAGGCGTCATCTCCTGGTCATGGCACTCCACTCTGTCCTAGCGGACATCATGGTGAACTAACGCGCCTGTCAGTGTTCGTACGAGGGTTAGGCATAATAGTACCGGTACGCTCGATGTTGTTCCTAATGTGAGTCCCCAGGCATGGCCCGTCATGGACATGGGCTATATCGGGGCGTGCCTGTAACACCCCAGGTGTTTGTCACTAGTTAAGCAACGGGTTTAAGCTCAACCATGACATGTTAAGTGGTGTTGGAGATGTCAAGGTCAAACCTATGGAAATAAGCCCCAACCTAAACTCGGATATTGCACCCTTGCTTTACATATAGGCCCTTTTCAAGATATATGCTTGGGTGGGGTGATTGGGATACCTTCATGTGTCTCACGTCAATACCCATCTATATTGATCCCTAAAAAAGTTTCATGAAGTTTGGAATCAAAAAGTCACATGAAATGATAAGTTATATCCTTATTGGAATGATTTTTACTAAGTGCTTGAATTGCACTATTAAGTGAATGGAAATGTAGGTCATCAATCAAACCTTGCAACCTTGCCCAAATGACTCTAGATGAACTCTACAACAAAAGTCATGAAAGGTTCATGTTGAGCAGAAGTCAAGAAAATGCCTCAATCGGTCAATAACTCTAATTTAAGCTTTACGGTGATGATATTTTGACCTATGCTGACCAACCACTTACAGTGCTTCATGGAGTTGCACCTTAAATAAAAGTTGAAGATTGAGTAGAGTATAACAAACTTTGTTTTTGGAACAAGAGCCAGATCAACTTGGAACTAAGTCAAACAGAGGCTCGAAGATTGAATCATCAGCTGTTTTCGGTACTTAGAATTTTTCTAAGTCTAGAATTCATCGTCGTTGACGTTGGCATGTCGCGTTCTCATGTTTTTGTTAAGCAACTCGACTGGACCCCAAAATAAAGGTTGGAGCTAAGTTCATGGAGAAGAGCATATAAAAAGATGGCACTCGTTGGACTTCGTTTTGACCATCAATTTTGGACTTTTGTTCATCGCTGTCAATGCGCTGACACTATCATTTTGGAGCACAGTTAATCGCTAATCCATAGCCCTTATGGCAGTGCACCTTAAATAGAAATTGTAGAGCATTATGTGGGCTGCAACTTTGCTTTTGGGGCCATGTCCAAATTTGGCCTGCAAACGGCCCAGAATCGTGCCCCACGCTGATCGCTTTGCTGCCCGCCACGTGCTCGGTAAAATGCCCCAATGGGCGGCGCGTGTCCAGGGCGTGGCCGCCATTCACTGAGCGCGTCGGCCATTGCTGCCGCGTGCCCTGCTCGCTATCACGTGCGATGCACGTCCTTGCACCGCTGCGCCTTCCAGAGGTGGATGCCGAGCTTGTTCTCTCTCTCACTCGCACCCTCTCTGCCTCTTCCTCGCTCTCTGGCGTCGCACGCGAGCTCTAGAGCACGGCCGCCTTTGATGCCATCGGCCAGCTCTTGCTACTGCTCACGTAGGCTGTAGCTGGGCCGCTGCTACACGCGGCTAGCTGAGCCAGGGCCCCGGGCGACCACAGCTCTCCTTCGCAGCCACCGGTGGCGGGCCCAATGAAAGCGCCGTCGTCGTCGTCCGCCGCCGCCATCGCCCGTCTGCTGCTTCTTGCTGTGCTGTAATCGCGTGGTCAGGCTGTCTCGAGCCACTGTGTGCCAAGTCTGTCGCGCGTCTTGGCCTAGGTTAGAGCGCAGCTGCGCGTGCTGCCTTGCGCTCTCGCTGGTCGAGCCGGCCGACCAAGTCTCTGCTCCGACTCGGTGAACAGGATAGGGAGAAGGACTTCGCGCTCGAATTTGAGAAAAGGGAGGGTTCTTTTTGCAAAGTTGTGACACATGTGAATAGTGCTCAGGAGGACCTCTTCTCTGTAGTTTAATTTCTGTAAACTGCGGGGACCCCGATGCAAGATTTCAATTCCTTTTCTCTGGTTTTTACAGATTTGAATGCTCCACTTTGAAAATTCGTAGTAATTTGTAGAAAAATTGTAAAATAGTAAATGAGGACTTTTTGGAATCCTTGTGAAATTCTCTATGCATTAGATCTATAATATGACATGTTTTAGTTTCAATATTGTGCGGTAAAAATAGATTTGTGCAGTAAGGTTGTAATGCTAGTTGAATTTGTTATTTTCCATAACTGCAGATCTAGGGCTCCAAATGAAGTGAAATTTTTGTGGCATTCTACTCATGTGATAGTTGATGTGTGTTAAAAAGTTCATGAGGATTGGATGAAGTATGAGTGAGTTATTGGTTTATCTCGCTCTCACATGATTTCTTGCTTTAGCAACTTGTCTTTTTCATAGAGGTTGCTATACATATTCAAATGGGGTGAAATTTGTACAATAGACTATTGAGAGGATATGGGATCCACTGTAATTTTTGTAGAATTTATTGTATACTTTTGGTATATGTTCATTAAGTCACCTTATTATCTAAAATAAATTAAGAAATGCATTAAAAGAATTTATTTGGTCTTGGACACTAGGTTTTCTGGTGTTCTTTAGTCATGTGTGACATGTTGGTAAAGTTGGTTTTGCCTAATTATGTGTTTGCAACATAAGTTAATATTTATTTTCTTGCAAATGTGGTTTATGGACAGATCTGGGAACTTAGCAAAGTTCTTCATGATAATGTGCTTTTTTGTGAAACTTGTTTATACAAAAGTTGTAGATAATTTATGTATCTAGCTGCTATTAAAATTTGGTATCATTTGGCTGAGTAGTGTTTGAGTTACAACTGTTTAAAGTTAGAATACAGGATTTGTTGCTCTCTGTTTTGTATGAACCAGTTTCTGTAAAGGTATAATTTCGACCTACTTAACTTGGGAATCATGTTGTAATGGTTATAGATGAAACGTAGATAATTTTATTAGCTTTCCAAAATGTCTTCTTGCAAGTCATTTGGATTTGTGTAACTCCAGTTATAGCTAAATCTTTTAGCTGCTGTTTGCATGTCTAGAAATTGGCAGATTCCAATTATAGTGTTTGCTTGTATATTATTAAGTGTGACTTATGCCTTGAATGATGACTGAGTTAGAGCACCTGAGATCTTGGGAAACTTGTGTCATGCTTGGTGTTGTCGTCTTCTTTGCCATCTTAGCATGATAGATTGTGTGATGTTTAAGTTAAACATCGCAAAGTACTTAAGTGTGTTAGTGTAAACTATGCTTGTCTTGCTTGCTATTTTGTGATGCGTCTCATGGTACTATTCTTCATATTTATGCACTTGCATATTGCATCTCATCTAGGTACGCTAGATGCACCACTTGAAGGATGAGATGTTGGAGCCAAACCCGAAGACAGTGTTTGATGGATCTATCCCGAAGATGGAAGGACTAAGCAAGTGCTAGGACCGGAGATGTCATCAAGATGGTGCAAGCTAACTGAACTGACTTGTGTCGGATCCCAGGCAAGCCCCGGAGTATTCTAAGTCTCCCATGTTTTTATAAATATCTTGAGTATCTTTTATTATTGATGATGCATTAAGTATATGAATTGGTTGGAACCAATTGTTGCATTATATCCTTACCTTGTCCAGATAAAATCCTATGAATCCTAATTAAGTGTAGGATCAAATGATGCTTAGCTATGCTTAGACCGGTAGAAGTCGGGTGATTTCCTATCACCTACGAGATGTAGGATGAGCTCTGATCACGGTTGGCTATATTTGCTATCATGAAAAAGAACCATGTGTTAATAATGAAAAGAGACCGAACGGGATGACGGTAGTGCAGCAACAAGGCATGAAGGTCTTGGGTGTGAATCTATCCCCATCCGTGTCATTTAAGGACCGATTCGCTGTATATCCTCATGTCATGTTGAACGCATGCCTATCACTAAGTTGGCCGGATAACTCGTTCCGACCGCGAAGCCGAGTAGCTCAATTCAGGCCAGAAGTCTAGAAAGTGAAAGTGCGCACCCTGGCGGTAGTAAGGATGTGTGGGGAGCTATTGGCGTAAGTCCGAGGTGAGATTAACCACCTGGCAGAGTGGACTCCCTGAGGGTGCGGCGCTGCTCAGAACCGCGATTCCTGAGTTGTACCAAAGGTGACCCGAGGAAACCATTGATCAGGTGGATTGGGTGAGTGTTAGGAATACCCCTCCAGTTGGATAGGAATCGATTCGAATCGTCGTCTCTCCCGGATAGTGAGAACTTGACTGAGCAGCGGCAACGTAGATTCACTAAATTTAAAGATATGGTTAAAGAATGATGATGATGCTAATGATAATGATAATGAGCCATGAAATACCTAATATGGTTATTATTGTTTGCAACTTAATTAATCAAGTGATTGATTAGTACAGGTGCTAATATAGATGGTAGGTAATGGCTAAAAGTCACTGCTAGTACAAGTGAATAATGCTAATGGTTACTCAAGCTTTTATGCAAAAAGGTTGTCCAGCCAGATCCACTGATAAAGCCTTGCATAATCCTTGGTGTCACTTTATTTCTGGTTTATGATGGGTAAGTCTAGCTGAGTACATTCGAGTACTCAGGGTTTATCCCACCATGTTGCAGGTGAAGTTCTCGACCTGTTGAAGATGGTGGCTAACCACCAGTGGGCTCGGTGATTCTATATTAGTTCTCATTTATATGCTTTTGTCTGAGGATGTCACTTGTGCTAGCAATGTATTTGGAACTTATATTAATGTAATCAATTGAACACTATGTTGTTTTCACTAATCGGTTTTGAAACCCAAACTTGTACTATTATTTGTGAACTCATTTGTAATATTATTTCCACTGCAACTCTACGTATGTGATGTGTATTTGCTTAATCACGCGATCTTGGTTGTGATGTTGATTTATCGAGGTCTTTCGGGACACTCGGCGGACTACCGGGTTTATATAAGTGAAAGTATGCGCGTGTCAACGTATAAATGGGGACAATCGTGCTTGATCTTGTATAAATTGGCGGTTCATCACACAGATGATACTATGTCCCGCCTCCTCGAGGCCGTGCCTACATCGATAGCTTTCCTCGAGGCCGCCTCTCCGGATCAACACGCTTTTCACATCCTCACTCATGCTTCCCGAAAGAACTTTCTTCGGTCACCCAGGACATAGATGCGCCTCTTAAGAGATATACTTCCGAGAACACCAATCTTTTATCCTATTAATCCTATTAAGTCCTAGGCCGGGGTGTTACACTTTGTCCTCACAACCCATGCGCCCCCCTTAGCCATGAAGAACTTCCGCATGTGCGGATGACCACTGGGTCCACACGCTCCATGCTGCCAAGCACGCTTAACCTTGGAGTTCTTAAGAGATGAGCTTCTAGAAAAGAAGTTGCAACTTGTTGGTATGAGTATCCTATTAATCCTATTAAGCCCTAGGGAAGAACTTCCCGTGTTACATCGCTCCGCGCCAAGCTTGAGTTCTTAAGAGATGGGCTTCCAAAAAAGTTAGAACTTTTGATCTAGACCCACATGCTAGGTCCTAGAGTGGTTGGCGGTCGAGCTTTGATCTAGACCCACATGGGTCTCCATCGTGGCGAGACTCCGCTGAGCCCGACAGCCCCGGCCTCGTCTTGGCCGAGGTGGAGCCAACCCTCGGTACCGGCTGAGGCGGAGCCAACCTTGGGGGGTCGGGCGAGGTGGAGCCAACCCTTAGGGGTCAAATGAGGCGGAGCCCATGCCCTTGATGTCGGATGAGGCAGAGCCAACCCTCATGGGTCGAACGAGGCGGAACCAACCCTGGGGGTTGGGCAAGATGGAGCCAACCCTTAGGGGTTGGACAAGGCGGAGCCCGCACCCAAGGTGTCGGACGAGGTGGAGCCAACCCTTAGAGGTCGGACGAGGTGGAGCCCTCGCCCTCGGTGTTGGACGAGGCAGAGCCAACCCTCAGGGGTCGAACGAGGTGGAGCCCGCGGCCTTGGTGTCGGACAAGGCGGAGCCACCTTCAGGGGTCGAGAGAGGTGGAGCTTGCATAATTGGGGGTCGGCAAGAGCTGTAGTCACGCTGTTGTCTGCTCAGATGAATCAATGTTGATGGTTATTAGCTCCTCCTCTTGAGGTACCCTAGTATTATTCCCCGATAGTAGCCCCTGAGCCTACGGAGGAGTAGAATACTCCTTTAGAGGTTTTCCGAACAGGAGGACTCTGAGGGCCCTGGCCTTCTTCTGTCACCCACGGCACGTCCGGGGACGCGGTGATTCCCTCTCCTCGAGGTCGGACCCTTCACGGGTATGGCCGTGAGATTTGGTGGGTCGTTAGCTGGCTAGTTCGAGTGGGGTCCCGACATCCCGTTCATGGGGATCCAGCTTAGGTCAGTTTGGTGATCGACCCTAGATTCTTGGCGGTCAATCCGTATAGTTCTCGGGTCCATTCGATCGATCCCGAGGGCTATGTGCCTTTCTTTGAGGAAAAACCATGGATCATAACTAGCCGAGACTCAAACATGAGCCGAGATGCCCGAGGCGCTCGTGCGCCTGGGTACTGGCCGCTCGTAGGCCCATCCCTTTCTATCCTTTATTCTAACAATGATTGGAGCGGTTGTCAAAACCGTCGATGGGCCAATCCTTCAAACTCCTAGGCCTAGGCAGGCCGTGGAGGTGTCTTTGACCCATATCCCTCTTACTTGTAATGAGTCATGGCCCATCTAGAAAGGCGACATGTTCGGTGAGCTTTTCTAGGGAATGGATAGAGATTGCGTGCGCACTTCCCACGGTGGGACATTGTGGCAAATCATGGCAGGCGCGGAGATCTAGGCGGATGGTTGGTTTCCTCGCATCCGTCGCCCCTATAAAACCAAAGGGCTTGCCCCTAGGGTTCTATACCTTGCCTCCTTGCCTCCGTAGCTACGACCGCCGCCACCAATCGCCTAGGGTTTCTCGTCTCTGTATCCCCACCACCATTGAGCCCACATCCAACAGCCCCCACCTCCAATGGATCCGTGGTGCCGCTCTAACATTACCTTCCAGCATGGAAGGTCTCGTCCGTCGTGGTCTTCTCCGTGCGTGGACCTCGGCCGAGGTGTGGCTGCTGCCCAGCAAGGAGGATATGCTATCGCCGCCCGATGGCTATGTGGTGTCGTTCACCCACTTCCATGAGCATGGGTTTTGTGACCCCCGCCCACAGATTTCTCCAGGGGCTGCTGCACTACTACAAGATCGAGCTGTAGCACCTCAATCCCAACGGGATCCAGCATATGACGGCGTTCGTCGCCCTATGCAAGGGATTCCTAGGGTTCAGTCCCCACTTTGACCTATGGAGGCACTTCTTCGCCGTCACCCTCTAGAAGAAGAGGGAAAAGAGCGGCAGGAGCTGCACATGCCGATGGGGTGCACGGGCATCCACCTCTGGAACAATTAGGTCAGTGAGTACCCATCGATGCGGCTATCAATGTCTAACAAGGGGTGGCATTCGCAGTGGTTCTACCTCAAGAACGGCACCACCGCCTCCTGCCAGAGTTCTCCAGGCGCCTGATCGAAGAGGCCCGGGAGTCATAGAGGAAATGGGGTGTCCTGAACACTATAACACAACATACTTTTGCTGACACTTTCTATTGTAGGCAAAGGGCACCTTTGCCGACAGATAAGCTCCCGCGAAAAGTTTTGCCGACAGTTAACTGAATCCCCGACACTTTATGTGTTGGCAAATGATCTACCTACGCCGACAGTTGAAACCTTTGCCGACAGTTAACCCTTTGCCGACAGTTAAGACCTACGCCAACAATTAAGACCTTTCCCGACAGTTTATATGTTGGCGAAACCATTTCCAAGCATTTTATGAAACATGCCCTCGTCAGCAAGTAAACCGTTGGCAAAACTATATAGCAAATATAGATATCAATTCAATTTGAATGATTTGACAAATCCACTTTTGTTCATAGAGAAGGCATCACATTGAGCAAATTCACTTGATTTTATAGAAATAATATATTAAATATTCCATACATACACCAAATGGATATTGGAAGTCAAAGTGATGATCATAGTACACAAAGCCATACATATACAAGTCCAAGATATAGATGAGCCACTAGAAGACATATACTACAAGTCTTGTGCTAACTGATTATGGCTAAAGTTAAGAGATCAATAGAACATGTGTTTGGCCTACATGATAGCAGGTGCAGAACAAAAGAACAGAACAACAATTCATGTCTTCTTGCATCAATTCTAGGACACTTCAGAATACTCCTTTCCTTGATGCACAAATGTGGTGTGTTCAGCTGAGCTTGTTCTACAGTAGTGATATTTTATATTTCTCAGATGACTTGATGCTTCAATACATATGCAACATTATATTAGAAAGTTGTAACAGCTAGAATTCGAAATTTAAATTAACATATTTGTGGTGTAGAAATATTTCCCATCAAAGGGAATGGAGAATCCAATATTTCCGAAAACCCCACATGGACTTGCATTATTATCTAAACAATTCACCAGCCCTACTGCACCTCTAGGTGTTTTGAAAGCAATAATTTAGCATGACCTGGGTTGTCTCAACAACCAAGACTACCATTTCCATCTCAATAAGCTACTGATGACCTGCAGGTATTCTCATTTATCATTAGCAGCTCTAAACTTAAAATCAGCCCAACAGTATGTTCATTAAAATAAAAGCATTATTATAGAACATTGACACTTGCTATATCAAATGATACCAACAATATGTTTAGCTTTAGCTTTCAGAGCATATCAATTGCCTCCTTGTCCAGCTCCCGCCCCTGCTCCTTGCATGAAAGATTAGCTCATATTTTTTAGCCTGCATGTTTAGAAAAGTGATCAAAATGTGGACAAATAAGAAACTGTTGTAGTGAACCTATCTAGTGTTACTACATATCAATTAGCAGGTCCTCCGAACTCTACCTGCAAGAGAAGAAGATAACAAGGGCTGATGAAAAAGGCAAACTACTAACTGCGACACATTTTGTAGCATGCATTTGAGTTGTAAAGATAAATGCATGGTTCATAAATTCATATAGGTGATTACATGTATAATTACAAGCACCAGTTATCATTTAACCAAAGAAATTAAAAAGCTAAGAGATGCTTCAACACAGAAGCTAATCCAGGTTACACTAAATATTGAATTACAAGCATCTGTCATCACCTGGTAATCCAGATTTTTGAAGACATAGCTACATGGCCTTGTTGGTATACAGTGTGCTTCCTGATGGATTTAGAAAGCCTGCTGAAACCTAAAAAAAACATGGTGTGAGCATTCAGTTCCAATAACACTAATAAGAAATAAACAGACCAATTCTCTAAGTTCCATTACCTAGCAATCAGAAATGATCACAGTGCAAGTAGCTAATAACATAACAAAGGTCAATAAGAGCAGCTTGTATAGTTAAGCTTGCTATCTCCTTAAGCTCAGTATGCCAAAATATTGACAACACTTGTTTAAACACCACTAACAAGTGAGCAGCTGAATGATACAGTATGACAAATAATCAGGAAAATATGTATTCTAGTGCACATAATTAGAACTGTATGATACTTGTATCTAAAACTGTATGATAAATAATCAGTGCACATGATGAAGCTGCTTAGGGGCTTGGACCAAAGAACTGAAATACCTAGCATCCTGAGAACAAATGGGAGTGCCTGCAGCAAACACAAATATATTCAAATTTGACTATGAGGATGAAACGTTAAACGATAAGCAACTCAGTTTTGCTGTGGAAAACATGATGCATAACACAAGGGTAAATAAACATTATATTAAAGGGAAAGCTAACTCTCTCCATCCTCCATTTGCAGCCAAGTTAATTTGGATCCAGATGGACATGCGAAGACGACGCATACACAGTAAATCAGGTCTCTAAAAAAATTGCAGAGGAATTGGAATTACCAACATAAGATTTCAGGCAATCTAGATTCTACATTGTAGCAAAATGGAGTGCACATTCGTAGCAGTAGGAGCATAGTTGTTTGAACTAGAGCTGCAATGTGAAGGCTCAGGTTAGGGCAAATCGAAACCTAACTGAAGTTAGGAAAACACATGATCAGCAAGCAGGCAATAAACCGACGCTGAAACTTATATAGAAGCAAACAACATAGTAAGTATGAATAAGTGAGAATCCAAAATTTGGATCCAGATCGACATACGAAGATGGCACATACACAGTAAATCAGGTTTTTGAAAAAAAAAATGCAGAGGAATTGAAATTACCAACATAACATTTCAGGCAATCTAGACTCTACATTGCAGAAAAATGGAGTGCACATTCGTAGCAGTAGGAGCATAGTTGTTTGAACTGGAGCTGCAACATGAAGGCTTATGTTAGGGCAAATCGAAACCTAACTGAAGTTAGGAAAGCACATAATTAGCAGGCAATAAACCGAAGAATTACCATGAATAAAGGAAGAGGCACACATCAAACCGTTTATACTCTCACCTAAACCACAGGTCTTTGATAGGCTAAGATTGAAGATCAACCATATTTTCTGACCGCTAAGTGATCTCGGATGTAAAGCGGGTCATTCTCCTGCACCACATCTTGTAAGAGAAGCAAGCAACGGTTAGTAGCGCCTAAGCAAGATTTTAACGGAACAAGCATTTCATGCATAACACTTTTTTAGGGAAAAAACGTATAACAATAGAGCATTTAAAAATAACTTAGAACTGCATGGTGTTCTTGATGGAACCCAAGACTGTAGATGGCAACAATATATAAAAATTGGTTCACGGTTCATTCCCAAGGACATAAAATTGGAGCAGTACTTAGCTAAGAATGTAGAGCAAATAAATCAATTGTTGGCAAGCTACATCGTCGTAGGAGGAATGTTTAAGGGTCACTTGGCGTAGCATGTAAGTTGAGGTCAACTTCAAAATTGGGTTTTGGTACAGCATCTGATGGGACTCTGACTACTGCTCAAATGTTCCTATAGAACTGGTAAGCACACCACACCACAATTTGTCTGTAGCTTTAGCACAAATCTGAGGACGTATCTCACAACCTTGTTCTGGCATGTAATACTGAAGCTAAAAATATTAGAACCTGGCACACCTGATTTACATATGTTCAGCATGGTTCAACATTAGGGGCACAATTGAATTACACAATATAATGGAAGTGGAAGGTGGAAAACAGTCTCACCATTTATCCTTTTTCTTTTGTTGCGCCCTCTCATCCCCACTTCTACTCTGAGAGAGTAGCTATGCTAGCCAATGCCGCCCAATCACCTGCACAAAATGGAAAAGGTGGAGGGAGAGAGGATCTGGGGGAGGAGTTAGGAGACCGAGGAGGAGTGGAAGAGGGTGACGTACCGCCAGATTCAGTGGGCGAGGTAAGGCGCCACCGCCGCCGGCGATGACGAGGCCACGCACAGGCTTGGTCGGCCGGCCTGCGCCGGTCATGGCTCGCGATGCATCCGGCGTCATTGAGATGAGGCAGCTAGGGTTTCGTCGACCATAGTAGCACATGTGGATCGGTGGAAGGAGGCAGCGCCGGGTGGAACCCATGCCGGCAGCCACCGGCGGGCCCCAGGCGCGTCGCCAAGGAGGGGGCTAAAACATCCTCAATTTTCCTTGAAGGGAAAATCCACAGAATGAATTTTAATATGATAAAACCAAGAACCGATTCCATCATATTATCATATTTCAGTCGATGTCAAAGTCATACATCTTAAGATTACAAGAATACAAGATATTACATCACTGGGGAACACACCTATTACAGAGTTAATCTAGTGGAAGACTATCGAGTGAAGGCTCCACCTTCACGGGTCATCATCAGAGTTGGCGTAGTGCAGCGTAGATTCCATCTCCGAACCAAACTTGAGCGTAGGCACGAGAATGTCTTCATCAGGGTTTCCATTTTACGTGCCACCACAGCACCTCCACCCCAGCCTCCACCTCTACGAGGTTCACACCTAGGGCCACCTCCAATTACCATTTACCCGCCACAGGTATTCCATATCCAAGTGCCCAGGTAGCACCACATGGCAAGACTCGCCCCAGGCTCATCGTTATTCCAGCTCGGTCGACACAACCCTCACTCTCCACGCACCCAAGACACACGCAGCACGCTCACACACCACCAAGTCCGGCACCCATAGCCAAACCATTCCTAGGGGTTCACCACCAGCATCACATCCCCGATATAATGCGAAGTGGAGTTAATAATAAATATAGTGGTGTAATATGCAAGCAAGCAGGCAAGTAAGCATATATAAGCGAGCGAATGCAAGGCAGGGTGACATGGTAGAGTGGGTTGCATCAGGGTAATAATGGCTCAGGTAGTAGCATGCATCAAAGTACTAGCAAAGGAATAATTATAATACGCTAGCGATTCTAGATATTATGCAATGTCTAATAGGATTCTCTAAAGAGGGTGTTGACATGACACTGCGATGTCGAGGTAGTAGTGGTACAATTCTCCATTCGTTGGTGTTCCATTAGCGGGGTCACCTCCTCCTACGTTGACTCCATTCCGCATGATCCTTGTCGTCGTCCACGTTCTCTTGGTCCCATCGTCATTTACTCATGCCGAAGCGCTACACGCAAAACAAGAGAGCACTCAACACTCGAAAAGACGACAAGACGCAGGAAAATCCAATAACACCAGTGAGGCAATAAGAGATACACGGCTTAGCCCTCTTGGTGGTTGTCCGATTTCCTCGGGCCAAAGAATCACAAGTGGTGGTTTGCTAAGCACAAGCTTAAGTCATGGCCAAGCCAGTATGGCTTTAGGATAGATGGTTTAAGCCAAAGCTTATCCATAGCAACACCACGGCTCATGTCCTTCGATCCGGGCGTCATGGAAAGGACGAGAATCGGGGGATGGGCCCAATGAAGGTATAACGACAGGGTTCGGCTCTTATAGTCTTATCCCGTAAGTCACTATTGGATACAAGAAGCAGACAAGAACGAATAACACTATTGTGACTTGGCTCCAATGTACTTCGGCTCGTCCGCTATGGTAGAAAGCGGTAGCGCAAAGAGATTGGACATCAACGGTTCCCTTCGATCCACATGACTCAATAACGTTGGGAGCCGAGAAGAGGGTCGTTCAACATGGCAAAAGATGCGGGGGTTAGCTAGGCACATCCATGTCATGTTCTCAGACACATCTTCAAGAAAGATGGTCTTAGATGGCCGATCAGGTCGACATGCACGGGTCCGAGGTATGACATAGACCATAGCTTCGCTAACCCAAAGGGAATAGTCCGGTCTTTGATCCAATCGTCATGGGCAAGATGAAATCGGACAGAGAGGGCTAACGGTGCAACAAGAGCAAGAACAACAAGGGACAAGGTCTACTTCTTCCAACACTCGTGCCATGACAAAAGATGGGGCATTGGAAGGAAGCGACAAACACCAAGTGCGTAAACCACTCGTAGGGTACCTGACTTAGGTGCACTGGCACTAAGACATCTCTAGGGTTCTTAGCGGTGCGGTTGTCACCGCAAGAACCACAGAAATGCTATGGTCCAAATGGGTACAACCATACAAGAGCTTAAGCACGAAAGAGAGAAACACGAGATTCACATTCATTTTATCCACTTGCCATAGCCACGACGAGAATTGAATGAATGAAATCAAAAGGGCAATAAACACCAATCTAGCAAAAGGCTCAATCCACATCTTTACTAGATCGATGGGGGTTGAGAACCAAAGAGAGAGAAGAATGGAATCTATACTCTTTCGACCAACTTATCATGGAACGGATGAAGGTTGGAGAGAAGGGGTACAGTCCCACGACCCAAACCAACTCATAGGGCATCACGACCGTGCAACTAAATGGCATAATGCTATTCCCTTGGTTCGTAGCAGTGCGGTTGTCACCGCTTAGGTCCAAAGGAGTGCTATGGTCAAGGTGGTGCAATCATATAAGGTGGCTAGGATAAGCACAGGCGAAAAGAGGTAGAGCCCGATGGTCATGGCGAGAGGACTCGCGGCCATGAGCTTATCCTACATGAGTTGACATCCGTCTTCTACAATCATCATATCCCGACTCGTCCACTAAGTTAGGCCACAAAGGGCTCATTGTGTGCGGGTGATATCTGCACCAATGTTCAGTCCACAATGGCCAGGTCCTAGGGCCGAATTGGATTACTAATATTTGTAGTACGTCGGAGACAACTAAAAGAGAGGGAGCGAGTTATGCTCGCCATTACGGCCACGGTGGGGCGAACCCACTACCGAAATGGTCGAATGAGGTACGATCCCTCGACCGGCTTGAAGGCATGGTCCTTAGGCAAACAAGCACAACATAAGAACAAGAATCCCGACAACCCAACATAAGAGCTAAGACACGACCACACGAATGGAGTAGCACATATCCATAGCGAGAAAGGTAGATAGATAGACCTACATAAGGGCACGGTGTAGGCATTTATAGATAGGTAAAGATCGTGTAGAATAAGTGTATGAACGAGTGTAAGAATGAGCAAGGGAGGGCTTTTGTCGGCGTCGGGAATGGCATTTGACTGAGATTCAGCCTTGCGACGAATATGAGGATGGCCAGAGGCTGTTGTAACTTGTCCCAAAGGGCTGCGGCTTCATGTGGCCAGCTGCTGTAGGACACAGCTAGGGTTGGTGACGAGGGTATTTGGCCAAGGCGTCGGGGCCATTTGCAAGTCTAAAAGAGAGGCAGATCTCGGTCTCAAGTTTTGTGGCACGAACAGCAAGTGGGGACAAGTCCACCGCGTAGAGCTTGATTTTAGGAAAATGTGGGAACTAGTTTCACATTTTTCTGAGGTCGTATGAATTTGTTATGACTTTCCGAAGATTAAATCCATTTCTGAAAATAATTAAGGCTGATTTATTCAGGGCTGACACGTGTCACACTGTGATTGGTTCATGTGGCATGAAGGGACTTGGAGTGGTGTACTAGCTGGTGAAGTGGTCGGAGAGGTCGCCGCGGTGGTCGGAGAGATCACGGAGGTGGTCGAAGTGGTCGCCGAAGTGGTCGGAGAGATCGCGGAGGTGGTCGGAGTAGTCGCTGAAGTGGTTGGAGAGCTCGCCGAAGTGGTCGGAGAGCTCGCCGACGTGGTCGGTGAGATCGCCGAAGTGGTCGGCGAGATCGCGGAGGTGGTTGGAGTGGTCGCCGAAGTCCCCGACGCTGGCGCGGTCTTTTCTTCGGCATGACGTTAGCATGGCATCGTCAGAGCTAAACCACGGCTGATAGGTGGGCCCTCAGCACTGGTCACTGACATGTGGGTCCGGGGACAAATGGTGACTGACAGGTGAGGCGCGGTTCATGGTGAACCTGCCTGCATTGGTCCATAGACCGTAGAGCTGGTCTATGAAGGACTTGGTTCACTTACTCCTTCCCCAGGTTTGGTTCACGTGCACCAAGTGCTCGGACGTGTGGCCGGCGAGGGGAAAATCCCAATCCTCTTTCCCTGTCATGCTCTTGCTGGTGGTGAGCTCACCGGTGAGCCCCTCCAGCGGCGCGGGTGTGCAATTAATGTGGGCAAAAGCTTGGCCATGCCATAGCGGGTGTCTCGGTGAAGTTAACGTGGTGGTCGGACGGCTCCAGTTGGCTAGCCATGGTGAACGGCGGCGTGGGTTCATCGGCGTGCCTGGACAGGGCTACAGTGGCAGCAAGAGCCTAGTTGGAGGAGTGTGTGAGCTTCATGGTGCTTCTGCGACCATGGTAGGTGTGTTGAAGGAGCTCCTGGTGCTCCCAGTGGCTCCGGCCACGGTGGTGGGGGCAAAGCGGAGGCGGTGGCGCTCCGACGAGATGTGGTAAGGCAACGCAGGGCTCCAGTGGGCTTCATCCTCGGCTAAGGTGAGCACGGTGTGTCTCTCGTCATGGTGGAGCCAGTCAGGGTGTCAACGTCGCCTTTACCGCGACGTAGAAGACGCGGTGGTCTCGCCATGGTTGTGCCCTGGCCATGGTGAGCGCGAGCGTGCGTGCGATGCGTATGCATGGCATAAGTAGAGCGCTCGGCGCTGGCGTTCCCAAGCAGAAGGCTCGGCGTCGCCCCCTTTCTTCCCTTTGCTTCGTGTTTTTGTTTGGCTCAACAAGAGGGTCGTGGTGGTCCTTCTATGCTACTGATTGGCTAAGCCAGAGCAAGAGCTCATGCTCCGACGTGGTCTGTTCATGGCGTTCAAGAGGCCAAGAGTGGTCGTGCTGGTGTTCCCAAGCTGCTAGGGGTCGGTGAGGCCAGGCCTTGGGCTGGTGCGCATGTGGTGCGTGTGCAGCGTGTCTAGGAGCGGGAATGCTCTGCCTCTGCGTTCCCCAGGTGTGGGAACGCGGTGGAGTCCATGGCGAGTACGGCTAGCGTGGTGCGCGGCGAACGTTGTGGCTCACCGTAGGGCTCGTGGCGGTAGGATGGCGGTGCGGTGGTGAGGCGAGGCCATGATGAGGCGATGCAGTGCCATGCCGAGCAGCTACGTCGCTGTAGCCGATTGGGGCGGCACTCCTGGCTCTGGCGAGGTCCGGTTCCGCAGTGGCTTCCTTCTCCTCCTTGCTTCTTCCTCCTCCCTCTCTCTCAGCCTGACGCGGTGTGGTGCTGTGCCACCAGCGGCGGTGGCTATCGGGCTGAGGGTTAGGGCTCGCGACCGTTGGCTTTTATAGCCGAGCTCCAAGGGCTCCAATGGCGGACGGTGATCGGGCGGTGGTGATGCGTGCGGCGCATCCGACGGCCCGCGTGCGGTAGCATAGGCGCGGCGCAAGAGGGATTAGGGTCATGCGATGTGCATGACCCCGGGCCCACGTCTGCTCCGTGGTCGGCTCCCGGTCGCGGAAGGGGTTGGCGTGGGGAGGAAGATGATCCTGTTGCTGGGGTGGCTGACGCGTGGGGTCCGGTTTGTCAGCTTGTCCTGATGCGGCGGTGTGCGGTGCGTGATGGCTGACGGGCGGGTCCGGCTTGTCAGCGGCTTGTGCGTGTGCGGGCGGTGATGCTGGGCCGGCTGCGTGGGAGGCCTGCGAGCACTACTGAGCTTATGGCCATGCTAGGTCGACCGATTGACAGTTGGGCCATGCACCAGGAGAAGAGGATGGCGCGCGAGCTGGGCCAGCTCAGGGAGGCAGGCCGAGCAGGTTGCTGTGCTCTGTCTAGGCCAAAGGCACGTGCGGAGCTAGGAGGAGGGTTGGGCCAGTCGCACATCTTGGGCTGGCTGGTCATGTGCTTGGGCCAGATTGGCTTTCCTATTTTCTAAATAAACCAAGGCTCCTATATTGAATACATGTGTCACCAACTTGTACACCTCCTAGTGGGGTCCACTAGAGGGCAACTAGGGGTAGTGGGGTCCATGTCAAGGGTTGGCAATTCACGGGTATTGAGTTGATAAAGATAGTTGGTTGATTATAGAATTTAGGTCAAGGGGTTCATGAGAGATTCCAAAAGGAGTCAAAAGGATTCGCTACGGACTTGTGCTCTCCAACACAAAACACTAAACCAACAAAAGAACTCTGGCAACCTCCTACAAGTAATTCTATATGCATGCAACAATTTATTTATAAATTGTTCTTAGTTTTCCCTAGCATCTACATGCTTTACACATTGCACGAATTTTTTTTTAAAAGTTCGTATTTTTGTCTTATCCAAAAACCCGGTTTGTTACAGTCCACCCCCCTTACAAGAATCTCGTCCCCGAGATTAAGGTGTTGCTCAGTCGGTGATGAGGCGGGGTGCTGCCTTTGAAGTCCAAACTTTTGTCGTGGTGCTTCTTGATTGGGGTAGTTGTTCCATAGAACCCTGCAAAAGGAATTGTCGTCCTTTTGTTTTCTTCGATAACTCAATCTAAATTTGTATGGGGTGTCCAAGGATCTCTAGAGGTTTTGTCTAGTCATATGGCGGTCTTGGTTCATAGCCTGCTAGGTTAGCCAGGGTCCTGGAGTCACATGTAAATAAAATAGCTTCTATAACCTACACTCAGCTAATAGAATTCGCAAGAAGCACAAGAAACTCAACAACATAGGATCCAGGCAATCAGGCAGCATTACAACTCCTATATGCATAGTGTTGACTTGAGGTGACTCCTAAGCCTTCGAGTCTCACACATCTATCGTTCTAACGTGGGCGGAAAAAGTGGTATATTACCTAAGGTCAACTTTTCAGAAAAGGGAAGGTCAGTTAGCTTCAGAATTCAAGGCAGAGATGGGGAATCAAGTGTTAGTAGCTATGACTCCACTACAGATAGAATGTTTGGCTTCTAAACTAATGTTTGGTACTAAGGTTTCATCCTAAGGTCAAGTATGGCTCTGATACCAACTAAAACATCCTCAATTTTCCTTGAAGGGAAAATCCATAGAATGAATTTTAATATGATAAAACCAAGAACTGATTCCATCATATTATCATATTTCAGTCGATGTCAAAGTCATACATCTTAAGATTACAAGAATACAAGATATTACATCACTGGGGAACACACCTATTACAGAGTTAATCTAGTGGAAGACTATCGAGTGAAGGCTCCACCTTCACGGGTCATCATCAGAGTTGGCGTAGTGCAGCGTAGATTCCATCTCCGAACCAAACTTGAGCGTAGGCACGAGAATGTCTTCATCAGGGTTTCCATTTTACGTGCCACCATAGCACCTCCACCCCAGCCTCCACCTCTACGAGGTTCACACCTAGGGCCACCTCCAATTACCATTTACCCGCCACAGGTATTCCATATCCAAGTGCCCAGGTAGCACCACATGGCAAGACTCGCCCCAGGCTCATCGTTATTCCAGCTCGGTCGACACAACCCTCACTCTCCACGCACCCAAGACACACGCAACACGCTCACACACCACCAAGTCCGGCACCCATAGCCAAACCATTCCTAGGGGTTCACCACCAGCATCACATCCCTGATATAATGCGAAGTGGAGTTAATAATAAATATAGTGGTGTAATATGCAAGCAAGCAGGCAAGTAAGCATATATAAGCGAGCGAATGCGCAAGGCAGGGTGACATGGTAGAGTGGGTTGCATCAGGGTAATAATGGCTCAGGTAGTAGCATGCATCAAAGTACTAGCAAAGGAATAATTATAATACGCTAGCAGTTCTAGATATTATGCAATGTCTAATAGGATTCTCTAAAAGAGGGTGCTGACATGACACCTGCGATGTCGAGGTAGTAGTGGTACAATTCTCCATTCGTTGGTGTTCCATTAGCGGGGTCACCTCCTCCTACGTTGACTCCATTCCGCAGTCCTTGTCGTCATCCACGTTCTCTTGGTCCCATCGTCAGCTACTCCGCGAAGCGACACGCAAGGCAAGAGAGCACTCAACACTCGAAAAGACGACAAGACGCAGGAAAATCCAATAACACCAGTGAGGCAATAAGAGATACACGGCTTAGCCCTCTCGGTGGTTGTCCGATTTCCTCGGGCCAAAGAATCACAAGTGGTGGTTTGCTAAGCACAAGCTTAAGTCATGGCCAAGCCAGTATGGCTTTAGGATAGATGGTTTAAGCCAAAGCTTATCCATAGCAACACCACGGCTCATGTCCTTCGATCCGGGCGTCATGGAAAGGACGAGAATCGGGGGATGGGCCCAATGAAGGTATAACGACAGGGTTCGGCTCTTATAGTCTTATCCCGTAAGTCACTATTGGATACAAGAAGCAGACAAGAACGAATAACACTATTGTGACTTGGCTCCAATGTACTTCGGCTCGTCCGCTATGGTAGAAAGCGGTAGCGCAAAGAGATTGGACATCAACGGTTCCCTTCGATCCACATGACTCAATAACGTTGGGAGCCGAGAAGAGGGTCGTTCAACATGGCAAAAGATGCGGGGGTTAGCTAGGCACATCCATGTCATGTTCTCAGACACATCTTCAAGAAAGATGGTCTTAGATGGCCGATCAGGTCGACATGCACGGGTCCGAGGTATGACATAGACCATAGCTTCGCTAACCCAAAGGGAATAGTCCGGTCTTTGATCCAATCGTCATGGGCAAGATGAAATCGGACAGAGAGGGCTAACGGTGCAACAAGAGCAAGAACAACAAGGGACAAGGTCTACTTCTTCCAACACTCGTGCCATGACAAAAGATGGGGCATTGGAAGGAAGCGACAAACACCAAGTGCGTAAACCACTCGTAGGGTACCTGACTTAGGTGCACTGGCACTAAGACATCTCTAGGGTTCTTAGCGGTGCGGTTGTCACCGCAAGAACCACAGAAATGCTATGGTCCAAATGGGTACAACCATACAAGAGCTTAAGCATGAAAGAGAGAAACACGAGATTCACATTCATTTTATCCACTTGCCATAGCCACGACGAGAATTGAATGAATGAAATCAAAAGGGCAATAAACACCAATCTAGCAAAAGGCTCAATCCACATCTTTACTAGATCGATGGGGGTTGAGAACCAAAGAGAGAGAAGAATGGAATCTATACTCTTTCGACCAACTTATCATGGAACGGATGAAGGTTGGAGAGAAGGGGTACAGTCCCACGACCCAAACCAACTCATAGGGCATCACGACCGTGCAACTAAATGGCATAATGCTATTCCCTTGGTTCGTAGCAGTGCGGTTGTCACCGCTTAGGTCCAAAGGAGTGCTATGGTCAAGGTGGTGCAATCATATAAGGTGGCTAGGATAAGCACAGTCGAAAAGAGGTAGAGCCCGATGGTCATGGCGAGCAGAGGACTCATGACCATGAGCTTATCCTACATGAGTTGACATCCGTCTTCTACAATCATCATATCCCGACTCGTCCACTAAGTTAGGCCACAAAGGGCTCATTGTGTGCGGGTGATATCCGCACCAATGTTCAGTCCAGAATGGCCAGGTCCTAGGGCCGAATTGGATTACTAATATTTGTAGTACATCGAAGACAACTAAAAGCGAGGGAGCGAGTTATGCTCGCCATTACGGCCACGGTGGGGCGAACCCACTACCGAAATGGTCGAATGAGGTATTTATCCTCGACCGCTTGAAGGCACGGTCCTTAGGAAAACAAGCACAACATAAGAACAAGAATCCCGACAACCCAACATAAGAGCTAAGACACGACCACACCTAATGGAGTAGCACATATCCATAGCGAGAAAGGTAGATAGATAGACCTACATAAGGGCACGGTGTAGGCATTTATAGATAGGTAAAGATCGTGTAGAATAAGTGTATGAACGAGTGTAAGAATGAGCAAGGGAGGGCTTTTGTCGGCGTCGGGAATGGCATTTGACTGAGATTCACCTTTACGGCGAATATGAGGATGGCGGAGGGTGTTGTAACTTGTCCCAAAGGGTCATGGGCTTCATGTGGCCAGCTCAGTGGGACACAAACTAGGGTTGGTGACGAGGGTATTTGGCCAAGGCGTCGGGGCCATTTGCAAGTCTAAAAGAGAGGCAGATCTCGGTCTCGAGTTTTGCGGCACGAACAGCAAGTGGGGACAAGTCCAGCACGTAGAGCTTGATTTTAGAAAAATGTGGGAACTGGTTTCACATTTTTCTGAGGTCATATGAATTTGTTATGACTTTCCAAAGATTAAATCCATTTCTGAAAATAATGAAGGCTGATTTATTCAGGGCTGACACGTGTCACACTGTGATTGGTTCACGTGGCATGAAGGGACTTGGAGTGGTGTACTAGCTGGTGAAGTGGTTGGAGAGGTCACCGTGGTGGTCGGAGAGATCACGGAGGTGGTCGGAGTGGTCGCCGAAGTGGTCGGAGAGATCGTGGAGGTGGTCGGAGTGGTCGCCGAAGTGGTCGGAGAGCTCGCCGAAGTGGTCGGAGAGCTTGCCGACGTGGTCGGTGAGATCGCCGAAGTGGTTGGCGAGATCATGGATGTGGTTGGAGTGGTCGCCGAAGTCCCCGACGCTGGCGCGGTCTTTTGTTCGGCATGATGTCAGCATGGCGTCGTCAGAGCTAAACCGTGGCTGATAGGTGGGCCCTCAGCACTGGTCACTGACATGTGGGTCCGGGGACAAATGGTGACTGATAGGTGAGGCGCGGTTCATGGTGAACCTGCCTGCATTGGTCCATAGACCGCAGAGCCGGTCTATGAAGGACTTGGTCCACTTACTCCTTCCCATGGTTTGGTTCACGTGCACCAAGTGCTCGGACGTGTGGCCAGCGAGGGGAAAATCCCAATCCTCTTTCCTCGTCATGCTCCCGCCGGTGGTGAGCTCACCGGCGAGCCCCTCCAGCGGCGCGGGTGTGCAATTAATGTGGGCAAAAGCTTGGCCATGCCATAGCGAGTGTCCCGGTGAAGTTAACGTGGTGGTCGAACGGCTCCAGTTGGCTGGCCACGGTGAACGGCGGCGTGGGTTCGTCGGCGTGCCTGGACAGGGCTGCAGTGGCAGCGAGAGCCCAGTTGGAGGAGTGTGTGAGCTTCATGGTGCTTCTGCGACCATGGTAGGCGTGTTGAAGGAGCTCCTGGTGCTCCCAGTGGCTCCGGCCATGGTGGTGGGGCCAAAGCGGAGGCGGTGGCGCTCCGACGAGATGCGGTGCGGCAACGTAGGGCTCCAGTGGGCTTCATCCTCGGCTAAGGTGAGCACGGTGTGTCTCTCGTCATGGCGGAGCCAGTCAGGGTGTCAACGTCGCCTTTATCATGACATAGAAGACGCGGTGGTCTCGCCATGGTTGTGCTCTACCCATGGTGAGCGTGTGCGTGCGTGCGATGCGTATGCATGGCATAAGTAGAGCGCTCGACGCTAGCATTCCCAAGCAGAAGGCTCGGCATCGCCCCGTTTCTTCCCTTTGCTTCGTGTTTCCATATGGCTCAACAAGAGGGTCGTGGTGGTCCTTCTATGCTACCGGTTGGCTAAGCCAGAGCAAGAGCTCGTGCTCCGACGTGGTCCGTTCATGGCGTTCAAGAGGCTAGGAGTGGTCGTGTCGGTGTTCCCGAGCTGCTAGGGGTTGGTGAGGCTAGGCCTTGGGCTGGTGCACGTGTGGTGCATGTGCAACGTGTCTAGGAGCGGGAATGCTCTGCCTCTGTGTTCCCCAGGTGCGGGAACACGGTAGCGTCCATGGCGAGTACGGCTAGCGTGGTGAGCGGCAAACGATGTGGCTCACCGTAGGGCTCGTGGCAGTAGGATGGTGGTGCGGTGGTGAGGCGAGGCCATGATGAGGCGATGCAGTGCCGTGCCGAGCAGCTATGTCGCTGTAGCCGATTAGGGCGGCACTCCTGGCTCCGGCGAGGTCCGGTTCCGCGGTGGCTTCCTTCTCCTCCTTGCTTCTTCCTCCTCCCTCTCTCTCGGCCTGATGCGGTGTGGTGCTGTGCCACCAGCGCAGCGGCTATCGGGCTGAGGGTTAGGGCTCGTGGCCATTGGCTTTTATAGCCGAGCTCCAAGGGCTCCAATGGTGGACGGTGATCGGGCGGTGGTGATGCGTGCGGCGCATCCGACGGCCCGCGTGCGGTAGCATAGGCGCGGCGCAAGGGGGATTAGGGTCATGTGATGTGCATGACCTCGGGCCCGCGTTTGCTCCGTGGTTGGCTTCCGGTCGCGGAAGAGGTTGGCGTGGGGAGGAAGATGATCCTGTTGCTAGGGTGGCTGACGCGTGGGGTCCGGTTTGTCAGCTTGTCCTGATGCAGCGGCGTGCGGTGCGTGACAGCTGACGGGCGGGTCCAGCTTGTCAGCGGCTTGTGCGCGTGCGGGCGGTAATGCTAGGCCGGCTGCGTGGGAGGCCTGCGAGCGCTACTGAGCTTATGGCCATGCTGGGTCGGTCGGTTGACAGTTGGGCCGTGCGGCCAGGAGAAGAGGATGACGCGTGAGCTAGGCCAGCTCGGGGAGGCAGGGCGAGTAGGTTGCTGTGCTCCGTCTGGGCCGAAGGCATGTGCGGAGCCAAGAGGAGGGTTGGGCCGGTCGCGCATCTTGGGCTGGCTGGTCATGTGCTTGGGCCAGATTGGCTTTCCTATTTTCTAAATAAACCAAGGCTCCTATATTGAATACATGTGTCGCCAACTTGTACACCTCCTAGTGGGGTCCACTAGAGGTCAACTAGGGGTAGTGGGGTCCATGTCAAGGGTTGGCAATTCACGGTTATTGAGTTGATAAAGATAGTTGGTTGATTATAGAATTTAGGTCAAGGGGTTCATGAGAGATTCCAGAAGGAGTCAAAAGGATTCACTACGGACTTGTGCTCTCCAACACAAAACACTAAACCAACAAAAGAACTCCGGCAACCTCCTACAAGTAATTCTATATGCATGCAACAATTTATTTATAAATTGTTCTTAGTTTGCCCTAGCATCTACATGCTTTACACATTGCAGGAAATTTTTTTAAAAAGTTCGTATTTTTGGCTTCTCCAAAAACCTAGTTTGTTACAGGGGCGCTGTCGGCCGTGGTCGGGGCGGCCACCCTCCGCACTGGCACAACACCCGGTGGGGGCACCGTCGGCCCGCGAGGCCATGAGGTGTGAGGAGGGCATGGAGAAGGAGGAGGACGAGGAGGGCAGCCATCGCCGCGTCGAGGACCGGCACTGTCGAGGTGCGGTGGTGCCGCTGTGGCAGCGTCGGGAGAGCTTGGGAGGGAGAGAGAGCACTACGGGAAAGGAAGAGACGGAAAGAGGGAGAGAGGAGGGGAGGAGATATTTTTACCCAGCACGGGTACTCCTTGGCCGACACTTGCACAGTTGCCCTGTATAGGCTATGCCAACACTTTCTAAGTCTTCTAATTTTTGCCGACACTTTTTCTGCCAGCAGAGAAACACCGACAGATAATTTGTAGTCTTACAGTCTTATTGCCGATAGATGATTAGACATTAAAACGATATACAATTGCCAACACATAATATGTCATCCAAACCTGCCTTTTGCCAACACATAAGTGTAGGCAAATATGTGTCATGGTGTAGTGGAAGAAAGACAAGAAGAAGATCTGGGACCACCTCACCACCATCCGCATCCTGAAGGAGAGCAGCCTGAAGGGGTCAGGCATCATCAGGGCCTACCACGCGAGGCGGGTGGCACCACTGATGAAGCACGCGCTGCCGTTGTATGCAATGGCGCCTGAGGCATCATTCGATGGGACGGCGCTTGTCGAGGGTGCTCTCTCCCACTCTGAGGTTGTACATCGCATTAAGGAGGCAATGGAGCCTTCACGGGACGACATGGGCGCCCCCCTTGATTTTGTCTACCCGATGCTGGGACATCCTTCGATGCAGCCGGAACCAGGCCATGTCGTCTTTATAAGTTTCCCCTCCTCATGCCTCCTCTTTAATTGATTTCCCGACCTCTTTATACTAACCTTGAGAGGGGTAGGACCAGCCAAGGGACCTCATCCTCATGGATCACCCGACTCCGTTGCTGAGGGATTCATCCATGAGGGTGGCGAATCACGCCGAGGGCAAGTGGCAGAGGAAGGCAAAGAAGGACAAGAGGAGGAAGAAGCAGTGGAAGCTGCAGGCGTGGGAGCGAGGGAGGATACTAACAGCAATGATGATGATAATGATGGAGACGATGACGAGCTAGAGAATGAGGTTGTGCTAATAGGTATCAGTTCATCCTTGCAGGGGTTGGCGCCCTCCCTGTTCCATGGAGGAGAGGGCACGTCCGGGGAGCCGGCGAAGATGGGTCGTACTATCGGCCTACCCTAGGAGCCAATAGGGGTGGGCGGCTCTACCACCGCGCCTGAGGTGCCAGCATAGGACTCTGCCATCATGCCCCAAGATCCAAGGGGAGCGAGCCCCTCTACCCAGGAGCAGGGGGCAGGCTCGAAACGGCCTCGGCCCCACAAGTCGAAGCAAAGGTCGGGGGGTTTGCCCCCCAAACGTATCTGTCGTCCGACAACACCAAGGTGAGGTGTCAGCTCCTCTAATTTTCCCCATTTTGGTCGGATCTCATCGTGACTTATTCTTTTCGTTTCTTGCAGCATCGTGAGGTGGCGTAATCCCTTGGCGCTGGTGCCAAAGAAGAGCGTCGTCCTTCAAGCGAGGCGGTAGCCATCGGCTAGCGTCCCACCCATTTTTGGTAGGAGTGTCGTTGGTGTGACTGCATCACCGGCCGGTCAGGCGCCACCACGGGCGCCCGTGCCCTCGGTAGGACAAGCGGGCGCAGGGGGCTCAAGGGATGCCTTTGGAGGTCGTAGAGCAACCGGCGATGGAGGTGATACCGCTACCGACAACAGGGTAGACGGGGCTGCCGACCACGCTCATGGCGCCGGCCGTGGTGGGCACGACATAGCCGATCAAGACCCCACCAATGTAGGCGGCGGTCATGGCAGCTATGATAGGCGAGTCACAGCTGGGCGCTATCGTAGCAGCGCCTAAGGAAATGGCGCGACCCGCGCCATCGGATCCTAGGTGATGGCATATGGCATGGGCCGGACGGAGGGGGACATGGCTGAGGGGTGCCCAGAGGTCATGGTGGTGGCAGAGAGAACCAGCATGGAGTCATCCCTAGCCCTGACGTCGATAGGCAGTGAGTCACCCATGCGGGCGAGCCCCTACTCTAGTGGACAAATCCACAGGACCCGACATCACCGCTCTTCACCCTCGATGATGCCATAGAGAGCATGGACCGGGAGAGCCAAGATGTGGGGATCGCATCCGTGCTGGAAGCCTTGGACCACGCTAGGAGTGCCTTGCGCGACGTTGTTGTTCCCTCTAGTCGGGTATTCGCTCGATCCTGCTTCTCGCCTTTTTCCTTCCCTATATGTTTTCTTGTATCCTGACCATCATCTTCCTATAATCCCTTATCGCTCATAGCCGGGGAAAGTCTCAGTTCCTTCATGAGCAGAAGGAAAACTGGGACTACCTCATCGAGGAGGCATGGCTACGTGGGGAGGTGACTGCCCAGCTTGTTGCCACCCAGCAGAGGGTGGCTGAGCTGACTCCCCTTGCCGAGGAGTCGGACAGTCTCTGATAACAGGTGGCCGAGGCCCATCGGCATGTGGACGAGGCCGAGAGGGCATTCGAGGCCCTATCGGCGAGATCATGGAAGGATGATGAGGAGGCCACCAAGGTCAGGAGGGAGCAGGATGAGCTCCTCTAGAAAGACGCCAAGACCCACCGGCAGATCCTCGACCTTATGGCCGAGGTTGAGAACAAGCGGGAGCTAAAGCTAGAAGCTGAGGAGAAGCTCATGGACCTAGAGAAGAGGGTGAGTCTGGATGCCGCGGTGGTTGCTCGGCTGCGCAAGGAGCAGGATAAGATGGTCCAAACCGCAGAGAGGCTTCGCTCGGAGCATGGCACGGCTCATGAGGAGCGCGACCAGGCCCTCTGAGAGCACGATGACACACAGGAGAAGGTCAACTCCCTCTAGGCTGAGCTTGGAACCATGAGGACCTAGAGGCTGGAGGCCAAGAGCGTCTCTGCTGGGCTAGCCGTGGACCTCGCCGAGGCAAGGAAGAACCTTCAGGCAGAGAGCGACGAGCTCGTATCCTAAGCACCGCCCTCAGAGTGGTTTGCGACGACCTAGAGGTGGCACGGTCGGAGGGGACCAGTTCGCTCGTGGCCCATGCCATCGAGATCACGGCGCGGGTGCGCTAGCTCAAGAAGAACGCTCTTCGCGCTGAGGTCAACCAATCCTTCATGATTGCTCGTTCTCATTTTGGGGACAGCATCGACCTAGAGACGATGAGCCTCGGCTTCGCACCTGGCTATGAAGCCCATGAGCTAGAGGAGATGGAGGCGGCGGTGGCTCGCCTTTCGCAGGACCTAGCAGATAGGATAGAGAGCATAGTTCTCCTCCGGAGGGGTTAGTTAGTGAGATAGTTCAGGTAATCATTCATGCAACAAGCAGACAAGCTCTAACCCTTCTATACTATCGAACAAACTTATCATTTCGTTTCGTTTGATTGAATTTATTTTTCCTCCCTTTTTATGTGTGAAAAAGGGATTCATGTGTTCCAACCCTTCCGTTTGCTAAGACCGTAGGGCCCGAGGTGTAGGAAGGAAACTCTGATCACACTAGTAAGCAAGAGAGTCATCCCTAGCCCTAACGTCGATAGGTAGTGAGTCACCCACGCGGGGCGAGCCCCTACTCCGGTGGACAAATCCGTAGGACCTGACATCACCGCTCTTCACCCTCGATGATGCCGTAGAGAGCATGGAGCGGGAGAGCCTCGATGTGGGGATCGCATCCGTACTGGAAGCCTTGGACCATGCCAGGGGTGCCTTGCGCGACATTGTTGTTCCCTCTGTTTGAGTATTCGCTCGATCCTGCTTCTCGCCTTTTTCCTTCTCTATATGCTTTCTTGTATCCTGACCATCATCTTCCTGCAGTCCCTTATCGCTCGTAGTTGGGGGAAGTCTCAGTTCCTTCATGAGCAGAAGGAAAACTGGGACTGCCTCATCAAGGAGGCATGGCTATATGGGGAGGTGACTGCCCAGCTTGTTGCCACCCAGCAGAGGGTGGCTGAGCTGACTCCCCTTACCGAGGAGTCGGACAGTCTCCGGTCGCAGGTGGCCGAGACCTGTCGGCATGTGGACGAGGCCGAGAGGGCGTTTGAGGCCCTATCGGTGAGATCGCGGAAGGATGATGACGAGGCCACCAAGGTCAGGAGGGAGTAGGATGAGCTACTCTAGAAGGACGCCAAGACCCACCGGCAGATCCTCGACCTTCTGGCTGAGGTTGAGAATGAGCGGGAGCTAAAGCTGGAAGCTGAGGAGAAGCTCATGGACTTGGACAAGAGGGTGAGTCTGGATGCCACGGTGGTCGCCCAGCTACACAAGGAGCAGGATGAGCTGCTCCAAACCATGGAGAGGCTCTGCTCGGAGCATGGCACGACTCGCGAGGAGCGCGACCAGGCCCTCTGAGAGCGTGATGACACACAGTAGAAGGTTGGCTCCCTCTAGGCTAAGCTTGGAACCACGAGGACCCAGAGGCTAGAGGCCAAGAGCGTCTCTGCCGGGCTGGCCGCAGACCTCGCCGAGGCAAGGAAGAACCTTTAGGCAGAGAGCGACGAGCTCGTATCCTGAGCGCCGCCCTCAGAGTGGTCTGCGATGACCTAAAGGTGGCATAGTCAGAGGGGGCCAGTTCGCTCGTGGCCCATGCCGTCGAGATCACAGCACGGGTGCGCCAGCTCAAGAGGAACGCCCTTCGCGCTGAGGTCAACCAATCCTTCGTGATTGCTCATTCACATTTTGGGAACAGCATCGACCTAGAGACGATGAGCCTCGGCTTAGCGCCTGGCTATGAAGCCCACGAGCTAGAGGAGACGGAGGCGGCGGTGGCTCGCCTTTCGTAGGACCTAGCGGACAGGATAGAGAGCATAGTTCTCCTCCGGAGGGGTTAGTTAGTGAGATAGTTCAGGTAATCATTCATGCAACAAGCAGACAAGCTCTAACCCTTCTATACTATCGAACAAACTTATCATTTCGTTTCGTTTGATTGAATTTATTTTTCCTCCCTTTTTATGTGTGAAAAAGGGATTCATGTGTTCCAACCCTTCCGTTTGCTAAGACCGTAGGGCCCGAGGTGTAGGAAGGAAACTCTGATCACACTAGTAAGCAAGAGAGTCATCCCTAGCCCTAACGTCGATAGGTAGTGAGTCACCCACGCGGGGCGAGCCCCTACTCCGGTGGACAAATCCGTAGGACCTGACATCACCGCTCTTCACCCTCGATGATGCCGTAGAGAGCATGGAGCGGGAGAGCCTCGATGTGGGGATCGCATCCGTACTGGAAGCCTTGGACCATGCCAGGGGTGCCTTGCGCGACATTGTTGTTCCCTCTGTTTGAGTATTCGCTCGATCCTGCTTCTCGCCTTTTTCCTTCTCTATATGCTTTCTTGTATCCTAACCATCATCTTCCTGCAGTCCCTTATCGCTCGTAGTTGGGGGAAGTCTCAGTTCCTTCGTGAGTAGAAGGAAAACTGGGAATGCCTCATCGAGGAGGCATGGCTACACGGGGAGGTGACTGCCTAGCTTGTTGCCACCCAGCAGAGGGTGGCTGAGCTGACTCCCCTTGTCGAGGAGTCAGACAGTCTCCGGTCATAGGTGGTCGAGGCCTGTGGGCATGTGGATGAGGCCGAGAGGGCGTTTGAGGCCCTATCGGTGAGATCGCGGAAGGATGATGACGAGGCCACCAAGGTCAGGAGGGAGTAGGATGAGCTACTCTAGAAGGACGCCAAGACCCACCGGCAGATCCTCGACCTTCTGGCTGAGGTTGAGAATGAGCGGGAGCTAAAGCTGGAAGCTGAGGAGAAGCTCATGGACCTAGAGAAGAGGGTGAGTCTGGATGCCACGGTGGTCACCCAGCTACGCAAGGAGCAGGATGAGCTGCTCCAAACCATGGAGAGGCTCCGCTCGAAGCATGGCACGACTCGCGAGGAGCGCGACCAGGCCCTCTGAGAGTACGATGACACATAGTAGAAGGTCGGCTCCCTCTAGGCTAAGCTTGGAACCACGAGGACCCATGAGGCTAGAGGCCAAGAGTCTCTGCCGGGCTGGCCGAGACCTCGCCAAGGCAAGGAAGAACCTTTAGGCGGAGAGAGCGATGAGCTCAGTATCCTGGCGCCCGCCCTCGAGAGTGGTCTCGATGACCCTAAAGGTGGCACAGTCGGAGGGGACCAGTTCGCTTGCGGCCCATGCCGTCGAGATCACAGCACGGGTGCGCTAGCTCAAGAGGTACGCCCTTCACGCCGAGGTCAACCAATCCTTCATGATTGCTCATTCTCATTTTCGGAATAGCATCGACCTAGAGACAATGAGCCTCGGCTTAGCGCCTAGCTATGAAGCCCACGAGCTAGAGGAGATGGAGGCGGCGGTGGCTCGCCTTTTGTAGGACCTAGCGGACAGGATAGAGAGCATAGTTCTCCCCTGGAGGGGTTAGTTAGTGAGATAGTTCGGGTAATCAGTCATGCAACAAGCGGACAAGCTCTAACCCTTCTGTACTATCAAACAAACTTGTCATTTCGTTTTGTTTGATTGAATTTATTTTTCCTCCCTTTTTATGTGTGAAAAAGGGATTCATGCGTTCTGACCCTTCCGTTTGCTAAGACCAAAGGGCCTGAGGTGTAGGAAGGAAACTCTGATCACACTGGTAAGCAAGAGTGCCATAGCCACCGGGGCATAGGTTTCTCGTGGTTCTACCAGCCATGCTCAATCGTTTGTTTCCGCAAACCTTGCCACTTGGTTTTTAGTGTGAGGAAGGGGTTGGGTGCGGCGATCGTTGCAGAAAGGGTGTATATATGCCCTTATTAGCCCCCGAGTGAGACCCGACCCCTTGCCGTTGCTGGGGTCGGGTGTCATTGAAGATCGAGGAGAGGATAGCGAAACTAGTAGGAGAAAGCGTCTCTTGTTTTTGCACATGCCCCCTCCCTAGGATATGAGCTATTGTTCTGCGACCTCACGTTCGGTCTCCTAGCGAGTCCAACTTTCCTTGAGCCCCCGTGCATAGTAGGGGTCCGGTCGAGGGTCGGCTCATCTTTGCGATCGGTGCCTCGTCCTCGGTTTCAGCAACCGAAGGGGCTAAGCTAACAACACTTGCCTCGATGGCTCGAGTGTCGGTCTCGGTGAGCTCATGAACGGGCATATTCGAGTGGAATCTGGGTCTATCATCCACTGATGGGGTCAGCAGAGCCCTCATGTGGCATTCCACTACTCCTTAACCGGCCTCCCGGTAGATGCCCGAGCCATTTGATAGGCTTAGGTGGCCTGTTGGCCTCTCCTCGGTGGAGATTTTGTGGGCTTGGCTCGAGGTTAGAATCGAACGAGAAAGGTTGAGATGTCCTTGTCTGCTTCTGAGCGGGGTCGGGCAAGGCCGCTGGGGCTCATCTCGGTTTTTCTCCCCTGGCTCTGTTTGATGTGAGGCGGCCTCAAGCCCTTTGTGGGCCAGCCTTTGAACCTCGGCCAGTCGTCGCTCATATCGAATGAGATGACTGCCGCTTCATGACACAACGCGAAGCATTGTGATGCAGCAATTGCATATGCAATGCTTGGATGTATGGGATGAATGTACGAATGAATGTATGAATGAATGTATGAATGCATGCATGAGAATGGATGAATGAATTATCATGTGATGGAAAGGAAAAAGTGGGGGTCGGTAAAGTTACCTCGATGGCTCAAGTGACGGGTTCGGGGAGCTCTTACCGGATATGTCCGGGTGGGGTCCGGGTCTGACATCCATGACGAAGCCATCGTAACTTGCATGAGGCATCCCATGACTCCCTATCCATCTCTCGGCAGCGGCCCAAGCCATTTGATCGACCTAGGTGACCTGCCGGCCTCTCCTCGATGGAGATTTTGTAGGTGGGCCCCTCCAAACCCTTCCCAAGAAGGTGGAGGCCAAAGCTCAGGGTGCGGGGACAAAGACTCTAATCATGTTGGTGAGCAAAGATATCGTAGCCGTCGGGGCGTAGGTTTCTCATAGTCCGACTAGTTTTACTCAGTACTTGTGTCTACACAGCCTGCCTCTAGTTCTTTAACGTGAGGAGGGGTCGAGCATAGAGAATGTCTAGCAAATAGACACTCTTGCTGGGGTCGGAGGCTCGGTAGCAAATTTAATGCGCATAAAGTAATGGTGACCTGTCTCTCGGCAGCGGCCTTGAGTCGTTCGATCGACTTGGGTACAGGATTTACCTTGATGGTACGAGTGATGGGTTCGAGGAGCTTTTACCATCGTTCATGACGGGGTCGGCATAGCCCACGTGGGTCATTCTGCTACTCCCTACCCATTTCTCGGTAGCGGTCGAGCCGTCTGATCGACTTGCGTTGCCCTGCTAGGACAGGACTTACCTATGGAGATAGAGGATGAGAACATCCCGCGCAACAATTTAGTTAAGCAGATAAGCCAGGCAGCGAACTTGTACTAAGTGGACGAGCTCTTAAATTTTGTTATAGCAAAATAGCTTTTCAGCCCTTCTCCCCTTTTTGTATAAAAAGGTTAGTGCATTCCGACCCTTTCCATCATTAAGGTCGTAAAGCTCGGGGCATGGGCGAGAAAATTTTGATCATGCTGGTGAGCAAAGACACCATAGTCGCCGAGGCATAGGTCTCTCGCAGTCCGACCAGTTATACTTAGAGTTTATTCCTGCAACCCTAGCTCCTAGGTCTTAACATGAAACGGGGGCGGCCACAGAGAATGTTTGCTAGGCGGACAGACTCTTAAACGCGTACCGGCTCTTTCCGTGGCTAAGGCCAAAAAGCTTGGGATGCGAAAAAAAACTTTGATTACGATGTTGAGCAAAGACATCGTAGCCCCAAGCGTGGGTTTCTCGTAGTTCGACCAGTTTTACTCAGATTTGTTTCCGTAAACTTCACTTTTGGGTCTTAATCGTGAGAGAGGGTTGGATGTAATGACTGTCTACCGATATGCACACTCTTATTAGCCCCCGAGTGAGGCCCGACCCCCCCGTTGCTAGGGTCGGGTGTCACTAAAGGTCGGGGAGTTTGATAGCAAAACTAATAACAGAAAGTGTGCGTTTATTAAGGGTAAAAGCGATGTAGCGGCATGATGTTCCAGGCATTGGCGAAGACCTCACCGTCGATGGTCTTGAGCTTGTAGGTGCCTGGTCGAGCACCTCCGCGAAGATGTACGGTCCCTCCCATGGCGGGAAAGAGCTTGTGGCGATCCTTGCTGCTCCCTCCTATGACTAGGTCTCCGACGTTGAAGGCCTAACCCCACACTCGACGGCCGTGGTACCATCACAACACCCGCTGGTACTTGGCCGAGCGAAGGAGGGCAACATCGCGCGCTTCATCTAGCTAGTCCATGGCGTCCTCGAGGGATGCCTCGGCTCCCTATTCGTCGTATGCCCTGACCCTTGGCACTCCATAGTCGAGGTCGGTCGAGAGGATGACCTCGGAACCATAGACCATGAAGAATGGCATGTAGCTAGTGGCCCAACAAGGGGTCGTCCTCAGGCTCCAGAGCACCACGGGAAGCTCCACGACCCATCATCCACCAAACTTGTTCAACTAGTTGAAGATCCTAGGTTTGAGGCCCTATAAGACCATGCCATTCATGCGCTCGACCACGGTGGCCCAATCGACCCGGATGTGGTATTCATCGCAGAATCAGAGGAACTTCTTTTTGGTGAACTGCATACCATTGTCCATAATGATGGAGTTTGGGACTCCAAAGCGATGGATGATGTCGAGGAAGAACAGTACGGCTTTTGCTCGGACTTGATCATGGAGATCGGCCGAGCCTCTATCCACTTTGTAAACTTGTCTATGGTGACAAAGCAAGTGGGTGTAGCCCCGGCGCCCTTCTAAGAGGTCCGACCAGATTGAGCTCCTAGACCATGAATGGCCACGTGATAGGGATCGTCTTGAGCGCTTGGGCCGGTAGGTGAGTCTGTCGAGTGTAGTACTGACACCCTTCGCAGATGCGCACAATCCGCTCAGTGTCGGTTACCACGGTTGGCCAGTAGAAGCCTTATCGAATGCGTTTCCGACCAGGGTTCTAGGCGCGGCATGGTGACCATAGACCCCATCGTGGATATCGCTCAGCAAACACTTCCTCTGATCGATGGGGATGCAATGTTGTAGGATCTCGGTGTGGCTTCTCTTGTAGAGTTCACCCTCAACCAAAACAAAGGACTTGGCGCGATGCGTGAGCCATCGAGCCTCTGTCTTGTCTATTGGCAGCGCCTCACGAAGGAGGTAGTCGAGGTAGAGTGTCCTCCAGTTGACCAGAGGGTCAGGCCCTATCGCTGGATCCTCTTTGAGCTCCATGACTTTAGGATCGGATAGAGCTGATGGTTGGTCAGCCCTCGAGCCCTAGGCGGGCGACCCATCATCAGCTTGTTTCGACCCCTCATAGCGAACTGAGGGCTTGTGCTAATTGCTGGTGAAGATGCCCATTGGCACTAGTTCTCTGCCAAACGTCGCCTTCACCAGCGCATTGGCCGCCTCATTGAGATGCCTCGGGATGTGATTGAGCTCGAGGCCATCGAACTTGTCCTCTAGCTGGCGGACTTCTTAGTAGTATGCAACCATCTTGGCATCGTGGTAGCTTGACTCCTTCATGACTCCTTCATGACTTGGTTCATCACGTTGAGGCATCGGATGCCCAACTCGAGGGCGATCTTGAAACAAAATGAGCTATTCGCCTCATGCTGTAGCACCTTTCTTCATCGGAGATCGAAACTAGCCTCATGCTGGTTTCGATGTTCCGATCTTTGGTCACATTTGGACCTCGGTCCACTCTGCGACAAAATTAGCCAACACCTGGGATTTGATGGCCGTCCAGGAGGCATACATAATGCCCTGATCCATCAGCTCGAGTGCCCACTTCGTGATTCTTCCTGTGGCATCCTGATTTTGGACAACCTCACCAAGGGGGAAGGACGTCACGACTATCACCGGATGTGACTCGAAGTAGTGGTGTAGCTTCCTCTTGGTGATGAGGATGGCGTATAGGAGCTTCTAGATTTGGGGGTAGCGGGTCTTAGAGTCGGATAGGACCTCGCTAATGAAGTACATGGAGCGCTGTACTTTGAGGGCATGCCCCTCTTCTTCTCGCTCCACTACCATGGCGGTGCTGACCACTTGCGTGGTGGCCGCAATGTAGAGCAGAAGGGGTTCTCCATCAGTCGGAGGAACCAGGATCGGGGCCTTCGTCAGAAGTTGCTTGACCATGTCAAGTGCCTCCTGGGCCTCGAACGTCCATTCAAAGTGGCCAGCCTTCTTCAGAAGTCAATAAAGGGGGAGACCTCATTCACCGAGGCACGAGATGAAGCGGCTGAGTGTGGCGAGGCACCCTATAACTCACTATACCCCCTTCATGTTCTGAATCAGGCCATCCTTGTGATGGTTGAGATCTTCTTTGGGTTGGCTTCGATGTCACGCTCGAAGACGATGAAACCAAGCAGCATACCCCTCGAGACCCCGAAAATGCACTTCTCGGGATTGAGCTTGATGCCATTTGCTTGGAATTTTGCGAAGGTCTGCTCAAGGTCAGCTATGAGCTAGTCAGCCCATTTGGACTTGACCATAATGTCATCTACGTAGGCCTCAATGGTCCACCCGATGAGGTCTCCGAAACACTTGAGCATACAATGCTGGTATGTAGCCCTAGCGTTCTTTAGACAGAACGGCATTATGATGTAGCAGAACGATCTAAAGGGGGTGATGAAAGATGTCGCGAGCTAGTCGGACTCTTTTATCATGATCTGATGGTACCCAGAGTATGCATCAAGGAAGCAAAGGGTTTCGCACCCTGAGGTAGAGTCGATTATTTGGTCTATGTGCGGCAAAGGAAACGGATCCTTTGGGCATGCTTTTGTGGAGACCCGTGTACTCAACACACATCCTCCATTTCCCACTCTTCTTTTGTACAAGAACGGGATTGGCTTACCACTCGGGGTGGAACACTTCCTTGATGAACCCGGCCGCCAAAAGCTTCACGATCTCCTCACCGATGGTCCTGCGTTTCCCCTCATCGAAGTGACGTAGGCGTTGCTTCACCGGCTTGGAGCTTGGGCGGATCTTCAAGGCTTGCTTGGGGACTTCCCTTGGAATGCCTAGCATGTCTACGAGTTTCCATGCAAAGATATCTCTGTTGGCGTGGAGGAAGCCGACGAGCGCGCTTTTCTATTTGGAGGAAAAAGTGGTGCCAATGCGCACCACTTTGCCCTCGGGGTTGCCGGGATCTATGAGGACCTCCTTGGTGCCCTCTACTGGCTCGAAAGACCCGGCCGACCGCTTGGGGTTGGGTGCTTCTTCGGCGACCTCCCTCCTGATGGCTGCAAGCTCTTCGGAGGCGACGATTGCCGTGGCGTGATCGCAGCACTCGACTTCGCACTCGTAGGCACGCTGGAAGGAGGTGCCGATGGTGATGATCCCACCTGGGCCTGGCATCTTTAGCTTTAGGTAGGTGTAGTTGGGGACGTCCATGAACTTCGCGTAGTATGGTCGTCCCAGGATAGCGTGGTAGGTTCCATGGAACCCAACCACTTCGAAGGTGATGGTCTCCGTCCTATAGTTGGACGAACCCCCAAAGATGACGAGCAGATCGATCTGCCCAAGTGGCATGGCCTGCTTTCCAGGCACGATGCCATGGAAAGGCACTCCGGTCAGTCGGATGCGCGCTCAGTCGATGCCCATAGCGTCGAGCGTCTCGATGTACATGACGTTGAGGCTGCTGCCTCCATCCATCAGTGCCTTGGTGAGCCGCTTCGTGCCGACGATCGGGTCGACCACGAAGATGCCATTGCAAGGATCTGCCAGGCTGCAGGGATGCCATTGCGTGGAACTGTCGGGGCGTGATCGCGTCGAGGCTCCGTGTGGCCGCCGGGGTGCTGTGGCCATCAGCCCGTTAGGGCTCCATGGCCGCCTTAGCAAGGCTTCAAGCGGACAAAGTTGGAGCCTTGGAGGGCTCAGGTGCAAGTGGATGAGGCCTCGTGACTCCGAGTCCAAGCTAGGAGATAAGGCTGAGAAATTAAACAAGAGAAAAAAATAAAAAGAAAGAAGAGAAAAAAAGAAAAAGGAAGAAGAGAAAAAAAGAAAAAAGAAAGAAAATAAAAAGATAGGGTATTATGGATATTTTACAATTTTTAACTACCATAAGCAGTTGTTTAACCAAATGTTTCACCAAAACAGCTTCATCTCCATCACTGGAGCTGCTGGTGGAGCTAAAGTAAAAAAACTGCTTCATTGGTGAAATTCCTCATTGATTAATTATGTGCTTTTGATCTCCATTTTAACAAAAATTGCAGGATGAAGTGTTTATAAACTATGTAAATTCACTGGTATGCAGTATGCTCCGTTACATTTGTTGATTCTTTGATGCTATAATTGGAAGTGGAAGTGAAAATGTGCGCCTCTGGCCCTTCGTGTTCGTAAGAGAGTCCATACGCTATGGCATAGATGCAATTGATTACTTAAGTAGAAGAAAATATATTGAGTCAAAATTATTTATATATATGTTTTTTAGCATAATTTCGAGTGCAATAAAAATATAATGATGTAAATGAAAAATTGTTTCTTTCAAAATAAAACAACATGTAGATGTCAAAATTTTGGATGATGCTATACCTTCCCTCCTGTTGAACGCACTGTGCTAATGTAGGGCTAATATACGACACGCTATCTGGCATAGACAACATTATGTGGGCTAGATTAGCAAAAGGTCAGTTAAGTTAGAAAGTTCAAGCCTAAAGTTTCAGGAAAAGTCCACATTACCTCCCTCAACTTTTACGAAAGTTTATTTTTCCTCTCTGAACTCTAAAACCGGGTAAACCACCTCTCGGAACTTTTAAAACCGTTCGTTTTACCTCCCTGACCGATTATAAGCGGTTTTCAAAGACGGTTTTGTCTTTTTCTTTTTTATTTATTTTGGCCAAATTTTATAAAAATCATAGTAAACACAGAAAAAAATATAAAATGGAAAATCCAATTTTGTTGGACTTCATATGAGTAGATCTACATAGTGAATATATAATATGGTATGCTTTAGTATAACTTTTTTGCTATAACTTTAGATCTATGTTTTTTATAATTAATTTATAGTTGCAGTTTCTATGGTCCAATTGTGATGAAATTTTTATGGTGGGATAATTATTGTATGCTTGAATTGTAGTAAAAATTTTATACTCATTGGATCATGTGTAACTTAGATCTATGCCAAGGCGGGTTTCCTGCTGCCATTTTTAGTAGAAAAATAAATAAAAGAAATGTTTCAGGTTGGACAGAGGCCGAGCCGATATTTTCTAGACAATGACATTTCGATCCAAACTCTGTCCAATAAGGTTCACGGGCTATGCCAAACTCGGCAGGTTTGGGCCAAGTTGATGCTAGGCTGGTCCAAATTTACTCAAGTCTAATTGCCCTGAAGTAGATTCGTGTCACATGGAATCGTATCATACAAATATTAAATAATTTCGCTAAAATTTTAAAGTGTGAACGTTGGGTTATGGATAGGATGAATTAGGTAAGGGATCGGTTTAAACCCATTAGACTAATTTCTATAGACTAGCTACCCTACTCGGCTTTGACAAAATTTGAGAAAAATAGGCTCCAATAGCGTCGTCAACCCAATCTCCTATTTTTGTCGTTCGGTAGAAGAAGCAATTAGGCTTCCCTTTGCCATCCCATCCCTCGATTGTGTTCATCCCCAAATCGGTGTCTCCATTTCAAACCGGCGGTGCAATTTACCTCACCTTTTGTTGCCAATGGCGTGGAATAAGGAGATAAGAGACAACGGATAAAGTGCGCGACCATCTTTTTGGACACCAACGAGGGCACCAATCTAGATTTGTTGGTAGCGGTGTGCAGGGATGGAGCTCTATATCTCAAATTAAAGTTTTTTGGCTTTTCTAGCTACAAGTTATATATCTAGAAAAGTTAAAACAACATGTAATTTAGAATGGTGATACTTGATAGTAATAACTAGCAATAAGCTAGTATTAACTAGCACCATGTGCCCTGTGTTGCATTGATTCTGTTATAAAACATGTTGCCAGTGGTTAGGACCTTTCCATCTCCGTCTCTTAGGATCAACATAATAGATGAAAGTAGAACACATCGACATAAGATAGGGAGACTATTCTTTATTTCTCTAAATATTGGTAATTACAACATAGAGCTCCCACATATATATAGTCCTGCTAAGGTCTAAGAGTTTAGTAAGAACCCACATACAAACGGACTAGGATTAGAATTCCTCCTTCTCTTTTCCTGCTAGAATAAAGTCCGTATGTTTTACAACACTCCCTCTTGAGCGATTACCATGATATGCACATGCCTCGTTAAAAACTCCATCCGAAAACCCAATAGGAAAAACCAGTTCTTGGAAAAAAGACTACATCGCATTCGTTAATTGCATTGCACATGTTGTCTCATTAAAAATCTTGTGAGAAACCTTCAAATAAAAACTCACATAGGAAAAAAGAGTACAACATTTAACCTTCTTGGTCATGTATTCTTCAAGTTATTCTATTCTTCATGAACAGATATTGATCTTCATGGTCTATGTATAAACTTCAATGTTTTGGCAAATATGATCTACTTGATATTTGTAATTTTAGTGGTTTACCTTCAAGGTAGATTTAATCAAATATGCTCCCCCTCATAAAGCCATAGTTTGAACTTCATTGTTCAAATCTCACTTTTCATAATTGTGTGATTAACTAATGGTATGCAGTACCATAATACTATATCTTTCAAAAGATGGCTCCCAATTCTTCTATGAATTATAATATGAGTATAAACAAGAGCAATATGCTTCATGCATAATGACCACTTATTAGTTGTGCAAAACAAATAAAATTTATCCTTCAGGGTAATAAATCCTTTTAGAGGATTATGGGGTAAATAATTTACAATATTCAATATTTTCTAGATAGTATATCAAACTTATACTAGAGTTTGAATACTTATAATTCTTTCTTAGTGGATTTTCAAATTATATGTTCTACAAATCTTCGAGATTTTGATTATACCACTAAATAATAAATCCAGTCTTGTATTTGGTATTTAGGGGATAATTTAATTGCCAAAGTCATCATTATTCTTATACCTTCTATGGTATTTAGATGATATAAACACTTCATTGCAAGCTTTACAATATACACTTTTTGAGTGTTTGTATTGCACCTTCATGGTGTTTAGGGTTCCTCATTTTCCTTCTCTTAGGTCTATATTCACTTCAGGGATTACTAGTGTTTATTCAAGAATCGACTGGTAAATTCTTCATGGATTAACTCCTTCGAGGATGTTTTTATTTTTGGTGAATAACATTTCTCTTCTATGAGATATATTCTCTACTACATGAGAGACTATCATGTGATATACACAATGAGATAGTGTTATTCACTACTAAGTCATTCGATGACTATTCCTTCTAGGACATGCTCTTCTTGAGACTTAAATATTAATACAGGAATATATATTCTACCTTAGACTTCTTAATAATTAGTATTAGATTTAATTTTCATATGTTGCGATTTCTATTCTTCAGGAACTATATAGATTTTTATAATCCACTTACTAACTGCATATTTCATATTCATTCATTTCATTTGCCAGAGATATAGTAGAACATTTATTTCTTCTTAGTAGAAGATTCAACCTCAATTGCTTCCTTTATTGACCCGATATAGTCACTACAAGCGACATTGCCATGGACTTTGTTTTCCGGATCCGGATTCTCGTAAGAGAAACATTTTCAATTATAGAGGTAGCGTTGTTAACAACTATTATTTTCTCCCAATATTCTCATAATGTTAAATTATTCTATCTCTTTGTCATTTCCCAAACAAGAGATAATTTATTGTTTTGCGTACCCAACACTAATGATGTGCGCGCTTAGTGTGTTGGATTTCATCTTCATGATGATCCTTTTCATGAGGTGCTTAACCTTCTTCATGAGGTGTTCTCTTCATGAGAATGGATGATTTTCATTTTATTTCTATTGAGCAAGTATACACTAAACTAGAATCCACAGGCGTCCCATAGATTTTAGCTTGATAGTATATAACATTTAGTTTACTACTAGTAAACACAACTTTTGGTTTATAACTTCAAGTTACTCCTCTCATTTTCAAAAATATCTGGCATATGCTCCGCTTCATGCTTCACAAGAGCATTAGTCAAACTATTGTTTGATTTAGTGCGTGATACTATTCCTGCTTCAAGCTTCAAGGAATATTTTTCTCTTAAGACCATTTTCCTTCTTATGGAAACAATATTTAGCATTCAACATAGGCTTTCTCTCCCCCTAATGCTAATATTAAATCTTTAATAGCATACTTCAAAAGATATCCCCTATCATGGGCTTAAAATAATTCAAATTCATGTATCTCCAACTATAAGTGGAGGTCCATTCATGTATGCTATGATGTAGTTTTATGGAAAATATTCGCACACATATATTTTAACACGAGGGTTATTATTCACTAAATACAGCGAGCTAGAATACATAAAGTGCACTTAAGAATGTTCAACATTCCTACAAACTCAGGGATGTTCTCTCCCTAATTTGCACATATCATGATTTAGAAAACTATTTCATTATCTAGCTTCTTTATTGTTTAGAAAAAATGAACCAATTACTCATACATAAAAAATGGGCCATATACTTCAAATGTATAAAATACGCAACGTTCAAAATCACATGGAATTTTTTCTAAAATTTTCTAATTGCCATTAATACAAAATTCCCGAAATGCCTTTTCTTCAAAAACCCTAAATCATCTAAGTGTATTATCCACCATATTAATTCCATAATTATTCATCCCATCAATTGGGTCACTTCTCCATTTAGCTAATTTCATATTAACCGACTCCCTTTGATCTTAGGCTACTTGGCAATAGACCAATGTATTGCTTATGCATGCAACACATTGAAAGTAAAATATTTCTTAGTTCAATGAAAACTAGCGTGCTAGCTAGCCAATTTAATTATGAGGGAAAAGGTAGTAGCTACAAGCTACGAATATAGCTTCTATGCTAATACTCATACAGGAGTGGAGAAGTTACAGCTCAACGAGAGCACAACATAGTGATACACATTCATGTGTAATGTGGAATGTTGGTATTCAATCTAATGTAATAGATAACAACGAAATGCAAAGCTACAAGCTTGCTTGCAATTCATACAATGTAGAGAAAGTTAACTCGACCGAAGAAGACGCGGTTAGGACTTCAAGTCCTAATGCATGCACTTAAAGATAGATTTAGGAAGGCTATGCCTATTAAATATATATTACCCACATTTTCTTTTGCCTTTACCCAAAATTGCTCCCCCTTTTCATACCATAATTACTTCAAGTAGTAATAAGCTTCATGTATCTATGAATAATCATTTCAGATGTTCCATAGAATTCAATCATACTTCTAGTATTCAATGTTTCTGGCATGAAATTCACATATTTAGTGTACTATTCAGTGTAACAGATTCAGGGTAGGACATAAACTTCTAGTTTCTGGGTTGAAGTATTAAATACTTGGTTTATGGATTATACTATTTATTGGCTAAATTAATACCTCTAAGATCGCTTTATATGTCAGTATAGTCCAATTGTTCATGTGCGTCTAGGAAATTCAATTTCAAATCTACCTACTTGGTAATAGTGCACAAAGAACGATAGCCTTCATGGTTAATTGAGGCTTCTTTGTGGATAAATTAATACAAAATTTATTTAGATAGGCAATAGGCAATTGTTTATATGTAAAACATAATTCATTCCATACAAGATTAACATATATTATTGTAAGTAAAAAATGCAACTAAGAATATTAAATGATTTACATTAGTCTTCAAGCCAATAGATTAACCCATTAACTTTTCTATGAGTATACGAGAACCACTTAATTTAATGGGAATTAAAACTTAATGCACCATCACTACTAGTACTTCAGGATAGTAATTTCAAAGACAAAACAAATATGTAAGCACATGATCCAAGTTCATCTTCAAGAAAGACCTTTAAATATTCTACTTCTTATCTATTCTTACATGTCTTAGCTTCTATGCTTTGACATTTAGCAGCTTCATGCATGCTCTACTTTATAGTTGTGATATGTAATCAGTGTAATAATAATCCTTCTAAAAGTACAACATATGCAAGTCATATATCCTGATTCATAATATTGTCCAAAAATTCTAACTCAATTTCTACTTGATATTGAGTAATTATAGATAATAAATTTGAATACTTCTAGTACTTCAATGCTCTTGGTCTTTCTATTTCAAGAAATATTTCTTCTAAAATTAGACAAAGTCTTATTTACTATCTCCTCTTCTATGATTTTTAATCACAAAGCTTCAACCTTATTGTATTTGTTTATAGAGCAGCATTATATCCCATATGGTCATATAGCTTGAAAATTCAATTTTTAATATTTCTGGCATTATGCAATCATAATGTAGGATATCTTCTAAAATTTCTCATTTAGGGAGTCCCATAAGACCTTTAGGATTTAGCATGGCCACATACTCATTTTTTGAGAGTAATGTCAGGAATTACAATGCTTAAGATCCACCCCACTTCAGTGGATAGTAGAATATCCTGCTAGGATTTAACAAGACAATGCTATATTATTCTGCCATTCACGGTAAGTCCAGGATATTTCTTTTTCATGAAGGTATGCATATATTATTATAACTAAATCATGTGCATATAGGTTTACTACGTGTAAACAAGTAGCAATGTGCAAAAATACTGTGGATAGTTATACAAAATATTCTTGGAAGCGTCCTAGCATTTTTTAGATTATGGTATATGTGAATTTTTAGAATTAATAGCAACTTATTCATTCATCCCAAAAATTCATTATGCTAGGAAAAACAAATATGAGCCTCTCAAAGGTGATAAGTCTAAAGTCTGCAGGATTTAGAGAACTCATATACTTTATACCATGTTTCTAGTATAATCATTCATGATTTTATTCTTTCAATTACATGATATATTCATAATGTGTGATAAATAAATGCATTCAAATGAGCATAAAAAATATCAGCACACGTCCATTACACATGAACATAAAAATAAATATTCTGAATGTATATAAACGGAGAACTTTCACTGTTAAACACAAACACATACGTTTATTCAGGAAATTCAGATTTCAATAAGGGTTTATTTTATTAATTCAATGCTCTATGCTATTTCTAAATGCATATGAACTTTACTGCAAATGCACACACACGGTGATGACGCAGAAAGCTACAGGCAATCCGGCTTTAAGTTGGAAATCTTCTCATCCATTCAAACAGTAGCCACATGCGGAGAATTAGCTTCTAAGAATATTTGTTTTTCAGCTTGTTTTTCAGCCGGAATAGTATTTTTCTCTCACAACAAATCAATCGAAACAGTGTTTTAGATTTGTTTTTTTAACGAAGCGAACAGGGTCATAACGTCAGTGAGCTCATGCAGGAGTTGCAACAACCTCAAGGTGGAGTCAACCAAACACATTCGGTGCGGACTGGAGACTTCCTTTTTTCAGAACACGAGGCTGGGTTCTTCGACTGTTCAACATGTCACTGATGCCTGATGGAAGCTGTGCAGCGACCTCGCACAGATAGTAGGTTGTGGCTTCAAGCCAGCAGAGACAGCGACAAGGAACTATACAGGCTCATTGCACGCATCCGGGCAGAGAAGCAACTATAGTTACGGTTCACAAAGAAAAATCGACGTAATAGTTATGTTCGAGAACCTTTTGATATTTCAAAATCAGTTTTTTTTTTAGTTGCAGAGCCGCATGCGTACGGGTTGCTGCGAGCAGGCTGCAATGCTAGTGCGCGACTTCCAGCCGGCAATATAATTTTGCGTGGATTATTGCTAGGATTTCGGTTAGCGATCAAAGCGACTTCAAGTCATCAATTCGTATATAGCAGCGACTTCATGTCGTGTGCTGCATGGACTACAACCGTGTGACATGACATCAAAAGTGTATGTGCACGTTTACGTAATTTCAATCTCATGTACGCATGCATTATATGTACTTCATGTACAATCCAACATGCATAACTTAAATAAGTAGACCGGCTCGATGGCTGGCACAAGTAATCTGCGCTTCATACCTAGTAGAGGATGACAATTGATCTACTTCACTTGCCGCGTAGGACAGTGATTAGTACATACATACCGCGTAGGACGTTTGGCATTGTTGTAAAATGGCCTGCGATGATGACGGTGCATGTTGATGCAGTACAGATTAGTAGCAGGTAGAGGTAGCAGATCCGTTCCGCTAATAACGTCGGGGATGTCGACGTTGTTAAAGTAGTCGTGGCAGGAACGTCGGCATGAGTGCCGACATCGAAGATCGGTAGTAACTTCAGCGGCGATGTCGACGTAGAGCTTGTCGTGCTGATAACGTGTTATAAAACATGTTGCCAACGGTTAGGACCTTTCCCTCTTCATCTCTCAGGATCAACATAGTAGATGAAAGTAGAACACATAGACACAAGATAGGAAGACTATTCTTTATTCCTCTGAATATTGGTAATTACAACATAGAGCTTCCATATATATATATATATATATAATCCTGCTAAGATCTAAGAGTTTGATAAAAGCGCACGTACCAACATAATAGGATTAGGATTAGTCATTCTGACATAAAGTCGGTATGTTTTAGAACAGGTTCATCCTCGTTTCGTTGGTTTTGAAAGCGACGAGGCCGAACTTGAGGAGGAAGAGTGGGCCAGGAAGAAAATGGTGAGGGAACTCACCGCGGCTCGCCGAGGACTTTGGCACCGGCAGGTGATGTGCGTTTTGCAGGCTGTCATGTGGCCCGCCCGGTGCAGGTGCGCGTTGCGGGCCAGAGGGAGCGCCATTCTGGAGATTATGGCCGGGGCCCGTGGGAGGGGATGGGCTGGGCCGTATCCACAAAATGTATCCGATGTGAATCGAAAATTCGTGTGGCTGTTTTTCTTTGTCAATTGTGATGGTGATGATGAGTACTCCGTAGTTTCCTTTCCTCAGTTACACACGGACGGGGACGGGGCGCACGGATGTGACTGGCGAACATGGGAGACCCTGACCCCGCACGTACGCGGGACGACGGGAACAGCCGTTCCGCGCGGGCATGCTGCCAGTTTTGCTTTATTTCTCATCAGCTAATAATAAAGCTAACTAAACGACGGCAGGCACGCAGCAAATGGAAGCCTAACACGATTGATTTGATGATCAGCATGCACGCCCCTGGCCCCTGCCATGATTTACATACACGGTACGTGTTGCATAGCATACGGTCGTAGAGCTTCGTTCACAGCCGTACACGCTACGCAATACGCAATTGTGCACATGAGTGTATTATATATATATATATAAAGCTGCTGGCCAGCAGGAAGCTAGGGCCCGGCCGTCTGAGCACGTAACGTGTATGCCCATGTGAGAAGCATGCAAGGGCCAAGCGGCATTATTAAGGGCTGCTAATCTAATCCATTATTATATTACAATAATAAATAAATAAATAAATAAATAAATAAATAAATACTGCATTTTGTTGGACCCCTGCCCCTGCCCCAGCCCCCAAGAGGTGAATCGGATAAAGGGAGACGTGTAACCATAAGCACTACAGGTGACCAATCATGGCGGCGGGTTTAGGTAAAGCGTGCACCATCACAGGAGTTGAAAAAGGAGCTCCGGAGGCTGTATGTATGTGGCCCTTTTCCCCTTTTCAGAGATCGGATTGGAGATCCTCCAGAGTATTTTAGGAGGAGCGAGATGGGTGTGCATCAAACAAAGGAAATGTATACATTGTCGGCGGGTTAATGCAAACCTCTGCAAAAGAAAAGTTGCCTGCACTGATTCAACGAATGTGTAAATATAATACCGCTGATTCAAGGGCATTACTAGCGCCCGGATGTTTGACGCCCTGCGGCTGCTGCATGCCCGCGCCGCTCCATGCGCTCCCCCCTCCATTTTCCGTGCCCGCAGCCACACAACGCTCCATCCCTCCGCTTCCCACACGCATCCACGACGCCCCAACAGCTGCAGCAGACGGCTGTGGCAGTTGAGTCACATTGCAATACGTACTATACTTGTTCTACTTTTAAAACATGCAGATGAAATATTTACAACATGAATCTGAAGATAGATGAAACACTTGAAACGTGTGTCTGAAACAATTGCAAAAGCACCTGAAAACACTTGAGAAGCCATTGCAAAACATATGAAACATACAGATAAAAACACTTGCCATATATCTGTAAAACATATGCAACATCAAAACAAAAAACACTTGCAACATACGTCTGAAAAAACAGATGAAATATTTGAAACAGACGCCTACAGCATTTGTGTATAGCTATTGCAACATATGCAACATCCTGATCTACTTTTGCAACATCCATATAAAACACTTGCAACATATCCCTAAAACATCTAAAATAATTGAAACATATGTTTGCAACATAGGGGAGAGACCGGGGCTGGTCGATTTTGGCCATTAGGGTGGGAGCCATCGGCAAGCGGGCGGCGCGTGAGCACCACCAGTATCGGCTGCGCTTGTAGGTGCCCCTTGGCTCGACCAGGGACTACCTGAGGCTCCCCGGCACGTGCGCCCAGCCGCCATCGGCAGGGGTAGCGGCGGCTAGGCATCCCGACGGCGTTGGGTTGGGAAAGGGCCGGGGAGACGCTGTGCGAACTGAGGGCAGGGAGATTTTTTGTTCGAGAGAAGCGGACGAGTGGGAGTGGGAAGCCGCGTTTGAAGGAACGTGGGTGGACGGACGCTCGTGTAAAAATATTTCCGAATGTGTAAATACATATATCTTAGATGATGATATATCCGACACATTTATACATGCTTTGGCAAAAAAAAACAAGAAAAGAATAACGAAGCACTATATAATCCACTATTATCTTCAGTTCTTTCGATCTGTCGTTTAAATGTATCTCTTGTCGTGTTCCACTGTTCCTAATCTATCCTGTAGCAGTGTACTCAATGGCGGAGCCAAACGAGCTAGACAAGAGAGCTGGACTAGAGAAGAGGCGCCGATGAATTGGTTGAAAATAGATTGAATTAATTGCAAGTTTTATAGTCTTTTATTAGAATTAATTTTTAGTCCTATACTTCTCTTTTAGAATCTACGGTCCCGAGCAGCACTGGCCCATCCTCCGCCCCTGAGGGTACTAAGAGTGAGTATAATAACATGCCGTAAGTGGGCTGGATATTAAGGTGGAGGAGAGAGGAGAAGCAAACTGTAAACTTACTACTGTATGGGTGAGCTGAGAGTGCAAAGATCCTTACAGCCAGCAGCCGGTTGTATTATTAGCCTTGCTCTAATGAATCAAGGGCTATTAGTGTAGCTTGTTTAGTTGTTTTTCAGTGGACGACGTAATATAATGTGTAAAAAGCGTTTAATTTAATTTGTTCTAATATGTTCAGAAAATCATAATATACGTACATTATATACTAATAGATTGGGCAGCCAATCAAGTCTAACATAGACACATCTGATTCTATAGATTGGTCAGCTCATTCTTGTCTATGAATTTTCCCGGGTGAAGTGACGCAAGCAGGTACGTATGCCAACCTACTGTTACGTTTTCCCACGTAAGTTATGCTCCCAACACTGTTCGCTGTAACCGTGGTCTCCCACAATGGTCCTACATGGCTACATCCCGTCAAATCGATCACTCCGTTTTCACCTATATACATGAGCCGTAGTAGTAATATGCTAAAGGCCACACAAACAAGGACCATTAATTTAATACGACCAGCTTGGACTTTCGGTAACCATTGAAGACACTGATGACCATACATAGTTTAAATTTCCATAATGTCTATATGCAAAAATAAACAAATGATTAGGCCTCTCGCTTATTCTTCTCCACCAACCTATAGAGAGAAGAAGACATCTTCATTTTGCTTTTTGTTGAGAGAGAAAGGAGTGGGTTTAGTTGTTGCTATGGCTTTTTCTTCCCTTGGAAATACACACCCTGGACTTTGGCCAAAGGGGCACAATTGTTAAGTGTTTGCCAACTAAAGGCTCTTCCACATGTTCTTTTCTATCAATAGTTGGGATTATATTGTGTACGGTTAAACAATAGTTTACGCTGTATATGGTAGCTCATTTTGTATATATGGTTTAGTTACTAGCTAGTTCATGAACTGCGTTGTGGATTGTTTATTTGATAGTTGCATGCAGACTGTGTTTATTCAGTTCTTTCAAGTCACATTGCAAGGCTATATCAAGTCACATTGCAAGGCTATATCTGTCTCTTTCCTTGGTTAGCTATTATGCTGAGTTTTCACCCGAGAGCTGACAATGATTTGAAAAATGCATGTTGCTTTTAGACCATGAAAAGTAAGATCTGGGTTCGTCCTCCCATTAGGGCGTCCGCAGCGGTCTAGCAAAATCGCTAGCTTACGTGGCGTTAAAATAAAATAAAAAAACGCTTGAACCTGCGTGTCCTGAATGCACGGGATGGAAAGAGACACAGGATTCTTCGGTACGCTTGCGGGACTAGCGCTTGGGGTCTGTCTCACTAGCGAGACCATTTTTTCTGCTCTCTCTCCGCCACGTTGGATAGATTTGCATGTTAGCCGGCGACTTCGGCAACTTGCTGGAGGCGCCCTTAGAGGAATTATACCACACTTATAACGAGATTAATTCACCATATAAAAAGACAGACATACACTTCTCAATTAGATACATTTAGTTAAAATGAAACCCACAAGTAAAAGCCATCTGAAGGAGGCAAAGAACACTACTACACAAAAGATTTCACGAGGCACTACCCTTTTATTAATGCATGCGAGCACATTGGGCAGCTACCTCCGTTAATCGGTGGCAGGGCCTGCGCCCAAGCGCTGGCGTGCGTTAATCATTAACAGAGGCGGGCAATGCAATGCGTCCGCCTCCGTTAATGCTCCATTAACGCAAACGGTCTTTGTAAGGTGATCTCCTGCGCTAAAGGATTAACGGCGTCCACCTAGGTAAGTATGCATTAACGCAGACTTTTCGACGGAGGCGGACGCTTTGCCTGTCTCCGTTAACCGGGTTTGCCCGCTTGCAATAAGATTGTTGTAGTAGTGGAAAGTCATCGCTAGGGGTGGAGCTAGGTTGGTTTGCAAGGTCAGCTGATTAGCCCCTACAAAATGTTGTTGTTAATCCTATAAAATCTACTATTCATCACTAGTAATGACTCCACTGATACAATAGAGATAACCCAAATTTAAATGAACTTGATAGTGGGCTCCCTTGGTCATCACTGCAGACTCTAGCTTGCGATGTGCCGTTATGATGTGGTTTTTTCTCTCATCACTTTGTTGTAAAAATACAAGTCGCTAATGATGTGAAACCTTCACCTATCTCCTAAAGCTCAGAACCTCTTGACTCTCTCGATTTTAGAGCTCTCATGTATACGAAGACCTCAACGCACGTAGCCATACAAATGGCCAATTGTGAGTATCTGAAAATCTTTGTTTTTTCGATCCCAAAATTTCTGTTTTGTGCATGAATCTCATAACGCATTTTGCTGCTCAATTTCTACCAAAAGATAGGATTTTTCACTTATGTTTATGTGATGGGATCTATGTAATATCAAGATCCTAATCCTAATCATTACTTTAGTATAATTCAAAGACGTGTTTCTTGCTTGTACGGATTGTTTAGTGATGTAACTCGAGACATTTTTTGTTGTTCAACACACGACGCCCTGTAAAAGGAAGAAGTCACTCGTCGTCTTCGGTTGGTGTCAACATTGAAAGAGTGGCATCAGTACGTACCCACCTAAGGCCCTAAGGCCTTGTTTGATGCATATGTGTTCACTTCAATCCACATGTGTAAGAGTAGATTAGAATGAAATTTAGTTTAGTTTTACTTTAATCCACTTCAACACATGTGGATTAAAATGAATACATGCGCATCTAAACAAAGCCTAATAAAGACGAGATCAGATAAACACTGGAGTAAAACGAAAACCAATGATCTCAGTCAATCCAAGCACACCGTACCGAACCTGTATTCAAGGAGAGGATAAAAAAATTGCATGGATGCACGCATGCAATGCACATACATGCAACATGCTCGTTCAAACGGCATGGCACGATGTGAACTCTCGGCTTCACCGAGCTTTGAAAAGCTCGGCCCCTCGGCTGCAATCTTCCACAGCAACTAGTAGCCGAAAAAGTAGAGTATAGCTAGCTCCTAGTAGTAGCAACAAGTCCAACCAGACCTTCCGTGTTTCCTCTCATCTTACACCAGAAACGTACGTTGCAAATTAAATCGATGGTTTCGTCGGTCGGTACGGTCGTCGTCCCAAGAGGTCAAAAGGAGAGGACACCTACTGTCCATCGACGGGCCATGCGTTCACATGAGGAAATGACAAAATATTCGCAACCAACCCAGGCCTTGTATAGATTGCAAGTTTTTTCACTCTCTCTCTATCACGTCAAATCTTTGGACACATGTATAGAATATTAAATGTAGATAAAAAAATAACTAATTACACAGTTTAATTGTAAATTACGAGACGAATCTTTTGAGCCTAGTCAGACCATGATTGCACAATAATTGTTAAATACAAACGAAAATGCTTCAGTACTAAATACTAATTCATAACTTCAATCTAAACGAGACCGCTATACATCGACGACAGAAGGTCACATCGTAGCATATCTGTACAGGGTAGGCAAAGGGTCGGGATCAGATATCATCCACGATAGTGACATTTGGTTCAGCGCAAACGGTCAAGGGGCAGGGCACTTCGGGGTTCGGGTTATCCAAGTGCCAGCATGCCACTGCCCTCGCTAGGCAGAGCCGGGCTGGACATCCCCGCTGCCAGAACACCATATGCATCTCCTCGCTAGTAGTAGTAGTAGTTTTGTGCGCTTCATTAACCTTGGTTCGCCTCATTTGTTTATGCTCCACATAATTTTCGTATATATAGATACATTATGATCATCTTTATTTCACTACCAAAATGGTAGAGTTCTTTTAGTACTTTTAAGTAGTAATAAAACACTATCACTGGTCATAGCATATGGGAATACTCACGACAACCCCACATCACTAGTAGAAAGTTGCAGATTCTGGTTGTGTTTAGTTGTGATCCACTACAGATGTCAAAAATTCTTTTCTTCTTTGCATTGTACCTCCAAATTCATTTTGACATATGTTTGGTTGAAATGTTAGCATTACCTATGCGTTTAACATGGAAATCAATATGCTCACCACTTCCTGCATATATGTCAATGTGGTCTGTATACCTTGAGGAGTTAGTTTTTTTATATGAACAACTGCAGAAATTAGTAATTTAGATGCATAAATAAGAGTCAGAAAATTTCTTTATAATGGCATGGTTAGGTAATTTACATTAGGGTTTATGGGGTTTATGACTAAATCATTTTGATAATGTCAAAGTTGAGTAATTTATATGAGAATTTAGTGGTCACATTAGGTTATTTGTAGTAATGAAATATGAGGGTAAATTACATGAAGACAAGGGTTACTTTAGGCTATCTTTTATGACATTATAGATGTATAATATATATAGTTTAGTTTATTTTTTATAATTGAAGAGGGTGGATAATCTTTTTATAAAATAGAATATTATCGAGCAATGATGATTAGAGTCTAACGAATTGATGGAAGGAACTACTTCATAACCAACAAGCACTACTGGTTATGAAAACCCTAACACTGTCACTTTTAAAACTAGCAATGAGTAATCAATAGTGGTTGCATTGGCTGTCATTGTTGGTTATTCATCTGGCAGCATTTCTCATTTCACAAAACAAAAAAGTGGAAAACAAACCCACAGCTCACCGTACTTGCCAACCTGCCGTGGCTATGCTAGGCACAAGCCATAGCCCACCATAGACCCTAGCGTAGCCACACAGAGCCCAATGTGTGCTACAGTGTGATAGCTAGGTGTGGGCGTAATTGTGGCACAACCGCGTGGAATAACACATTTTCAGAGGAGCTTGTCTTCCACTAGACACTAAGCACCTCGAAAATAGACTATACCGGACAATTCCGTCGAGCACACCCCAAGAGAGAACTCGAAACAATCCACGTTTTACATCTAGAATCCAATAATGAGTACGAGCTTACAATACTTAGTCCATTTCATACAACCTAGAGTCTTGAAAATTATTTATTACAACACCAGAGTTTAGAATGCGATAATTAAACAGCGGAAAATGTAATAATCATTTGGCGGAAACGATACACGGATCCATCTGTGCCCATCAGAAAAATCCTCCACACAAGAGCTAACTCCTCAAGCTGCACATGCAATAGGGTAAAACAAACGCTGAGTATACAATGTACTCGCAAGACTTACCCGACTAGTGGAAATAGTTTCCCGACTCGCAAGGAACATGATATGCAATATGGTCTGCTGTTTTCTTTTGTTTGCGAAAAATCATTACTAAAAGTACGTCCTTAGGGTTAATTTTTATTAGCAGTCATGATTACTTAATTAGCTAATTATTCTAGGTAAGCACCTGTTGTAATTTCCAGAAAGGGTTGAGCAATCAGAACCATTTCACCATATTTCATCTTCCAGTTTTTACTACGGTGCTAGACCATAGCCAAGTCGTACTGTCTCACGGAAATGGCGATTCACGAACCAATGTATCCTAGCTGGGTACCCCAAAACACATGCCTTGCTTGTACTCCAGGCACAAACGAGACCAACCCACTCCTCCTATCGAGGGGTCTAGGTCACCGTTCAAACTTGACTCCAAACCCCACACTTGAGACCCGGTCTCAGCATGGTGCTTAGACCTCCACCTTTCCCCATCTCCAATCAGTCAGTCCGGAAAAAGCCGGAACCCACGACAAGAGCGCAATGAGCCTTCCCGCTCCCATAAGCAAGTATATGCTCAAGATAATAAGTCTGTGACCTGAATACCATCCACAGCAACGGATGGTCCTCAATCGACATGGACAGGGAAAATAGTGTAACCAAGCTAAGCCCTATGGCCACGGGACACAACTTGTTACGCCCACCAATAACCCATGCCATATCCCTGTCCGGTCTCCATTTTGTCTTCATCATTTTTATTATAAAAGTAATAATAATCACCTATTATGAGTAACGGCAGGTTACTCACGCTACCGACAACCTAAGCATAGCAGCTACTCAAACCTGCACTAGTAGGACTCTTAGAATGGATATATATATATATATGCATGTGGTTTCCATAGAATTCCTGTAATGTAAATGCACATCACATATATTTATGGTGATTATAAAAAATAAGGGTTATGCACTAGGGCTTGCCCATAATCGAGGAGTGTGAGCTGAGTCAGTTAGTGGCTGCTCCGGAACCTCCTCCTGCACGAGAATCTCCTCCTCGTACTCCTCGATGATCTCCTCAAACTCGAGCTCGCTGGTGGTCACGATCTTTGCCAACTCGTTCTCTATATGCATGCGATGATGATGATGCAACAATTCAGTATTTAGGCAACAACAACTCTTAAAATAAGAATACACATGTTAAGCTACTAACCTAGCTCTAATGACTAAGATACTAAGCTAACTATCATCTTTATCAAGCAAGATATTGAGTTCAACTAACAAGCACTTAGTTTCGCAATTCAATGGTATGCTTTTATTTCTATTAAAGATTTAATGTATATTTAAACATAGAACATTTAACTACCCTAATGTTTAGCCTAGTCTAAGGCTACAAAAATTACAGTGAGCACATAATAATACAATAAAGCTACTGTAAAAAATTTAGGATTAAAACTATCACCAATTTACCATAAAAATTCATACAATAATTACTTTAATAATATTAAGCACTTTCAAATGATTTAATAGCCTTTAGTATCAACATACATATGTATGAACTAACTACACTATCAGGTAGACAATGATTTTAGAACCTAACAAAATTAGTTTTATAATTTTTGGACACCTATACAAATTTATATTAATTATACAAATCTAGCTCATAAATTAAAATAGAAAGCTATTACCTATTTCTAAGAAAAAGAAAAAACGAAACCGACCTCGCGGCCCACAAACGCGCGGACCACGCACGTCGGCCGGCCCATCAATGCGGCCCAAGAGGGAAACCCATGCGGGCGCGACTCTTTTGCAAAAGAGACCCTGATCTTTTTCGAAACTATGTCGCCATCCGTTTACTAATTCTTTCTCTCTCCGACCTCTTCACTTAACCACCTGGCCTTCCTCTAATTTCCCCCCACACGCACCCGGCTAACCCGTGCATGGCGGCGCGGCGAGCGTTGGCATTGGGTGGCTACGCCGGCCACCAGAGGCTCACACAGGCCGATCGATCGGGCCGACCTCCAACTACGGCCTAAACGCTTACGCTAAGCGGCAACGCGGGGCGGTGGGACTCGCTGGAGCAAGCTACGGCGACACGTGGCCATCCACGATGGATTTAATGGTGCAGCCCAGCCGACCATGGAAGCAGAGAGAGAGAGAGATAGGTGGGGCTCAGCTCGACCTCGTCTTGGCGGGACACGGTCAACGCGACCGGGGAGACACGCGCACAAACACTACGGACCAAACGCGTGCGCCCACGACTGGGCACAGCCCGCGCTGTGTCGCAGTGCCATAAATGGCAAGACAACGGTGAGCCCAGCCATGTGCGCGTAGCAATGGCAGGCATCGAACTGGGCCAGCAGCGGAGCGGAGGTGCAGGAGGGTACGAACACTATGGTGAGGCGACGGCATCGGCAGTAGCTGCACCACGGCGCGGGGTAGGGGCTGCAGTGCGGCAGGAGCGGCGGGGCAGCCAGCAGCACCGATGGCTAGGCGAGCAGTAGTGGTGGCTCCACGCAGTAGCGGCCAGTGGCGGCTAGGCCGCAGCCAAGCCACGGCCGGCCGAGGGCGACCCTAGCCAAGCATTGCGGCCCTGCACGTGTGGCCTAGCCGGGATGACCATGGTGAGCACAGGCGCATGGTGACTGCGCAGATAGACCGAGCAGGTGATGTGCATGAATTTTAAAGCGTCAATAATAACCAGACTATGAAAGTTGAGACCAAACCACCTTCACTATGCTAAAGCGGGCATATCAGACTACCAACATAAGCTAAAACATGACACCACTGCCTAGCTAAATTGCACGGAATTAATTCATCAATATAACATCGTCACCCTGTTTTCAAACTTGGAAATCTTCTAAGTCTTGAGCTGGATTCAGTTTCTAGTTCCATTTTTAGGTCATTAGAAATACTAGCTAGCAATGCTTTTTTTCTACAGCAAGAGTTACATTGTCATCTACAAAGTTTGTACTTCAAACCTTATTTAGGGGTCACACACTGTTCTATAATACTTTTGCTTAATAAAAATTGGTTTTCAACCCTACTTGATATAAATGAGCTATTGAATCAACTTTCATTTAACATTTTTATTAGTCATTTTAGTTTACAAGAAATTGATCTACACACTTTATCATATGCTTTATCACATAAATATGATACTCATGACATGGTTTAGTGGTTTGTTTAGGGTGTAACACCGAGGGTGTTACAATAATTAACTGAGACAGAAGAACGAACCAAACTCACCAAAATCGAAAACAAAATTTTTAGTCACAAATTCGATCTTGGCTTTTAACTAAACCAATTTTGATCAGTTAATCTAATACACCACAATAACTGAGCTATATCAAATAAGCCCATGAACCCATTGCAGCCCAAGCCCATGTTTGGAAAAACCCTACATATATAAACAACCCACTTGTGAAAAGGGCTTGTAGTCTAGTGGTTACAAGAGCATTAGTAGAACCTAAGGTCCAGGGTTCGACTCCCCATGGGAGTGAATACTTTAAGATTTAACGACTTTGTGCTATTTGTGGTAGGCGACGTTTCTATCGACAGCGAGGCACCTATGGTGACTTCATCAATGTCGTCTCGAGGATTTGCCTACCCAATCTTCGAAGGTGCTCATAGGGGTAGGGTTTGTGTGCGTGCATGCTTTATGAGTGTCTATGTTGTAGTGTGTAATCTAAAAAACTATAAGCAACCCACTTAATCATCTCCCCATACTCTTGAATGAATGTGATGCACCAGAATCAAATAATACATATGCTGGGTGGGAATCAATGGTGAACATACTAGCCATCATGGGCTCTCCCTATGGGATCTTTCTCAGCCTTGATGAAGTTAACCTTCCCGAGCAGCTCACGGGCACCTTCTTCCTTATGATAGTACTCTTGACCAAACGAGAGTTGGCTGAAGGATGAGAAGACTGAGTAAGCTGGTTTTGGGGGCACTCACGAGCATAGTGTCTTCCTTGCCACACTTGAAACAAGCACCTGACTTGTTCCCCTGTTCCTAACGAGGCAGAACCTGCTGTCCCTGAGGCTGTTGCACCTGCTGAGTAGGTGCACGGTACTAGGTGGGAGGTGTCTGGTGAGTCTACTGAGTCTGACGAGACGACTGTCCACCCAGAGAGTGATAGGACACCCTCCTCACCACCTATACCTTCTGCGACTATGGGTGACTAGAAGACCCAGTGATCACCCTCTTACGCTTTCACTTAGCCTGAGAGTCATGCTGAAGTCTCTCCATGGAAATGATAGCATTCATCAAAGCACCAAAGGTTTGATAGCCCCCTATATACAGCTTCTCTTGCAAGATGCAAGAGAGACCACGATTGAAACGATCCATCTTCTTCTCGTCAGTATCCACATGAGTCCTAGCATACTGTGCAAGATGGTTGAACTTGTTCACATAGTCCATCACAGTCATGTTTCCTTGCTTCAGCTCCAAAAACTTGGATAGCTTCCTATTCAGCAAACCAGTAGGAATATAGTACTGACGGAAAGCATTGGTAAACTCCCGCCAAGTCACATGGTGGTCCACAGGCTACATGGCGTTGAAAGTGTCCCACCAAGCACTGGCAGATCTCAGAAGCTGTTGTGTGGCAAAGCGCACCTTCTGCTCATCAGTCACATTGAGCAGCTAAAACTTCTGCTCCAGAATACGAAGCTAATGCACCGCGTCCAGTGGCTCAGCAGTTGGCGTGAACGTGGGCGGGTGTGTCCCCAAGAAGTCCTTATAGGAACCGGGCCACTCGGGACCGCGAGCACCACCCCCGTTCCTACCATTACCGCTAGGGCCTCCACGGGTGAAGCCACCAATAGCCTGTGCCAGCATCTCCAAGGTACGGGCCGACTCACAACGAGCAGCCAACATCTCAGCCATCATCTTGGCATGGGTCATCGAAGGCGGTGGTGGTGGTGGAGGAGAAGGACCAAGGAATGGGGCCTCGTGGCTGTCCCCGTTGGCATTGCCATGATCATCGCCACGACCATTTTCGCCCTGGTCTTCACCAAGACCACGACCCATCCTAGCACTAGTGCTCCCGTGACTAGACCTCAAGTTCATTTGTAAACAAATAGGAACCCACCATTAGGGACAAGGCCTCCATATTTAGAAACAAAAGGCTAAAGAGATGATAAGGCCCAATAAATGGTTACTAGCGAGACTTTTCCTTAAGAGTTAAAGCATTACTCTTTATTTATTATCCTATCAATTTACTATCCAAAAATTATATATGTGGGGGAGTTTAGTTTAAGCAAGATTCTCTTTTCATGATGCATGGATCGACCTGTTCGTTCGCTTAGGCCGGAATATAGCAGCTGTCGACGAAATATGGTCGGCAGTCTACCTAGGGGTATGCCCAAGGTAGTAGATTATCGGCAGACAGGTGCGTAAGCTACGAACGAGATGGTGACGCAAGACAGACATGAGTTTTTATCCAGGTTCGGCCGCCGTGAGGGCGTAATACATACGTCCTGCGTTTGATTGTATTGTTGTATGTCAATGAGATTGTCCCCCTTTTAGAGGGGTCCCTTGCCTGCCTTATATAGTCTGAGGGGCAGGGTTACAGATCTGAAAACTAATCCTAACCGGTTACAATTGCCATAGGTGGCCGGATAAGGATTCCTATTCTAACCGACTAGGATCTTGCTTGCTCTCCAAGTCTGCCTTGATTCCTTGCGCGGGACTCTGAGCAGATCGGCTGGGCCGCGCGTCGTCTTCTGGTGGGCTGGACCCCCTGGTCCGGGACGGCCCAAACCTAGCCGTAAGGGTATAGGGGTTAATACCCCCACAGCTAGTCCCCGAGCACCATGTATTATGTTGCGACATGCCGTTTGATATTCTTCGGCTAACGCGATCTATCTTCATGTCATCTCCAACTGGTTGAAACATTGACCAAGCAAATATGCCAGTATTCTGGTCAGCACAGAGAGCAGTAGACCACGGTTATAGCCGAAGATTCCGGTTGTCCAAAGAATGCATGGTGCTCTAAAGAAAAAAGAAAAAGATTTCTTTCCTGATCAAGTGTGCCCACTTGTATTTCTGAAAAGAAATGTAAGTGACCCCTGTACAGGAATAGTCATGGCCAACAGTCAGAGCGTAGGGGTCAAATAAAATAAGCACATTCACCGCAAGGTGAAGTGTGCCCACTTAGTCCCTGAGCCTGGTAGTAGGTGATGTAGGCGCGTGGTGCCAGGGTCTAAAACAGTCTTGTTAATTAGATACAGCATGCACCATCAGGTGCATCGTACCGATGTAGTCCCGAGCTTGCTGGAAGGAGAGGTATGAGCCTTGTAGCAAGGTCTAAAGGAGAAAAAATATCCCAACTGTATGTGAGTCGCCATCGCATGTAGTCGAGACGCGAAGTGCCCGAGCTGTGGTCGGAGAGTGGTCGAGGCAGTCCCCGAGCACAGATCGAGGAGCGAACGACGAAGTCCTCGAGCTATGGTCAGAGAGTGATCAAGGCAGTCCCCGAGCACAGGTCAAGGAGCGAGCGACGAAGTCCCCAAGCTGTGGTCAGAGAGTGGTCGAGGTAGTCCCCGAGCACAGGTCGAGGAGCGAGCGACGAAGTCCCCGAGCTGTGGTCAGAGAGTGGTCGAGACAGTCCTCGAGCACAAGTCAAGGAGCGAGCGACGAAGTCCCCGAGCTGTGGTCAAGAGTGGTCGGGGCAGTCCCCGAGCACAAGTCAAGGAGCGAGCGATGAAGTCCCCGAGCTGTGGTCAGAGAGTGGTCGAGGCAGTCCCCGAGCACAGGTCGAGGAGCGAGCGACGAAGTCCCCGAGCTTGCTGGTAGGCAAGATATCAGCCTTGTAGCAAGATCTAAGTGAGAAAAAATAAATGCCTCTCAACTGTATGTGAGTACAAATCACATGTAGCCGAGGAGCTACGGATGACCCAGCTGGACTTGTTGGCGAAAATAATTTGCGATATTAACCTGTGTGGAGGTGCGACACCACCCGTACAAGGAACACCGTCAATAAGTCAGCTGGGAGCGCCGTCATTTTCAAAGCCAACCGGCGAAGCCTGCGGTCTCGACCAGCCAGGCATCGGCGGGGCCATCTTCTTCAGCTCAATCAATGCCAGAGTCCCTGAGACCTGAGCACGATGTCAGGCCCAGCAAGCAACAAGTGCCGCATGCCCCGACCAGCCAATAGTGTAGGCTATAGCTGTAGAAGAAGATGTAGTTGGGTTATTGTAAACTTGGACCTTTTCAGGCAAGCTTGTAATAATATAACTGTATATCAACATAAGCTTGTTTGTTTTTTATAAAAAACGTGTTTAAGCTCAGATATCATGTTGATGTAACTAAGTTAGAACATGTTGGCGTTCTATTTAGTTGTATCGGTTTAGTCGACACATCATCCTTAAAGGTTTGTACAGCCCTGGTTTGACTTGTGGTCGGGGTGCGAGGTGCGTAGCTTGTGCACACGTAGAAACACACAGGTCAAACAAGAGAGCACCTGCCGATCACCCGTAGCGTAGGGAGCGGATCCCATACACGCGTTGGGGGGAACCAAGATAGGGCCTGCTCTGAAAACCCGAGAAGGAATGATGGTCGGTTTTAACTGGTAGAGTTAGAATAATGATAGACTTCGAAGTGACACATTAGAGTAGTCGGAGAAATCATAATAGCTTTATTGAAATAAATCAAAAGTACAAGAGGGGTACATATCTTAGTAGCTAAGCATAGAAATGCCTAAGCTTGTCGATGTGCCCCGACTGAGTGGATGATGACGTCCTGGGCTTTGAGCTCTGGGATCTCCAGGTGCTTGGCGTCGAGCATGGTCTCGGCCATGCGAATAGTGAGGTCGTGAGCCTCTGCTATTTTGAAGCTGTCATCCTCGTAGGTGTAAGCTGCGTATATGTTGCCCCTGAGAGTTAGAACCCCCTTCTCAGTAGGCATCTTGAGCACCAAATACCTGTAGTGAGTTATGGCCATGAACTTGGTGAGCGCTGGTCGGCCAAGGATAGCTTGGTAGGTGCCTTCGAACTCAGCGACCATGAAGTTGACGTAGTCGGTGCGGAAGTGGTCTGGGGTACCAAATTGCACAGGTAGCGTGATATGCCCAAGAGGTGTGGAGCTCTGTCCGGGGAGAACACCCCAAAACTGTGCCTCGTATGGCTTAAGATCAGCCTAGGTTATCTTTAAGGCTGGCAAACTATTCCTGAATAGTATATCGATGGAACTGCCGCCGTCAATCAGCACTCTATCGAACTGAACCTTGTTGATACAAAGATCGAGAACCAGAGGAAAACGCCCTGGCTCAGGTATTGTAGCCCATTGGTCCTTTCTGCTGAAGGATATCTCGCGGTGAGACCAAGGAGGGAGCCACGGATCGGCGATGAGGTTGTCGGCATTGGCCACGTTCAAGCAAGCACGGGCGAGCAGCTTGCGCACTCGTTTGGTCTCGATGGACACTTTGCCCCAATGATGGTGTGGACGCGGTCGGTTGGCTTTTTGTACTTGTGACGGGGATCTGCGTCTTCATCATTGTTGTCCTCGCTACGCTGCTCCCCTGCGTCATTTGGCTTGTTAGATTTATCCGGAGCCTGTTGGCGCGAGTAGATGGATTTGAGAACACGGCAATTCTCCATGGTATGGTTTGACTTGGGATGGAGCTGGCAGGGTCCTTTCGGTGCTTTGGCGTAGTCTTCTTCGTAGTTGCAATGTCCGCCACCTTTTTTAACGATGTTGACTTCGCCATCATCTTCCAGAGCACGCTTGCCCCTGTAATAGTCACGGCGATTACGCCGCTGATTACGCTGGTCGTGGTGGTCGCAAAAATCATTGCGCTGGTTGTGGCGATCAAAATTGTCATTTCGACCACGGTTGCCGCGGTAGTCGTTACGGTGTGGGGGCTGGTCGGAGCGTGGAACCCTTGTTGCTTCTTCGATGATTATATTTTTAGCATCATCAGCGTCCGCATATTTTTTAGCAGTAGCTAGGAGCGCTGTGAATGATTCAGGTCTTTTGCGGAGGAGCTTGTCCCTTAGGGCATCGTGGAAGGGGAGACCAGTGATGAAAGCTTCGATTGCCTCGTTGTTGGAGTTTGATGGGACCTTGATGCGCATCTCCGAGAAGCGTCGGACGTACTCGCGTAGTGGCTCATCTTTATGATCTCGAATCCGCTGCAGATCATATTTGTTGTCGGGTTGTTCGCAAGTAGCAATGAAGTTGTCGGTGAATGCTTGCTTGAGCTCTTGCCAAGAATCAAAGGAGTTTGCCGCCAAGCTGACCAGCCATTGGTGCCCTGCATGGCCGACGGCGACTGGGAAGTAATTAGACATGATGTGTTCGTCAGCCATGGCTGATCTGCACGTGGTTTCGTAGAGCATGACCCATAACTCAGGGTTTTCATTGCCATCGTACTTCTGGAGTTTTTCGAGCTTTAAGTTTTTTGGCCATACGACTTGGCGAAGGTGAGGAGTAAACTGCTTCAAACCCGGTGGGCCGTGGGTAGTATCATATTCCATACGGCGATAGCTTTCATAGGATGCACGATCGTTGGCTCTTTGGTTGATGCGATCGCGCAGATCGTGTTCTCTAAGGGACTGGCGGAGATCGTTATTGCCATCACGGCGATCCCGATTGTCGCCCTGGTTGACCCTACGACCGCGGTTATCATGGCGATTATCACAGTTTTCTCGTCGATTATCGTCTCGGTTGTAGCGGCGGTTGTCGTCCCGACCACCATCATGACCACCGTTTCTACCTTGACGGTTGTCTGGTGGGACGTTATTGCACGAGCCATGTTGGTTGGGTGGCTGTGGGCAACTTGAGTACTAACGATTGTGGCTTGATTCGACTGAGGCGGTCGGAGCCCGGGCTTGGTTTGCAATCTCTGCGGTCTGGGCCATAGCAGCCGTCAGGTAGGCTTGCATATCATCACGAATTGCCTGGATTTCTGGGGTATTGGGCAGTCGTTGCATTGTCGCCATAGCAATAGCTACATTGGCGCTTGGAGTCCTGAAGACCTGCTTTTCCAATACCCTATCAAAGGCATTGTTGAGATCGTGTGGCTAGAGCCTTATGCGCCGTGCCTCCACTTCTACCTCGGCTTCGGCTTGTCTGCGATTAAACCGGTCAATATTGCATGCTTCGCATGCTAGCCTTTCTTGTTCTATTTCGCCAACTGCCGAGGGTTCGTCATTACTGACGACATTGATTAAGTCTCCTCGCCTTGGTGGGAAGGATGGGAATCGTGGAAACCCCGGGGAGCGGTCTAGGATATCCAGATCATAATCAACTTCTTCATCGTCGCGAAGCTGAAGCTCAGTGTGGATGGAGCCATTAGATGCGATGCTGGACAGGGAGCTTGAGCCACCCTCTTTAACTGTGTGGACTGATCCTTCTTGATACTCCTCAATCCGAACCATGTTGACGAAGTTGCGTGGCTTTGGTCGAGGTCGATGTATAAAACACAGATCCGGGCAGCGTTGTATATTGTATGTGTAGCTGGAAGCAGTGTTTCGCAGGCCATAGGCACTACTAGAAATGTGTTCATCAATGATGATTCAGTCGTGACGCTTACAAATTTCGTCACAGAACAAGCGCTTTCTATGACGAAATTTCTAGCTTTGTCATAAGTAACAAGTGACGGAGCTTTGGCACGAAGAATAATGACGAAAACAAAAGAATCATCATAAAACAACAAAACTAAATCGTCATAGATCGTTTGGCTTGTGTACGACCTCGGGGATGTGGCGCCATGGTCCCACCAGCAGGTCCCACCTTGAGGACGTGGCGTTGTGGTCCCACCATTGGGTCCCAACCTCGAAGACGTGGTGATGTGGTCCCACCAGTGGGTCTCAGCCTGAGGACGTGGCGGCGAACAAGTGGGGCAGCGTGGCCCACATGGTCTAGCTGATCCTACATCCTTCCGCCTCCCTTTATTTGCCAAAAAATAGCGCACGCAGGGAGATTCGAACCCGCGACCTGCCGCTAGACATTTTGGTGCGTTACCACTGGAGCACTCGCCGTTTTGTGATAAAGGCATGCATGTTTTTCTATTTGTAAACGTATAGCTAAGCAGTAAGCACAGAAGCCTTGGCCCAATAGCAACATCGCCCATTAGCAAGCCTATTAGCCCAATAGAAAATGATTTCCTGGCCGTTGGACGGACGTCGTTTTGTCTCCCGATTGCTATGATCCCAAGTCTCGACTCGACGTCTCCTATCGCCCTGATGCCCTATCGGCCGCGTATCGCGTCGAGCGTGATGAACTGACCTCACGGCGGCGAGGCACCCAGACCTAGGCGAGGTGAGGCGCTGAGGCCCTAAAGGTAAATAGTAATCATTCGTATTTTTTTCAATTCATTCACAATCATAGCAAACTATATATATATCGAGTAGTGGGTCGATCTCTAAATTTTGTTCTTTTCATCTACACGCCTACTACAATAGTGTTCAAATATTGAAGCCATGTCGTCTGCAAATAGGTCTAGAAAATTTGAATCGGGTTCGGAAAAGCGTAAGAAAAAACAAAGAATAGAGGATGTAATCCAATTCATTCACAATGGGTTTTGATCTTTTCTCAAGCTAGTAGGCCTCAATTTTTTGTTTCGTACAAGGCCTCGGATTTCCCCGGGACGGGCCTAGTGGCGCGCGAGCAAAGGAGCGCTGGGTAGCGGCGGCGCTCGTGGGACAGAGCAGCGGTGGCACGCGTGGGTCAGTGCACCAGCGTCGGCGATCGTGGGGCGGTCAGAGCAGCGCCGGCTATCGTGGGGTGAGGAGAGCAGCGCCGGGCAGCGGCGACTTGCGTGGGACAGGGCAGCGGCGGTTTGCGTGGGACAGAGGAGCGCCGGTGATCATGGGACAGAGCAGTGGCGGCGCGTGGGACAGAGTAGTACAAGGTTTGATTTGTTTTTGAATTTCTTTATATATATGCATGTGTTGGATGTGTTTTTGAATTTTGTTGAGTTTACTCGAATTTTAGGACTGAGTGCAAGGTTTATTTTACTCTCAAAATAGATGGATAGAAGCTGGATTTATGGGATACAATTCACACCTGCATATGTGAAAGGAGTTGAAGAGTTCATGAAATTAGTTAGTGAAAGATACCCCGAAGACAGCCACATACTTTGTCCATGCAGCAAATGTCTTAATCAAAGTTTACGGCCTCAGGATGATGTAAATGACCATATACACATTTATGGAATGTCAGCTGCATACACCAGGTGGATTCATCATGGGGAGTCGGCAAATACTGTAGTAGTTGAAAATTTGGAGCAGGAGGTCGAAGGAAGTGATCATGACTTTGGGATACATGTGGATGTGGCCGATGATGATTATGATGAGGATCACGGAGTACCAGAGATGATAGGAGATCTATATGCTATGGCAGAGGCTAATGGAGAACAACCAAGGTTTGCAAGAGTCCTTGAAGATGCGAATAAGTCACTTAGCCTGGGATCTAGCCATTCAAAATTCTCTTTTCTGGTGAGGATGTTGTATATCAAGTCTCGTTATCGAATTGGCAATACAACATTTTCCACAATGCTGAAGTTGTTGTCATCAGGATACCATTAGAGTGAGTTTCCAAAATCATATGATGAGGCCAAGAAATATCTTGGAGAACTGGGCCTTGGTTTCGAAAACATCCATGTGTGCAAGAACAATTGTGTGTTGTTTCGGAAGAGGTATTATAAAGAGAATGTGTGCCCAGTATGCAGGGCATCTAGATGGCAAGATGAAACTGGGAACAAGCGGGTTCCACACAAGGTATTGAGACATTTTCCACTTTTGCCAAGGTTGAAAAGAATTTTTGCTTCAAAGTGCACTTCTGAGGAAACACAATGGCACAAGAAAACGAGGATGCCAGTCGATAATGTAATGAGCCATCCAGCTGATGGAGAAGCATGGAAGGAGTTCGACACGAGGGAACCAACCTTTGCAGATGATTCGAGGAACCTGAGGCTTGCCTTAGCTACCGATGGATTCAATCCATTTGGCAACATGAGTACGCTATACAGTATGTGGCCAGTGCTTCTAACACCGCTGAATCTCCCACCATGGGAATGCATGAATCCAGCAAACTGCTTTATGTCGTTACTCATCCTAGGTCCAAAATCTCTAGGAAAGGATTTTGATTTGTTCCTTGAGCCCCTAATTGAAGAACTGCTCGATCTATGGAAGGGTGTCAGTACCTACGATGCATGTACTGGTCGAAAGTTTAACCTTCATGCTGCCGTGCTATGTTGTATACATGATTTTCCAGCGTTGAGCACATTATCAGGGTGAACAACAAAAGGGTATTATGCATGTATTCATTGTGACAAGGATCCGTTGTCTCAGGCAATAAGGAGTAAAATATGTTACATTGGACATCGTCGTTACCTTCCAAGGACACATGCATGGCGGAGAAGCTTGGCTTTCGATGGTAAGCGTGAAAACAAAGATCAGCCAGGCAAGTTCACTTTGGAGGAGGTCCTAGAGGAGCTAGAGAAGGTGAAAGATGTCAGGCCAGGGAAGCATCCTAAAATTATTGGAAATAAAAGGAAGCGCAATGAGGGTCCAAGGATTTATAGCCGCAAAGTTGGGTTATGGAGATTGCCATATTGGAAACATTTGAAGCTTCCACATAATCTCGATGTGACGCACATAGAGAAAAACATATGTGAAAACATTCTTGGCACATTACTCAATGTGCAGGGCAAGACCAAGGACACAACCAATGCTAGGCTAGATTTGCATGATATGGGCATAAGACCTAAATTGCACTTACAGCAGCATGGCAACTCAGTGTTGTGGCCTGGGAGCGCGCGCATGGTAGGCCAGGCCGATTTCTTGGTCGGGCTGAAGGAACAGTGTTGATTTGAGTCCAGTTTTCCTTTTCAACATTTGTGTTCTATGTCTTTTGTGCTACATTTACATTGCTATTTTGATTTGCTAATATTGTAGACTTTACCTTTTAAGCTACATTTGCATTACCATTTGTCAATATAATTTCCTAATATCCTAGACTATAATGTATGTATTCGCCACGCCGATGTGTGTATGGTGTCACCACGCCGCGCGCCATAGACGCTATAAAGGTGTGAAGGTGGTGGGTCGCCGCGCCTCGCCACGCCGCCGTAAAAACTATGATTACATCATTTCATAGGATTAATCCGGCGTCCGGGCGGCGACGCCGGCGGTCCGCGATCTCGCCGGGGGCAGTGGGGCCGGATTGACGCGGCAGAAAAGGGATATGGTTTAGGGGTAAAATGGGATCTCATAAGCATGGGCGATGCGGATCTCATAGAGTTTATCTAAAACTGCGCTCGAGTACTAACAAACCCACTTGAATAACGCAATTTTCTGGCCCTTTGAGTTTGACATCGAGCTCCCGGGTTCGAACCCTGTGGTAACCAATTTTTTGCAACATTTTTTATTAGATATTACATTCTGTGATTTTCTAAATATTAGCAATAATATGACACTATCTTATTAGTTTTCTGATTTTCTAGGTTCCACAAAAATATCTAACTTTAATATCAAGATTTCAGTTTACAGTTTGATTAATTAGTTCAACTATTTCAAGTTATACAATAATAACTCATTTGTAATCAAATTATATCGACAACTTAAAAAATAGAAATAATTATTTATTGTAGGTAATTATTTTATTTTATCTTTATAAGAAATAAATTATTTGAGTTACATTTAAAAAAATAAAAATATCATAAAAATTAAAAATGAAATACTTGAGTTATTTTCAAACTTCTTCCTATATTTTTAGCTATTATTGTACTTATTTGTTGAATGACTAAATGATAAAAGGTATAATACCTTAAGCTAGGTAGAAAAATCTTAAAACTTACATGGACACCTCATTTTGGAGTATAATGATGACAACAAAGTTTCAATTGATTCTAAGAATGTGGTCATGCACATCCTCACAACGGCATACTCCCTCTGTCACGTATTATTAGTCGTTTTAGACTATGAGCAAGTACGATAGAGATTCCATATATCTGGACTGAAGTTCTTTACAGATGTATAATACCACTTTGTCGAAATTCTTTTGAAATTTTTATGTCATGATCATACACTAAAATAAGGTGTCCATCCAAATTTTTAGAAATTTTTATGTCATGATCATACAATAAAATAAGGTAAATCATTAAGCTATATTGTGCTAATTAAAAATCTAGCAAAAAAATGAACATGGAGAAATAAAAAAAGGAATAAACACAATAAATGTTGACAAAACCCAAAAATTGAAAAAACCCAAAAAAATTGGCTATCATCGGGTTCGAACCGGGAGCTCGAGATCAAACTCAAAGGGCCATACCATTGCGCTACTCAAGTGGTTTCATTAGTTCTCGAGCGCAGTCTTTGATAAATAGATCCCGCAATGCCAAAAAAAAGAGAGCAACCTCTCGCGCCTCAAGGCGCCAAAACAATTTCCCTCGTCAAAAAATTCTGCCAAAAACACCGATATATTTACTCATTTCCCGCACTCGTCACCTCCTCGGCCACTCGTTCTCTCTTCCCCCCATTTCTCCAACCCTATACACCACCGTCGGGACACAACCGCCGTCGACGAGCTGTGTCCCCGCCCACGAGTTGCGTCCTCGCCGACATCAATCGCCGCATCCCCATCTCTCTCATCGCCCCATGCACCTATCTCGCCCCATCCACCTCTTTCTCGCCTCAACCTAACCCTAACCACCGTCGGATTGTGGGTCGTTGCCGCACTGGATCTGCTTCCCCGTCGACTAGGGTTCATCGCACCAGGGTTGCTTCCCCTTTGACGACCACCAACGACGAGCACCTGGTCTACATCCGCAACCTAGCCACAACCGCAATGGTGGCAACAAGGGGGCAAGGTAGGAAGCGACCTATAGAACAAGAACAAGGTAAGCAAAACTCTTCTGTATTGATGAATTCTGTTGTACAATTCTATTGCCCTGGTATCTAGTTAGCTCCATAAGCAATTCTTTTGCAGTGCCTCTAGCTGTGGGACTACCACGAACTGTCCCATATGTGCCTGTAAAAATGTAGGTTCAGTTGTATCTGGGGTGTCAGACAATCAGTCCTTGTTTTTGCAAGAGAACCTGATCTGTTTTAGTTCCTGAATGAAATGTTTTGCTGAATGAATCTTGGTTTGCTAACCATTTAGTCAAATTGTATGAATAGTACCCATTGTCCCATATCTGCCTGTACAAGTGTGTTGCTATATACTCTGCTGCGTATGAATAGTACCCAGTCTTGGTTTGCTAACCATTCAGTCAAATTGTATTCTGAATCTTGGATCTGTATTTATGTATTGATGTGCAATTAGTAATCTATTTTGCACTTGTATTTGTCTGCAATAGAAGCAGCAGTGATGTTTTCTGAAAGCAATTGTAGTACAATTCTAAAAGTAGCTGTGACTCTTGACTTCAAATAGATTTTGGCGTGGTCTGTTTGACCATTTTAATGATCTGGATTTGGATCTAGCAGAGTGCATGCATGTGTGTTGATAGGAAAAGAGTAGTTCAGTACAAGCTATCTTCAAAATTTTCAGATAATTTATAGTATTTGTGCTTCAGTACAAAAAAAGTTGTACCTCTTACCTCTGACCTATTACTTGTTGCCTATAACCTAGCACCTCTTATCCCTTAGCTCTTCAGCAGGCACTACTAGCTCCTACCTATTATCTATCTAGCATCTAATATTACTACCTCTTAGTACTTAGTTCACTCCTTTTTATTTTCTAATAGACACAATTTGCTTGTTTTTGTAAGAACCTCCAAAAACTGATTATGAGAGACACCGGGATACACGCGTGGCGAACAATTTAAAGAAGATGTAAGAATTTGGCCTGAAAAATCTATCTACTGAATTTAATAACTCTGTATCACACTCTGCATCAAAGAAGGGGGAAAATCAGCAAACAAGAAAACAAATAGTGAAGATTTAGATTCATCGGAGTATCTCCTTGAAGATGATGATCAAGGAGATAGTGATGATGATGACACTGAATCTGATGTGCAGCCACAACCCCTGGCAACTAAGGTGCTTCTTCTATCTTCAAAGTACTAGATGGGGAATATTTGTATTGCATTTGAATGTTTTTAATCTGTTCTTTAATATATGCCCTTGCTTTTAGATGCATCTTGTTTCTTGCATACCTGTTCTTTCATATATGGTCTTGCTTATTAATGCACATGACCTACTTGATTTTTTTCCACAGTATCCTACAGGGTATAGTCAGAAAGTCCTAGCTTCAAAGAAGAAGAAGATAGGTCCCACCATGGCACTAGGAGTTAGGGCTAGTAAGAGAGTGAGGGCATCTCAAGGATCACAAGTGCAAACTCCTGAATCCCAAACAAGATCATCAAAAAGGCTTCAACATTCAGCGAGAGATGGCCAGAATGTAGAGGATCCTACAGATGATCATGATGAAATACCACCACAAACGTCTTATACGGATGTAGAGGAAGGCAATGGAGCTGGTGGTCAGGACAATACAGCTGCAGAGGAAGTCAGTGGAGCTGGTGCTCAAGATAGTACAGGTGCTGATGAAGACAATGTAGCTGGAGAGGAAGACACTGAAGGCAAGTTATAGTTTCTTTGTCTTTCAAATATGTCATCTGTTTTGCTTATCTGCATGAAACTAAATCATTTTAATGCAAATTCTATTTTGTAGCTCCTGCACAGGCCACCCACCAAGGGAACACAGCTGGACAGGATGACAAAAGCTATGGGAAGGAGAATGCCCATAGCTGTTGCTGAAGGCAAAAGAAGGCCTCATGAACCTGTTCAAGCAGCCAAGTTTGCATCTAAGGCTGGTGTCATCATTTGGGATAAGGTTCCTGTCCTACCTCATTGGAAAGAATACAAGAGAGACAATCAATATTACAAAAACTTTGTGGGAAAGATCTCTGTAAGTGCATTACTGTTTCTATGGTTAACTTGTATATCTGTTTAACCTGAATTGACTAACTAAATATGGAATTGTCATATGACTAGGGGCGCTTGGCCATTAACCCTGACGACAAGCCAACAGAGGAAGCTTGCACCGATATGCTGCGCTCTGGGGTGCGACAAATGCGTTATCGGCTCAAGAATAAATACTTCAATGGTGTACCTACAAATGAGATTAGGATAACTTCTCCGATTGCATGCATGACCGATGAACAATGGAAGGCACTAGTTGCAAAAGTGGTCTGATCCAAAAAACATGATATGGGTATCTTCTCATATATTCTTTCTCATTCAGTTTCTAAAGGATCTTCTCATTTTAAACATATCATCTCATCAATCCTTCTTGCTATACCCAAAGCCCTTCAATGAAAAGCGAGTGTAACACATAAATATTTTCAAACATAAAGATTCCCTAAGCTCCTAAATTGGAGCAATTAGCAGAATGTACTTGGGAAAAAAGGGTTGGTCATATATATCCTGCAAACAAAAAGGATTACAAATATGCCCTTAAATATTAGTCCATTCATCAAAGGATAGAATAACATATTCTAAAGGACAAAATCATGAACAGAACAATAGAAAGGCAGTTCATGGTGAGCATTCAGACAATTTGAGATGTACATTTCATAGAAGTTGTATAGGGGCATAAAAGAGTAGGCAACTCTGCAGGAGTTGAAAAATTACCATCTTACTGTTTTTTAGATAAATAGGTATCTTATCATATATTCTTTCTCAATCAGTTTCTAAAGGATCTTCTCATTTTAAACCTATGATCTCATCTGACATGTTCATTATCTTGTAGGAATCAAGTGAAAAGAACAAGCAGAATCGCTGTAAAGTCAAGTATCATCAAGCTATGGGTTCTCGCAGCAATGTGGCACACTTACATGCATATGTAAGTAAAGAGTACCATGTACATATTTGCACTAAACAACTTATTTTGCATTTCGTCTGAGAAAACTTTGTTGTAATTGATTATCTATGAAATAGAAGAAGAAGAAAAACAATGCAGAACCAAGCACAGAACAAAATGAAGAACTTGATGCGGTGGAGGCCTTCAAGACCTGCCATACTAGCTCCAAACATGGTCTGACTAAACTAGCAAGAGAAGCAGTTGTAAGTCACGACATCTGTTTCGTTGTGCCAACAACTATTCATTAATTGGATAATATGTCTTGTTTCAAACATTTTGTATTCTGTCTTTTGCTCAAAACTGGTCATAATCCAATATAGCTAGACATACTTGCTAAATAATAATCCTATGTTGTTGACTTCTACTTGTATTCAGTTACCTGACAACAAATAAATGACTCATGATTGCATACCTATTTGGCATCGGTTTACATCAATGCAAAGATAGGTTTTTATTTTTAAAATACATCTTGTGTTATATTTCCTCCTCAAATTAATGCAATAAGTATCAACTAATGATGGGTCATTGTTGTTTCATCAAATATGGAAGCTTTGAGGACGTAACTCATGCTGTGAAGGTGAGACAAAGAAGTCCAATGTGTGCGAGTTGTGTCCTAGGTGCTCTCCTGAATAGCTCAAACCTTTTCCTCAAGAGTGTTGGAATCAAACTAGTGCCATCCTCCAAATCATCATCATCAAATGAAAGCGAGCTTCGGGAGCAACTAGCAAATTGAGCTATGGTCATTGTACAAGGTGAAATCGATGAACTCGGAAGAGAAGTGAAGAAGCCGAGGAAAAGTCAAGCGAGGACACAAAAGGAGATGGAGGAGTACAAGAAGTCGACAGAGATAAACAACAAGGCAATGGAGGAGAACAATGTCTTTGCTCAAGCGTATCTTGGCCATCAACAATGCTTCTTTGACATGAGCGCTGCTTTCAGAGTCTAGCGATTCATTAAGCAAGGGTCTCTGCTTGGTGATTTTGTTTATGTAGTAACATATGTTGCTTTGGTGGTTGGCAACTTTTATTATTTCCTATAATATTTATGTGATCTGAGATGAAACTAGTAGTTCAAATGTGATGTCTAGTGAGTTATGTGAACCGAGTTTAGAATTGTTGATTAAGTTGTTGGTCATTGTAATCTTCGATCTGTTAATTTATGGAAGCTTTTGGTCATTCCAATATTATTTGCATTCTGTAATGAAATCAAGCATGTGCACTTGTGATGAATTATCCGACCTTTACTGTGACGATTTGGTAATTGATTCTGTGATGAATTTCTATTTACTTCAATGACAAAATGAGAACACATCACGGCAAAGCCTTGTGGCCCAATAAAAAGTGGACACGTGGACCATCCACATCATCGGCCACGTCACCGCCACGCCGCGTGGTCGAACACGTCACCTGCAATGTGGACGCGCCACATGGACAAGACACGTCCGCTGCCAGCGTGGCAGACGTCGTCTGGCCGCCTAACAGACGGCAAGTCATGACGAAAAAGGGGCTATATCAATGACGAAAATAGATCATCATAGAAAGAATACACTTCTATGACAACGACCATTTCATCATAGAACAAATGCACATCTATGACGAAAATACACGTTTCGTCACGGTAGGTAAAATATGACGCGCATTCAATGACGAATACCATATCGTCACAAATTCATCATAAAATAATATATGTGATGATTTTGGAGTCTTCAGTGACGAAAGAAGAGCATCATTGATGTACACATCCCTTGTAGTGAGGGCTGGGCCTGGTAATTCTCCATCAAGGCTTCGCACTCGGAGACCCGGAGGCCCGTTGCAGGAGCTGGTCAGCGACGAACGGAGCGCCCTTCAAGAGTAGACGTGACCACGAGATCCATACCGAGTTGTGCAGGATGACTGGCCTGAGCTGGTCGGGTAGATCTATTGTCGGTAGTGGTTACCTACTTGGAAGGTTGATTTTGAATCGAATCTATCAGAGCTAGGGTTTCAGCAAGCTTGGCGCCGACCCGATCGATGGAGTCGAGCAGGTCGGTGTTGTCGATCTGCCTCCCATTGTAGCGAGGAAGTGAACGATGGGTTGTCGGCGTGGCTGAAGACGATGTTGGTGTGGCCGGAGCTAGATCTAATGTGGTCGGAGCCGTAGCCAATGCTGGTGAAGCATTGGTCGATGTAGATTGGATCTGCGCCTCCTCCGTGGTCATGGTGATGAAGTTGTTGGAGCCAGTGGTCTAGGTGATCTGGCCGATGGTGAACGTGAGGCCGTTCAGCGTAGCCATGGAGCCGAGGATGATGACCATCTTGTTTGTCTGGGGAGCAGTACGCACACCCCCTACCTGGCGCGCCACTATCGACGAAATATGCTCGGCAGTCCACCGAGGGGTATCCCGTGATGGTAGATTTGTCGATGGGGATGCGCGTAATCAAGAACCGGATGGTGACACAAGGCGCAGAGACAGCGATTTAGCCTATTTCGGGCCGTCTGATCATCATAATACCCTACGTCCTGTGTCTTTAGTTTATTGTATTAAGAAGTAGTAGATTTCACGCCGAGCAGTGCCGTGCATGCCTTGATCTTGTGGGCTGGGCCAACTCTGATGGTGCGGCCTATGTCTTGTCTTGAGGATACTAGGGGCCATACCCCCACAGCTAGTCCCCGAGCCTGACAGTAGGTGATGTAGTCACGTGTTGCCAGGGTCAGAAAGTAGAAAACCAACCGAGCAGGCAGCCAGTCCCCGAGCGTAGCCTCGAAATGAGAAAAGTGCACATTCACCGCAAGGTGAAGTGTGCCCACTTAGTCCCCGGGCCTGCTGGAAGATGAAGAATGAATCTTGTAGCAGGGTCAAAGAAAAAGAAGTTTGAAAGCTTGCCGATGTCGTCTGACATGCGCGTATCAAAACCCTAGACGTGCTACCCAAGATCAGCACCCTAATCCGAACAGCATGGAGCATCTTGGTAGCACACCGACGAGACGTAGCAAGATCTGAGCAGCAAGGGAGTCCCCGGCGTCGCGGGCGATGTCCGAGCACCGAAGAGCGAGGAGTCCCCGGTGTCGCTGGCGATGTCCGAGCACCGAGGAGCGAGGAGTCCCCGATGTCACTGGCGTTGTCCGAGCACCGAGGAGCGAAGAGTCCCCGCCCTCGCTGGTGATGTCCGAGCACCGAGGAGGGAGGAGTCCTCGGCGTCACTAGCGATGTCCGAGCACCAAGGAGCGAGGAGTCCCCAGCATCGCTGGCGATGTCCGAGCACCGAAGAGTGAGGAGTCCTCGGCGTCGCTGGCGATGTCCGAGCACCGAGGAGCGAGGAGTCCCCGGCGTCGCTGGCGATGTCTGAGCACTGAGGAGCGAGGAGTCCCCGACGTCGCTGGCGAGGTCCGAGCACCGAGGAGTTCTCGGCGTAGCTGACGAAGTCCGAGCACCGAGGAGTTCCTGATGTAACTGGCGAGGTCCGAGCGTCGAGGAGTTCCTGGCGTAGCTGACGAAGTCCGAGCACCGAGGAGTTCCCGGTGTAACTGGCGAGGTCCCAGCACCTAGGAGTTCCCGGTGTCGTTGGCGATGTCCGAGCACTGAGGAGTCCCCGGCATAGCTGGCGACGTGCGTGCAGTGAAGTGTGCCCACTTAGTCCTCGAGCACGAAGAATTCGAGCGCCGAGGAGTAACCGACGAACAGTTCGATCAACTGGTCGGCGATGAAGTCCATGAACCTAGCGGTCTGACCAGTTGATCGGTGGAGAAGTTCGAGCATCAGGTGGTTCGATCACCGGACGATGATCCTGCAATACAAACATGTAGAACGGGTAGTACATGATGTAAAAATATATGAACTCCGGAGAAAAAATAACGTATGTAGCTTGGCGATCAGTTGGACCGAAGATATATTTATATTTAATAAAAACTGTCCGACCAGTTAGTGTGTAGCTGAGCCTCTAGCCCTAGCTAGCCCATAGTCCATAACGTCAAGCGCGGAGCCCATGCACATGTAGGAGGAACATGCGTCACCAAGGAGCCGCTGCCGATCACCCATAACGCAGAGGGCAGACGCTCGTGCACGTGTAGGGAGGAGCCGGAGACAGGGCCGTCTCTGGAGGCGTCTGAGCGTCAACATGACTATTCAGGGGTTCAGAAAATCGTTTGGAGAGCAAACATGGAAAAAATAGCTCGAAGAAATATTATGGCGATATACGGAGATTGGAGAATATTTAGAAAAATATTAAAACGTGACTTAGCTTTAGACAAAAAGTCTGGTCGACGACATATAGCGTTATCTGGTCGGTGACGCGGGCAGCTCGCTTAGCGGCTCGTTTGATGGACATGCGTGTGGAATCTGGCGTAGCTTGACGAAGACCAGAGCACGGGCGTAGTGAAGTTGTCGGCAACGATCCATTGATGTTGAAGTCAGGAGTGCTCTGCTCCGGCGTTGAAACAACTGTTCTATTCGTTGTTCGTAGTTGATATTCATGTCGTTGGTGAATCCGTCTTAAATTCATACACGTACAGGCTTGCATGCGCCAGATAAATCAAATATTTAATAACTTGCATGGCCTCTGTACACGCTTCTTGTTTGTTCGTGATGGACAATGCCCTTGCAATCATTATGCACGTATCAAACTAGAGCAGGACTCTTATGCATGTCTGACTGGATCAGTGTAGGATTCCCATATTCCCATGCGGATGCAGCTCGTTGTATTTGTCGAAGCCAAGTGGGACTGATCGGAGGAGGATGAGAGTCACACCGCCTATAGTTCGTCATCCCATGATTGGATCTAGAGAGCTGAAATATCGCCCATCGCCACTGTAGATGGAGCGATCGAGCCGAGGGATATCGAGCCTATCAGGCTGTTGTAGCACACCGCCGCAGGAAGTCAGGTTGCCACGAGCGGCGTCGATCTTGAGATCCCATCTGGTTCGTCATGGATTAGCACGCACGGTCCCCTACCTAGCGCATCACTGTCGACGAAATATGGTCAGCGGTCTACCTAGGGCTATGCCCAAGGTAGTAGATTATCGGCAGACAGGTGCACAAGCTACGAACGAGATGGTGACGCAAGACAGACACGAGTTTTTATCCAGGTTCGGCCACCGTGAGGGGGTAATACCTACGTCCTGCGTCTGATTGTATTGTTATATGTCAATGAGATTGTCCCCCTTTTAGAGGGGTCCCCTGCCCACCTTATATAGTCTGGGGGGCAGGGTTACAGATCTGGAAACTAATCCTAACCGGTTACAATTGCCATAGGTGGCCGGATAAGGATTTCTATTCTAACCGACCAGGATCTTGCTTGCTCTCCAAGTCTGCCTTAATTTCTTGCATGGGACTCTGAGCAGATCGGCTGGGCCGCGCATCGTCTTCTGGTGGGCTGGACCCCCTGGTCCGGGACGGCCCAAACCTAGCCGTAAGGGTATAGGGGTTAATACCCCCACAACAGCATTCATATATAATTTTTGGCACAACGCACACTCACTTCCCGTATGCTAAACGGTTCTTATGCAGCGTAAGTTAGTGTACCTGCAGAAGATTGATTAGATAAAACTAGTGCTGCTATCCTAGATAGACCATATTATTAGGGCTTATACTTATTTACATAATTTATCGCATCCTACTTTTCGCAAAGCTTTTGGTGGTTAAATTTTAGGTTTTGAAAAGAGTCTTTAAACTCGTAGAGTCATTATTAGCTCTGATACCACCTATGGTAGAACCGCCTGAAATAACACGCTTTACGACGCGCTCGTCTTCCACTAGACACTAAGCACCTCGAAAGTGAGCTACATCGGACAGTTTCGTCGAGCATGTAACACCCTAATGTTAAGCATTGCATTTGGCACTTGCATTTCATGAGCAGAAGCATCATCCAAGCATTCATGAGCATGATCATATGGAATCTCATCTTATTCTTTACATATTATCAAATGTGATGTTCATTATATACATGCATATGCTTGTGATCATGTGTGACCAATGCAAGAGATGGTTGTGAGGTCACAAAAATACCTTAGACATGTCTAGGATGGTAAATGGAACAATGTTTGTATTCATGACATGGGCCAATTTTACTTCTAAGTCCTAGTTTACTCAAAATATTATTTTTCATGATCCTACTTTGACTAAATTTGAACTATAGCATAGAGTGTTTGCATAGTAGTGCACCCTTAATAAAAGTTGTAGCTTATCTTATATGGAACAAACTTTATTTAAGGGTCATGAGCTAATTCAGTGCCTAACATGGTCAAATAGGGCTGACAAGAATCAACAAAATGTTGTTTCTAGACTTAGAAATTTTGCTAAGTCCAAAATGTTGATTTTAGCTTGAAGTGCACAACTGTGGAGCTTTGTAACTTGCTAACCATGACGAATTAGATGTTACACCCTAAAGCAAATTTGGAGATCTCACATAGCTCTACAACTTTCACTAATATAGTTTCCACTGATTCACCACGGATTAGGAGTTATGGTAGAGAGAAAATCGAGTTTCAGGCGGTTTCATCCGAACTGAAACTAGCCTTACCGCGCGCGTCATGGCCGACCAGTGCAGGCCACGCACGCCACATGGTGGTCGTATGCCGACGTTGGCCTGGCTGGTCGGGCCAGAAGGGGGAGAAGAGGGCGATGCGCTGCTGCTCTGCTGCTCATTCTTGCTCTCACCCACTTCTCTCACTCGCTCTCGCCCTTGTCACAACCAACGCCAAGCCGCACCGCCACCACCGCGCCCTCGCCGATGAATACGCCGCCGCTGTAGCACCACCGCTCAATCCCTCACACCCATAGCTCCGTCGTGCCTTGCCCCACCTTGTCGACACGTTAACATCGCCTTTCAAACCAAGGTGAGGGCCCTTGGGCTGCAACATCTCCGTGAATGCCATTGGTGCCGCCGAACCCGAGCTCACCATGGTCGTGCTCACTAGAGCCCTCGCATCTTCTCTCTTCTCGTGTTAGGGTTAGGTTAGAGCTAGGTCTAGCTAGAGGCAAGAGCTTAAGGCCAATGCCAGCCTCATCAGAGCAGAACGTCGTCATGCCGCTGTCGTGCTCACGCCGCCATGCCGTCATGCACACGGCCGTGCCTCACCGGCGCCGTCGCAAGCCCCAATCCGAACCCTAGGTCTCTGCTAAGCCCCAGTAGAGGCGTAGCCGAGCCCGTCCAAGCTCGTCATGGTCGGAGATAGCCGGTGCACCGCCGCTCATCACCGCCAAGCCGCCATCGCCGCCGTTGAGCTTGCTCCGATGAGTCTCTAATCCAACCAAGGGTACCAGTCAACGCAGAACGGAGAGACGAGTGTAGTGGTGGTGACGCTACCACCGAAGACCTCACTGTCGGTGAGCTTTTCGTCGATCAACCGCCGCTCTGCTTCAGTGTGGCTGAATTGTGGGGTCAGTTGACTCCTAGGGCCCGCACGTCAGTCACAGTGGGGTGTATGAACCGGGTGCACCGAGCAGCTGAGCTCGATTTGAAATTTGATTTTCTTTATTTAGTATTTCAGATTTTGTAGCAAACTTCAAAATTCATATCTAGAGCTAGGAGTGTCCAAATTGAGTGATCCAAATTTTGTTGGATTCCTCATGAAGTTTACTATTTGATAAAAATATGAAATATACTGTTTGGGATATTTTTCTAGGGGGGTTTAATTGAGCTAGATAAGTGCTTTTAAATTTGTTTCCATCTTATAAAATGCATATCTTGAGCTAGGGAAGTGCAAAAATTGTCATTCCAATTTTACTGGTCCTGGGTTGACATGATCTAGCTAGGAAAAATGCTAAACCTATAGTAGGTATACTTCGAATATGGTCTTCCTATTTAACATTGATTAATTGCTAGTTTCTAGTGAAAATAAATGGGGTAAAAATACATAACTTATGATCATGCAAATTTTTACACAATGTTATGGTGCTAGGATGAAAGTAAGAAAAATATGAAATATGTTGTTTGACACTTTTCACTAGGATAAACTATTTTTGCTAAAATAAGCCTATGCAACTTGTCATTTTTATACAGATGGATATACTTATCTAAATGGCATGAAATTTGTATAGTATACTTTTGGGGTCATATGTAGGCTACTGTAATTTTCTTAGAATTTACTGTATACTTTTGATATATGTTCCTTATTTCACCTTAGTGTCCAAATAAATTAATAAAGGTATCTAAATAATTTATTTGGGCTTGACTATTATATTTTCTAAAGTGTATATGATTTCTATGAACTGTTGGTACCATTCGTTGTGCCTAGATTTAATTGCTTGTATGCAGTGAAATATTAATTGCTCTATAATTCAATTATAGTGGCTATTTTGGACAGTTTCTGTTGTTAAGTAAATTGCATGAGTAAAATGATGTTTGCTGTGAATTTTGTCAGTAACAAAGTTGTAGATAACTTACTTATCTTGCTTGTTTCAAATTTTCATAGCAATAGGCTAAATGGTTTGAGAGTTATAGCTATTGGAAGTTGGTCTCCAGAAATAGTTATTCTCTGGAATTTCTGGACAGATATGGAAAATTGCTTTGTTTGACCTTGATAGCCATTGAATCATCTTGAGATAACTATAATAAAATTGTAGGCAATTTTATAAGATTTCTAGAAAGTCTAAGATCATAGTATTTTGTTGAGTAGAACTCCAAATATGACCAAAATAAGTAGCTGTTGTTTACATTCCAGAAAATGACTAACTCAAATTGTAATTATTTGTCTTATGTGATGCTTGTGTAGATGCTTAGGCTAATTGAGATTAGTTGTTAGCTGTAGGTTCTAAGCCTCTTACTGATAATGAACAACTTTACCTTAGGTTACTAGAACTTGGTGAGTGTATATTTCTTGTACTATAGAAGAGATATGCACCTACTTAGTAAAGATCAACTAGAAGAAAGTTATACATCTACTTGGTCAATGAATGTTAAACTTATCATACATCTTATGGATAACCATGCTCATGCATATACACTTTATCATGTCATCTCATCTCCTATGCATTCATAATACTCATTTGTGCATATGCATGCAATAGGTTCCCCAGAAGGAATGACGCTACCCGAGTTCAAACCCAAGCGTCAGGAGGAGTAGCAAGCAGCCCAGGAGCAGGAGGTTCAGGTAGAAGGAGTCAACATGGAAGATCTTCCTGAGTGTCCTGACCACCAACCTTCCTCATTTCTAAAAGGTAAGCCCCAGAGCATTCTAAGCCTCCTATGTTTTCTAAATATCAACTTGAGTCCTTTTATGTTGATGCATTATGTACTAAGGGTTGATTGGAACCACTTGTTGCATATACCTTCTTTGTCCAGACAAATATATCTTGAATCCTATGTAGGTCAAGGATCGAATATATGCTTAGCCCGATAGAAGTCGGGTGATTCCTGTCACCTGCAAGATATATGTAGAGATCTGGTCACGGTTGGCTATAATTGCTATCGTAGAAATAATCATGTGTTGATGAATAAAAGGAGACCGGGGGGATTGTGATAGAGAAGCAACAAGGCATGGAGGTCTTGGTACCTATTTATCCCTGTCTGTGTTGGTTAAGGACCGATTCACTATACATCCTCATGTCATGTTGAACGCATGCCTAGCACTTAGTTGGCTGGATAAGCCGTTCCGACCGCAAAGATGAGTAGCTCAACTCAGGCCATGACCCGATAAGTGAAAGTGCGCACACTAGAGGAAGTAAGGATGTGCGAGGAGCTAGTGGCGTGAGTCCAAGGGTAGGCTGGGTCTGAACTTCGTGGCAAACTGGTAGTATCCCTGAGGATGCGGCGCTGATCGAACCCACGATTGTACCGGAGTTGTACCAAAGGTGACCCGACGTGAACCCGATGGGGGAAGTATGGGTTTGCGTTAGGAATAACTCCCCAGCTGGTTGGAATCAATTCGAGTCATCGTCGCTCCTGAATAGTGAGAACTTGATTGAGCAGTGGCAACGTAGCATTAATTGATGGAACTTGATGGTTATGATGATGCTCAAATTAATACACCAGATATGGTTACTAATGCTTGTTAGTTTAATCATGTGATTGCTCTAGTACAGGTGCTAATCCAGAGATGCTTAATTGAATAGGTATTCAATTTGATGCTAAAGATATTTAATCTCCAAGTTATGTTACTTAAGCTTTATGCAAAATGTTGTCCAGCTAACTCCACCGATAAAGCCTTGCATACTCCTTGGTGTCATATTATTTCTGGTTTACGATGGGTAAGTCTAGTTGAGTACATTCTCGTACTTAGGGTTTATTCCCTCTTGTTGTAGATGATATGATGTATCATGGGTACTATAAGAACTGCCTTCATCCTGTCGTGGATGAGGACTAAATCATGGGGCATGGTACTCCTAAGTTATTCTCTTTGTTATGCTTTTACTAGAAATGACCGTGGTAATGGCATGTATTTAAGTTAAGTGTGATGTTGATGTCAAACTACTTTGCTTCCTCTATTTGAACTTGGTTTGTAATAACTATGTGAACTCCAATGTATGTGAGATAGTTGTGAACCATTTGTGAACTGTAATGTAATATGTGACTTGTTATGTTGAATCATGTATGATCTTGGTTTGTATGTTGGTTGGTTTGAGATCCCTCGTGATTTCATCGGACTACCGGGTTTATATGGGCTCAAGTATGATAGTTTGATCGCTTCGGTGATTGCTATTGTACTTGTACTCTTATAAATTGGATGGTTCTGTTATAGAGCACACCTCAAGTGAGAACTCGAAACAATCCACGTTTTACATCCAAAATCCAATAATGAGTATGAGCTTACAATACTTAGTCTATTTTATACAACAAGAGTTCTTGGAAATTATTTATTATAATACCAGACCTCAAAGTGCGATAATTAAACAGCAGAATGAAAGTAAACATCTAGCGGAAAAGATACAAGGATCCGTCTATGCCCACTAGAAGAATCCTCCACACAAGAGCTACTCCTCAAGCTACACCTGCAACATGCGTAAAATAAACTTGCAAGACTTACACGACTAGTGGGAATAGTTTCTCGACTCTTAAAGATATGATAGGCAATATGGGTTTGTTGTTTTCTTTTTGTTTGCTAAAAACATTACTATTAGTTCATCCTTACAGTAAGTTTTATTTGCAGTCATGATTATTTCATTAGCTAACCATTCTAGGTAAGCACCTGTTCTACTTTCAAGCAAGGGTTGAGCAATCAGAACCATTTCACCATCTTTTATCTTCCAGTTCTTACTACAGTGCTAGACCATAGAAATGGTGATTCGTGAACCAATGTATCTCAGCTGGGTACCCCAAAACACACGCTCTATTTGTATCCCAGGCACAAACAAGACCAACCCATTCCACTCCTATCACAGGGTCCAGGTCCCTGTCCAAACTTGGACTCCAACCCCCACACTTGAGACCCAGTCTCAATATGGTGCTCAGACCTCCAACTTTCCCCGTCTCCAATCAGTCGGTTCAAAAAGAGCCGGAACCCACGACAAGAGCGTAATGAGCCTTCCCGCTCCCATAAGCAAGTATATGCTCATGATAATAAGTTTGTGACCTAACCACCATCCACAGCAATGGATGGTCCTTAATCGACACGAATAGGGAAAACAGTGTAACCAAGCTAAGCCATGTTGGCCGTGGGACACAACCTGTTACACCCACCAATACCCATACCATATCCCTGCCCAGTCTCCATTTTCCCTTCATTATTTTATTATGAGAGAAACAATAATCCCCTATTGTGAGCAACGGCGAGTTACTCACGCTACCGATGACCTAAGCATAGCATCTACTCCAACCTATACTAGTAAGACTCTTAGGATAGGTGTATCTATGCATGTGGTTTTCATAAAATTCCTATAATGTAAATGCACATGACATATATAAACAGTGATTATCAAAAATAAGGGGTTATGCACCTGGGCTTGCCTTGGCCAGGCGCGGTGTCAGCTGAGTCAGTCAGTGGTGGCTTCGAGACCTCCTCCTGCACGAGAATCTCCTCCTCGTACTCTTCGATGATCTCCTCGAACTTGCGATCACCGGTGGTCACAATCTCCGCCAACTCATTCTCTACATGCGTGCGATGATGATGTAACACTTAGCATTTAGGCAACAACAACTCTTAAACTATGAATATGCATACTAAGCTACTAAGCTAGCTCTAATGACTGAGGTACTAAACTAACTATCATCTTTACCAAGCAAAGTGTTGGGTTCAACTAACAAATACCAAGCTTTACAAATGAAGGATATATCTTTATTTCTACTAATGATTTAATGTATATTGGAACAAAGAGTATTTAACTACCCTAATGTTTAGTCTATTCTGAGGCTACAAAAATTACCATGGGCACATAATAATAGCATGAAGCTACTATAAAAATTTTAGGACTAAAGCTATCACCAATTTTACCACAAAAATTCCTACAATAATTACTCTAACAATATTAAACATTTTCAAATAATTTAATAGCTCCTGGAATCAACATGTACATATATGAACTAAATATACTAACAGATAGAGCACAATTTTAGGAACCTAACAAAATTTGTTTCATAATTTTTGGACATCTACATGATTTTATATGATTTAGCAAAGATCAGCTCAAAAATTAAATTAGAAAACTATTTCTAATTCCTTATGAAAAAGAAAAACGAATTCGCCCACGTGACGCAGCGCGCACGCGAGCGCACGGCAGCCCACGGTGCGGCCCATGTGAGGCCGGCCTACAGTGCGATATGGCCCACGGCGGGGAAATCCCGCGCGCGCTGGTGTTTTTGCAAGATAGACCTCACACTTCTCCCGAATTACAACTAAGTCCTAACGCTATTTCCCCCTCTCTCAAACCTTCTCACTTAATCCCCTGACCTTTCCCTAATTCACCTATGCGCACCCCCTGGTAGCTCAGTGCACGGCGGCGCGGTGGCAATGACACGACGCGACCATGCCGGCCACCAAAGTCTCACACTGGCCTGTCGGTCAGGCTGAACTTTAACTACAGTCCCACCGCCCACACCAAGCAGCAACGTAGGGCGACAGGACGTACTAGAGCGAGCTGCAGCGACGCGTGGCCATCCGCGGAGACAACACAGCTGCCCCGGTGATCCAGAGCACCTAAGAACCTAACTGGCTAGCGAGGGAGCATCAGTAGACTACTGTGGATCTAGCCGAGGTGACGGATGGGGTGGAGGATGGTGGAGGAGGGCTAGCCACGTGTGGCCAAGCCGTGCGGCGACGCATCATGGTGGCACAGGCGCGTCGGCGATGACGGGGAGGTGATAGCGGTTTGGCCAAGGCACGTAGGGTGAAGAGGGAGTGAAGGCAATGCTTGTGGTGCAGGTGAACTGGCTTAGAAGGGACGGTAGGAGGGCTACCCACATCCACAACCGGACATGGCCTTATCGGCACGGTGACGGGGAAACTCAAAAATTGGAGCTTGGCCATGCTCGCTTCAAAGCTGGGTGGGCTCGGGCAGCTACAAGATGTGATGGTGAAGTCGTGTCTGCGATGAATTGAATGGAGGTGATCGCTCGCTAGGTAATTTGATGGCACGGCTCGACGACGGCAGCGAAGGGAGAAAGCGAGAAAGAAAGAGAGATGGACCGGTAGGTGGCACAGCATGGCCTCACCTTGGCAGGACATGCTCAGCGTGACCGGGAAGGCATGCGCGTAGATGCAAAGGACAAGCGCACGCGTCCCCCATCAGCGTGGCCCGCGTGCCACAGTGCCATCAATGACAAGGTGACAGCGAGCTCGGCCACGTGCACGCAGAAGTGGCGGCCTCAAACTAGGCCAACAACGGCGCAGAGGGCACAGCAAACGGGTGTGGACACGACAACGATGTGATGGCAGCGGCAGTGCCATTGTCGTGGCATGGGGCGGGTTGGCAGTGCGGCAGCACGGTGGGGCCGACAGCAACACCGCCTGGCTACGCAAGCAGCAGCAGTCGCTCTGCGCGCCAAGAGTCAGCGGCGGCCGGGCCACAGCCAGGCCAGAGCAGCCTTGGCTGGCCATGCGCGGTAGCGCACGTGCACGCGGGACAGCCAGCTTGGCGACGCCGAGCGCCCGAGCGTTGTGCCTGTGCCCACGCGGCCAACCAGCCCGAGACCGAGTCGTGCACGAATTTTAAAGCGTCCAAAACAACTAAACGGTTGCTTCAGGAGCCAAAGCATCTTCACCATGCTCAAGATGGCATGTGAGGCTACAAAATCGAGCTAAAACTTAACACCTTTTTCTTAACCCGATTTCGCAAAATAAATTGCCAAATATGGCATGTCTTGTTGTCTATGAACTTGAAAATATTCTAAGTCTTTGAGCTAAACTTGATTCCAAGTTGCATTTCTAGGCTATTAGAAATATTAGCTAGCAATGTTATTTTTCTCCAGCAAGTATTTCATTGTCATCTACAAAGTTCATATTCCAAACTTTATTTAAGCGCCATATATATTGTCTATAGCATTTTTATTCAATAAAAATTAGTTTTAAACCCTACTTGATACATATGAGTTATAGAATAGCTTATCATTTAACCTTTTTATTGATCATCTAAAGTTACAAAAATGCTATCTGCACATTCCATCACATGCATTATTACATAAACATGATGCTCATAACATGGTTTAGTAGTTTGTTTAGGGAGTAACACCAAGAGTGTTACAGCCACGGTCGGCCGAGGGCAACCCTGGCCTAGCAATGCGGCCCCATGCGTGTGGCCAAGCCAGGATGACCACGGCGAGACCGAGCAGTTGATGTGCACGAATTTTAAAGCGTCAATAACAACCGGACTATAGAAGTTGAGACCAAATCACCTTCACTATGCTAAAGCGGGCATATCAAACTACCAACATGAGCTAAAACATGACACCACTCCCTAGCTAAATTGCACAGAATTAATTCACCAATATAACGTCATCACCCTGTTTTCAAACTTGGAAATCTTCTAAGTCTTGAGCTAGATTCAGTTTCAGGTTCTATTTTTAGGCTATTAGAAATACTAGCTAGCAATGCTCTTTTTCTATAGCAAGAGTTGCATTGTCATCTATAAAGTTTGTACTTCCAACCTTATTTAGGTGTCACACACATGTTCTATAATACTTTTGCTTAATAAAAATTAGTTTTCAACCCTATTTGATATACATGAGCTATTGAATCAACTTTCATTTAACATTTTTATTAGTCATTTTAGGTTATAAGAAATTGATCTACACACTTTATCACATGTTTTATCACATAAACATGATGCTCATGACATGGTTTCGTGGTTTGTTTAGGGTGTAACATTGAGGCTGTTATAGCTCTACCCCCCTTAAACAAAATCTCGTCTCGAGATTTCATGTGTGTGCCTAGTGTGGGAAAGAGATAAGAAATAAATTTCAATTTATATAATTACCTTGGTGAACTAGAAAGGAGATGGGGATAATGTTTAAAAATATAGCTTTCTTGTTCCCAAGTTGCTTCATTCTCCGAATGATTTTACCATTGGACCCTGTAAAATTTCACCACTTTGTTTCTAGTCACTCTTTCTTTTTCATCCAAGATCTTGACGGGATGCTCAATATAAAAAATCAGGTTGGAAAGGAAGCCCTTCAATTTCCACCGCTTCATCGAGAACTCGCAAACACTTTTTCAGTTGGGAAACGTGGAAAACATTGTGGACTGCCGACATGATCTCTGGTAGCTGGATACGGTAAGCAACAGAACCACACCGTTCCAAGACTTTATACGGTCCAACATAGCGAGGAGCTAATTTCCCATGGACCCCAAACCGATGCACACCTCTCATTGGAGATACCTTTAAATACACATAGTCACCAGCTTCAAATTGCAAAGGTCTTCTCTTGTCCGCATAAGTTTTTTGACGATTCTGAGCTGCTTTCAAATGAGTCTGAATAACACTAACTTATTCTCTTGCTTCTTTGATAAAATTAGGCCCAAAATAACCACGGTCTCCTACTTCAACCCAGTTAAGTGGTGTTCTACACTTCTTGCCATATAGAGCCTCGAAAGGTGCCATTCGAATGCTTTCTTGATAACTATTGTTATAAGAAAACTCAGCTAAAGTCAAGCATTCATCCCACTTTTCTAGAAAAGAAATGACACAAGCTCTCAACATATCCTCAGGTACTTGGTTAACTCTTTCTGTCTGACCATCAGTTTGTGAATGATAAGCTGAACTTCTAAGGAGGCGAGTACCAAGGCACTTCTGGAGTTGCTCTCAGAAGCAAGAGACAAAAACTGACCCTCTAATAGAGATAATAGTGAGAGGAACTCCATGTAAGGTTACAACTCTATCAAAATATAGCTTAGCATTTTTCTTGGCAGAATACCTTGTATCCGTAGGGAGAAAATGAATAGACTTGGTGAGCCGATCCACAATGACCCAAATAGAATCATACCCCTTTGCTGTGCGGGGCAAACCCACAACAAAATCCATGGAAATATCCTCCCATTTTCAAACAGAGATAGGTAAGGGCTGTAGAAAACTAGGCGTACGCATATGGTCCGCCTTAACCCTCCCACAAATGTCGCATTCTAAGATGTATTTAGTAATATCCTGCTTCATATTTGGCCACCAATATAAGTGACATAAATCAAGATACATCTTGTTGCTTCCAGGATGAATGGATAACTTGGAATTGTGAGCTTCATCTAAAATTTTTCTCCTAAGCTCATCTCTTGCGGGAACCAGCAATCAGTTCTTGACCTTCACCACACCTTGATCATCAATACTAGAATGAGAACCACGCCCTTTGGCAATTAACTTCTTGATATGAGGGATTTTCAAAGCATCTTGCCTTTGCTCTATAATAATTTGCTCAAGTAAATCCGAGACTAGAGCAATATGGGCTAACACTTTAGAATGAGTGAGGGGCAAAGATTCTTCCTCAACCTGATACGACTTCTGACTTAAAGCATTAGCTACCACATTAGCTTTTCCAGGGTGATAATGAACCTCTAAATTGTAATCCTTGATTAACTCGAGCCACCTCCATTGCCTCATATTCAACTCGGATTAAGTGAAAATATATTTGAGGCTCTTGTAATCCATAAAAATATGTACTTTATGTTCCAATAGGTAATGCCTCTAAATTTTTAGAGCGTGCACCACTGCAGCCAGCTCTAAATCATGGGTGGGGTAATTCATCTCGTGCTTTTTTAGCAGACGTGAAGCATAAGCTATTACACGTCCATCTTGCATAAGCACGCAACCCAATCCAGTCCTAGAGCCATCACAATACACATCAAATGGCCTATCAATATCTGGTTGAGCAAGAACAGGAGCAGAGGTAAGAAACTTCTTCAAGGCTTAGAAAGCCTCTTCACAAGCTAGACTCCATACAAACTTGAACATCCTTCTAAAGCAACTTGGTCATCGGTTGAGCTATTTTAGAAAATTCGGGGATGAAGCACCGATAATAACCAGCAAGACCAAGGAACTAACGAATCTAATGCACTTACTTTGGAGATTTCCAATTTAACACATCCTGCACCTTGCTATGCCTTCAGGGGTTAGGACATGCCCCAAAACCTGCACTCGATCCAATCAAAGCTCACACTTGCTGAATTTGGCATACAGCTTGTGTTCCCGCAATCAAGTTAGGACTATGCGATGGTGCTGTGCGTGCTCTTCATTGTTGTTAGAATATACCAAAATATCATCAATGAATACTACTACAAACTTGTCCAACTCCAGCATGAAGACCGAGTTCATGAGATACATGAAGAATGCAGGAGCATTGGTGAGACCAAAAGACATGACTAGATATTCATAAAGGCCATACTTAGTAGAGAAAACTGTCTTTGGTATATCTTACAGCCGAATCTTAATTTGGTGATACCCCGAACAAAGTTCAATCTTTGAGAATACTCTTGCACCAGCCAACTGATCAAACAAAGTATCAATACGAGGTAAGGGATACTTGTTCTTAATGGTTACCGCATTGAGAGGGCGATAATCCACACACATCCAAAAAGTGTCATCCTTCTTCTTCACAAAAATAGCTGGACAACCCCATGGTGAAAAACTAGGATGGATGAACCCCTTCAACAATTCATCTAACTGTTTCTTCATCTCAGCCAATTCTTTTGGTGCCATGCGGTAAGGATGCCGTGAAATAGGAGCAGTTCTAGGTTCTAACTCAATGGAAAACTTCACATCCCTATCCGGTGGTAACCTAAGTAGATCTTCAGGAAAGACATCCAAAAACTCACAAACCATAGGAATAGAGGCAAGATCAGGAGAAGCTTTAGTATGAGCAATAACTGGTAGAGCAGAAACTGAAGGCATAAGGAGAGACATTCTATCCTCAGAAGAAGGAAGATTTAACTCCACAATTCTCTGCCTAAGGTTCAAGACTACCCCATAATTTCTCAACCAGTTTATTCTCAAAATTGCATCTATGCCTTGCCCAGGCAGCACCATAAACTAGAGACGATAAGAATGAGTGGCTAGCACTAAACGGATTGTGTTCGTCCGAGTTTTAACGCACAACTATGCACCCGAGGTTCTGATTCTATAGGCAATAGGAATAGCCATAGTAGATATATTGTGCCTTTGTGCAAACCCCATACTCATGAATGAATGTGATGCACCAGAATCAAATAACACATATGTTGGGTGGGAATCAATGGTAAACATACCAGTCATCATAGGCTCACCCTACGAAATTTCCTTAGCCTCGGTGAAGTTAACCTGTCCAGAATGGCTCACGGGCACCTTCTTCCTGATGATAGTCCTCTTGACCAGACGAGAGTTGGCCGAAGGCTGAGAAGACTAGGGAGGCTGGTTCAGGGGCACTCCCAAGCATAGTGACCTTCCTTGCCACACTTGAAACAAGCACCAGGCTTGTTCCCCTGTCCCTGATGAGGCGGAACCTGCTATCCTTAAGGCTGCTGCACCTGCTGAGTAGGTGCACGGTACTGAGTGGGCGGTGCCTAGTGAATCTGCTGAGTTTGACGGGACGGTTGTGTCACAAAACCATCCAATTTATAAAAGCACAAGTACAATAGCAACCACCAAAGTAGTCAAACCATGACACTTGAGCCCATATAAATCCGGTAGTCCATCGAGTATCATGAAGGATCTCGATTCAACCAACATACAAGCAAAGATCGTACATTATTCAACATAACTAGCCACATGTTACATCATAGTTCACAAATAGTTCACAAATATCTCACCTACATCAGAGTTCACATAGTTATTACAAACCAAGTTTAAATAGCGGAAGGAAAGTAGTTTAACATCAATATTACATGTAGTTTAATACATAGCCAGTTTTCAAAGTCATCTCCAACCAAAAGCACAAGGGTGAGATGATATACAGAATGACCATGCCCATGGTCCTATTCCTCATCCACTACGGGAGCCAAGCAGTTCTTGCAGTAGCCGTGGTACATAATATTATCTGCAACATGGGAACAAAACCCTAAGTACAAGAAGATACTCAGCTAGACTTATCCATCAATAGCTAAAATACTAAGACACCAAGGAGTATGCAAGGCTTTATGAGTAGAGCTGGTAGACATTATTTACATAAAAAGCATTAGTTGTCCAATATCTCTTAAATTATGAATCACCAGTTGTTAATCCTATCTCATACTAGATTAGCAACTATCCTATGCCAAACATGTTGGTACCATTAAGTCAATACAATAATAACCATATCAAGTTGAGTTCTTTCATAATCTCATAACCAGCACTTCCATCAATTACTACGATGAAGCATACTCCTATCAAGTTCTCACTATCTAGGAGAGATGGCGATTTGAATTGATTCCTACCCAGCTAGGGAATTATTTTTAACACACACCCATACTCCCCCCATTGGGTTGCATCAGGTCACCTTTCGTACAACTCAAGTCCAATGGCGGGTAAGACCAGCGCCGCACCCTCAAAGATACTACCAATCTACTAGGAAGCTCGGGACTCGAACCCGCCCTTGGACTCATGCCATTGGCTCTCCGCACATCCTTACTACCTCTAGGGTGTGCACTTTAACTGCTCATGTCCTCGGCCTGAGTTGAGCTACTCGGCTTCGCGGTCAGAATGACTTATCCGGCCAACTATGTGAGAGGCATGGGTTCAACATGACAAGATGACCTCCAACGACCAGTCCTTAAACGACACAGATAGAATCACTATGATTACCACAACATAAGATTCCACCCAGTCTCCAATTGTTCAACATCACCAGGTTATATTCCACGATAGCACAATATAGCCAACCGTGATCAAGTTATCGCCTATAGCTCACAGGTGACAGGATATCAACCGACTTCTACCAATCTAAGCATAGCTAAGCATAAGGAGCATTCCTGGACTTAAATAGGATTCAGGGTAGATATTTCTAGACAAGGAAAGGTAATATGCAGCAAGTGTTCCCAAACAACTCGTACCACGTAATGCAACAATACGAGTAACTTAGGTGACATTAATAAAATAGGGAGACTTATAATGCTTCAGGGCTTACCTTTCACGAAAGTGGCAGGTTGGTGATCCGGGCACTCAAGAAGATGATCAACTTTAGGCTCTCCTTCTCCTAGAATCTCCTAGTGCTGCACCTCTTGGCTCTCCTCTTATGGATCAGCGTCGAGTTCCACCAACGTAATCTCCTCGGCTACACCTATTGTATGCATATGTATAAGTAAGTTCCATGAATGCATAAGAAGGATCATGGATGATGTGACATGGGAATGTACATGATGCAATAATGATGTTAAGTTACACGATGATAACAATGCTAACTCCTTGTTTACTGAGTAGGTGCATATCTCTTCTCTATCCACTTCCAATATTCTTCACAAGACAATTTCAGAGTTACCCATAACAGTTATTAGTTTACATCATAACTGTAGTTCTACCTATCCAAATACTATGTTCTTGGACTTTTTGGAAAGCTTATAAGATTTCCTACAACTCTTATTCAATCACCAAAAGCTAATTCAAATTCTATCCTAACCAAAACAGGCAATTCTTTCTAGCTCTGTCTAGAAATTCCAGAGAACAAGCATTTCAGGAGATCCATTTTAAACAGCTATAACTCCTAAACCATTTGACCTATTGTCCTAAAATTTTAACACAAGATAGGTGAAGAAGTTCTCTACAACTTTGTTATTAACCATTTTTACAGTAAACTTCATTTTGGCTATGCAAAATACCCAACAACAGAATCTGTCCAAAAGCACCTCTAAAATAAATTATAAAGCAATAATATTTTCACTACATATAAGCATTCAAATTGGACATCACCAAATATACCAACAGTTCAGGAATATCAAATACACTCAAGAAAACATAATGGTCAAGCCCAATTTATTTATTTAAATGCCTTTATTAATTTAATTAGATAATTAGGTGAAATAAAAAATATATACCAAATGTGTACAATAAATTCTCAAAACATTACCGTAGCCTCCAAGTACTCCCAATAGACTGCTGTAAAAATTTCATCCCAGTTGAACATGTATCTCTATAAAAATGACAAGCTAGCAAGGTTTATTTTAGTGAAAAAGTTAACCCTATACAAAAGTGTCAAAAATAGATTTTATATTTTTCTTAGCTTCATCCTTGTGCCATAATACTGTACAAAAATTTGCAATGCAATATGTTACTTATTTTTATGCCAATAAATTTCCTCAAAAAACACCATTTATTAATAGATAAATAGAAAGACTCTACTCCAATCACATTTACTGCAAGTTTATTATTTTTCCTAGCTAGAGCATGTCAACACAAGACCAGCAAAATTGGGATCACAATTTTATCACTTTCCTAGCTCAAGTTATACATTTTACAAGATGGCAAACATTCACAAAGCACTTATCTAGCTATATTTTATTCACCTTGAAAACTACTAGAAACAGTGCATTTCATATTTTTATAAAATACTACACTTCATGAGGAATCCAACAAAATTTGGTTCACCAAAATTGGACACTCCTAACTCTAGATATGATTTTCCAAAGTTAGCACAAAATTCTGGAAAAGAAATAAACAATACCCTAAACTACAGTCGCTAACGCATGGGACCCAGGGGTCAGCGGGTCCACCCATCAGCTGAACAGAGATAGGGGAGCGGGTTTGACCAGCGCTAGCTCACCAATGGTGAGCTTCCTGGTGAAACCGAGCCCACCATCGTGCTCCTCTCATTCACCACGTCGACAGGTATAGGTGGTGGAAGCGCAGACACACCGGAGAGGGCTCGTCGCCAGCCATGGCGGCACGGCGGCACTGTGCGGAGGTGCGTTGGCTGTTACTGGCCATGGCAAGGCCCTACAAAAAAGCGCATGGGCTCTGCGGTGACCACACAAACCTACCGAGGCTACCTAGGTTAGGTGGGAAGCGTCGGTGGGGTTCATTCGCATGCGCGGTGGTGCGGCGGCGCTGGTCGTCGTGTTCAACTCAGGCGAAGCTACGGTTCATCGTAAAGGTCACCCCTGAGTCTAGGCTACACCTGTATCTAGCGCTAACATGATGAAGAGGGAAGAAGGAGCAGAGCAGCGGCGAGCTCGCCGGGAAGGCGGCCATGGAGACCGTGATTCCGGCGACGACAAGAACGGCGAATTCACCCTCACCGTGGCTTGTCCGGCCCTACAACTACATCGAGGAGGTAGAGAGGAAGACGACGAAGCTGATGGTTAGCTAGAGGCAGCAATGGTGTGGTGGTGAGAGAACAAGGCGATGGCGGAGCAGTGCGGTGGTGCGGCGACGAGAGCGCTTCCGCTGCGCGCGCAAGAGCAGCAGAGAGGGAGAGAGTGCGATTGAGAGAGTGAAATGAGCAGCGTGGCTTCTCCGTTATCGCATGCCACCCTGCCGCGACGCGGGCCCGACATCGGCCTACGGTGGCCAAATGGCGGCCAAGCTCTACGCTCGGTCGGCCACGATGGCCAGGCCAAGATGGCCATCAGGCCACCGTCAGTCAGTCTAACAGCGCCAAATCACACCCTACACCCTCCTAACTCCTAAACCACAGCGAGTTAGCAAAAACTTGATTAATAAAAGTTGTAGATCTACATGCAAGCTCCAACTTTGCTTAAATAAGCATGGTCCAATTCGAGCTAGTTTGCAAATTTTAACGCGTCAAAGTATAGCACATGAAACTATAAATCAGTTTTACACTTAGCGAAATTTCAAAGTTGAAAAATAGTGTTTTGTTTATTCTTGTGAGCCCTATTTGACCATGTTAGGCATAGAATTAGCTCATGACCCAAATATAAAAGTTGTTACTCTAGTCAAGTACTACAACTTTGCTTAAGGGTGCACTGCCATACAAATAATCTATGCTATAGTTCAACTTAGGTCAAACATATAACTTGAAAATGGTAAGTTACACTATAACCATGACTTAGAGGCCAAATTGCTCCAAGTCATGAATACCAAAGTTGTTCCATATGACATTCTAAACATGTTTAAGGTACTCCTAGGGTCCCACAAACATTTTATACATTTGTCACATGTAAACCCTAGCATATGTGAGGCATTTAGTGACAACACATGCAATATAAGCAATCATAGAGATAAAATTTGAGATGCTCATGCTCATGAATGATCAATGATGCTTGTGCTCATGCAATGCCAATGCCAAATGCATGCTTAACACCAAGGGTGTTACAGGCTATCCTCCTGAAGAGTGATAGGACACCCTTCTCACAACCTGTACCTTCTGAGACTATGGGTGACTAGAAGATCCAGAGATCACCCTCTTGCGCTTCTACTCGGCCTAAGAGTCACGCTAAAGTCCCTCCATAGAAATAGCAGTATTCATTAATGCTCCAAAGGTCTGATAGCCTCCTATATACAGCTTCTCTTGCAAGATACAAGAGAGACCGTGATTCAAATGGTCCATCTTCTTCTCATCAGTGTCCACATGAGTCCTAGCATATTGTGCAAAATGGTTGAACTTGTTCACATACTCTATCACAGTCATATTTCCCTGTTTCAGCTCTAGAAACTCAGACAGCTTCCTGTTTAGCAAACCAACAGGAATATAATACTAATAGAAAGTAGTGGTAAACTCCCACCAAGTCACATGGTGGTTCACAGGTTGCATGGCATTGAAAGTGTCCCACCAAGCACTAGCAGATCCCAGAAGCTATTGTGTGGCAAAGCGCACCTTCTGCTCATCAGTCACAGTGAGTAGCTAAAACTTTTGCTCCATAATACGAAGCCAATGGTCTGCGTCCAGAGGCTCAGCAGTCGGCGTCAACACGGGCGGGTGTGTCCCCAAGAAGTCCTGGTAGGAACAGGGCCTCTTGGGACCAAGGGCATCACCCCCATTCCCACCATTGCCACCGGGACCTCCACGGGCGAAGCCACCAATAGCCTATGCCAGCATCTCTAAGGCACGGGCGGACTCACGACGAGCAGCCAACATCTTGGCCATCATCTTCGCATGAGTCATTGGAGGTGGTGGTGGTGATGGAGGAGGAGGACCAAGGAGTGGGGCCTCATGGCTCTCTCCGTTGGCATTGTTGTTATCCTCGCCACGACCATTTTTGCCTTGATCTTCACCAAGACCACGGCCCGACCCGGCACTAGAGCTCCTGTGACCAGACCTCATGTTCATCTATAAACAGATTGGAACCCATCGTTAGGGACAAGACCCCAGATTAGGAACAAAAGATTAGAGAAATGATAGGGCCTGATAAGTTGTGGAATGATAAGACTTTTCATTAAGAGGGGAAGCATTTCTTTTTATCTATTAACCTATCATATTAACTACCCAAAAATTATATGTGAAGGGGAGTTTAACTTAAACAAGATTCTCTTTTTATGATGTATGCATCAACCTATTCATTCGCTCAAGCCAGAATATAGCGGCATTCGCATAAAATTTTGGCACGGCGCACACTCACTTCTCGTACACTAACAATTCTTACACAGCGTAAGTTAGTGTACCCACAAAATTGATTAGATAAAACCAGTGCCACTATCCTAGATAGACCATATTGCTAGGGCTTATACTTACTTACGTAAATTTATCGCATCCTATTTTTCACAAATCTTTTGTTGGTTAAATTTTAGGTTTTTGAAAAGAGTTCTTAAACCCGTATACTCATTATTGGCTTTGATACCACCTGTGGTAGAACTGCCTGGAATAACATACTTTTGGAGGAGCTTGTCTTCCACTAGACACTAAGCACCTCGAAAGTGGACTATACCGGATAGTTCCGTCGAGCACACCCCAAGGGAGAACTCGAAACAATCCACGTTTTACATCCAGAATCCAATAATGAGTACGAGCTTACAATACTTAGTCCATTTCATACAACCTAGAGTCTTGAAAATTATTTATTACAATACCAGAGTTCAAAGTGCGATAATTAAACAGCGGAAATGTAATAATCATCTAGCAAAAACGATACATGGATCCATCTGTGCCCACCAGAAGAATCCTCCACACAAGAGCTAACTCCTCAAGCTGCACCTACAACAGGGTAAAATAAACCCTGAGTACACAATGTACTCGCAAGACTTACCCGACTAGTGGGAATAGTTTCTCGACACGCAAGGAACATGATAGGCAATATGGTCTGCTGTTTTCTTTTGTTTGCGAAAAAGAATTACTAAAAGTATGTCCTTAGGGTCAAGTTTTATTAGCAGTCATGATTACTTAATTAGCTAACCATTCTAGGTAAACATTGTTCTAATTTCCAGAAAGGGTTGAGCAATTAGAACCATTTCTCCATCTTTCATCATCTAGTTTTTACTACGGTGTTAGACCATAGCCAAGTCATACCATCTCACGGAAACGATTATTTGCGAACCAATGTATCCTAGCTGGGTACCTCAAAACACATGCCTCGCTTGTACCCCAGGCACAAATGAGACCAACCCACTCCACTCCTGTCGAAGGGTCCAGGGCCCGTCCAAACTTGGACTCCATGCCCCACACTTAAGAGCCGGTCTCAGCATGGTGCTTAGACCTCCACCTTTCCCTACCTCCAATTAGTCGGTCTGGAAAGAGCTGGAACCCACGACAAGAGTGCAACGAGCCTTCCTACTCCCATAAGCAAGTATGTGCTTAGGATAATAAGTCTATGACCTGAGTACCATCCACAGCAATGGACGGTCCTCAATCGACACGGACAGGGAAAACAGTATAACCAAGCTAAACCCCATGGCCACGGGACACAACTTGTTACACCCACCAATAACCCATGCCATATCCCCACCCGGTCTCCATTTTCTCTTCATCATTTTTATTATGAAAGTAATAATAATCACATATTATGAGTAACGGCAGGTTACTCACGCTACCAACAACCTAAGCATAGCAGCTACTCAAACCTGCACTAGTAGGACTCTTAGGATGGATATATATATGCATGTGGTTTCCATAGAATTCCTATAACGTAAATGAACATCACATATATTTACAGTGATTATAAAAAATAAGGGTTATGCACCGGGGCTTGCCTTAGGCATGCGCGGTGTTAGCTGAGTTAGTCAGTGGCAGCTCTGGGACCTCCTCCTGCATGAGAATCTCCTCCTCGTACTCCTCGATGATCTACTCAAACTCAGGCTCACCGGTGATCACGATCTTCGCCAACTCATTCTCTATATGCATGCGATGATGATAATGCAACAATTCAGTATTTAGGCAATAGCAACTCTTAAAATAAGAATACACATGTTAAGCTACTAAGCTAGCACTAATGACTAAGATATTAAGCTAACTATCATCTTCATCAAGCAAGATATTGAGTTGAACTAACAAGCACCTAGTTTCGCAATTCAATGGTATGCCTTTATTTCTATTAAAGATTTAATGTATATTTAAACATAGAACATTGAGTTGAACTAACAAGCACCTAGTGGCGCGGAGGTGCAGGGGGGTGCGGACGCGATGGTGAGGCGATGGCACTGGCAGTAGCTGCGCCACGGCGCAGGGCAGGGGCAGCAGTGCGGCAGGAGCGGCGGGGCAGCTAGCAGCACCGCACCGCTAGGCGTGTAGCAGCGGCGACTCCGCGCGGCAGCGGCCAGTGGCGACCAGGCCGCAGACAAGCCACAGCCGGTCGAGGGCGACCCTAGCCTAGCAATGCGGCCCCGCGTGCATGGCCCTGCCAGGATGACCATGGCGAGCATAGGCGCATGGTGACTGCGCACATAGACCGAGCAGGTGATGTGCACGAATTTTAAAGCATCAATAACAACCGGACTATGGAAGTTGAGACCAAACCACCTTCAGTATGCTAAAAGCGGACATATCAGACTACCAACATGAGCTAAAACATGACACCACTGCCTAGCTAAATTGCACGGAATTAATTCGCCAATATAACGTCGTCACCCTATTTTCAAACTTGGAAATCTCCTAAGTCTTGAGCTGGATTCAGTTTCATGTTCCATTTTTAGGCCATTAGAAATACTAGCTAGCAATGCTCTTTTCCTACAGCAAGAGTTGCATTGTCATCTACAAAGTTTGTCCTTCAAATCTTATTTAGGTGTCACACACATGTTCTATAATACTTTTGCTTAATAAAAATTGGTTTTCAACCCTACTTGATATACATGAGCTATTGAATCAACTTTCATTTAATATTTTTATTAGTCATTTTAGGCTACAAGAAATTGATCTACACACTTTATCACATGCTTTATCACATAAACATGATGCTCATGACATGGTTTAGTGGTTTGTTTAGGGTGTAACACCGAGGGTGTTACAATAATTAACTGAGACTGAAGAACGAACCAAACTCACCAAAATCAAAAACAAAATTTTTAGTCACAAATTCGATCTTGGCTTTTAACTAAACCAATTTTGATCGGTTAATCTAATACATCACAATAACTGAGCTATATCAAAGAAGCCCATGAACCCTTTGCAGCCCAAGCCCATGTATGGAAAAACACTACATATATAAACAACCCACTTGTGAAAGGGCTTGTAGTCTAGTGGTTACAAGAGCATTAGTAGCATCTGAGGTCCAGGGTTCGACTCTCCGTGGGAGTGAATACTTTAAGATTTAACGGCTTTGTGCTTTTTGTGGTAGGCGACGTTTCTATCGACAGCGAGGCGCCTATGGTGACTTCATCAATCTCGTCTCGAGGATTTGCCTACCCAGTCTTCGAATGTGCTCATAGGAGTAGGGTTTGTGTGTGTGCGTTCATAGGCGTGAGTGTGCATGCTTTATGAGCGTCTATGTTGTAGTGTGTAATCTAAAAAACTATAAGCAACCCACTTAATCATCTCCCCATCTACCATGGGCACTCATCCTCTCCCCGCCGACTAACCATCATTCTCCATCCATCTCCCCATTCCCCGCTTGCCCAGCGGTGGCCGTTCCTCGACAACGGTGGAGGATGCCCAGCCACTCCACCTCCTCCTCCCACCCAGCGCGGTGCCTCCTCCTTCACCTAGTGAAACATCGGTGGCAATGTTGTCTTCCTTATCAATGGTGGCCCGTAGGCCATTGCCTTTCCCCACCATCATCAGTGATGCGTCCTCTCGACTCCTCTAGACATAACCATAACCTTCCCCCACTCAGAGGTTGGGCCCTATGATGACCCCCCGACTGAAGAAGGCCGATGTCAGAATTGTCATCCTTGAGTTCCCCATAGCCAATCCCACCAGTGGAGCCTACACTCCCCTCCTGTATAATCCAAGTGCTAATGCTGCTTCTCTCTCTAATCATTGCTTCAATTTTATGTGCGGATCAGAGGATTGGATCTATAGGATTTGCCACAACCTATTTAAATTTCATCTATGGAGGTTTCGATCTGTACATTTTGTACATTGATTTGTTCAGCTTTGTGTTGTTATTTTATTAGCTCAGTTATGGCCAAAGACCTGAACCAAACTAACTAAGATTGAATTTCCCGGTCTTTAGCTTTTCTTAGAACCAATCAGTCTTGAATTTTAGGTAACTAGATTTACAAACTAACCGAGGAATCAATCAGTTTGATTTGGTCTAGCCGAATGCCCACCCCTAGTGGCATCTCACCATCATCGGCCATGGCACTGCAGACTGTCGCATCTAACGCTATTCCCCGTGCCCATTGTTTTCCATGCTACTCCCATACAACATGTCGTACCCACCATCCGCATGCCTAGATGCTCCCAAAGGCTCCTCCACACTTGCTTGCCAAAGGCCAGGTTGCACATACTACTCTACAACTATTGTTCATTGACGGCCGTGTTGCCTGGCTCCACCCACATACCGTAATAGATCTGCAGCCACACTACTAGCAGCAAGTTAGGCACCACTCCTTGTCGTCACAAGGGAGAGAACAAAGGTAATGCTAGCAACCTAGCACAATGGGAGGGAGTAAAGGTAGGAGTGAGGAGGGATGGGATGTGACGAGAGAGAGAGGGAGGGAGAGAGAGAGAAGATGTGGTGGACATGAGAATTAAGCAAGTTGCGAGCATCAAAAGTTTGGGTCCACCTAATTGGATGGTTGAGGGCTGTGATCAGTAGTGGTAATACTTAACACTGCCCGGAGAGTGATTACAATCGACATTGGAAGTATTATTACCAGGTTTTTGCTCTAGCCGGCAGTGATACTCTATTATTATTATTGTCGGTTCTTATGAAGATCCAACTATGCCAATATTTTCCTCTAAAACAAGAAGCGACTCCTCATAACTGGCTATTCTAAAGAAACAACCAAAGATATAGGTGGCAATGCTAGGTGCCTTATGCTGTAGTGATGTTTATGTTTTTATTATAATTTATATTATATGTCACCATTTTGTATGTCTTGTGAGTACATGAATGTTTTGAGGATAGTCTATAGTTAGTACTTGTTATAAGATGCATGAAGCATCGATGTGGTGGCGGATCCCATGATTTTAATGTTGGACATTTCCAAACCAAGTCGTCTACCTCTGGTTGTATGTCGCCACGACGTGGTGCCTATGTTTGTCTGTATGTCAATTTCGCTGGCGGTTATCCTTGGGTTCATATGTGATTTGGATTTGAGAGAGAAGGGGCGATTAGGGATGGGCAAGGGGTGATAGATGCATGCGATGCCAAAATGTGTCCATGTTGAGGGCTGAGGAAGATCCTAGTTGTCTGGATGTCAAATGGCAATTTGGATGGACCTAGGAAAGCTTGGTGGAGTGTGGTAGGAAGAGGCCGGTACACTGCATTTATTTTATTTATTTTTATAAGTGAATGATAAGAGAATATCAAAGATAAAATACAACTAACATATATACATGTGTATATTTAATATATACATAATGTTGTGGCAAAATTGTTGGAAAAAATACCTGGGGTCTAAACAAATTGTAGCAGGTAGTTAAGTTCAATAAGCAAACGAGTAGCAACATTTTCAAATTTGCGCCTTACTTTGTTGACGGCGGCAGACCAGCTAGCCGACTATTCCTGTTTGAAAACACAAGAGAACATAATTAGTTTGCTCACAACCTTCTCTGTGTAATTTGCACTTAAAAGATACATGCAGGCAGGTTATATTTGGCTTTCATGGGTGGGGACCAGCTTGGTATCTGTGTATCTGGACCAGTCCTATCACAGCAGGAATGAAAGCAGAATTAATAAATAGCTGGATTGGCTAGATACAATGCATAGTTTTGCTCTAAGCAAACTACTGATCTGAAAAATGTTAATATATATATTACAAGACGAATCATAATGTATCAAGTAGCGTGTTCTGTGATACGATGGATTTCTTTCTCCTCCGAAATGGATAGATGGGTTGGACATCCAACAGTACTCCTCCCGTCTTCAAAATGTTAAATGTTTTTATGAATAATCAGAAAAATATCAAATAAAACTGATTTTGACCATTATTTTTTCTTATTATATATTGTGATTTGCTAAAGAACTTATATTTTTTCAGAGGCAATTTAAATGCAAATCTACTGGTACAAATCTTGTTTTCTAAGTAAACTTGTATATAACTTAAATAATTATTAAAATTTGACTTTTTCTATATAAAATATTATTATAATTCTGGAACAGAGGGAGTAATTAGCACGAAGTATTAATTGAGTGCATGCATTATTTAGCCGCAGCACTTTAAATGAGTGCTGCTAGTATTTAATCTCAGGTGTCAAATGTGTAGATTATATATGTTATGATAGGATGAATCAGATGGCACTTGCTGGGGCGTTATCTGGATTTTTTTCATTTATTTTTCGTCCAGGAAAAAAACTGGATGTTTCCAATCTGAATAATGAGTGGCTATATGCACGTAAACTTTGTGACACTGTTAATTCAGTAGTGATGTACGAACGCAATCGCTCCAACACCAGCACATAAAAGATCATGATGCAACATTGCCAGTGTCGCGAATTAAAAAAATGGGCTCTATTGTTAGTGGCAATATATGGCATCTTTATCTTTTTTTTTATCTTGACAATATTCCTGTCATGTCCTTGAAAGAATCATATGGTTGAATATTCGTTGATCCGTCGTGTCAAATTAAACCAAAACGAAAAGTGAATATTCGTTACGGCATCGCACATGGTGGTATCAATAAAGCCCTGTGCCTCTACATATACCCACAACAGTGCTATTACAAGCAAGCCCTGCAAATTGGTCCCTTTCAAATGGTCCAGTTCTTTTTTTTTAATCCAAGTCCAGCTTTTGTTGGGACTTGGGAGGTGGCTTGAAATGTTAGCATGCTACTGCTGTCCATGAAATAGCTTTTATATTTTGGTCGTCCAAAGTGGGTTCTACTGGCTTTCTAATTTTAAAACCAGGCACTAAATCGCTTAGGATCTTGTTGTCAGTTATAATAGGTCTAAATTAATGAGTGGTGTTGTCATCTTTTGGTTAAATGGCAGTGTGACATGAGCATTTGGCTGGCACCTAATCAAAGTCAAGGATGATGCTGGCTGGCTCTGGATCTCTTCTCTTATGTGTATGGTTGACATGGTAAAGGTGCTCTCGTTTTGACAAAGAATTACCTACATCAAGGTTAAATCATCATCAGACGACCATTTCCTCTCGCTCGAGAAAATGTACACACGGTTAATACATCCAAATGGTAATTTACTATAGTCTGTCACTGTTGCATCACATGTCACCATGGTTAGGCTTAGTCTAGATGACAAAGTCAGATCCATTTCTATTGAGAATCACTAGAAACGGTATTGCAGCCTAGCTATTCGGAGCTCAAACGTTTCTAGTGATCATGAGATTTCCTTCGTAAAAGACTCAAACGACATGTGGGTGGTTTTGCATGATTTTTCTACCACCTCATGCGCTTCTCTGCCACGTATTTTATTCAGTTAATAATTTATATGTGCAATAAGTTAAAATGGGTTGTATTTAAGTTGTTCTACACTTATAGAAAGTGCTATATTTTTCAAGAATATTTTTATTTATAGAATTTTTTATAGAAAAATATTTTTTATTAGAATGTAGTCTATGAGCCAAATTACCTCCTCAAGTAATTCTGATGCAGCATCTGAAACATTTTTTGAGAGAATCTAGAAAAAATCTATCTTCCAGTCAAACGCATTATAAATCCCGACCAAACGACTGTTTCTACTTCTTACGAGCACTATAGATCCAGACCAAACGACAATTTCTCCTTCTTATGAGCACTATAAATCCTGAGGAAACGACCGTTTCTCCTTCTTAAGAGTACACACTTAATATACCCATCAAATGATTTACTGTAGTCACTATTACATCGTCGTATGAAAACATGCTTTTGAAGACTATCGCTCAACTTACGCGCGCATACGTCCTCAACACTTACGTGAAGCTTAGCAAATCAACAAAGATGACAACAGCAGCAACATCATTAAGGGCTGACATAGTAAAACCTTCAAGTACTATACGTCTTCCCCAAGAGGTACAGCTCCTATAGCCACAGAAAATCACCCAGCCAACCCGTCCTTCCCGCTGCTCCTTTCCCTGCCCTGCGGGCCCACCGTGCCCATGACATCAGGAGGAAATAGTCCTCCGCGAAAACATGTAAACTAATAACTAAAAAACATATTTCCATCACTCCATCACTTGAAAGATTTAAAACTTGGCATATCTATACTTATATACAAAAAGTTAGGATACAAAACTCAAAAAACATGTTTCCATAACATATGAATATATGCACTCCTATTCCAAAGTTAGAATACAATCTTATTTTTTTAAAAGTTATACGAAAATAAAAAATTTCAAGTTCATGTAACACTAGAAGACAAAACTATAGTAATCTTGTCTTCTAGTGCACATGCATTTGAAAATTGTTATTTTCATATGAATTTTTCTAGATTGAATTTGCGTCTAATATTTTTTATATGTGAGTAACTGAGTATATATGTGGATTCATTTATGAATGTGCCTTAAAAAAATTTGAGTGAACAAAATACATTTCTAGAGTTGGCCGGCTTTCATATATTTCGAAGATAAAATAAAGCCCTATTTAAAACGCAGGATTCTCAAAATATAGGAATAGGAAAAACAAAAGATTGAAATAACCATGCAATTGAAATTCTATAGGAAACTAGAATCCAGAAAAATTATGAATCAAGCATCTGAATGGTGCACAGGAATAACACAGGAATCCTAAGACACAAAGGAGAACAAAACAAGAAGTTGGACCTGATGCTTATTCTCCTCCAAAAGTTGTATAGGATAGTTCATTCCATAGAAATTTCAAAGGGATTTGTAGGATTCACTCCTTTGTTCCAAAGACTCTTATAGAAAAATCTCCTGTAGAAATTCAATCCTTCAAAATTCCTTCATTTTTCCTCCATTTCAAAAGGGACCTAAAGAAATGATTTCCCAAAGTATATTTTTCCCCTCCGTTTCTCAGAAACCTCTGGAAATAAAGCCTCAAGCCTCCTTTTTCCTTCATCATTGGATCAGGGTCTTGTTTAGTTGGCGAATTTTTTTGGAAAATAGTATTATAGCACTTTCGTTGTTATTTGACAATTAGTGTCAAATCATAATCTAATTAGGCTTAAAAGATTCGTCTCGTAAATTTTGTCTAAACTGTGTAATTAGTTTTATTTTTTATTTATATTTAATTAAAGATTTAATGTGACAAGAAATCTTAAAAAAATTTGTAAAATTTTGAGAAGTAAACAGGCACCGATAAGGAAAAAGAAGTTGGAAAAGGGTAACAACGCTGCTAGGTGCTAGCTGCTCTGCTCAGCTCAGCTCTGCATGAGTCCAAAGCTGCGGTCAACGCGCAGCAGTGCCGCGTGCGGGCCCAGCCTGACAGCCAGCGCATGGTGAGCACACACAGTCACACACGGACGACGGGGCCCCACCCGCACCCGTGGAAGCAAAACGCAAGCGAGCGTGCGTACGCGCAGTCGCGTCACGCAATGGCACGTTTTCCAAATCTGCCCCGGCGACGGCGATCCTCCCATCCCACTCGCTTTCCCCACTCCCTCCCTCGTGCCCATAAATACCCCCCGCCGGGGACACGGCACAGCCCGTCCCCGTCGTGCTCCAATTCGCCGCTGCGCCACTCTCCTGGCTGGCCCTGCTGCCGTCGCCGGCTACTACTAGCTCGACCGGAGCACCTTCCCACGCACTCTCGCGGCGCCAGCCACTTCCATTTGGAGCGATCGTCTCGAGGTCGGTCGAGCCCGGGCGGCCGGACTATGGGGAGGGCGCCGTGCTGCGAGAAGGAGGGGCTGCGGCGGGGCGCGTGGAGCCCCGAGGAGGACCAGCGCCTGGTGGTCTACATCCAGCAGAACGGCCACCCCAACTGGCGCGCGCTGCCCCGGCAGGCGGGCCTGCTCCGCTGCGGGAAGAGCTGCCGCCTCCGCTGGATCAACTACCTCCGCCCGGACATCAAGCGCGGCAACTTCTCCGCCGACGAGGAGGCCCTCATCGTCCGCCTCCACCGCGAGCTCGGCAACAGGTCCGTCCGTCTCCGTCAGCAACACCGTACCGCCCTCATTTTGTTTGCTTCTGCTCGCCCAGATATTCCGGTTTCGATTCCCAACCCTTTTTTACTTCGGCCTTCTCTCCGCGAAAAGGGAAAAAATGTTGCTTAGAAATCGATAGCATTTCTCTCCACGGTAGGCATTTATTTTGTTTTGTTTTCCTCTCTGGAACATAAAAAAATGGGCCTGCACTGCACTCTGCGGCCAGGCCACCAACAGTGGTTCAGATGGATGGAAAGATGCTCCTGCCTCGCCATCTTTTAAAGCTTTTTCGTACGGCTTTTATCATTGCTCGGCGGCCATGGGGGGCCATGGCCATAGCCGCCTCGAAACCATAACTTATCCCCCCACCCGGCCACCCCTAGAGAGGACAAAAGCTTGGGGGATTAGCTTAAGCCCCCACTTGCGAGCTAACCAATCACGGCCATCAAAGTCGCCAGAGATTCCATCTCGTTTGGCCTCTCGTGGTGTCAAATGAAAATGGGTTCCTGCGCTTGCTATACGCCTATGCGTGCCTGCCTGCCTGCAGCAGCAACGCCATTTCACCACTTGCTGCATTGGATGGCATAGAAAATGGGGGCAGATGCAGTGCCCATCCTACCAGTTTAACCGCACATGAGATTAGAACCCCAGTAGTTGCTGAATTCGATGGCGATTGGGGAAGCAGAGTTTTGTTTTACCATAACAATAAACTAGTAGGAGTAATTGCTTATTCGCGAGCTTGGCGAGGAGGAGTTGTGTTTTCGAAACAGCCAACAGCCTGCGCCTGCACGTTCGTTCGTGGAATCAAATCTTTGCGGAATCGCTTGCATCGAGCAGAATTCCTTTTTTTTTCATTTCTTTTGATCGAACTGTTCCTGCATGCTCGTCGTGTCGTGTTCCTGGCGCTGACAGCTGAACGTTTATGTGGCAACACAGGTGGTCAGCGATCGCGGCGCAGCTGCCGGGGCGCACCGACAACGAGATCAAGAACGTGTGGCACACCCACATCAAGAAGCGCCTGGAGGACGGCGACGACGGGGAGGACAAGAAGAAGGCGCGCAAAAGCAAGCTCGCCGCCGCCAAGAGATCGGCCGCCAAGAAGGCCACCGACGTCGACGCCGACGCCGTGGACAACAGCGAGCAGCATCAGCCGTTCCTGACGGCGTCGCCGAGGCTGTCAAGCAGCGTGAGCAGCGGCATGACGACGTTCTCCACGGCCACGGACTCAGCCGCAGCCGTGTCGTCGTCGGCCGACAACGCGGCCACCACCAGCCACCAGCAGGAGCAGCAGCAGCAGGTCGGCGCCATCAGCAAGGCGGAGACCATGGAGATGGAAACGAGCTTCAGCGCCGCCGAGCTGTTCCCGCCCATCGACGACAGCTTCTGGTCGTCGGCGGACGTCATGGACATGGGCCTCGCCGCCATGGACGAAGAGCTGGGCCTCGGCCTCGCGGACCCGCTCTCGTCGTCGTCCACGAGGGACGAGGACATGGAGTTCTGGCTCAAGATGCTGCTGGAGGCCGGCGACATGAGGGACTTGAGCGTCTTGTAACTAGAATGCAGCAGAATCCAAGCTTAGGCGCCTGCTACCTGCAAGATTAGCATCGTATTTTCCTTTTTCCTTTTCTTTTTTTTCTCCTCTTGTCATCTCGTTCATTCCCCCATTTTCCGGTGATGAGAAAATGCTGGGAAACTCGGTCGGGTGATTTCATTTTCACCTTCCTTAGAAAAAAGAATACTAGAACCATTTCGTTCGTTCTTTCGCTGGTGGCGTCACAATCAGATGCATGCAGTTCGTGCTTATAAATAGTACTCCTATAAATATACCATAAATGAGATGGCCGCAGCGGTTAAATATGATTGCCTGCAATTTTCCCTTCCTAATTCTTCTCTTGCTTGTAAGGAGTACATTCCTAATTAATTACCTCAGATGAAGCTAAGATCATTCACAGAGATTTTTTTGACTCGTCAAAAAATTGAGATTTTCTTTCTTTTTTTGGATGGGGGGGAGTAGAGGCGGTCCCTACTCAGAGGCATTTTTTTTTAAGAATTCAGAGTAGTGCCACAACTGTCACCGTTCGTTGAACTCATGTCCTTGACCCTTTTCATTGCAATTGCAGCACAAGGTAAACGTTTCTTTTATCCATGACGGAATAAAATAGCTTGTGATAAAGCTGGGTGCACTGTTGGGATACGGCACCAAATGTTTTCCGATTCACATATAGGAGTATGGAAGAGAAATAGGCCTCGTTGTACCTCCAGCCTTTGCATTCAGAGCCAGGTAAAAAAATGCGTAAAGGCAGGAAGAACTCACGGGCTCAACGGAAGACAATTAGTAGAAATCTCTTTCTGAGGATGCTGCGTGAGTGCGTATGCTTTTTTACTATTTGAAAAAAATACACTGGATGCTTGTCTACTTTTTGTTTCGATCGACTGCGTAGTAGCAGCAGACATACGTTTCAGAAGTCTCAAAGCTGGGTGGATATGCTTTAATGTCGACGAAAGAAAGTGACTGAACATTTCAATTTCAAAATGTTAGGCTCAAATAGATTCCGTCAAATGACTATATACATACGGAGTGCCGGAAATGTCAATTGCAACAAACTGGAGGCGACAAATCCACTGTGGTTAACGGACTGGACCGGGATTCTTGGTTGACCCTGTCAGTAATAAGATGACGTATAGCAAGTTGAAGATTGCAACGTTGGGGGTTCACACAGTAAGTTGAATGAACTGAAGTGGACGTGTGAACTGCTTTCTGGTGCTGCAAGTTAAAAGTGGAGAATGAGTCTTGGACTTTGTTACTTTCTAAATTAGGCGCCTTATCAGGGGTCTGTTTGGATCTGGACAGCTAATTGTTAGCTGCTAGCGCTAATAGCTTTTTACTAGCGAGGCTATTAAGTTGAGTCATGTTTGATCCTCTAGCTAATAGTTACGGGTACTTAGCTAAGACCTTGTTTGGATCCACTAGACTAATAATTAATTGACTAATTTTTAATCCATAAGGATAAAAAAAGGTGAGATGATGGATGGACTAAACTTAGGCCTCCAACTAGTTGTTATTTTACTAGCTAGTTGGTAAAACCCAGCTAGTGACTAATAGGTGCAAACAATATTGAAAAAGTCAAAAATATCTCCCTGATCCTTGTGTGGGAATAAGAGCACGTAGACAAGGGGTATAAATGTCTTTGCACTGTAATATTACTATCCATTAGTCCTAGGATCCAAATAACACATGACTACCCGGACTGATAACTGCACCTAGTCCATCCAAATAAACAAGCCCTAATTAATGCCTTAGTTAATAAATTTTCATTACCTAATAATTGATTTTGAATTATTAGTTGGACTATTAGCTGAGATGTTTAGATCTACTGGAGCTAACTTTAGCAGCTAACAATTAGTTCATGGGCCAAACATGCCCTAGGTCGTAGCTGCAGACAGAGACAACTCAAAACTAGCTGAACACAGGAGCTAGGTCACAGTTTCTCATACATCTAATTAATTAATGTCGTTTTTCCCTAGCCACAAATCAAAAGGACGGCTTCATACAGCTTTTTGAATGAGCCATGTAGGTACACGAACGGCTAGATTCCCATCAAATTTCCCTTCGCTTTTGTGCATGCGCGGCTCTTTTCAATTGTACATACAAAGGTCTCAACGGCCAGGGTTTGTCAAATTGATCTGATGGACATGTACATTAACAAATGGATTATAGTACGTAGCACCTAGCTAGCTAGTACATGCATACATATACCCTGTAAAAGTTTCTACAGAGCTCTCATGCATCAACTTTCAGCATTCCGATCGATCGAACGAGCAGCTGATGCACAGGTACGTACGTACACGCTTGAACAAGGCCACCGGACGGAAGAAAGTAAACAGGAGTACGGAGTAGGACGTAAGAAGAAGTGAAATGTGAAAACGTGTACCGACGATCAGACAAGTGAGATAGAAAAACCAATGTGAAGGCGTCATACCGTTTAACAACGCCGGGAGGACGTTCAAACGGGGCTGACCCAGCTCGCATCTCTTGTATCATCAAGTAGCTTGTGTGCTTCAAAGCGCTGTAGCGCAAGCGGATTTGTTTTTTAGATATAATATGTAGATTTGTTGGTACAGTCAAACGGGGTGTTCGCTGGTTGGTTTCTGAACTGGTTTGGGCTGGCTGGTGCTGGCTTGTTGTGAGAGAAAAATACTGTTGGCTGGTTGAATAAGCCTGGCTGAAACCAACAAACAATCAATGTGAAAGGAGATACGTACTCCTATATATACTATATAGCAGCATATCATCATCACAATTCACATGGATAACCAATCAGTAAATAAATAAACTGCTACATGGAGTATAGGAGTACACGGGTTAAGGATGCCAACTCGGTCGCAATGGCAAGAGCATGACGTGAACACGGGCAGACTCGGTTGGGGTGTCGCGGGACTATCATCCGTGTACGTAAAAACTTGCGCTGTCGCAGGACTCGATCGTGTCCTGTCCTGCGAGATGCATTTATAATGGCTGTACTGTACTGTATTTTTTCATGTAGACAACTAGACTGCGTACGTACGTACTCCGGCCTTGTTGGTCAGGTCAAGGATGCAGGAACTGCAAACTTGTGCACGCCGTTGTACGGTGGATTTGACGACTATGACACGGACCACACACGACGACGAAAGCGTACTACATATACAGGAGTATATACCCTGCCCTGGAGTATATACGTACGGTGTGACTGAGTTCCTAGCTAGTATAGCTAGTAGTAATTCCTGCCTGCGGAGTGCGGACTCTAGGGGATAGGTATGCTTTGGTGACTTGGACCTGCTACTTGACGACGAGGTCACTAATGGCCCAGGGCTCTGGCCATGGCATCAAGTATAGGAGTACACGCACAGCGACGACTCCAGTTCCAGCGCTAGACTCTGCGCACGTGGCTGCTCAAAAACAGTTTGTAGCAACCGGGTTTGTTTTTAGGGGCGGTTGGCATGGGAGCTGCCTCTACAGTGGTGTGTTTGGGCTCCAGCACAGTAGCCGTCTCTATAAATGGCTCAGTAGGAGCGGCTAGTAATACGAGCCGCTCCAACAAATACGTCGATTAATCTGTGGTATGTGACATATAGAAAGCTGTCCCGGACCCAAATTTTTTATGAAACCCAGTTAGCAGATCCAAGGCTCGCGTCCGTGGCCATATAGAGAGCCTATGGGCTCCCATTTCTCTGTCTCCCTCCTCGGTTCCTCCTCGCCTCTCGATACAGACCCTCCCCACCCCATTCCTCTTCTAAGATATGCAAGCAGTGGGGGGCTATGGAGGCCCTGCGCCTGGTGACGACGCAGCAACTGCTGTCATGACCTCACTTTTTCCCTTGTGTTGTTTCCCCTCCGGTGGCGACGGCGCTAGGGTTCGGCGTCCGTGGCGGCAGGGGCGCAACACAGTCAGCGGTTGGGGCTAGGGTGGCTGGATCCATGGCCGCTCGTGCAAGGGCGACGGGATCCTTGGTGGCTCATGTGAGTTCGTTAGGATCCATGGCTGCTCCTCTAATGGCGGCCCAATCCATCAGTACCTAGGTACCCGAAACCCTAACACTTCTCCTCTTTCGTCTTCCTTCTAGAACTTGGAATCTCCATGATCTAGGGTTTGTCCCAAAAATCCAGCATCCATCGAAGCATGATGTCCTTCGGCTTCCTTATGATTTTTATTTCATCATGTTAAGTTTTTTAAAGACGTTAAAACTGTACTTCGAATTTAGGCATTGATGCAGTTTTAAAACGTGGCTCCTCTTAAAGGGTTGTACTGAAAGTTTCAGTTAATATTGTACAATCGTACTGGCATCTCAGTAATTGATTTATGTAATTCTAGCAAAATTAACTGTTTTATCATATTTTTTTATTTTCAGAATCATCGATTCACCATGTTAATTTTTTTAAAGGCGTTAAAACTGTACTTCGAATTCAAGCATTGATGCAGTTTTAAAATGTGGCTCCTCTTAAAGGGCTGTACTGGAAGTTTCAGTTAATGTTGTAGAATCGTACTGGCATCTCAGTAATTGATTTATGTAATTCTAGCAAAATTAATTGTTCTGTCATATTTTTTATTTTCAGAATCACCAATATATAATGTCAAATGTGTTAAGGTATGCTGCAAGTTATAATGCTTTTTAGAGAATTGATTTCCTCTATGACTTCTAGTGTCATTTTTTCTGGAAAGTGGAAACCTTCTATTTTCTGTTGCAGGGATACTACATCAAAGTTTATGCATTCATGGCATTCTTTCCGTGTGCCATTTATAGGATAGAACAATAATAGTACTTACTCCACTAGCACTACTGTATGTGCAACTGCAACTACATTGAAATAGAAAAGACTGTTGTTTGCCTGGTACTGCTGCTGATTTACTCTATCATGTAAAATTGCATTCCCCATGTTAACTTAGTTTAACTTGGAAACTATATACCATGCATTTATGTTACGAAGTATTTATATCAGCCTGATGTTTTTTCTTGCACCAAATCTTTTATTTTAGTGCTCAATTTAAACACCAATGTTGCATCTGAACCAACTCAAAATGAGGTCACTGAAATGCGCTGAATTGATTGTTTAGGTACAGCTGAAAGCTACAGCTTAGGTGTATATTGCATTCTATTTATATAGTACATCATAGCTAAGGTCGGTTGTTGTGGGCTATGGCAACAGACATATTACAGCCCAAAACCAGTTTACATGTCCTGGTCAGACAACATTAAGGGATTATTTAATCTCCTAGTATTTCCTTAAGTCCCTAGAGCAACAGTGTTTCTGTACATTTGGATATTGTTCTAATTTTTTGTAAGAGATAACTGAACTTCTATTACTACATTAGTTGAATACATACCATTTTTTCATCTCTTCTCTTTGCAGGAGATCATCTCGTCGAGGGGATTGGATTTTCTACTGATCTGAGGGCATGTGCCAATTGAATCATGTTAAGGTTATAAGGTTAGTTTCAGTCAGACTGTCACATACTTAATGGCCTAGTCTCTTTTGTTTTCATATGATTTAGTAGAGCTCTTGTTAATGCAGCAGTTGAAATCATATGAAAGCAGTCATATGAATTAGACTTGTGAATTATGTCTATTTAATGATGGATTGTATATATTCTTGTGAATTAACTTTACTAACAAGTAAAGTTAATCAGTTAATTATATTTTTGCAGGTGTGCATGAGCCCAGTTACTTAATATCGATTCTCAAGACGTATACATATCGACAATCCTCATTCGCTTATATGTTTGTATACATACTTGTAACGTTCACTTAGATAGAAATCCTCAGTACCAATACCTTGTGCTCTTGTGCTTGTGGTCATATTTGAATTATATTGGTCAGATTTGAATTATATATATATATATTCTGGTCGAATTTGATTTTTTTTGCGGAAAAATATACTGTAGGAGCGGTTCTAGACTGAATCGCCCCTACAAACAGGTATTATAGGGGCGGCTGGTACTATGGCCGCCCCTACAAATCGATTTGTAGGGACGGCCGATAACACCAGCCGCCTCTATAAATTGATTTGTAGAGGCGGTTGCATGATTTGTAGACTCTACAAACTATCGTCAACCGTCCCTACAAATGCTTATTGTAGTAGTGTCATGCTCATCCGCTCATGCGGTCATGCCAAGCTTATCAGGAAGACAGCAAGCGCTGGTGATCATCAGAAGGCGGCAAAGCAGAAGGCGTTAAATGAAGAACCTGAAGCTGGGCCAGAAGGAACAAGGCCCAAGCGTACTGCGAAGCCCAATCCTAAGTACTACGGGCACAAGTGGAGGAACGGCTAGTCGATAAAGGAGACGGGGGAAGCTTCGTGGAGAGCAAGGTAGAAGCCATTGGCGAGACGACCGGCTGCGTCCGGAGATTGGAGCCGGGAGCACTTTGCTCGCCGTGCTTGTAACTAGATTGAGAGATTTCCCCTGTTGAATTCGTGTTAAACCCTAGCTACTTAATCGATATCGTAATCCCAAACCATCGCTGAGTATTGCATCGTGACACCATCGGGCGAGCCGCCGGCCGGCTAGCTTGCCTCTGCGATGCGCCGGTGCGGATGGGACATGGGCGGCGGCGACGACAGAAGACGTCGGCGTCACGCGTCGGCTAGATAGCCATGCATATGTGGGGAAAAGTACTAGTAGCTAGTACGACCGAGCCACCGGCAGAGCTACGTATAGATGGCCATCGGGCGTGCGCCCGCCCGGCGGTCTTTCGGCGTGCCGTGCGCGCAACACGACGCATCGTGCGTCTCGACGGGCCGTCATGCTTTGGCCATGCCGCGCCTAAGCCGTGCTTTCGTGCACGCCAACGGCCCATGGCACGCCCGTGGGCCGTTTTTGTTGCGTCTTGCGTGCCGCCGCCGGTGGGCACGGCCATTTTCACCGGACCGTGCCGGCCCATGACCCATGATGCACACTTCATAGAATCAAAGTTTCACAGTTCACACAATCACACTTCACGTAATCAAAGTTCACACTTCTTTCATAGTTCACGGTTTCACGAAAAAGAGAAGACGAACCACGACACACGATGATGATCATATGATGATGAACTTATATTCGAATGAGTCTGTTTTGTGCAATCTTCCTCATTAAAAAAACTTTCTAGGTAAAACTCACCCTTGTGAGAAACCCTAGAAAGGGAAAAAGAGTGCAACCACCTCTAAATGTCAAGGTCTTATAGTTCTATACTTCTATCCTATTAGGATAGCCAACATCGATGGCAAAAGTCATTGTGACTTAGTGAGTTCACAGATCACAACAATAGGAAGCTAGGAAGGCGAGAACAAAGAAAAGTTCTATCCTATTACAACATCAGTCATCGGTGGCAAAGTTCTTCCTTCATTGATCATAGTGACTCACTCTAGCACACCAAAAGTTCCTACAAGCAAAGCAATGTTAGTACCAGCAGTACTTGAATGTAAAGAAATGATGCAAAATGGACTTGAATGTTGAGTGACTACCTCTCATCTTCTCTTCTTCTTCTTCTATCCACCAAAGAAGCACCAAAGAAGATCACCTGGCCGCCACGACACTTCTTAGGAGCCACTGCCTTCGCCTTGTTCATCGAGGAAGAGGTTCTTGAATGCCTCCTCAAGGTCCGAGTCCTCGGTGTATCTTTGTTCTCTTCTTGCACCTTGCTCCTAGTCCTTGATGCAGGTGAGCATCTCAACATGCTCAGGCAACAAGCGCCGCCGCCGATCTTCGAGTATCCTGGATGTACAGCTGAAACAGGACTCGGAAGAGACAGTAGACACAGGGACAGACATAATATCTCGAGCCATAATAGACAGGATTGGATAAGTTAGCTTGTGGTCACGCCACCAGAGGAGTATGTCAAAGGATTCCTCATAACATGTGACAGGGTCACTGTCCAAGTATGCTTTGAGCTCACTAACAACAGATGGAGTATGAGCTGAGGGGGAAGAAGAGAGAGACAGGGAATCACCAGACCTCCAAAGATCCTTCCCCATGCCTGTTTTGTCTTACCAGTATGAGCTGAAGGGATTGAAACCCTCTGAGACCTCACTGCACCAAATTTCTGTTCATACTTGCCAAACAATTTATACAATTCATCTTTTACATTAGCATAGTATGAACTATAAATGCATCCAGTTGCCTTACCAAGCAATTCAAGCACATTAAAGAACCCTTTCATCTTAGCTCTAGGATCAAGAATAAATGCATATGAATAAATGAGTGGAATTTTCTCCCAATATTTAAGGAATTTAAGCTTCATAGGAGTAGCAATCATTCTAAAATTAGCATCTTTTTTAGCATTTTGCAAATGTTCAGCCATGTCAAGCATATGGTGCAAAACAAGTGGAGTTGTGGGATAATAAACCCCAGACAGCACAACAGTAGAGTTATAGAAGAGTTCTAGGAATATCATTATTTGTTCAGCAACATGCCAATGCTGTGCAGTCAACAAAGTAGAACCATAATTAGAGGTAATAAACACATCAAAGACTTCTTTGTATGGCAGCAAATGTTTGAGCATCAAAAAAGTAGAATTCCATCTAACATCCATGTCCAAGCCAAACTTCCTAGGTCTAAGACCCAGAGCCTTGCGATGAGTTTTTAAACAATGCAATTCTTTGATTAGAGGAATTTAAAAACTTATTGCAGTTCTGAAATCTTCAAGATAAGGTTTCAACCTCTTCATGCCGATTTAACAATAAGATTGATGATATGGCATGCACAACGCCGATGCACAAAGCAAGTCTTGCACCTTGTTAGGATCGGTGGGGGTAGGTGCAGGATAAGAACCCAAATAACCAAAGAACATAGGTCGCAAAATCTCATATGCCCTAGAATTAGCGAAAGCATTGTCTAGAGACACGAAAAATACCTTGTCTATCAAACCAAACTCCTCAACCACACTAGCAATCCTATCGGCAATGTTATCACCGAATGTGAAACATCAATCACCCTTAAACCAATTACTTTTTTCTCAGTAACTCCCAATCAAGACTAACATAATGAGCAACCACGGATATATAATCCTCTTTAGCATTACCGGACCAAATATCGATGTCAAAGAAATAGAAGATGCAACAGCAACACAGATTTCATAAGCATATCACGTTGTTCATCAAACAGTTTTAGACATATCTCTAGTGGTGGTGATCGCATTTAGAAACCTTTTGGAACAGAGGATTATGAGCACGCTTAATGTAATCCTCCCAAGCATCGGTCTCACCTATCCCTAAAGGAAGGTCTAGCCTAGCAATCAAACGGCACAACTCGGTCGAGCAATCAAAGGATCATACACCCAATTGTTCAAACCATCGAGTTCGTGAGCAAGCTTAGACCGGACAAGACTAGCTTTGATCACGTTTTTTCATACAAGAATTCATGTGCCGTCTCAAATGGCCAGTGCCAGCGGCCGATCTAGCAGTGTATCGCGCATGACAATGTTTACAGATGGCACGTACTCGAATTCCCTTCTCCTTAATCTCATGGAAGTAATCCCAAACAGCGAAACTTTCTTACGGAGGAGGTACCATGAGTGTCGGTGGATACCTCAACTCCACCATCGTTGTCGCCGCCATCGACATCGATGGGCTGAATTCTTCATCACCGAGGTCGACGCCGAACAGACCAGATCGCATTGCATCATCATGTATGTCGTCGTCGTCCTCGACTTCCAAAGAGGTCATCCGCGACAACGCCTTTGGTCCTCGCCGTCGCCGGGATGCTTTGATTCTCCCCAGCGTTGCGAGGCGGAACCGCCCACGGACGAGCCGGATAGCCGTGCCGACCTCGACCTCCAAAGACACCGACCAAAGCCCCTCAGCAGGCGCTTGGGCGGCCTGGCCATGTCTACTCCAGAGGAGGAAGATGCGGCGTCGGCGTAACCCCTGCACGCAAGAAGAAGTTAGAAGAAGAAGTGAAGAGAAGAAGAAGAAGAAGAAGAAGAAGAAGAAGAAGAAGAAGAAGAAGAAGAAACGGATGATGATCTAGGGTTAGGGTTAGGGAAGAAGTCCAACTGTGTGTACCGAACCCGTGCCGGTGATGATGAAGAGGCCAGCCAAGCGGATGGATGAGATAGACGGACACGGATTAGAATCGACGGCGAGGTGGTGGAGGAGGAGGGACTGCCATGAACACTCACATGGTTCACCGAGAGGGGAGTGAGGGAGTGAGAGTAGAGGAAAAGGAGGGAGGAGACGGCGGGGAAGCAGGGACCAGGGAGGAGCGCCGGCGCGGTCACCGCTCACCGGTGACGGGGACTCGGGGAGGACGGACGAACGTCGGCGTCGGCGGCGGTGGATCTTGATCGAGAATGGGAGAGCGGACAGCGGAGCGAGAGCGAGAGACTGAGAGAGCCGCGGCGGGGGAGAGGATTAGGTTAGGGTTTGGGAGGGGGATGCGCCACGGCCGGATAGCTTATATACGACGAGGGGAGAGGGGAGGGGTGCGTGGGGTGGGCCGGCGCCCGGCGGCCTGCCTTCGTGGGCCGTTTCTCCGACCGGGCCGCCACCGGGCCGCATCATCCACCGTGCCGTGCCCGTGCCGTGCCACGGGCCAGGCCGGCGGCCCAGGCATGGCCCGGTGTCTCGGGCCGGGCCAGCACGGGCACGGTGGCCACCGGGCCAGGCCGGACTCGGGCCGGGCCAAAACAACGGGCCACGGGCTGGGCCGGCGGGCCGCGGGCTGCATGGCCAAATATAGAGCTACATGGTGGCCATAGTGGGCCATGGCCCCCCCCTTCCCTCCGTGATTTGCTGAAGCCTCTGTCCCTGCATGAGCTGTGATGTATGCAAGCTAGCAGTAAGTGTGCATGCGCCCTATTGTAAGCCAGCAGCCAGGATCAGGCATGCATGTCTCTACATAGACATAGAAATCGTGTAGCATTTCCTCTATCTAAAAAATAAAAAAAGCAATTATGTACCAGTGGTCCCATCCGCTACCCCATTAACCTGTTTTCTTTGCTTCTGTTGCTATGCGCCGTTTTGAGTCTTGTTGATTTTTCTATCTTTTTTCCTTCCTAACTTTTCAATCGATAAATTGTACATAGTATGTGTATTAGAATTGCTAATTGAGTAATATATATATTGGGGTTGTCAATCGATATCTTATGTTGCTTTTTTATAGAATTTTTTATGCTCAGCTATTGTGTTGTCAAATGTATTTTGTATACTGTGGCTTAATTATAAGTACTTCCATTAATTTTGTTCACTACTTGTGTACATATAGATTCAATTGACAAATGCGCCCCCCCCTTCAGGCTCCGCCACTGGACGGAGCATAGAACGCATTTACGTATCTTCATAGCTACGGAGTACAGTCCAGTAATTCTGAAACGTACTCTCAACAATAATGCATGTGTAGCTGGTGAATGCTCCAAGCTCTGACCATGCCGATGTGTGCCCGGCTGCCGCGCGTCACGTCCATCCATGCTTGCTTGCAAAGTTGCAGGGCATACGCGCACATCCAGCTGCCGCAACGACTTAGTAGTACTGAGGGGACAAGAAGACAAATTTTTATTTAACTCTAAAGATTGCGTGGGGTTCTCGCCCAGAAACCTATCCATGTCGCCCCGAATGTTTTCAGCCGTCCGATCCGTGATCGTGTGGCCCAGATTTGTTGAATCGGATTCTGCTTGGATCAGCTTCCCGTTCTTTTCCTTGGCTTTGGCCGTTTCTCCTCTGCTTCCCCCGCTTCTCTTCAGAATCTAGAGAAACAAATATATACCTTAGCTTCCGCTTCTTCTTCAACCAAAAAAAGGCCGCATCTCTCCAGTCCTTTCTCTCTCGTTCTCTCCCGAGGGTTCTCTCCCGAGGCAGCGGCGACTAGGGCGACGGCACCCCGATGGCGACGGCCGCCGGTCCTCAAGGCAATGGAGGCCACCCTTCTCCCTCCTCCTTCCTCCCTCTTCCTCGCCCTCTCCCTCTCTCACGACGTGGTGGCGTGCCAGCCAGCCCCAGCGCACTAGTAGAGAAACGACTTTTGATCCACTTTGAAATTTGGTTTTAGTCCCGGTATTTTTCGCGCCCAAGACTAGAGAAACCTTTAGTCCCGGTTGGTAGATCCAACCGGGACTAAAGGTCCCTGCCCAACGGCTACTGCGGCAGGCTTTTACTGCAGCGGACCTTTAGTCCCGGTTGGAGCTACCAACCGAGATTAAAGGTTAACTTTTACTCCCGGTTGGTCCCTCCAACCAGGAGTAAAAGTCTACTTCCGGCTGGAGGCTCCGTCCGGGACTAGAAAGGGACATTTAGTCCCGGTTGCTGTCTTCAACCGGGACTAAAGGTCTCCTCCTATATACCCCTTCTTCCTCCCCGAGCCCGAGCCACTTTGAGTTCAGTGTTCTTGCTTCATCGCCGGCCTCTCTTCTTCCTCATCGCCGGTAATCACAAGATTTCTTCGATGCCTTCATCGATTCTTCGGTTCTAAAGGTTACCAACTTTATACTCTCATGTTTCATCAGTAGCATATCTCATTTTGTGGACTAGATATATGCGGTTTTTTATGGTGGATTTTTTTATTTGTAAGCCATTTAAGCTCAAAATCACTTTAAAGTTTGCATATTTGGATGAAGGAAGGTTAAAGTAGTTATTCAAAACTAGTATTCAGCTTTCATTTCTAGCATGCATAGCACACTTCATGGTTTAGAGATATAGAGAATTCTAGAGTTTTTTTAATTTTATTTGTTTATAAAATGAGAAATTTATATTATATTAAAAATGAGTATAGAGAGTAGATGGCAACTGCTTCCGGGTCCTCGACCTCTCATCGGGTTCCAAAGCGACTGAGGCTGGACCTCCCTCTCATTGCATGCGGCAAGTGTGAGGAGAAGATTGTGATGGAATACCGGGTGAGGAAGGAGTGTCCCAACAAGGGCCGTATCTTCTACAAGTGTCCGGATCGCAATGTGAGTTATTTTGTCGCATTTGAAGATTATGGTTAATTTATACTTATTTTCATGATGATTGTGATTAAAGTTCTAATTTTTTGTTTTAATTTCAGTTGGATGGCACTGGATGTTCAGGCTGGTACTGGGAGGAAGAGTATGTTGAACACGTGCAAAACTCTCTTGCACAGGCGGCTGATGAGGCAGTGATCCTGCGGAAGAAGCCCATAGATGTTGAACAAACGCATGATCTGTCTGTTTTTGTTGGGATTGGTCGCGAAATCCTTATGCTGCTGAAGTGTATTTGAGCTTTAGTTTTTTTAGTGGTAGTTAGGATTATCTACATTGTAGCGAGACTTTCATAAATTAATACCTTGTGTGGTGGCATGCATGTCGTATAATTAACTAATTATGTTTTAGGTTTTAATATGGTATGTATGTCATGTAATGCAGATGAGCCGGCATTGGATGTACAATGCTGATCGCCGCTCCCAAGAGTTCATTGAGGGCGTGCATTCTTTCTTACGTGTGGCCGAGGCAAACAAACGCGATGGTTTCATGTGCTGCCCATGTGCCATATGTAAGAATTTGAAGGAATATGCTAGCTCAAGGAGTCTTCATTCACACTTGTTGAAGTCGGGTTTTATGCCAAACTATATTTGTTAGACGAAGCACGGAGAAACCGGGGTTGTAATGGAAGAAGGTGAAGAACAATGGGACGATGATGACATTATTGCTGAATATGGTTCCTTCAATGATACTGCAATGGGGGAAGCTAAAGAAGAGGTAGGGGCAGAAGATGAGCCCGCTGATGATCTTGGTCAGGCCATTCATGACGCGCAAAGAGAATGCGAAAGTGAAAAGGAGAAGATCAAGTTCGAGCGCATGCTAGAGGATCACAAGAAATTGCTATACCCAACTTGTGATGCGGGGCAGAAAAAGTTAGGTACCACACTGGAATTGCTGCAATGGAAGGTAAAGAATGGTGTATCTGATAAGAGATTTGGGGAGTTATTGAAAATCCAAAAGAAGATGCTTCCGAAGGATAACGAATTGTCCGCCACTACGTACGAAGCAAAACAGGTAGTCTGCCCTTTGGGATTAAAACTCCAGAAGATACATGCATGTCCTAATGACTGCATCCTCTACCGTGGCGAGGAGTACAAGAAGTTAGATGCATGCCCGGTATGTCATGCATCGCGGTATAAGATCAGGCGAGATGACCCTGGTGATGTTGAGGGTAAACGTCCCACGAAGAAAATCCCTGCCAAGATTATATGGTATGCTTCTATAATACCACGCTTGAAACGTCTGTTCAGAAACAAAGACCATGCAAAGTTGTTGCGATAGCACAAAGAAGACCGTAAGGTAGACAATATGTTGAGACACCCTGCTGATGGGTCTCAGTGGAGAGCAATCGATAGAGAATTTTTGGAGTTTGCAAATGACGCAAGGAACTTAAGGTTTGCTTTAAGTACGGATGGTATGAATCTTTTCGGGGAGCAGAGCAGTAGTCATAGCACTTGGCCTGTTACTCTATGTATCTACAACCTTCCTCCCTGGTTATGCATGAAGCGTAAGTTTTTTATGATGCCAGTGCTCATCCAAGGCCCAAGGCAACCTAGCAACGACATCGATGTGTACCTGAGGCCACTAGTTGAAGAACTTCTACTTTTGTGGAACAGACCAGGTGTACATATGTGGGATGAGCACAAACAGAAGCACTTTGACCTGCGAGCATTGTTGTTCGTAATAATCAATGATTGGCCTGCTCTAAGTAATCTTTCAGGACAATCAAACAAGGGATATAATGCATGCACGCACTGTTTCCATGACATTAAAGGTATATTCTTGAAAAAATGTCGAAAGGTCGTGTACCTTAGCCATCGTTGATTTCTTCCTATGAATCACCCCCTAAGAAAGAAATGCAAGCATTTTAAAGGTAAGGCAGACCACTAGACCAAGCTGGGCAACCGAACTGGTGAGGATGTACTCAATATGGTCAAGGATGTTAAAGTAGTATTTGGAAAGGCTCATGGCAGCGAACCTGTTTCGAATGACGCCGACGGTCACGCACCCATGTGGAAGAAGTCCATATTTTGGGAGCTACCCTATTGGCAAGTCCTAGAGGTCTGTAGTGCGATCGACGTGATGCACCTGACGAAGAATCTTTGTGTGAACCTGCTAGGCTTCATGGGTGTGTATGGGAAGCCTAAGGACACACTTGAAGCACGACAGGACCTGCGGTGTTTGAAAGAATGAGACAACCTGCATCTAGAGAAGACAGATGATGGACGTCATTACTTAAGTCCTGCCAGCTACACTCTTAACAAAGAAGAGAAGGAAAGCATGTTTGAATGCCTAGCAAGCATCAAGATACCATCTGGATTCTCCTCGAATATAAAGGGTATAATAAATGTGCTAGAGAAGAAATTCCTAAACTTAAAGTCCCATGACTGCCACGTGCTCATGACGCAATTGCTTCCAGTTGCATTAAGAGGAATTCTACCTCCAAATGTACGTCTAGCCACCGTAAAGCTATGTGCATTCCTCAATGCAATTTCTCAGAAGGCAATCGATCCAATGGATCTAGCTAAACTATAGAATGATGTGGTTCAATGTCTTGTCAGCTTTGAGTTGGTGTTCCCTCCTTCCTTCTTTAATATCATGACACACCTTCTAGTTCACCTGGTCAAGGAGATTAGCATTCTCGGTCCTATGTTCCTGCACAACATGTTCCCCTTTGAGAGGTTCATAGGAGTCCTAAAGAAATATGTTCACAACCGTGCTCGGCCAGAAGGAAGCATCGCCAAGGGCTATGGAACAGAGGAGGTCATTGAGTTTTGTGTTGACTTTATTCCCGACCTTGACCCGATTGGTGTTCCTAAATCGCGACACGAGGGGAGACTATGTGGAAAGGGGACACTAGGGAAGAAACCATATATTGGTATGTAGGACAATTATTTTTAATAAAGCACACTACACAGTTCTGCAAAACTCCTCCTTGGTGGATCCGTATATCGAGACACATAAAGAGTTGCTTCGATCTGAGTTTCCAGGGAAGTCTAAAGCTTAGATTATGCGTCAGCACATGGAAACTTTCAGCGATTAGTTGCGAAAAGAATGTCAGAGTGATGAGAGTATTGATGAGCAACTGCATTTGTTGGCTAGGCAGCCATCATGGCATATCCTCACATACAAAGGGTACGAGATAAATGGGAATATATTTTACATAGTAACCCAAGATAAAAGGAGCACCAACCAAAATAGTGGTGTTCGCATAGATGCCACCGACCCTAATGAAAATAAGCAAACATATTATGGCCACATAGAGGAGATATGGGAACTAAACTATGCACCTACTTTTAAGGTACCTTTGGTCAAGTGCCAATGGGTAAAGGCGACTGGAGGCAGGGTAGCAGTCGACAACCAGTATGGAATGACAACCATGGGCCTCAACAATATTGGGTACAAAGACGAACCGTTCGTCCTTGCCAAGGATGTGAATCAGGTGTTCTATGTCAAGGACATGTCTACAAAATCGAAGAGAGGGAAAAACAACAACGACCCAATCAATGAGCCAAAGCATCACATAGTTCTTTCAGGGAAAAGAAACATCGTCAAAATTGAAGACAAGTCAGACATATCAGAAGATTATGAAGAGGATGACCGAATTCCACCCTTCACAGTGAACAAAGACCCAAGCATCCAGCTAAATGATGAGGACACTCCATGGTTACGGCGCGATCATAACCAAGGGATATACGTTAAGAAGAAGATCATTGTTGTTCCCGCTTGACATAGTGATGTATTAGACCTATTATGTAATAATTGTGACTTCAGATTTTTCTGTCGTGTATTCATATTTTCTATGATTTAAATGAATTTTCTGCTTGACAGTGGATTTCCTGTGGAGAATGTGTGATGAAAAAACAAATGATCAACGTCAATAAGATGTGAAAACTAATTTCCTGTTGAAAAGCAATAGTTTTAATTATTTTAATTAAGTAGTACATTTTTGCATGGTGAAAATTATGATTATTATTTACACTATGTTAAATATTTATACGGTAAAACAAAAGAGTTTAGGTTACAGATTTTTCTTATGTACAATAATGCAAAACCAGGTCCAGGAATTCTTTTTGTAATTTTTTTGCTAATATTTTATTTACTAGACAATTAACAACTCTCTGCATATTTATATAAAAGAAATATATAAAAAAGGAAAAACTTCTAGAAACTGGCGGGAAGTCAAACTGCAACCCACCTTTACTCCCGGTTGGATCAACCACCCGGGACTAAAGATGGACTGTGTTTTCACGGCCCGCCAAAATTCCCTTTACTCCCGAGTCGTGGCTGCACCCGGGACTAAAGGTCAGACTTTTAGTCCTGCTTCTAACCATCACCCGGAACTAAATGTCCTTTAGTCCCGGGCTATGGCTTCACCCAGGACTAAAGGTCCCCCTATATACCGCCTCCTCTCTTTCTCCCTCCATCATCTCTTGTTCTTCACCGAGAGCCATCGCGCCGCCACTGCTCCTCATCGCCTCTAGCACCACCTCCACACACGCGCACCTCTCTCGCCGTCTCCGTCAGCGGCCTAGCTCACGCCTCTCCCATCCGAGCGTGATGTGTAGATCCAAATCTGCCACCGTCGTCCTCGCCCTAACCCAGATCTGATCTGGAACCGCCTCCGTCGTCGTCGTGTCATATTCGCGACCGTCTTCTATCCTCGTCCTCATCATCGTCAGCTCCACGCGCCAACCTCCAGCACTGCCTCATCACGCGCGCGCTTGTCCCCTAGCCCACACGGGTGTGCCTCCTCTCTCTGGCTAGCTGCTCGTCCCTCGTCCTTGCTGAAGTGCCTTGTCCTCGTCATCACCGCCTCGTCACTCGTGCGTCGTCCCTAGCTCCACGCGCACGCGTGCATCGCCGCGCGCTCATCGTCTCCCTTGCTGGAGTGCGTCTTCCGCATCTCATCATCTCTGATCGATGATCCAACACTGCCTCGTCTCCGTGCCATCCTCACTGGATCTGTGAGACATATGTATAGCTACCTTTCCCTTTATATTATTTGTTCTTGATCTAAATTTTGGTCCGCTCACGTACTAGCAAACGTGCAATGCATTACACCAGAACGTACAACTTATTACATGATCATGTGGATGTACGATTTGCGGCTTGAAGATTTATTAAATGATTGTCATCTATTTTGACATATTTGAAATTGTCATCTTTAGGCTCACACTAACTCATATAATTAAGTATGGGCCATGATCCGAGTAACATATGAGATAGAAAGGGACATGTGAGCATTGTTAAAATTGAAGTAAAAAAAGATGGACGGAAGAATCCCTTCTCCCTATAATATTAACTTGCTCATGCATCGTAATGGAATGTATATAGCCTGTTGTGTAGTCACTTTGGAGTTTGGACTGTTTGCGCCTGGAGATCTATTCAACAACAGGGTCATTTGTTCCAATACGTCCCGAAATCCAACTTCGTACCATCGTTGGACACATCTTAGAATTGCACTCCATTGTTGGATGCATGTTGTTGTAACTCATATGAGTATATGTCATTGTTCTAACTCATATGATGACAGGTAGTGAGTCTGGGTCAGATATAGGATAGGGGTGTGAGGGCATTTTAGGAACTAAAAAACATGGACAGAAGAACCATTTTGCTCTTATGAATGACAGCATGTAGCAAATAGTGTAGGTAATATTCCTACCGTGTAGGTAATATGCAGATGTTCCAGATTACTAGCCAAACAAAAATCCTGTATGCATCGGACAGCTCTTAGGCAGCAACATATTCTCATAATACATATACAATTGAATTTGCTTGTCGAGGAAAGAATTTACCAATTGATCTAGTTGATGTGCACATGCCTAGCTGTTCTTTCAATTTGTGCAATACAAATTTGGGCTGCCCTTTACTTTTCTTTTTTTTTCTCGAATACGCACAAGCAATGCGTATCATTGTATTAGGTAGAAAGAGTTTGAGCAATATAAGCCGTTCCACGGCCGCGTTACTTTTCAACTTCTAAAATAGTTACAGAGAATCGGTTGACCAGTTCATGTAGTGAGGTGCAATGTGATCCCGTTCTTCCTCCTCCTGTGTGTAGATGTTCATGCTGATTTATTCATTAAGGTACTGCACCATGGCTGCTCTTCCCTCAAAAGTGCATCAAGAAGGAAATGATAGGAAGCAATCTAATTTTAATTACAAAGGTTAACTGCCATTCATGCTACTTATATATGGCTCACCTGTCCTCCACTGGGCATGGGACTGAGCCGCCGATGAAGTACTGGTAGGCAATTTATACACTGGAACTTATACTTTTTAACCAGTTCGACATTATACTTTATGTACATATATCCTCCCCCAATCTAGCTTTTTTAACACAAAAGGATTTCATTTGGATTGGATTTACAACCATCCAACAGTTGTTCCCCCAAACCTCATGCACCATGTTAAACAATAGTTGATAGCATGGTTGAAGCTTCGTAAAAATGTGTATGAAGTTTCAAAATCCTTAGATTCTCAAATATGCATGAAAGAACTAGCATCACGGTAGTTCCATCGACCTGAAGAGGATAAACAATTTATTTTTGCATTGGTATGTAACACAAATTGCACCCCGCCGGCCTCGCCACCGTCGTTCACGCGTGCCGTATGTCAGCATCCTCTCCTTCCTCGTCCTCACCAGAGTTGATGAGTATATAGTGTATATATGTGTGTGATATAATGATGATCATGTTGTACATGTATGTGAGTGATGATCAGTAAATTGTGTGTGTAAGTGAGTGAGTCAGAGTGAGTGTGTGTGTGTGTGTGATGTGCATATTTTTTTGGCATAGAAAAAATAGAAAAATAGATAGAGCACATAACTCAGAGTGAGTTATGCTTTGGAGACTTGAATTTCGAGTGTAGTTATTTAATTAATTTTAAGCACATGACTCGATCCATTTTATAGATATATGGTTTTTATTTTTTATAGATATATCTAGTGGTGTAAAAGCTAGATGGCTGCCCCGAGAGACAACATGGATGAAGAAATGATGGATATTATCAACACCAGCACTCAATTTGCTAATGGTGACCAGCAGGATGTAGATGACGGGAGTCAATACCTGGCTCTTGAAAATAACCAAGAAAATATTGTGCAAGAAAATACTGGTGAGGTATATATATTTATATATATATTTGAATATTATATATATATTTGAATATCTATCATCTATTATGTGTACACATGATATTTATTTATTCTTTTTTATACGTAGCCCTCTGGATCGACGACCACAACGACGAAAAGCAAAAATATTCGAGGCACGAAAAAGCCATTGGAGGGGCGCTACATAATATCGGAATTCAATATGGAGATAGGCGAACCACTTGGTCCACATGCAATGAAATTCGTGCAACACTGTGGGTACCTTGTAAGGGACAGACTTCTGATCAGTGTCTGTGAATGGAAGCAAAAGATCAACGAGCCTCATGTTAGTTTTGTCTCTGATCTTGATAAGAATTTAATTTGGGATGATATCCTTCAATATTTCATGTTGCAAGCGGATGATTATGATGATATCAACGATGATGAATTGAAGGAGCTAGTTCGAAAGTGGGCTATGAAGAAGATGGCCACACAATTCCAGACTTGGAAGAAATCCCTATACACGAAATACGTCAAGAAGAACCTAACGCCCAATTTCAATACTAGGGGCCCGCTCGCGAAGTTGAGGCCCTACTGGAATGATTTTGTACAGTACAAGACATCAGAAGAGGGTGAGGAACAGGTGAGAAGGAACCAAGAGAATGTCCGACAGAAGGTATACCACCATGGCATGGGATCAGGTGGCTACGCGACTGCCATTCCCAAGTGGGAAAAAATGGAAGCGGACATTCTTGCCAAGGGTATCACACCAGAATCACTCAATTGGCCTAAACGCACGAAGAATTGGTTTTTCGCTCATGGGGAAGACTAGACCTAGAGACCGGGAAGCTGGTTCATGGCCCAAAACTCGAAAGAGCAACACAAAGATTTTCTTATGCTCTACAAGCTAAAGCTATTGGTGTGTTCAGGCCCAATAGAGAGAAGGATGAACTGACGTATGCCATCGGGACTGCTGAACACAGTAGCCGAACGAGAGGTTTAGGATAGAACAATTCTTGGGAGCATGGTTTACCTAACGACAGAGATACCTATAGAAGCCGGTAGAGAAGGAAGGATGAGGAAGCAGCGCGGATCAGCAGGTTGGAGGAATATGTTCATAAGTCATGGGAGGCGTTGCTTCAAGCATAGGAGCGTGAAAAAGACATACAAGCTAGAATGCAGGACAAAATCATAAAGCAAGTGCAAATAGTAAAGAGTGTCCAAAGGCAGGCATTAGATCTAGGAATCAACATTAATATTAGCCCCCTGATCAGTTGAAAAGCAGCTGCGCTTCCACAGAGTTGCCAAATCAAGATGACGCAATGCAACATTTCCCCATGGATGACATCACTGCACCGTTTACATCATGTGAGCTACATATTCTAAAAGGGAATGCCACAATCATGGTGGCTCTCGATGTTTTTTCTTCTCCAGATCCTACCAAGAATCCATGGGGCAATAATACCACATGGATATGTTAGCGTCTCAGTGGATAGAGTTAACAAAGGTTTTAGTGATCTGGCTCTTGACATTCCAGGAGGTGATGGGGAGAAGACTCTAGGAGAAGCAGAGAAGACATTCATACTATGGCGCAAGCGCTACATCATTATTCCTGGGGTCTCTAGTCCACCGCTGCTTCCTCAACTGCCAGACAATAGGTGCGGACAAAAGTGAACGAAACAATTTTTTACTAATTTTCTATTGACATGCATGATCAACTGCCAGACAATAGGTGCAGACAGTAGGTAGAAGTATGATTTCTCCGGGTTCTTATACCTAATTATTTTTTATACTCACACAGCAGGGCCTCCGCCAACCTAAGTTCAATTATTCAATCTCCATATCATCATAGTGCTCTAGACAATGATTATGCAACGCCGCCACCACCGCCACCTCCAAGGAGGTCTCCAACGCCTCCAAGGAGGTCTCCAACGGCTACCCCGCCTCCCTTGATGACCAAGAAGCAGCCAGCCCCTAAGAGGTCCGCCCCGTAAACAAAGCCGTTGGCCCACCAGCCAGCAAAGAAGAAAGCCTCCTCTAATCCAGTTATTCCCCAAAAACTGTCTTACGAGAAAAGTGAAAAGGAATTAAATGCTGCAGTAAAAAAAGATGTGAACAGTTTCTTCGAAAAAGTAATAAAGCAACGAGAAGCGAGGGAGAACCCGGAGAAATCATACTTCTACCTACCTCTAGATCTTCTAAGAAAGAAGGTGGACCAGAAAAAGCAGAAATCTCAAAAGACCCTGCCAAAATCGGACTACGACCGCTCTCTCACCAAGTCATTTGAGACGGCGCAGAAAAAGACTAGAGCAGGGAAATGTATTTCACAACTTGGACAACAATCACAACAATCAGTCCCCCCATCTTGTCATTCGTAATGAATATGGTTCAAACTTAGACTTACTGGACGTCGATTTTGAGGACCTGGTTCGGTTTTACGAGGATACTGGTTTGGACCTTGCCCAAGTGCTTGCTGAAGAACCATCTGCTCTGAAAGTGGATCCTTGGAAGAAATTTGAACATGGAAAGAGTCTATACAACCCTGAGGCCTTAGGTGAACTAGGTACGTAAATGTACCTGCTAAACAAGTGGTTCATGGTGGCGTGTGAACGGGGAGAGACCTTTGTTTCTGTCAGAGTTAGAAACCAACATTACTTCCGTGGCGATGACGTTATATATGTCGAGTTTTTAGAATTACACCAACTATGCCATCTGGACTCTCTCGACAAAAGTCTCATTAGCTGCCATTGTCTGTAAGTGTGATTATTTTCTACTATTAAAGTGTATATATATAAAGCTATATATATATATATATATAAAAATTATATATCCTCACACTATATTTTTATATATGCAGATATGAGATGATAGAACTCAGAAAGAGAAAGGATAATAATGTTGGTTTCGTTGATCCAAATATCGTATTCAAACACCCTAATCCCCCGCCTCAATGGAAAGCTAAACTCAAGAAAAATCTCATGAGGTTCTTAGTGAACCAACAAAACAAGGACATACTCTTCCCCTACAACTTCAAGTGAGTGTTAAATAATTAATGCCGATCATATGGACATTTGTTCAATTATTTGCTTACTAGCTAAGCTATCTCCCATATATATATATGTTGACTCTAATTAATGTCAATCATATTTGTGTATAAAAACATATGCAGCAATCACTGGATATTGATGACCATCGATATGGCCAATAGTCGGTTGAGCATCTTAGACTCGTTAAGAAAAGAATAAACAGAGTACCAAGACATGATAGATATTATCCAAGGGTAATTTGGTCACTCTAGCAACTATATATACCCCGATCTCTTAACTGCAACAATTATTAAAGATCAAATTAATTTTTTATTTTATTGGGCGCAGTGTTTGAAAAAATTTTATTGAGGAACACCACATGAAACATTGCAAAGCGCCACTGAATGTAATCGCACACAAAGTAAGTACTAGCTACATTTATATATATATATATAATTCAATTAACACCATGCATGCTTTCAATTCATCGGATCTTTTTTCTCGTAAAAGTGGGTTCTGAGGCAAGAACAGGGGACCAACTATTGCAGATACTATGTTTGCGAGTTCATCATGGCGTACGCAAAAGGAACTCCTGAAGAGATCCTCAAAGTACGTTATATAAATATATTCATATATTCATAATTTCTTTTATTGCTCATATATATAAGTAATCACGTGACCAACACACACAACATATATATATATTAATACTTTTTCTTTAACTTTTATTGAAGACTCTATGGTTGAAGGAAAAAGTCATACGACGTGACCAACTGCAAGCAATTCAAGAGACCATAGCAGGATTTCTTAATGGCCAGGTCTTAAACCCCGCCGGCGAGTTCTACAATGACATGAACGAAACATGGAAGCCAAACCAGATGGAGTGAATTTATTATCCCAAGGATATAATAGAATATACATTGCAAGCTTTATTTGTAATATATATATACATATTATATGTACATAAAATAACGTATAATATATGTATATGCATGTAATATATACGTTAGTTTCATACTTTAGTTTTTACAAAATGTTCGAACATTATAAGCGTGTAGAATACGTTTATTATTAGCAGCGTAGAATGCGTATTCGAAAACCTATTCGAAAACCTATTCGAAAACCAAAACGAATCATCAATTGAAAATAGAAACAAAAAAAAAAAAAAAATAAAACATTTAGTCCCGGTTGGTAATACCAACCGAGACTAAAGAGCCGGCCCACGTGACCAGGCCGGGAGGCCTCTTTAGCCCCGGTTGGTATTACCAACCGGAACTAAAGGTGGACCTTTAGTCCCGGGCGAGAAACCGGGACTAAAGGAGGGGCCCTTTAGTCCCGGATTCGTGCTCCCGGTTGGGAAACCGGGACTGAAGGGGTTTCCCAACTGGGAGTACAGCTTGTTTCTGTACTAGTGGCGACGCCGGATGGCCGCGCGGCGCGCTGCCGGGGCGACGGCTTCCCGGCCTGCGGCGCAGCACCGCGCGTGGGCCCCGATGGTGGATTGTAAAAAAACAGGTGATTGTGGATTATAATTGTATAGCATGTTGAGTGATTGTAAATTGTAAAAAAAATAATGTTTTGTGTTTCCATTTCATCATGTATAAAAAAAAGCATTGGCATTCTTTTCTTTTCTACCTTCTTCAGGTTACAGCAACAGGTACCATGTAAACTGTATGTTCCTGTTATAATATATTCATATCCCTTAAAAAATCAATTGGATTGTAAGTTCCTTATCAAGATGCTGAAAAAAAAACTCTTCTGCGACCATTATTTATTCACAGTTCAATGCTGATAAAACACCTAGCAACAAGCAGATCTCATGGTTCCCTTCTGCAGATTGGGATGGAGAGAGATGACTAAAATATATCATGTGAAGTTGTTCTACAACTCACATCTGAATGCAAATCAACCCCTCTAGGGTATGGTCCCTTCATATATACACTAATTATAAAGGTACGCCATTGTTTCTAGCATTGTCAGATTTCCATTAGGAGCTTATGTTCAGTTTCTAATTGCATACATGCATTTTATTTCTTTATGCAGGCATCAAATGTCGAAACAATACATTTTCTCAGGTCATATTCTCCTCCTGCTTACAGCTGCTAGCATAATTAGAATTTTACTTTAGCTTTATGACTGTAGGTGCTCCTTTATTTTTGGGTCACTCAGTTTGCTTAAATTTAAAATGGACTTTGCTACCTCACATCTAATTTAACTTTATACTGTTCCTTTATTTTGTCTTCAAATTTCTTATAGCCAAATGCATTCCAGGCAGTCAAGTTCACATGTCCTCTCATTGTGATGACTGAAAATTTAGCATCTGGATTCCAGAATGGCTATATGGTTCATTCGGTGTCTCCTACAATATAAAGAATAGAAAGATATGATTCAAGTTTCTTTGCTATTAATAATCCTACCAGGTTGCCCATTTCCTCTACAAGAGAGGAGTTACGTTCTCATTAATTTTTTCGCTATTGGTTACAATAACCTTGCCTACTGAGCCATTTTGTAGTCACAGAAAGGATGTATTTTACCGTTTTCAGTATACCAATGGAGATCCTTGGATCTCGACGACGACGACGACAACAACAACATAGCCTTTCAGTCCCAAGCAAGTTAGGGTAGGCTAGAGTTGAAACCCACCAAGAGCCCTAAGTCACGGTTCATGCACTTCAATAGCTGCTTTTCAAGTACTCCTATTCAAACATAGATCTCTAGGTATGTCCCAAGCTTTCAAATATCTTTTTATTGCTTCCCCCATATCAATTTCGGTCTTTCTCTACCTCTCCTCATATTATTAGCTTGGCTTATGACTTCACAATGCACTGGTGCTTCTGAAGGTCTCCTTTGGACATGGCCAAGCCACCTCAACCGATGTTGGATAAGCTTTTCTTCAATTGGTACTACCTCTAGACGATCACGTATATCATAGTTTCGAACTCGGTCCATTCTTGTGTGACCGAAAATCCATCACAACATACGTATTTCTGCAACACTCGGTTGTTGAACATGTCGAATCTTTGTAGACCAACATTCTGCTCCATACAACATAGCCGGTCTAATCGACATTCTATAGAACTTGCCTTTTAGCTTTTGTAGTACCCTCTTTGTCACAGAGAATGCCAGAAGCTTGTCGCCACTTGATCCACTCTGCTTTGATTCTATGGCTAACGTCCGCATCAATATCTCCATCCCTCTGTAGCATCGATCCCAGATACCGAAAGGTATCCTTTTTAGGCACTACTTGACCTTCCAAACTCACATCTCCCTCCTCCTGTACAACTTCACCAAAGTCACATCTCATGTATTCAGTTTTAGTTTTGCTCAATCTAAAACCTTTAGACTCAAGGGTCTACCGTCATAACTCTAGTTTCCTATTTACTCCCACCTGGCTTTCGTCCACTAACACTACATCATCAGCAAACAACATACACCAAGGGATATCCCCTTGTATGTTACTGGTAACCTCATCCATTACCAAGGCAAAGAGATACAGGCTTAAGGCTGACCCTTGATGAAGTCTAATTTTAATCGGGAAGTAATATGTGTTACCATCATTTGTTCGAACACTAGTCACAACATTATTGTACATGTCCTTGATGAGGGTCACGTACTTTGATGGGACTTTATGTTTGTCCAAAGACCACCACATAACATTTCTTGGTACCTTGTCATAAGCCTTCTCCAAGTCAATGAAAACCAAGTGGAGGTCCTTCTTCTGCTCTCTAAACCGCTCCATAACATGTCTTATTAAGAAGATTGCTTCTGTGGTTGACCTTCCGGGCATGAAACCAAATTTGTTTGTTGATATATGTGTCATTCCTCGCAGGCGCTTCTCGATGACTCTCTCCCATAACTTCATAATGTGGCTCATCAACTTAATTCCCCGATAATTAGTACAACTTTGGATATCTCCCTTGTTCTTGTAGATTGGTACCAATATGCTTCTTCTCCACTCATCAGGTATCTTGTTCGATCGAAAGATATTATTGAACATCTTGGTTAGCCATACTATAGCTATATCTCTGAGACATCTCCACACCTTGCTTGGGATACCATTAGGGCCCATCGCTTTGCCCCCTTTCATCCTTTTCAAGGCTTCTCTGACCTCCAATTCTCGAATCCTCTACACAAAGCGCCTGTTAGTGTCATCCAACGAATCATCCAGCTGAATGGTGGTGTTCTCGTTCTCACTATTGAACAATTTATCAAAATACTCTTGCCATCCATGTCTGATCTCATCCTCCTGCACCAAGAGTTGCTTCCTCTCATCCTTTATGCACTTGACTTGGTTGAAGTCCCTTGTCTTCCTATCGCGAGCCCTAGCCATCCTAAAAATGTCATTCTCTCCTTCCTTCATACTCAAATGTCGGTAAAGGTCCTCATAGGCCCGCCCCTTTGCCTCACTCACCGCTCGTTTTGCAGTCTTCTTTGCCACCTTGTACTTCTCTATGTTGTTTGCACACCTGTCGTGATACAAGTGCTTATAGCACTCCTTCTTTTCCTTAATACCCTTTTGCACATCTTCATTCCACCACCAAGTGTCTTTCGAGTCGCATCCGCTCCCTTTGGTCACTCCAAGCACCTCTAAAGCATCCTTCTGAACGCATGTTGCCATCTTCTCCCACATGTTGTTTGCATCGCCTTCATCATTCCAAGGGCCCTCTTCAATGACATTTTCCTTAAAGACCTTTGATGCCTCCCCTTCTAATTTCCACCACTTTATTCTAGCAACTCTAGCTTGTTTGTTCCCATGAGCTTGCACCAGAAAGTGGAAGTCAGCCACCACTAGCTTGTGTTGAGCGACCACACATTCTCTAGGTATCACCTTACAGTCCACGCATGTTCGTTTATCCCCCCTTCTTGTAAGGACAAAGTCGATTTGACTAGAGTACTGGCCGCTACTAAAGGTCACTAAATGGGACTGTCTCTTACGAAAGAAAGTGTTAGCTATCATCAGATCAAAAGCTATGGCGAAGTCTAAGACTTCATCTCCCTCCTAGTTCCTACTACCATATCTAAAACCCTTATAAACCGCCTCGAAACCTACACTTGATGTACCTACATGGCCATTAAGATGACCTCCTATAAAGAGCTTCTCGCTACTAGGGACAGCTCTAACCAAATGATCTAAGTCTTCTCAAAAAAGCCGCTTAGCACTCTCATCATGGCCTACTTGGGGGGGCAAACGCACTAATTATGTTTAAGACCATATCACTAATGACAAGTTTAACTAAGATGATCCTATCCCTTTACCTTCTCACCTCCACCACACCATCCCTGAGGCTCTCATCAATCAAAACTCCTATTATATTTTTATTTGAAGTTGTCCCTGTGTACCAGAGCTTGAAGCCGATAGTGTCCACCTCCTTCGCCTTCTACCTGTCGGATATCTATACCTGGGTATCCGAGCCAAAGGATTAAAGAGCGTCACGTCGCCTCATCCGATGGTTAAAGATGCAACTACGGCCTCGTCCGACGCCGAGGATGAGGTTTCCGCCTCGTCAGACCCCCAGAGGCCGGGCCACGCCTCGTTCGACGCCGAGGACGAGGTTTCTACCTTGTCCGACCCCTAGGGGCCGGGACACACCTCATCCGGTCCCACAGGGAGGGCCCGGCCTCATCCGACCCTCGTGGGTTGGATTTCATCTCGCCCGGCTCCCAGGGAGATATTTCCGCCTCGCCCGATCCTTGGGGATCGGATCTGCTACTGGACCAAAGTAGTGGTCCCAGGGTAGGGCTCGAACTGCTTCAACCACTACAACATGGAAGCGCATGCCCGAGAGAACGTCTTGGACGTGTCCTGATGCGACTAGCGGTCACATCGGGCCATGCTGGGAAACTCTCATCGCCCATCGCGTCAACAGGCCAGCACTGTGCTGCTAACTCCCTGCCTGACCACCGTCCAACGTTAGTCAACCAACGTCTATTGACTGGCACAGTACCGCTAGCCCCCCGCATGGCTTCTGTCAGAGGACCCTCTGACCATTCCGTCTGCTCAGATGGGATGAAAGACAAGAATGGTGCATGACGCCCACACATAAGCTGCAGCGGCCAATAGGACCCTGGTATGACATCGCTGCCACCATGATCTATAGAGTTAGCGAGACCCACACGAAGAGGAGAACGGCGCACCTCCGGGAGCCTTTTTTCTCTTTCCTTTTTTCCTCTTCCCTTCGGCTATAACCCCTGCTTTCCCTTGGCCTATAAAAGGGAAAGCAGGGCATCCCACTAGAGAGAGGGTGATTCATTGAACAAACACACAGCATCACACCAGAGACTTGGGAGCTACCTCCCTCTCTCACCAGTTTGTAACCCCCTACTACAAATTCAGTGCTAGTAACACGAGCAGCTCAAAACTGGACGTAGGGACATTTGGCCTGAACCAATATAATCCTTGTGTCATCTTAGCACACCATCCAGGTCAGACGCGCAATATAAAATTTACTAGCCGGTGCTACTAAAAACACCGGCAGTTGGCCTGCCAGGTAGGGGTCTTTTTGCGCGTCTTGACATCAGCACTAGGCCTCGGATGGCTAATCATAATGTCAGTTGGGTCCCAGGCGCGCGTGTATGTTTCGGGAACCTAGACTTCATCATTACAACGGAGGGAGAGTTGGTGCGGTCTTCCGCTGCCACACAACCCCTCTTCTTCACCAGCCTCGACGCAATTGCCGAGGCGCTTGAGGAGCTGCAGCTACCTACAATAGAGGTACACGCCCCTGAAAGCAACTAGGCCCTCAACCTCGACTACAGAAGGTCGCGCACCATGGGTTCGGTGCACGAGCGTCTCGAGCCCCACCATGACGCGCGTGACAAACCCGACATTCGCGGATGTGAAGCGCCCTCAGAACAACCCGACAAGGATGTACCAGTCCGTCAGGCCCTGTAGGGCGGTGAGCCGCGCACCGTGGTTCTAGTGCATGAGCGTCACCCTCGATGCCCGCAGGCATGCCTGCGGTGATGCAAAGGAAGGGGCTAGCCGTGGCTACCATACACATCGTGGCAGACGCTATGACAGTGGTGAGGACCGAAGCCTGAGCCCTGACTTGACAGGACCTTAGGCCTTTGACCAACACACCCTCAAGGGCAAGGCAAAACGGGACGAGGACGCTGACGAAGGCGCCTCCAAGCCTCCGAACAAAAGGAAGAACAAGCGGTGGCGCGGGAGCTCGCTAGCGGCCAACGCCGACCGCATGGGGGGCCGAAAGGCTACGGAGGGCACCCCGAACTACTTTGAGAAGCTGCTTGAAGGGACATGCCTGAACCATGCTTTTCTCGTCAATCACCTGTACAAGGACTGCGTTCTCTTGAAGCGGTTCTTGTTCGAAAGCTCTAATAATGGGGAGCATAGGACGGAGCCCAGCTAGACAAAGCGCGCGATGTCGCCCTCCTTCGCTCAGCCAAGTACGCAAGGACCGCCACAAGCTCTCCCCGCCGTAGGAAGGACTGCGCGTTGTCACGAAGATGCTCCGGCCAGGCGCCTACAAGCTCAAAACCATCAACGGTGAGGTCTTCATCAAACGTCGGGAACATTGAGCAGCTATGTCACTTTTACCCTTAATGAACGCATATTTTCTCTTATTATTAGTTTCGCTGTCAAACTCCCTGATCTTTTGTGACACCCGACCCCAGCAAACGGCAAGGGGACGGGCCTCACTCAGGGACTAATAAGGACATCTATCCATCCGTAGATAATCTCTATGTCCGACCCTTTCTCATGATTAACACCCAAAAAGCAGATTTTGCGGAAATAGACCCTGAGTAAAACTGGTCAGACCACGAGAAACCTACGCCCCAGCGGCTACGGTGCCTTGGCTCACTAGCGTAATCAGAGTTTCTTTTCCGCACCCTAGGCTTTTTTGGGCCTTAGGCATGGAAAGGGCCGGTATGCTTTAAAAATCTATTCGCCTAGCAAACATTCTCAACGCACGACCCCCTTTCATGTTAAAACCGAGGAGCTAGGTTTATGGGAACAGGCTCTGAGTATAACTGGTCGAGCTTCGGGAAACCTATGCCCCAGCAGCTACGGCGCCTCTGCTCACCAGCGTGATCAGAACTGGCTCTCCCGCATCTCGAGCTTTTATGGCCTTAACGACAAAGAGGGTTAGAATGCACTAACCTTCTTATACAAAATGGGGAGAAGAACTAAAAAGTTGTTTGCTAAAACAAAATTTAAGAGCTTGTCCATTTATCATGAGTTCCCCACCTGGTTTATCTACCTAAACTAAATTCTCGCGCGGGATGTTCTCATCCTCTGTCTCCGCAGGAAAACCTTGTTCCAGCAGGTAACGCAAGTCAATTGGATGGCTTGACCGATGCCGTGAAATGGGTAGGGAGCAGCAGGATGCCCCATGCGGGTCGTGCCGACCCGTCATGAACTACGGACCCGGATCCCGCTCAATCATATCCGGTAAGAGCTTCCCGAACCCATCACTCTTATCATCAAGGTAAAACCTATGTCCAAGTCGATCGAACGGCTCCAGGAAACTACCAGAAGACGAGCGCATGCCTATCCAAATCTTCCCCATGAAGGATCCACTCAGCGACGGTTCACCTTCAAAGACTACGGGCCGCCATAGGTAAGTGGGATACGGAGTTGAAAATGCTCCTTCGGCCCATTAACGCCCAGGAGTTCGAAGGCTGGCCCACCAGTGGGTTCACGGCCGCTCTAGGGCACCCTAGAGTGAGGGGAGGTTAAGGATGGGCCCGCTAGCGGCCAATACCTGAAGCACACAGAGCGCCTCGGGCGTCCCGACCCTCATTTCGAGTCTTGGATGATGCAGGGTCCATGGTTTTTCCCCGAAGAAAGGCATTGAGCCCTCGGACCGATCGAATGGATCTAGGAACTATATGGACCGGCCACCAAGAATCTAGAGTCTGTCAATAGCTGACCTCAAACTAGGCCCCCACGAAGGGGATGCCAAGGCTCCACTCGATCAAGCCCATTAACAACTCACTGAGCACCATGCTCCGTCCAGCGAGGAAAGCACGGCATGGCTCAGCCCCTTCGTTCTAGTGAATGGATGCATGAGGGACGACAATCGCAAGATGAACCGACCCCCCCCCCGTTGGACCCCTGCTACGCGCATGCGGGGGCTCGAGGGCTCGGCATCGCAAAGAGACCAAATACACGGTCGTAGACAGACGATGAGTCACCTTCGGCTATAGAAAGGGCAGGGTAACGCATGAAACACGGTCGACCCCTACCAAGCCTCACAAGGCTTGGGGATTCGAGCCGCCCGACCCTAAATCAGGAGACCGGGGTTTGAAGGCCGACCCACGGAGGATCCGAGGTCGCCTCATGTCAAACAAAAGCTATGGGAGAAAACGCAGATGAACCCCAGCGGCCTTCACCCGACCCACCTAGAAGCGGATAGGGTCATCTCAACCTTCTCATTCGATCCTAGCTCCTAGCCAAACCCATAGAATCCCCATTGAGGGGCATCTGTTTGAAGGCGGATTAAGGAGTAGTGGAATGTCACATGAAGGCTCTGCCGAGCCCGTCGCGAACGACGGACCCAGATTCCACTCGAACATACCCGTTAGCGAGCTCACCAAATGCATCACTCGAGCCATCGAGGCAAGTAACGTTAGCTCAACCCCCACGGTTGTGGAAACCACGGATGGGGCAATAATCACAAAGTCAAGCCGACCCTTATTCGAACCCCCACTATGTGAGGGGGCTCTACGAAAGTTGGACTCGCAAGGAGACTGAACATGCGGTCACAAAACGATAGCTCGAATCCTAGGGAGGGAGTCTGTACAAAAACAAGAGATGATTTCTCCTACTACTCTCGCTATCCTCTCCATGATCTTTAGTGACACCTGACCCTAGCAATGGTAAGGGGTCGGATCTCACTCGGGGGCTGATAAGCGTATAAATACACCCTTTCTAAAACAGTCGCCGCGCCTGACCTCTTCCTCATGATAAATCTAGTGGCAAGGTCTGTAGAAATGAGCGATTGAGCATCACTGGTTGGACTATGAGAAACCTACGCCCCTACGGCAACGGCACTCTTACTCACCAGCGCGATCAGAGTTCCCTCCTACACCTCGGGCCCCATGGTTTTTAGCAAATGGATGGGTCGGAACACACGAACCCCTTTCCACACATAAAAAGGGAGGGAAAACAAACTTAGACAAACAAAACAAAATGATAAGTTTGTGCAATAGTGCAGAAGGGCCAAAGTTTGACTGCTTGTTACATGAACGATTACTCGACCTATCTGACTAACTAACCCCTCTGGGGTAGAACTGTGTCGTCCATTTTGTCCGCCAGGTCCCGTGAAAGAGGAGCCACCGCTGCCTCTATCTCATCCAGCTCGGCGTCAGTGTAGCCAGGCATGAAGCCAAGGCTCATCGTCTCTAGGTCGATGTTGTCCCCATAATGAGAATGAGCAATCACAAATGATTGATGGACCTCGGTGCGAAGGGAGTCCCTCCCGAGCTAGCGTACCCACGTTGTGATCCTGACGGCATGGGCCGCAAGTGAACTGGTCCCCTCCGACCGCACCACCTCTAGGTCATCACAGACCACTCCAAGGGTGGTGCTCAGGATACCGAGCTCATTGCTCTCCGCCTAAAGGTTCCTCCTCGCCTCAGGGAGCTCCGTGGCTAGCCCGATGATACGCCCTTGGCCTCCAGCCTCTGAGTTGTCGTGGTTCCGAGCTCGGTCTGGAGGGAGCTGATCCTCTGCTGCACCTCGTTGTCCTCTTGGACCGCCTAGTCATGCTCCTTGCAGGCCATGCCACACTACGAGTGGAGCCTCTCTACGGTTTGGAGTAGCTCATCTTGCTGCTTGCGTAGCCAGGCGACCGCCTCGGCATCTAGACTCACCCTCCGCTCCAGGTCTGCGAGTTTCTCCTTGGCTACTAGCTTCAGCTCCTGCTCCTTCTCAGCCTCAGCCAGAAGGTTGAGGATCCACCGATAGGTCTTGGCATCCGTCTAAAGCAGCTCGTCCCGCTCCCTCCTGACTCTAGCGACTTCCTCGTCATCTTGCCACGCCCTCACTGATAGGGCCTCAAACGCCCTCTCGATCTCCTCCTCATGCCGATGGGCTCAGCCTCCCGTAGTCGGAGATTGTCTGCCTCCTCGGCAAGGGGAGTCAACTCGGCCACCCTCTGTTGGGCGGTAATGAGTTGGGCGGTCACATCCCCATGCAGCCACGCCTCTTCGACAAGGCAGTCCTAGTTCTCCTTCTGCTCGTGAAGGAACCCGGATTTCTCCCGGCTGCGAGCGATAAGACTGAAAAAGATGATGGTTAGAGCACAAAAATACATGAAGAAAGAAGAAGCTGAGAGGCAAGGTCAAGTGAATACCCAGCTAGTGGGAACGATGACTTCACGCAGGGTGCCCCTAGCATGGTCCAAGGCTTTCAGCGCGGCCGCAATCCCCTCATCGAGACTCTCCCGCTCCATGCTCTTAGTGGCATCATTGAGGGTGAAGAGTGTCGACGTCAGGTCTCGCGCGGGTGAGTGGCTGCCCCCCAACGTCGGGGCTAGGGACGATTCCCCGCCAGTCCTCTCTGCCACCGCTGCGACGTCCAGGGACCCCTCGGCCGCATCCCCCTCTGTCCGACCCACGTCGGGCGCTGTCACTTGGGCCGCCGGTGGCGTGCATCGTGCTGCTACCTCAGGCACCGCCACGGTTGCATCCGGCTATGTCTCACCTATCACAGCCGCTGCCACCTCCACCTGCGTCGGAGGGGCCTCGATCGGTGGCATCACGCCTGCCACGGTCGGCGCCACAAGTGCAGTCGGTAGCTCCGTTTGCCCCGTCATCGGTGGTGGAATCACCTCCATCGCCGGCTGCTCAGCGACCTCCGAGGGCGTCCTGTAACATCCTGCCTCCTTGAGACCAGGCCCGCTTACATTTGATAGCTTTTCTAGGATATAAACTGCCCTCACAGACCAACACCAGTCTTTTCTGCACACTTTGTCCTCACTAATGCGCCCCCGGGAAGAACTTCCCGATCAGTCACCCATCGCTCCAGGCCAAGCACGCTTAACCTTGGAGTTCTTAAGAGATGGGCTTCTAGAAAAGAAGTTGCAACTTGTTGGTATGAGTATCCTATTAATCCTATTAAGTCCTGGGCCGGGGTGTTACATCCTCACCCCCTTAGGAGACCGACGTCCTCGTCGGTCAACCCTAGGCCAGGAACGTCCCCTCTTGGCCACGTCTGTGTGTCCAGTGCCAGCACATGTGCCATGCTGGGTGACCACTCTGGGTCCACACTAGCCATGCGCACCATGCCTGCGCAACTAACACACGCGCTCATGAAACCGCAAGGGTCAGCTCTGATGCCATTCTATAACGTCCTACCTCCTTGAGGCCAGGCCCGCTTACATTTGATAGCTTTTCTAGGACATAGACTGCCCTCACAGACCAACACCAGTCTTTTCTGCACACTTTGTCCTCACTCATGCGCCCCCGAGAAGAACTTCCCGGTCGGTCACCCATCGCTCCAGGCCAAGCACGCTTAACCTTAGAGTTCTTAAGAGATGGGCTTCCAGAAAAGAAGTTGCAACTTGTTGGTACGAGTATCCTATTAATCCTATTAAGTCCTGGGCCGGGGTGTTACACGTCCCTCGAGCCCCGGTGCCCGCTTGTCCCACCGAGGGCACAGGCGCCACCATGGGCGGCGCATGACCAACCGACGACGCTGTCACACCAGCGACGCTCCCGCCCGAAACGGGTGCGACGTCAACCGACGACTGCCGCCTCACTTGAAGGGCGACGCTCTTTTTTGGTGCTAGCGCCGAAAGATTGCGCCGCCTCAAGGCACTGCGAGAAAGAAAAAGCATGAGTCATGATAAAAACAGAGAAAAATAGAGGAGTTGGTGACTTGCTTCGGCGCTATTGGGCAGTGGATACGTTTGGGGGGCGAACCCCCAGATCCCTGCTCCACCTCATCGGGGCAGGGCCGCTTCGAGCCCGCCCCCTGCTCCCGAGCCACCCTCCTCTGCTAACACCTCGGGCGCGGCGGTAGGCCCACTCGCCCCTGTTGGCTCCTAGGGCAGGCCGACTATCTGGCCCATCTCCGCCGGCCTCTCGAACACGCCCTCCCCTCCATGGAATGGGAAGGGCCCTGACCCCTGCAAGGACGAGCGGATACCTAGCAGCACATCCTCGCTCTCCAGGTCATCACGCTCGGTGTCGCCGACTACCTCATCGTCGTCATTGTCGCTATCAGTGTCGTCCCCATGCCCCCAACACCACCCCAGCCGGCTCCCAGGGGTTGGCCGACGCGCCAGGAACTTCTACGGCGCCAACGTCAGGGGTCTACGGAGGCTGGTCCTACTAAAAGCACCAACGTCACACAATGAAATCCGAGAACACAATGAAAGGACGAAGAAATCATTAACTCACCTCGACGCCATTACCTGAGGTCATTTTTGGGGGCTGGCCACTCGACTCCGACTCCGCCAAGTTGACAATTGGCCGCTTCGATCCCCCAGTAGGGCCGGGTGGAGCAGGGCGGACTTGCTCTACCAACCACAGGGGCGCGTCCTCCCCCACCAATCTCGGAGGCATATTGGGGTCGGTCGGAGCAGGTGGACTTGCTCCGCCAACCTCAGGGGCGCGTCCTCCCCCACCGATCTTGGAGGCACGTCCTCCTCGGTTCGCGCTGGGGCATGCTGCGGAATCGGGGTCAAGTTAACCCACCCCGTGTCAGCCTGCTCATCCTTGAGCGCCAGCATGCCCCATGGAATGTTGGGGTCCTCCTCCTCTTCCTCCTTGTCGTCGTCGTTCTCCACTGAGCCTTACCGACGCCTTCCACGCTGGAGCTTCGCTCGCTCCTTCTTCGCCTTCTTCCGATCCTTCTTCGCCTTCACCGCCTCAGCCATAGTGCGGTTCACCACCCTTCGTGCCGCGTCCTCTGGTAGTGACGAGTCAGAATCACAGGCAATGAGGCCAGGCTGCAAATCCTGGTGGTTAGAATTTGAGAACAGAGGAGGGTCTGCCAAGAAAAGAAACTCAAAGAAGGCTTAACAGTTCGATGAAACCCATGTCTGGCCACATCGTGGGATGCCCTAGGACCGGGTACACCAGGGCGAGATCCACCGACAGATCCGTCGGGAACTCTATCGCCTCCTTAAGGCGCTATGCCATTTTGCCGACGCTGAGAGCCTCGTCGGCGACCATCACCATCCCTTCGGGCGTGGAATCCGGCATCATCTTATACATCGGAAGGGCGCGTGCCATCAACGACGCCAGCCTCCTGACGTGGTATGCTCTGATGACGTCGGTCCCACAAAGGCTACGGCGCTTTAGAGTCGCAACGGCCTTGAGCAAGTCACCGAGCCTCTTCTGCTCCTTCTCGATGGGCCTGTATCTCCATGCCCCCGACACCTCCTCGATCAGGCGGCCGGTGAAGATTGGCAGGGGGTGTCGTCGTCGTTCTTCAGGTAGAACCAGAGCTTATGCCACCCCTTGTTGGACTTCAACAAGGGGATGGACATATACTCCGACGCCTGGCTGCCCCACAAATGGATGCTCACGCGCACCCCATCGGCACCGCCAGGTCCGGCTTCTTCTTCTCCTTCTTCTTCTACAGCTCGACGGTGAAGAAGTACTTCCATAGCTCGAAGTGGGGCTCGATCCCTAGATACCCCTCGCATAGCGCAACGAAGGCCGAGATGTGCTGAATCCCGTTAGGATTCAGATGCTGCAGCTGTAGCCCGTAGTAGTGCAGCAGCCCTCAGAGGAATCGGTGGGGAGGAGTCATGAACCCCCACTCATGGAAGGGGATGAAGGAGACGACATAGCCGTCGGGCGGCGACGACACATCCTCGCCACCAGGTACGATCCACTCATTCGTCGTGGTCCTTGCGTAGAGAAGGCCCTTCTTGACTAGACCCTCCATGCGCACATGGAGAACGTCGGAGTGAGGCCATGGCTCCATCAAGGAACGAGGATGGCAATGCAGAAGATCTGGTGGCGGCGTAAGGCTAGAGAACGAGAACTTCACAGGCGACGGAGTGGAAACAGGGAAACAAAGGTTGGGACTCGAGAACGAAAGGCAAAAAGATTGGAAGGGCAAAGGATGCGGCTACGCGTATAGAGGCTGGGGAGAAACCGCTTCGTTTATAAGGTAAAGGCGGAACAGGAAAGGGTCGAACCGTACCCCAATCTTCCCGGAAAGGATCCGTCGAGCGACGGTTCGACTTCAAAGGCCATGGGCCGCCGCAGGTAAGAGGGATACTGAAAGGTCCTTGTTGGTTTTGGTAATTGAGTGACAACCTAGGTGGACTAATTGTGTTTATGTGAGATACACAGGTGATTAGTCCACAGGTACATGTGTATGAGCAACATATGCCATGGAGGTGAAAATGGCTTAGAGATGTTGCAAAGCTCACACATGTGATGATGAAGGAGCTTATTGCACATGAGACATGACATTGAGTCATGTGATCAAGGTGGAGAAGATCAAGACAAGACTTGGCTTGATGGACCAGTTGCAAGCGTGAAGGGCAAGTCAAAGGCTTTGGAGTGATGGACCGCGTGGTGGTGAAACTTGAGCAAGACTTGGCGCCGATGGACGATAGCAACGGTGAAGAACAAGTAGAGTCAAGATCGATGAACCAATATGATCATGTGATGATATGAAGTGGATCATATCATTGTTGATCGTGTGGGTGCATGTGTTGCATCGACATTGAAGGAGATGGAATGAAATGCGCAAGGCAAAGGTATAACCTAGGGCATTTCATTTCACCGGTCATAGGTGTGTAGAGAAGTTTATGACCGAGTTTATGATAGATGGCCGTACTATCAAGAGGGGCAAACTTGTTTGCATATCGGTCATCTAGTGCCACTCGAGTGATCTAACTTTGCATTGTCGCTAGGATCGAGTGGCGTGGCAAGTTGAGTGGCTAACATCCTTTGGGAAATGATTGTGAAAATGCTAACACACATACACATGGTGGTGTACACTTGGTGGTGTTGGCATATTTACAAAGGAGGTGGTGTTTGCAGGGGTGAGATGGGTTTGGGTCCCTCTCTTTCGGGAAAATAGAATGCCTATTTTCTATTGCGCCGGATGCAAGTTCTTGTGGTTAGCACCTTGGAGCAAGGGTGATGAAGTTAGAAGTAAAAACGAGTTAGTCGCGAAGATGCTGGCGTCGGTCAACTGACCGGACGCTGGATCTGAATGCACCAGACGCTGGCAGGCTGCGTCCGGTCAGGCTGACATACGATGACGTAGAAGCTGGAGTGTGACTAGACGCTGGCTGCGTCCGATCAAGTGTGACCGGACGCGTCCGGTCGAGGTTGGTACCTTACTGGAAATGACCGGACGCTGGGGGTTCAGCGTCTGGTCAGTTGAAAGCTGCTGCGTCCGGTCAAGTCAAGTGACCGTTGGAATCAGGACACGTGGCCGTCTGCGGGCGACCGGACGCTGAGGTCCAGCGTCCGGTCAACACGACCGGAGCGTCCGGTCGGCCCGACCGTTGCCCAGTGAAGGGGTAACGGCTAGTTTAGCCCTTGGGGCTATAAATAGAAGTGGCCCTCAGCCATGGCTGGTGCTGAGCACCTAAGGGGACTTAGTGTCCATGCTTGTGAGTGCTTGGGAGCCCTCCATCACACACATACTTGATAGCGATCATCCGATTGTGTGAGTGAGCGATTCTAGTGCGATTGCATCGTGAGGTTGCATCGAGTGGCACAAGGTGATCGAGTTGCGAGCCAGTGGTGCTTGTTACTCTTGGAGGTTGCCACCTCCTAGACGGCTTGGTGGTGGTCTCCATCGAAGCGCGCAAGAAGCTTGTGAGGGGCATTGTGCTCGCCCCGCGGGAGCCACGAAGAGCAACTCTAGTAAAGCGTGTCATTGAGCTACCCTCACTCAAGGGGTAGGTTCTTGCGGCACCCGACGTGCGGGCTTAGCGGGTAATGCTAATTAGCCGCCGAACCACCAAGTGAGCGGTCGACACAACGGGGACTAGCGTGTTGGCAAACACGTGAACCTCGGGAGAAAAATCATCGTGTCAACCTTGTTCTTCCCGTTGGTTTGCATCCCCATTACACAAGCTTGCAATTACTTTTATACATATTAAGCTTGTGTAGTTGCTCTTGTAATTAGATAGCTTGTGTAGCTTGCTAATTATCTTCTTGCTTGTGTAGCATAGAAGTAGCTCCCTTGCGTGGCTAATTTGGTTTTAGTAACCTTGTTAGTCACATTGCTTAGTTTGTGTAGCTAAGTATTTGCGCTCTCTAATTAGGCATTGGTTGCCTTGTTATTGAGCTTTGCTAGTGAGCTTAGTTGGCTTTGTGCTTTTGCTTACTAGCATGTGTAGGAGCTTCCTTGTTGCTTAAAGTACTAGTGGCATAGGTTTGTGTGACCTTGCTCCTAGAATTGTTTAGGAGAGCTCTAGCTAGCCCGGCACCTTAGTTGCATAATTAGTATCTTTACAAGGTGCTAGTGAACATATATAGAGGGGTGTAGTCTTGGCTAGACCGATTGTTTTTATTCCGCATTTATATCGGTTAGCCGACGCGATTAATGTTAGAAAGGACTATTCACCCCCCCCTCTAGTCCACCATCTCGACCCTTCAGATACAAAGCTGAAAATGCTCCTATGGCCCATTAATGCCTAGGAGTTCAAAGGCTGGCCCACTAGTGGGTTCACGGCCGCTCTAGGGCACCTTAGAGTGGGGGGAGGCTAAGGACAGGCCCGCTAGCGGCCAGTACCCAAAGCGCGCGAAGCGCCATGGGCGTCCCGACCCTCGTTTCGAGTCTTGGATGATGCACGGTCCATGGTTTTTCCTCAAAGAAAGGCATCGAGCCCTCAGACCGGTCGAACAGATCTAGGAACTATATGGACCAGCTACCAAGAATCTAGAGTCAGTCACTAGCTGACCTCGAACCAGGCCCCCACGAATGGGATGCCAGGGATCCACCTGAACAAGCCCGTTAACAACTCACCGAGCATCGTGCTCCGTCCAGCGAGGAAAGCATGGCCCGGCTCAGCCTCTTCATTCTAGTGAATGAACGCTTGAGGGATGATGATCACAAGACGAACCGACCCCCCGACCGGGCCCCTGCTATGCGCGGGGGCTCGGGGGCTCAGCATCGCAAGGAGACCGAACACGCGGTCGTAGACAAATGACGAGTATCATACGCAACTTGCCACCCTGCAAAACGACAATAAAAATAGTACTCCCGTGCGCCCTCAAGCAAAAAATCAGGGAAAAAGCCTTTGCATGAGTGTCTCACTCCTCCGAAGGCTCGGGGACTACAGCCACCAGGTGCGCTCGCGCGCACCCGGTGGAAAATGGATTACCGGCGCGTGTCCTCCCCAGGGGCTGGGCGCCCATGTCCACTTTTGCCAATCTCCCACATAGAGGCGTGGTATCTAAATCCTACTCGGTTACCCTACGCGGATTAACAAACCGAGGGAAAAAATGCCGAAATTCCAATAACGACTCGCCTCCATGGCATAACGGCCACAGGAGCAACAAATCACGAAAAAAAGCCTTTGCAGGAGTGTCTCACTCCTCCGAAGGCTCGGGGGCTACTGTCGGATATCTATACCCGGGTATCCGAGCCAAAGGATTAAAGAGTATCACGTCGCCTCATCCGATGGTTAAAGACGCAACTACGGCCTCGTCCGACGCCGAGGATGAGGTTTCTGCCTCGTTCGACCACTAGGGGCCGGGCCACGCCTCGTCCGATGACGAGGGCAAGGTTTCCACCTTGTCCGACCCCCAGGGGCCAGGCCCTGCCTCGTCCGACGCCGAGGATGAGGTTTCTGCATCATCCAACCCCCAGGGGCCGGGGCACTTCTCGTTCGGTCCCATGGGGAGGGCCCCGCCTCGTCTGACCCCCGTGGGTCAGATTCCGTCTCGCCCGGCTCCCAGGGAGAGATTTCCGCCTCACCCGATCCTTGGGGATCGGATCTGCTATCGGACCAAAGCAGTGGTCCCAGGGTAGGGCTCGAACCGCTTCAACCACTACAGCATGGAAGTGCATGCCCGGGAGCACGTCTCGGACGTGTCCTGATGCGACTGGCGGTCGCATCGGGCCATGCTAGGAAACTCACGTCGCCCATCGCGTCAACAGGCCAGCACTGTGCTGCCCACTCCCTGCCTAACAACCGTCCAACGTCAGTCAACCGGCGTCCGTTGACTGGCACTGTACCGCTAGCCCCCCACATGGCTTCTGTCAGAGGACCCTCTGACCATTCTGTCCGCTCGGATGGGACAGAAGACAAGAATGGCGCATGACGCCCGCACGTATGCTGCAGCGGCCAATAGGACCCCGGTACGACATCGCTGCCACCACGATCTATAGAGTCAGCGGGACCCACTCGAAGAGGAGAACGGCACACCTCCGGGAGCCTTTTTCCTCTTTCCTTTTTTCCTCTTCCCTTCGGCTATAACCCCTGCTTTCCCTTGGCCTATAAAAGGGAAAGCAGGGCGTCCCACTAGAAAGAGGACGATTCATCGAACAAACACACCGCATCACACCCGAGACTTGGGAGCTACCTCCCTCTCTCACCAGTTTGTAACCCCCTACTGCAAACTCAGTGCTAGTAACACGAGCAGCTCAAAACTGGACGTAGGGACTTCGACCCGAACCAGTATAATCCTTGTGTCATTTTAGCACGCCGTCCAGGTCAGACGTGCAATATACAAATTTACTAGCCGGTGCTTACTCAAAACACCGGCACTGCCCCTTCCATTTAGTCTCTTGGACGCATAAGATATTTACACGCCTCCTAACCGCTGTGTCCACTAGCTCTCTTAACTTACCTGTAAGCGACCCTACATTTCAGGTACCTAAATGGATCCTAGATGGCTCGACTAGCTTTCTTATCCTTCGCACCCACCGAGGTAGGTGTGAAGACCCTTGCTCATTTTGCACCACACCCGGGCGTCGATGTGGCGCACCACTAAGGATGCGACAACCCGATCCTTGCTCACTTGACACCGTGTCCAGATCGCGACACGGCGCGTCACGGGAGTGACGACCCGGCCCTTACTCATTTAACACCATACCCGGGTTCTGACATGGCACATCGCTAAGAGGGTTACGCCCCAACGGAATTCTTTTGGGTTTCATCTCCATTAAAGTGGCTAAGTTTTTACATTGACTCGCCGCACCTAACACAACCCACCTCCTTTACCAGGGCTTAGGACCTGCTATACTGGAACACCAAAGGCGCCCCACCATAGGCGGAGTTTGATCCTTAGATCTCGAAACAATACATAAACAATACATTTTCTCAGGTCATATTCTCCTCCTGTTTACAGCTGCTAGCATAATTAGAATTTTACTTTATCTTTATGGACTGTAGGTGCTCCTTTATTTTTGGGTCACTCAGTTTGCTTAAATTTAAAATGGACTTTGCTACCTCACATCTAATTTAACTTTATACTGTTCCTTTATTTTGTCTTCAAATTTCTTATAGCCAAATGCATTCCAGGCAGTCAAGTTCACATGTCCTCTCATTGTGATGACTGAAAATTTAGCATCTGGATTCCAGAATGGCTATATGGTTCATTCGGTGTCTCCTACAATATAAAGAATAGAAAGATATGATTCAAGTTTCTTTGCTATTAATAATCCTACCAGGTTGCCCATTTCCTCTACAAGAGAGGAGTTACGTTCTCATTAATTTTTTCGCTATTGGTTACACTATCCTTGCCTACTGAGCCATTTTGTAGTCACAGGAAGGATGTATTTTATCGTTTTCAGTGTACCAATGGAGATCCTTAGTTTGTGTTTAAATGTCTATTGATTTTGTTGATTTGCATGTTCCAATTTCGATGATTGCTATTGTTACATGGTCTCACTACAGATCAAAGACCATCTCTATTTCTACAATATTTTTTGTAGGGACTCATACTCTACTTGGTTATACAGGACTACAGGAGCACATCATCCTGGAAGAGGAGACTTTATTTTTTCATGTCCCTTGCAAACATTGGAATAACCTCTTTACTGTTTCGAACCATGGGAATGTTTAATGCCTGAAACCACATTATCATGGTTCTGAACCCCAGTTTTGTGTTAATTATAAAAGCTAAGGTAGTTTCCAATGTTCGAATCGTGCTAATTTCCAATTTTCAAATCGAGCTGAACTCTATCTGTTCCAAGGAGTGTGATACACATCCTACTGAGAACTCCTAGCATCTTTTTTGCACATTAATCCTGCCTGCATAACACATAGCTATCTATGAACCGAGTCAATGCGCGTGGTATACTCTGTTCTTCTATTCTGTAGGAATTTGTTATTTTCTTATATACGCCCTATCTTTATCATATACTACCCATGTACCTACCAGTCAGGATGGCCAGTCTAACCATGCTGCTTCATAGTCTCACTAAGCCTTTTCTTTCCGTGCTTGCTCTTGTAAGTTCAGTAATATGACTATCAGCTCTGCAATTTTTTTTGTGTTGTGCACCTGTTGTTCTGCTAATATGGTGGCTAACCTCTGCGGTTTTGATTTTGTACCTTCCCAGTTACCTCTACTGGATACAGTACTGTTCATGTGCTACTGTTTTTCGATTGCATATACTTATATACTGTAAACCATGATTCCATGAAACATATATTTCTCAGGTATCTAGGTACATACTCCGTTGGCATTTTTTGTGGTGTTCTTAGTTTATGCGAGACATAATTATTTACTGAAAGTAAAACACAACCTTTTGTTTGGATCTTCTAACCTGTGCCTTACAAATCTATGCCTCATAGACTACTACTTCACAATTACCATATGGTTTACCGTCTGAATTTTCGTAAATCATTCTGCTTCCATTTCACAGGAAATTGCAGATGATGAAAGTTTGGCTGCAACAGGAGTGATATAGGATGATAACAGCGATCCAACAGGTTCACCGCCACAGCCAACGTCGAAAAGGTAAAACTGTGGATCAAAAAAAAAGGTGTTCCAATTTATTTGGGAATATACAGTCGTTCACAAATATGTGCACAAAAATGACAGGCCTAGATCTGTGACCTCGAAGGATCAACCAAAGGGCAGTTCTCAGAGGTTAACTTAAACTAACGTCTCAAGCTAGGTAGGCATTGTATGCTTCATTTGTCATGTTCATATTTTCGCTACCAAACACTGAGCTTTTGCTTCCACATGGTTCTTAACTAATAAACTGACCCTATGTATACTTCACAATGTTCATTGACCTTTTTTCCCTGCATGCAGCCGCTTTTCAAGAGTCTCGGCAATTATAAAATATACACCACATTTCGAGCTCAGTAAATCTTTTAAATTTCTTGCAAATTTATAAAAATTTGTTTTATACCCTGTGCAACGATCCGATTCATGCGTACGGCTGCGCGAATGCACCCTGCACTGCACTGCAGCGATCACGGACGTACGCGTTCACACGAGTCGCCTCTGTCGCTAATCTCTAGTCCGCTACGAGTCTACAGCTAACCTACAGCGTTAGTGGACGACAGGCCGACGGAGGCGATCATCTCGGTACGGTGTCGACGCTAAGTAGGTGATGACGGTCGACGGAGGCGAGTCCACGGCTGCGCCGGGGTCTACTCACGACGTTTGTCGCCACGATTTACGTGTCGATAACTTTGACTCAATTTATAGAAAATACGTGCAACACTTCTATCTTCAAATAAATTTATTAAAAAACTAGATTTAAATATTTATCCAATGATATTAATTATATATCATAAATATTAATATTTTTTAATATATATTTAGTCCAAGTTGTTTATCGAGAAACGAAAACGACAGATATTTAGGCACCGATGGAGTAACTCATAGTAAGTAGGCTGTTTTTTTTTTTTTTTTTTGAGGGGATACTGATAAGGCTGGTAGGGGAGCTGTTTGCCACAACTGACCTGGATGTTAAATTGTTAGCCATGCTGAAAGCATTGGTGCTACCCGCAACCCGCGTCGTCACCTGACAAATGACAATGGACTGGACGAATATGACATCATCGAACAGATTATATAAGCTTTTTAAATATCTTCAGCACAACCCAAGATCGAGTTGTACTTGTACAAGATCTCTGTTCCTTAGTTCTGACACACTGTGACCTGAGATTCAATTTGCCCAGTTCATATTGGATTTCAAGGTGTGGATGCTAAGGGCAGTTCAAAACACGAAAGTTATAGTTTCCATACTTATAAATTAATGTAGACATAATACATGGAAATTATGTTCTTAATGGAATTAATCATCTATCTATGTATCACATCATCTATATCATTAATTCCAGTATCATACCTTGAATAGACGAGCATTCCCGCAAGAACGTGTGCCACAGGACCGCGCGCCCAGGCAAACATTCCCGCAGGAACTTGTGCTACAAGACCACGACAGTTCGGTCATGTGCGGGGACAGAAAACAGAGCAGGCAAGCTTTCGTTGGGACACAATGAATTTTCCAACATAAAAACAGAAACTGTAAAATCAGAGAAAAAAAATCCACGGAATCCAGAAAGGGTCTAAATAACAGTAAACTTAAGGTTAGGCACCAAGAAAGCAACAAAACTATGCTACCACTTCCATCGTCAAGCGTGTTTTCAATAAATGTCCTGCAAGTCATCAGGCAAAAAAGGAGCTACAAGTTTTCATACACGCTGGGCGAAGCCAGCAACACACCTGCACTGCGACGTGCAGCAGTCCTGAGTGAGAACCTATGAATGGAGATTGAGTTTCTTTTATTCTAAACATATGCGACTTGAAGCAGTCCTGAGTGAGAATCTATTAATGGAGATTGAGTTTCTTTTATTCTAAACATAGGGGGTAGCAATTGCTCCCTGGGGTATGGTAGAATTTACTCGAGGCATGAGTAAGCAAGCGACTTCTCCTCCGACAGCTCTTGGGCAGTGGCATCCAGCTTCTTCCTTGAGAACTCATCAATCGGGAGGCCTACCATGACATGATACAACATCAGGCAACTTAGAAGGTTTAAACTCCAATTTTTAGGAAGCCAGGTGCATTGTAATTTATGATAAAAACACTTTTGTTTGAACTTTGGTGTAGGGCACATAATAGCTTATTAGCTTATGTTAAAACAAGTTAGTGTGGTGCGCATAGCCCCTGTATGGATAAACCTACTAGCTGCAATAACTGGGGGAGTCAGCAAATAGCTTTTCATTAGCTGGGGCCTGAGTGGTTGGATAGTTGAAGCTCAGTTGTAAACTATGTGCTATAATCTAGATTGTTTGGATCGGCTGGAGATTTTTTAGCACCTTTAGATTAGCTCTATTTGATTAAAAAAAACAGGCCATAATCACTTCCTACTGAGTAGGATGGCAAGTTCTCATTGAATTCCTTTAGGCCAAATATGGAAGAAACTGCAACATCTAGCAATCTAGAAAGAAAAAAAAAACTACAGCGAACAAAGGCACAAAATAGATGTTGACTCCTTTCAACACTACAACAATCATACCTTGAACGATTTTCCATTCACCACCACTGCATGTTACTGGGAATGAGTAAATAAGTCCAGAAGGAACACCGTATGAACCATCAGAGTATACACCCATGGAAACAAACGTTCCCTACCAAAAAAAGAAAATTTGAAGGCGTTGATACAAGTTCACACTTGAAACTTAAAGAATCAAAAGGAACAAAGAACTGAAGCTGACCTCAGGAGTTCCAAGAACCCAATCACGAATGTGGTCACAAGCAGAGCTAGCAGCCGAGAGAGCACTGGAGAGCTTTCTCGCTTTGATGATTGCAGCACCACGCTGTTGGACAGTTGTGATGAATTCGCCATTAAGCCTGTCAAAACAAAAGGTGAAAACGTTAGTTCGGACTTCCAACCTGCCAGGAAAACAGAAACAAACAGTGATATCCAAGTATTTTGGCATTTCTGATTTACCACTCATCATCAGCAACAAGCTCACGAACAGGTTTCTCCCCTGTGGAAGTCTTCACTGTGGCATGGTTAACATCAGGGTACTGAGTGGATGAGTGGTTACCCCAGATGATAACATTCTTCACATCACTAACTTGGACACCTAGTCTCTCAGAAATCTGGCCAAGAGCCCTGTTGTGGTCCAGACGGGTCAGGCAAGTAACGTTCTTCTCAGGAATAGATGGAGCAAATTCTTTCAAGATAAGAGCATTGGTGTTTGCTGGGTTGGCCACCACCAGAACCTGCAGAGCACAGAACAGGTATTGAAAAATCTACAGATGAAAACAGCAAAGAAACATAATGAACCAGACATGGCTTCTCAGGAAACTAAGGGTACATAATAACTGAAATTCAGGTCATTTGATTTAATATTTGTTGAGGCTACTTGTTAAGGCATACAATGGCAGATTGGCAGTGGCATAGTGTGGAGCATGCAAAACAGAAAAAACTCATAAAACAGGGCAGGTCCATTTTATAATGGACCTATAATACACCATTTATGTACATCACCATTGACCACCCAGTCATAGCTAAATCAAGTGCATGATGACAGGATAACCACTTACATGACTGAATTGAGTGATCAACAACACTATCAGCACCAAAATGACCAATTTAGTGCATGATGACTCTTAGTCTGCTACTAAAAAATTGGAAGGTAGCCAATACCTTGCAGTTGGGGGCCGCATGGGCTTCAAGGGCAGATGCTTGGGCTTTGTAGATTGAAACATTTTTCGACATAACATCTTTCCTTTCCATTCCCTCCTTCCTGGGGAATCCACCAACCATGACAGCCACATTCACACCAGTGCAGGCTTCCACAACATCAGTTGTTGCGACAACTCCTATAGTTTACCAAACGTTTATACACCAGCAAGGCAGCAAGAACAACAATTCACATATAGAAGACAGAAGAGGCAGTACTCTCTGAATTAGCACGTCAGCTTACCCTTCAGAAGAGGAAATGCAGCATCAACCAACTCCATCTTAACGCCATTAAGGGCTTCAGCTGCTGGCGGAATGTCAAGCATGTGCAGAATAACAGGCTGGTCTGCACCAAGCATAACTCCCCTAGCAATCATGGGAACAAGAGCATATCCAATTTGTCCTATCAAAGGAAAAAACAAATTAGCTCACATTGCCTTCCAAAAATTAGAGAAAGATCGGTGTAAAATGTCCACTTGTACAAATCTCTTTTACTGTGGTAACAGTGAGAATGAAATCGTAATATGAAAGTCAGCACTAAAGTTGCATGTCGGTATGGTTCAGTGCTATACTTCTGATAACTAAAATATACTCAACCACAGACTAGTTACTCTCGATTTCCAGTACAGCAAGCAATTTTATCAGATAATATTCAGATATTTACATAAATAAAATGTACAGCATTATGGGAATGGAAAATTCACTTCAAAACCTACTTAAAATGACCAGAATCAGTTTTCTTAGCCCCAAAAGTTCCTAGAAGAGAGGTAGTACTGCCTCTACTGGGTTAAGCTAATGACCTAACTGCACATCTTTCAGTACTTCCCTGAACAACGAGCCACCAAACAAACAAATATACCACTATCCCTACTCCAGTCTCCAGAAAGTGAGATCATCCAATAATAAAAAGACTCCTCAAATGTAAAACTAGTCAGAAAACTTTTAATGGACCATTGGTTGGCAGCCTCAGCATCCTCCAATTTTAGTCATGCTGCTTAAATTTGGGACTGATTGATCTCCTTCATGCTCAGGCTTACCACATGAAATTAGGTTTATGACTTAAAAAAATCAAAGTATCACCCATATCCTGGGCGACAAATCTGTCGTAAGATTTTGGATCTAAATTCACCCTCTATCACAATGACAATCACTCATCAACTAGACAAATTTTCATGACAAGTTTGTTTGCTATGAAAGCACACAGCACACATGGCTCCATTTGTGGGTCGCACAGTGATGTACATGTCCATGCAAAGCAGAATGCAACACCCTATCCTATCATAGCATGTGGCAAACCTCAAAGCCAGAACATATTCTTGCAATCTTGCTCCTCATTCTATTATGCAACATGGACACACCTTTATTGCTGATACATCTTTAAAACAATATGACAATTATTGAATGTCACAAATATCATCCAACATGGTACCGGAGCTGTTGTGAGGGAAGGTCGCTATCACAACAAGAAGCATTGTATTTTAACTAGGTACAAGCATATAAGAAAATGGAACTGAAAGTAAAATATGCATTGTACACCAGCTCTAATACCATGAAATATGATAGAAGCAGTAGACAATAATTGTTGTATCACAGTAGATGCTTATCAGAATAGTTCCATAACAGACAAGAAGTGTCAGGCATACTGTGCGATTTTATAAATGAATGCTAGGCATAAGCTAGTATAAACGGATAAGCAGAATATCTAACTAAATTTTCGCTAATCCAATACCAAGCCCCGTTGTTATGATAACAGAAATGCATGAACTCAGATGTCATGCTACAAAAGTGTGAACAAGTCAAGACAGACATATAATTTGGCATGACCAACTTTTGGTGGAGGCACATTGAGGGCCCAAACTGCAGCCTGGACCCTTGCCTACACCACCGCCTTCAATGTTTGAGGAAGTTCCATTAATTCCATTACATGATTATCAATACATCTATTTTGAACAGCTAAAACGTTACATCGTTCAGGCAGTGATCATGTAGACAGAATTCATGCAAGTTTTAGCATGTAAAATCCATGGAGTAACTAGATCTGTAACTTAAGTCCCACCAGATAATCTGATAGGATGAAATGTATCAAATCCACCCGTTTGGTGTAACCACTGACTCCAAAACCCCGAACCAGAACAGAACATGCTGCTATCCCGAAACCTTCCATAATAGAACCCTTAAGTTTCAACTAGAGACCACAGCTGTGAAATCAACTATCTAAAGAGTAAGCAATTCATTAAGTGCGGCTAGCGAATTAACTGGATCAAGTGGCTACCACGAGGATCTACACACCAAGCCCAACCACCGATCAGATCAGCTAGCACCGCGGATCGGTTCAACTTCACCAGCTGAACAAGGACAGTGACAGTGAGCTCTTCGACTGGTCAAATCTACGTCAACCCTAACGCCCTAAACACCATCAGATCAAGCGACAAAAACAGAGATCTAGCGAGTTAAGCACACTCTAAACCCCACAGGATCCGATCGGGCTCGGGCGGACTAGGCCAGATCCGAGCAGGGACCAGACGACAACGGATACTACGCAGATCGGGAAGGAAGGAGGGTTCAACACAGTACCTGCGGCGCCAGTGACGAGCACGCGCATCGGGTCCTTCGCCATCGGAGCGAGTGGAGGAGGAGGCGGCGGGGAGCTTCGAGAAGGTTCTGGAAGCGGGGGTTTGGGAGTGGCTTTGGAGGAGGCGGCAACCGAGGGATAGCGAACAATGGTTGGCCGCTATTTAACAACGTCGCTGTGACGGGGAGCCTTGGGAATCCACTGTCCCTCGCCCCGATGATGAGAGCAACTGCTAATCAGTCTCTGACAATAGGCCCGACACTGCGGGGCCCGGACGTGAGTGCGGTAATGTGAGCTCTGATTCGTTGGTGTGTAGGCAAGCGGGTTGCGAGCAGTGTACGTGACGGCGTGACGCTGTGGGCGCTGGCCCACCGCCCACGGCTTCGGCAATGAGATCTGGTGTACTCCTACACGACTAACGATCGTTAGACGACAACCTATACGCGGCACCTATTCTATCTTTGGGTCACGGCACAAGGGAAAGGTCACGGACGCAAAACTTACCTTCTCCAACAGCCGCTGGCCACGCTCGTCCGCGCTTGCTCGCGTCGGCACCGCTCGCCAACGGCGGCACCGCTCGCCAACGGCGGCAGCGGCTGCCGCCGCGCCGTGCGACCCGCTTACCCCCCCCACGACGCAGCGCAGCAGCAATGACGAGATCCACCACCGACGCGTGCCCCCGACGCGGAGCGCCGCTGATCCACAGCAGCGAGGCGCCCAACCTGTCGCCGCCGCCCGGTCCCCACACCCGCCGCAAATATAGGCGCGGCCAGCGGCGGCAACCGCTTCACATAAAGACGCCTCGTCCCCGACCTCCCTCTCCTCCCCACCGACACCGTCAAGATGCGCCACTTCTCATGCGCCTAACGGCGGCCCGCCAGAGACGCCACCAACCACCACAAGACAGCTACTGGGGCGTCACGCTTGTCGTCCTCGCCCGCTTCGCGCTTCGTCTCCCTCGTCCTCCTCTCTCATGTCATGCTTTCACCACCACCACACAGGCGTCGCCACGAGGTCCGGGCCCGCGGGGGCTGACAAGTACGCCGTCTTCTCCTTCCGGTCGTGGTGGTGGGCCGGGCGTTGCGGGAGACGCAAACAAACCGAGCGAGGACGCTTATTTGCCTTCCGCGTCGCCTCGGCCGCAAAATGGGTCATGCCATTGCCTACTCCGTTGGAGCGTGTATTTTTACCGGTAAACACTGTGCGTCACGCATTTTGAGTATAGGTCGCGTTACGCGTACCCTCTTGGAGACAGTCTTACGGACTGGAGCACGAGGGTGGGTCCCACTATCTGTTAGACAGCATGGCAAGCGGGAGCTCCATTTGGATTCTGCGCATTTTTCTTGCGAGCTGTTTTACAGGACCGAAGCTTTTGCGGCGACATTATCGTTGTGGAGAAGAAGATGCCTCTCGAGAAACGTGGCGTGAAGAAGATGCCACTCCTTCACGATTGAAGTGGTGATAGGTTGATAGGTACCGATGGCTTTGGTGACTGGGCGTTTTATTTTTTGTCCACACGTCCAGGATATGAAAGCATACGTTTGATTTGAGGGATACGGAACTGTTTGGTTTGAAGACATGCAGTGATGGATGGTCCGTCTCTGATTTGTAGAATAATAAGATGATCCTATTTCTTGTGTGGTTGAGTAGGACGAGACGATTCTTGTTTTATATTTGGTTCAGGAGCATAAAAATGGGATGAGAGCGTCTGACATGAAGGCCCCACCTGTCATCCTCTCATAGTCCTTTCCCTTTCTATAACCTCGGTCCAAATAGAGGTCGCACCGTAGATCGACCTCGCCTATGCATGTGGCTGTCGCACCCAGAGGCTGGAGCGTCGCCTCGCCCACGTGCATGACTACCGCACTTGGAGGCCGGAGCTGGAGCCGTAGGCCAGTCATCTCCTGGAACCCTGAATTTGTGCATTCCTGTACTCCACCTGCTTGATCGTATTTGGCTTATAAATTATGACTTATCAGTCAACGAACAATATTTTTCTCTCACACCAAATCAGTCAACAATACTTTCAACCATAGCTTATAAGCCAAACCAACCCAAAGGAACAGGACAGTAGAACTTCGTAGAAATCACCAGTACCTATCCCACGTCTTCAAACATTCAATAGTCTGTGCTTCCTCTACACATGTTAATCTCCAAGGGGACGACCCGACCTCAATCTATCTATATCTATATAACCTGTATAGGTAACGTATATGGATGGAACCTACTAAGACTCATCAACTTTGATTTCTCTACACCCGGCCATGTTCGCTTCTCTTATAATCCATACTTTTCAATTTATTGTTTTAGCCAGAACAGTATTTTTTCTCTCACAACCAATCAACCGAAACAGTATTTCGACTTATTTTTTTAGCGAAGCGAACGGACCCGTTAAGCCATGTCACCTCTAAAACTAAAACAGTCAAATCTTTAGTACAGCCGTCAGTTTTCATGAACATCTGACGTACACCATTCGTGATTCTTTAGTGGTAACCGAGGGATAGATATGCATTAATTTCATTGGACCACCAAGAGGCACACCAAAAGACTAAGAGGGTGTTTGGATTTCATGTCAAAATTTTAGTCTACACTTTTAGCTCGTTTTTTTTTCCACGGGGATCCAAACAGATGGGCTAAAAGTGAGCAAATTGGGTGAACTAAAGTTTTGTCCATTTACTACTCAGGGGTGCAAAACTAGACTAAAACGTCTTGGGGGCGCACTGGACACCAGATAGCCCCCACCTACTTGCGCCTCTCTCTCCCATGGCTTAATTAAATAAAAGGGCAAATCATGTAGGTGGCGTGAATATTCCTGATGTAAATATTGATGCCAGTGAGTCTGCAGTTAACTGCACAGAGCCAATTAAACCAGCAATTCAGTTTGGTTCTAGCTCTGACAATATTGAGAAAAAGGGTATACCTGCTTTGGCTCCATTGTATGCTGCTGATAACTCAAATATTCCTAATAATACAAGAAAGGATGATGTGATCATTGATTTGCCTGTTGTGGCTTCTGAAAACAAGTGCAAGAATTCTGAAACTACAGTTGCTAATTTTGTGGAAGTTCATAAAAATCAGTTGGGCTCATTAGCTGTTCATGTGAAGGAGAATGAGGACAATATGGCTGTAATTGGTGGCACTGCTAGTTCCATCGAAGAAGGTTCGGAATCTATCTCAAAGGCAAGGACGCCTTTGTTTAAAGGAGAGGATGATCAGCCTGTTCGTTTGTTGATTTTCAGCCAGGACTTATCAGCTAGTCAACAGTGTTTTTCTTGGCTTATCAGCCCAGAAACCAACCAGCGAACAGGCCGGATGAGCTCATGGCTCCTCAAAATATACCCGCAAGAAATTCTTGTGTTGTTTCAAATATGATAGCTCGTATGGCTGCGTAGATTTTTCTTTCGTCTCTTTTTCTGCTACAGCAACCTTTTTGCTGTTTTCTGGAGGATGAGAAGAAATTTCAGCTATAGAACCAGCATATTTCCTCTCTGGCGGCTTGGCACAAGAAAATGCAGAAGAACGAATAAGCCCCAACTTTTTAACAGGCACCAAGAACTTCTGGTTATCAACATACTGAATTTTCTTTGCTGCCACACACTTTTCTTGGGACTAGAAGAACTGCAAGCACAAGCAGATAACTCGTCACCATAATTATTGTAACTGGTAGCTTGCTTTAATTTAGCGGAAGAAACAAATTCAGCTTGCATAGACTTGCCATAACTAACACCAGAACTTAGCTTTTTCTCATAAGAATTAGTATCACCAACTGGCCGGTTGAAAGCGGGAAGGTACGCATCTCCAGCAATAGAATCAGCCCATGACGAGCACACATTTTCCTTAGTGCCTTGGGGATTTTGTGCATGGACAGTAGCTACCTTCTTCTTTGACTCAAGAGGAGGAGAAATTCGGCATCGTAGCACACCTTTCATGTCGTTCCATGTCCTGCAAGGTTCTTCACCCCTCATGATGTGTCTTTTATGTAATTCTCGCCACCATATAGAAAGATTATCAGAAAATGTCTTCTTTGCAAAGAACAGCTGCATGTGTGACGCGAGTCCCCGACCTCGCAAGAAATCCTCCATTGCATCTTCCCAAACATAGTAACGGTCATCATAGGTTATTAAATAAAGTGTGGGCACACACTTAATTTTCTTGTTAGCAAGACTATAATCAGCCATTAAACAAACTTAAATGCACCTTAGCAATCCAGAAGCTAATACTGATGGGGACACACCTACGATGTCCAAGAATAGCCCAATCTTTCACGGCACCAATACCAAAATGAAGTGTTTCTGAATATTTTCTCCAATATAATCGCAGCAGCTAAATACTTGACAACTGTAGCTGAGTATTTAATCTTTCAAGCACTGGCAGGCAATATTCAGAGACGCCGCTAGCAGGCAAACAGACACAATAATGATTATATTGTATTCAATTTGACACGGAGTCCGGAGTCCCTATAGCAGTACTAGGCAGTATGCGACTCTCCAATAATAAGGGGTTGTTTAGTTGGTGGGGTGAAAAATTTTGGGTGTCACATCAGATGTGTCAGAATGATATCGGGAGGAGTTTTTAGATATTAATAAAAAAATAAATTACAGAACTCATCAGAAAACTGCGAGACGAATCTAATGATACTAATTAATCGGTCATTAGCACATGTGGGTTACTGTAGTACTTAAGGCTTTTCATGGACTAATTAGGCTTAAAAGATTCGTCTCACGATTTTCAACCAAACTGTGCAATTAATTTTTTTTCGTCTACATTTAATGCTCCGTACATATACCGCAAGATTCGATGTGACATTTTGGATTGAAAATTTTTAGGAACTACACAGGACCTAAGCCAACGAGGAACCAGATGGATTTACAGTATCAAAACCCGCACACAGACATCTCTCGACAATTATTAGATGCTAACGGGCACACTTGATAGATGAACGACAGCACCAAGTAACTGTGAATTAAGGAACTCAAACAGTAGCAGCGATAAATAGAGGGATCAGCTTACTATGGATGATGCAAACCAAATTCTAATATAAACTTTCCACCCGCAGCCTTGAAACTCAATTCGATGACCAAAAGAGTAGCAGACGGAGGATTAAATAAATCTTGGCTTACAAATACTTGGGTGTAGATGCAATCCGAGCAGCAGCGACGTTCTTCCACCCGTGCTTCCGAAGAACACAATCAGAAGATGGGGAACTCAAGAATTCCGAGCGACACACCCAAATTGAAGTAGCTTGATCACGTACTCCACGTAGATCTGCAAGAATCCAAAAGATAATCTTCGAGATAAAGAACCTGATGGAAACACCATCTAGGATTTTATGAGCGACGACTCGATGAAGAATAAACTCGACAAATAAAATCCAATCTGCCCGATACATGGCTGACTAGCAGCACTTTATATGCACGCAGGCACAGGACACCTTGACACAGGTCGGACTCGACCAAGACCATGCTAAGCGTGACTAAAACATGTGCGCACCTAAACGTGCCAAACTACACAAACTATTATATTATATATGGAAAGAATATAATATTCCGGCCAAGAGGATAATCACGTCAGGTTTCCTTGATGACCTGCTTGTCTCCTCAAATTACCACTTTGATTTGCATGAAACCAACGTGAATAAAGTATTAAAATAATCCGGCAAGATGTTAATCACGTTGGAAAAATCTCATTGAGCTCCACCTTTATAGAACCAATATAAATATATTTTCTTGTCTTCTTACCATCTCTCTTTAGCAATGTTGCACCAATAAAAATAATATTTGAGGATAAGCCGGCACTACTGAATTTCCCTTCATTCTTGTTGTATTTCTCATCAAAAGGAATAGCTCCAAATTAAAGACCAAATGATTTCAAAGAGTTACGAGCTATTTTTTTCACGAGAGTGTCTTTGCAACACGTATTTGATTAAGCAGAAGCAGAGTTTGACTGGTTATAACATCTCCAAGTAATCCATAGATTATCATAGAAGGATGAAAGTCAACACGACCCAAATAAACTTAACTTAAATTACATTACATGAAAATTGTGCAACCAATTGGGTAGGTGCCAACAAGACTAGCAAGCCTCCTCGAACATACACTCAAACCCCGCCACATCGAACTTCATAAGCACTCGAAGTGCGGCCCTTTTTGCGGAGTCGAGCGGGCCCCTCTTTGAAGAGTTACGAGCTATCATATTTAAAACAACACAAGAATTTCCTGCGGGTATATTTTGAGAAGCCATGGGCTCATCAGTAGGACTAAACTTTTACCATGGATCCAAACACCCCCTGCTGGACTAAAGTTTAGCAGCAATAACTTTTACCATGGCAAATGGATCCAAACAACCCCTAATTCCATATTTGAGCCGGACGTCAATTGGACTTCCTAGCCTCCTTGGCTGCCTCCCATGCATTCTCCTTTGTTGTGCAGTAGCCATTGTTGTCGTCCAGGTAGAGTTCGTGTTTTCTTCCCACTTCTGCTTGCTTCAGCATTGAGATCATCAGCTAATGCCATACAACCACCTGCAGAGAATCAAGGCTTGAGATAGAGCAGCTGCCGCAGCCTGTAGAAAATTTCTCCCACACCACTGCAAGCTGATCATTGTGCATGCTTAATCTACATCCCATCGATCCTATCCTGCAGTCCACTAATCCAGACATTCTGAGTTGACCCTATTAGAACAAACAATTGTCTTTTTGATGTTAGTATTCCTTTCTTTGGGTTTCTTCTTTGATCTATTAAAACATTCATAACCTTTAGTGAAAAAAGAAAGATAGTTAAAGGAAGAACGGGAACTCTCAGTTAAGAATCATGAAATTGCAATAAGAGAAACAAAGCTGGGAAAGCCGAGCGTAATGTTCGTAATGACCAAGGCAAGGTAGGATTAACGGATTAGCTGGAAAAGGAATATGCCGAGGACACCCTGAGACCGATGGGATGAGATTCTAAGGAGGACTGAGAAGGCAAGAGAGATATCAAACTTAATCCACCTATGCGTTGGTAAACGAAAACCACCTCAACCGGATCTACCGAATGAAGAAGGCCGCCCCGTCGAAAGAATTAACACGCCAAAAGGGCCACCAGCTTTCCCCCCAAAAAATGGGGAGATCCGCTTGTGCGCTAATTCGCGGTGCTCTTCAGGTCAGATACACAAATCTGTCTTTTTTCTCGAAAGACCTCCTTGTATTTTATCATGCCCATTCCGCTTACAACTAGAATCTCTATCTCTGATCCTACCCTCCTTCCTATGGATTTCTGACCACATTCTCCATAGGTCCCTCTTAGATCTTCTTTCTCCAATCTTGGATTAGGGAAGAAGGAGATTTTCGCGACTACTGGCAGTTTCATTATGGGGCAGCTCATGATCTTCATATCGATCTATTATCCACCTCTGCATCTATTCTTTCTTAGCTAAACTAGAAAATTAATGTATGAGCACATCACAGTGTGGGATAAACTATTGTGCAAGTAAGAACAATGCCGGATCGAATAATGCCACAAGCCTATTCTTTCCCATATCACCATATCCTGCACAGATCACTCCCGATTAATCGTCACTATCTCACATCAGAGGAAGTAAGACTACTATGGAAAACAAGACATCTCTTACTGTTTCAAAGCATTAAAAAACTCATTGGAATCACATTCCTACTCCTTTTGGTAAACCAGATGAGCGAAATTCCTCGAATCGTACAGATCACGTATAGCTTGACCTAAATTACTATTTTCAATCCCGTTCGCATTAATCTCCATGAGGATGCTTCTACAGCTTTCGCCATTCCGGACTCGGGAGTTTCCCCTTTGAGTTTGAGCGAAAAAACAAAAATGCAAGAAAAATTGCAATCCCTACCACGTAATAGTGCACCTACACGCCTTCATCAACGTTGTTTTTTAACTGGAAGACCTAGAGCTAACTATTGAGCTTCTTTTTGTAGCAGATACTGCATAAAGTTTACCTGCCTTTGACACATCAATCAACCCGGCGTAGGAGCATGGGATTTGGACACATCAGCACCAAACCAGTTGTTGAAGTGGAGTATGAGCTTCTATCCAATCGAAAGAAGAAGAAAAGGCTTTTTGGTAAAGTATCCGTTTTTTAGTGGTCCTTGCACTCACTCCTCCAAGGAGGTGGTAATTCATCCATATTCTCTCACAATCACTCCTGGCAATAAGTGAAAAGGCGGCTATCGATACTGTCCCCTCTTCTTCTTTGTCTACTTATCCATTAGAATTTCTGACTGGTTCACGTTGAAAGGTCATAATGGCTAGAGGGAGTGAATAGCCTATTAAAATTTCTACAACAGCACTTTACAAACCGGTTAGACAAATATGAGGCGAAACGAGTGTTGCGCTAGCCTACTAAAAATGCAAGCCACCTATCACAATTCTAGTATTTATAGTCTCTATCCACACAATGGCTATGTCACTACACTAAGTTAGTGTGCTCTCAAAGGCTAACTAAAGAGCCACACTAACCAAACTAACAAGCTCTCACAACTAGCTACACTAAAGAGCTTGACAACTAGTTTACGATAATGTAAAGAGAGAGAGCAAGATGGTTATACCGCCGAGTCGAGGAATGAACCAATCAATCACAAGAATGAATACCAATGAAGACCAATCACCTCAGAAAAAAATGATGACACAATGATTTTTCACCGAGGTTCACTTGCTTGCCGGCAAGCTAGTCCTCGTTGTGGCGATTCACTCACTTAGAGGTTCACCTCTAATTGGCATCACACGCCAAACCCTCAATAGGGTGCCGCACAACCAACACAAGATGAGGATGACACAAGCCACGAGCAATTTACTAGAGTACTTTTTGGCTCTCCGCCGGGGAAAGGTCAAGAACCCCTCACAATCGCCACGATCGGAGCCGAAGACAATCACCAACCTCCGCTCGACGATCCTCGCTGCTCCAAGCCGTCTAGGTGGCGGCAACCACCAAGAGTAACAAGAGAATCCCAGAGCGAAACACGAACACCAAGTGCCTCTAGATGCAAACACTCAAGCAATGCACTTGGATTCACTCCCAATCTCGCAAAGATGATGAATCAATGATGGAGATGAGTGGGAGGGCTTTGGCTAAGCTCACAAGGTTGCTATGTCAATGCAAATGGCCAAAAAAGTGAGCTTGAGCTAGCCATAGGGCTTAAATAGAGAGCCCCCACAAATAGAGCCGTTGGCTCCTCTGTTCACTAAAAAATCAGGGCGATCGGACGTGTCGATCGTATTGACCGGATGCAGGACCCTAGCATCCGGTCCTCAGATTTTTGCCACATGTCCCCTGCTTCAAATGTTGATCGTCCAATCTCAATGGTCATTAATACATTTAAGTTGTGACCGGACACACTATAGTGTAGGACCGGACACACAGTTGCCTAGCATCCGGTCACTTCCAGTAAGGTTCTAGTCGCGACCGGACGTGTCAGTTTGATCACAATCAAACACAGGACCCCAGCGTCCGATCACTTCCAGTAAGGTTCCAAAGGCAGAAATTCACGACCGGACACGTCTGGTCACACCTGACCGGACTCACTCAGCGTCCGGTCACTCACGGTCTTCACTGTGCATTGCCACATCAGCAGGACTGGACGCTAAACAGTGTTCAGCAAGAGTCCGGTCGCCTGCGTCCGGTCTCAGGCCGAGAGTACCACTTTCTTTTATAATTGACCAGACGCTGCTCTCCGGAGTCTGGTCACCACGTGACCAGCGTCCGGTGCACTCTATGAAACCCTGTCTTTTCTGTATAGGGCGCCGGTGGCACCGTCGGACTGTCTGCACTCTACGGGCAGACACTCCACTGGTGAAGTTTTGAACCCTCGCTCCCAAGGGCTAAACATAATGTGTATCACCTTTGTGCATGTGTGTTAGCATATTTTCACAAACATTTTCAAGGGTGTTAGTACTCCACTAGATCATAAATGCATATGCAATGAGTTAGAGCATCTAGTGACACTTTGATAACCGTATTTCGATATGAGTTTCACCCCTCTTAATAGTACGGCTATCGAACCTAAATGTGATCACACTCGCTAAGTGTCTTGATCACCGAAATAAAATGTCTCCTACCACTTATACCTTTGCCTTGAGCCTTTTGTTTTTCTCTTTCTTATTTTCAAGTCCAAGTAGTTGATCATCACCATGGCATCACCGTCATCATGTCATGATCTTCATTTGCTCCATCACTTGGAATGTGCTACCTATCTCATGATCACTTTGATAAACTAGGTTAGCACTTAGAGTTTCATCAATTCACCAAAACCAAACTAGAGCTTTCACACGTCTGCTTGTGTATTGGTTATAACTTCTTTACTGTATTTTGTTTGGCTTAAATTGCCAAATGGCGAGACCAGACCCCATGAAGCTTCTAAGTCAGATGTAGATTTGCAAGAATAAGATTTACCAATGGGAAAAACACTTAGTGTATCCGCGGTGGGTGAATCTTAGGAAACTCGCCTTGTCCGAACAAAAGCGGGGGTAGGTAGGTGGTAGTTAGAAGGATTCCTTCGGGGAGCTGCTTCTTCCTATGGATTCCCTTCTTCTATAGACAGACCCCCGGCTAGGGCAGCAGCGTTTTAAAGAAATACAAACAGTTTGGTTTTCAGTGAGCCCACTTCTTAGTGATAGGTTTCTAAAGTATCTATCGCTATGTGCCCCTCCCCGAAAAAAACAAATAGGCTCAGGCAATTATCAACTTAGGGACAGCAAGCGGATAGTAGATCTGGCGCCTATTCCTGCAGCGGAAGGGGCTAGCGTCCTCCATATGGACAACGAGGACTGGAACACCCTCTCGCCTAGACAAGAGATCCCCCGGATCAACTCTTCGGAAAGGAGGGAGGTTGCCCCTAACAACCTGGTTCCAGCGAGACCTACAACTCCTGTCCCACCTGGACCCACTCCGAGTCCTTCCTCCAGGGAACCTTCGGGAAATCAGCTAACGCCTCCTATTGAGCAGGAGGCACAATAACCGGTCCAGCAGGGGGTTGAGGCACAACATGCCTTATCGGCAATGGTTGGGAAAGTAGGGTGCTCTCGGCATAGGTAGGATGTATCTCTGGATTATCCTTGGTATAATTCCATTGTGGCACCTTAGCCAGGTATAGTAGAAGGTGATCCATGCTATTAATAAGTTGAAAAGCCCCATTCCATCGATAGGGTTCAATCCGCTGCATACCTTTAACATCCTAAGCTACTCCATGGCTAAATCAACCAACGTCTAGGATTCTAGCTCAAGATCAGGAAAGAGCTTTGTTCCCTCGACCAAGGCATGAGTCACTAGCCACCTCTTCTTTGTGTGTTTTCTCGCTTGACTTCAGCTGGCCATGGGTGCTGAGCCCTTCTTTTCAAGGAAGTGAGTCTCAGACCATATGTAGTTCACTTTTGTTAGACTAGTTCCTTTCTGTGCTGAGTTCCTTACTGCCCCGAAATCTAACACCTTACTTTCTTTCGCATAGGGCTTTAACAGATAAACTCTTTACAATACTTTATGCTGTAAAACAAGAGGAAGAAAAGAAAGGATCCATGATGTGCATGTGCCTTTTGGTCTTGTACCAACGCTCTTTAATAACAAGGCTTTCCAGCTTCTGGGAAAACCCTATCCCCCATCTTTCACTTCCCCTTTAGATGAGAAGCCAAAGGTGGCTATCAATATGGCACCTCGAAGAGCATAAAAGCAATGAGCCCAAAGCCTGAAACCTAAAGCCCAAGTTTCGGAGAAAGAGTCGAGATGCAACCCGGTATGATGTCAAGGAGTGGTGTGAATGAGAACCAAAAAGTTCAACTGGTATTTTGCAAATGGTTTGATTTCTCTTGTCCTAGCATCGCGCGGGTATCTTACTTGTAAGAAGGAGTAGACTAATCCACTCACAGGTGGTTAAGCTCTTTCTTAGCGTTTGTTTGCTATACAAACTATACAAGCTCTTATTGGTGTGGCCGAACCCAATAGACTTAATTAATCCTTCTACCTGTCCGAAGCGCTTGAGAAAGCGCATTCTATTATCGTATTACGACACTGCCCCTATCCCTAACGCTTGCTCTGTTGACTTCATTCCTTGTCGTATCTGCTCGCCCCCTCCCTTAGCGGTCCCTTCTATTGAATACCAAAAACAAAAGGTATTTGCATCAACATTTCCCTTTCCCGCACAATCCAATCTATTGCCATACCATCAAGTTCTAAGCGATCAAATAAGGTCCTTGCTCTTGAGACAATGCCAATACCAATAGAGAGGGTCTAAACTAAGGATTCAAAGGAGGTTATCGATTAAGGGCAAATGCAATAATCTCTAAGCCAGTTGGAGAAACAGTGAGAGTTAATTATTGGGGACAGACAGACTGGCAAAACAGCAGTAGCCACAGATACAATTCTCAATCAAAAAGGGCAAGCTATAATATGTGTTTATGTAGCTATCAGTCAAAGAGCATCCTCCGTGGCTCAAGTAGTAACTACTTTCCACGAAGAGAGAGATCGCAAGTCTATGAACCTGGAGATTGCCTCACGCCTAGGAAACAATGAGCTTATTTGGTGGGTCTCACCCTACCAACCATTGTTAGCCACCTTAGTTACCTTACTTAGGAGCTTCACCGAGCCGAGTATGTGCAAGACAAGACACAGCTAGACAAGTCAAATAGACGATATTGCTTTTACATGAGCAACTCTTTTCTTCATGTAGGTACAGCCCACTTTTCCTTTGATGAAATGCGAACAAGAGTTTTTCAAAGCCAAAGCTTGGATAGCTAGAATATCATCTCAATGGCTTAACCCCTCTGCTCAAATCATGAAAGCTCCTTCTTGTTAGAAGGTCAGGTAGTGTCTTCAAGGGTAGGCTCATGGTCTATGGCTGGCCTGTCCCGAATATGGGGACTTTGATTCATGGTACAATGCTTTGCTGACCTGTATGGGCTCCTATGGGCAGTAACGAGGGATCAATTGAGATCAATTCAAATTGGACAAAATTCAGAGTTTCATTTTTCTATATGCATGCGAAAATCATCCTTTTCTTTACTGCTTTTATCTCATGTCGTAAGAAAGCGCCTCCTACTTCTACGGCGATCAGATTGCACTTTTACCCAATTTGGGAAACTGCATCTGTTGATGAGTGGTTATACAATGGCGGTCCTTATGAGCTAATTGTTCTACACTTCTTACTTGGAGTAGCTTGTTATATGGGTCGTGAGTTGGCGACTAATCCAATCCATAAGTAGTAGGGCTAACCAGAACTAAACTTAAAGAGGAGGGTAAGAGGCATAAGCCGCAGAAAGTAATCAAATCAGGGATGAGGTATACCATAAACAAAAACCATACCGGTAGACATCGATTGCATTGCGTAAGTCTCTCAAGCTGAGCTGTATTACGACATGAAAATGGATTATTCCATGAATTCCTCAAAACGAGGCTCATCAAAATGCAAAATCTAAGACTACTATAAGACTACTAATAAAATAAAGACTACTAATAAAATAAGAAAAAAATTCGAACGATTAAATTACTTCTCCCGAATATCCAACTGACTGATTAATTTCTTATAACGTACTCTATTTTTCTTTGCCAAATAAGCCAGCAAACGTTGACGTTTTCCCAAAAGTCTTCGTAGATCTCCGAAACGGGAAACAAGAAAAGTAATAGAAATCGTGTGCCAGCGGGAGATACGAAATTCACTGGTTTTTACTCTCAATCCACAGGTGGAGATACCTGGGGTGGGTTTTCATGGCCTATAGTCCCCTACCGCCGAAGCATGAACTACTTGAAATCGTGGATCTATCCAATTAGATGCGACATTCCTTCAATGCAAACGTGGTATTTTTCTACCCTTTGATAGAATTTTTTTGTTACCGGGGTCGACCCCAAAGCCATAATGTCTCAAAACGCAGAGGCTATAGAGAAACTTTGATTTTTTCCTTTGTCTCGAACTTCGTGAAGAATTCCATTCTATCTCTCCAACAAAAAAGTGGAGCTGCGCCCCAGTTGTACACTCCCTTCGTTCGGAGAACCCTTGTTGATTCTGAACTTCGTTCGCAAAGTAAGCATCCTTTTAACGGGCCAGCCCTTTTTAATGCGCCGCTTGACCCAGTTTTGAAAATGAGCTTTGCTCTTCTGGGCGTTGGGCGCTCCCGTGGTTCGTGAGAAGGAAAAAGGACTAATCTTTTGTTACATCTGGCACGAGATGAAAAAGAGAGAGTAATGTCCACTTTGCATTTTAAAGAAAATGTACAAAAGCATATTTATTCAGAATCAGACGGAGAAATGCACTGGACTATCTCCTTACACCGACTCCTAAAACATTATGGGATGTAAATTGGTATACAAGATTCAAAAGAAAGCGGATGGTTCTATTGAAGAAGAAATCAGTATCCAAATAGGAAGAGAAAAGGTTCTGTAACCTACATATACCATATCAGAACACATTACACCACAAGGAAAATGCATAATTGGTAAATTTGCGGGTTCAATTCCTGCTGGATGCACGCGAACGGGAACGTTCCATAAGTCTATTGGAACTGGCTCTCTATCCATGGAATCTCATCCATCATCCATACATAATGAATTGGTATGGTATATTCATACCATAACATAAGAACAATAAGAACTTGAATTCTTATCGAAATTGGAACTCAGAGCATAGGAGGGAAAATCGATTTATGGATGGAATCAAATACACAGTATTTACCGAAAAGAGTCTTCGTTTATTGGGAAAGAAAGTGAGTAAACATAATTCCATACCCAATATCATAGATCCCTATAGAATTCTATGGAAAGCCGTATTCGATGAAAGTCGTATGTATGGCTTGGAGGGAAACATTTCCTATCTTTCGAGATTCACCCTACAATATGGGGCCAAAAACCATCAATCACTATCCTCTGGGATTGAATCCAACCCCCGGCGTACCTGATAACTACGCTCATATACATCAATTCATGGAATCAGCTATGGCTTCGGGGAACAAATCCATATAGGAAAGCCCCTAGGGTTTGATTCGGTTGGGACAACTGGTTAGTTTGGGATAACTGATCAAGGGATACCCAAGCCATACCGAGTAATGATTGGTATGGAGGTAGAGGAAGACTGTCTTCTCGGGGAAGACCGGCTTTCTCGTAATGGAATTGAGAATTCAAAGAGATAGCTCGTCAACCTTATATTATAAGAGATAGATGTTCAGTGTAATATGCTGGCTAAAATACAACACACTGGTCCAAGCTTAGTGATGCCTTTTTTTGCATAGTTATATAGAATGCAGCTAGCTAATCTCTCATGTCTCCCTTGGTAGGGAAGTAGTGGTGTACATATGCAAGTAAACCAGAAGCTAGACAGAAGAAGAACCTTACTGAATCCAACCATCAGCATTCGCAAGAAAGAGAAAGAACTCGGTTCAAAGAATCGCTTCAGTCTAAAAATGAGTCTTCCGAGATCATGTCATTTACAAGGTTCAAAGAAAGGGTGGACTGTAGGTAAGCACTAATTCTCTGCATTTCCGTGATTCAAAAACAAGGGTGTACGTAGCCCATTGTAGATTCCAGCCGAGAAGATTTGTTGCCAATGAGAAAATGCATAGATAATGAGCTGCGCCCCTTAGAGTAGGTAAAAAAGATGAGTGAGGCAAACTTCTTCCCGCGCTTTCTATCTCTATACACACGTGTGAGATACACACAAAATACGTGCAGGGTCATCATTAGAACCATCATACTTGCTGACCATCGATAAACCGATCGCTGAGGATGATGTGGTGCTTTTGACTTTATGGGGTGCGAGCTTTGCTTTGAAATTGGTGGGCAAAATAAATGATTATCCTTTCACTGTCCTTCTAGATTCTGGATGCAACTTGAGCTTCATTGATTCCTTAGTAGGTAGGGACAACGTTCGAGATCTCATCCGGCTGTCTATTTATCACTGATTAGGAGATTGGATTGGAATCCGAGGAGAACTAACTGGATGTCATGGAACGAATGGGGCACTACATTGGTTACCCACTGCTAGCCTAGTGGAGATTTTTCTATTTGTTGAAAGTGGAAAGGAGTCATATTTGAATCAGAAAGTTGGGCTCATTCACTCACACCTTTCTTTGAACCTAGGGGATTCACTTCTTTTTTTTACGACTTCGGCTTCTTCTAGTTTACCATTATTCTAGAAGAAGGAAGAAGGAGTATCGTTGTATTCAAATTCCTTCTATGGTAGGTAAGAAGAAGGAAGGACATAGACTTTTCTAAGGAGAAAGAAATAGAAGTTTACTCGAACGTTAGGAACTCCGAAGACTAGACCTACTGTACAAATAGGAAGGTAATACTAAAATAAAATTATGTATATAGTATATTATATATTATACTGTATAATAACAAACCTTCTATTATCTATTTTGTTTCTAGTTAATACTTGTGCTTGGGAGTCTTTGCAATTAGAATAAACCAAGATCTTACTATGACTGCAGAGAGACGTGAAAGTACAAGCCTGTGGGGTCGCTTCTGCAACTGGATAACTAGCACCGAAAACCATCTTTACATCGGATGGTTTGGTGTTTTGATGATCCCTACCTTATTGACTGGATATGCGATTAGGATTGTTCTAAAGGAAACAAAAGATACCTTTGCCCTGGAGGATTGGACCTTTTTACATTAACCTTCCCCCAAAAGGAGTACGAATCGCTGCGCTCTAGCTCGTAAAAGGGATAGCCCTCCTAAAGGGGATAGCGATAGGTCTAGGAATAGCATTTCATCATGGCAGGATCAGTCACCTGGGCAAACCAACCCTCCTCCAAGAAGAATTGTGCTATGCCCCCCCCCTCGATATCCCTATAGAGCGAAAGAGTTGTTTGGTGATCCCTAGGTTGTAGTTATATAAGTCATCTTCGACGAAACAATCATCCACTACTTCAATACTGGCTTTTCGCCCTAGGCCTCCCGCTTTGGAAGCAGTTCGTGTCGTAAGATGTCAGGTTGAGTCCGCCAACGAACGCAATCCTTAGAATATGTTTTGATCTTATTATTTGCTTTCAATGAGAAGCGGGAGATAAGCCTTCATGACTGCAATTTCCAGCCAGGAAAGAAGATCAAGGTCACTGCTTTTGAGCCGGTACCCGCCCAAAATCATCTAGAGTGTAGTGTAGTTTGTCAACTCATCTTTTCCTGGCTTCATTTCCCATCTCTCTTATAAACTTATTTTTAAGACATTACCCTGCTTGCCAACATAGATCCTGCCCCTTCCTATTGAGAACTCCTTCTATTCACTGGAATCCGGTCTTTCCCAAAGCTAGGGAAATTACAAAGCTGTAGAGGTAGGTAACCTGGTCAATCCCGCTAAATAGGGCAATTTTTTACAAAGCAAGGAAATAAGCTACAATCTTTCCTGGGATAGTATTATGCAACACCTTGTTCTAACCATATTGCACTATGTTTCATCATTTGATAAACCGAGAAATGTTTTTTTCTCTGATTCAAGTAGAAATACAAATTGAAAAATTTGAAGGGTATTCAGAAAAACAGAAATCTTGTCAACACTACTTCGTCTACCCACTTCTCTTTCAGGAATATATTTATGCATTTGCTCATGATTATGGATTAAATGGTTCCAAACCTGTGGAAGTTTTTGGTTGTAATAACAAGAAATTTAGTTCCCAGGCGATAGGGCTTATAGTTCAGATTGATGCCTTAGTCCACTCGGAAGATAGAACTAATAATGGAAAAAAGATATGCTTAAGAACTCCAACAGTAAGTTGATCAGTTACTATCGGCAGGGACGGGAGACAAAACTGCCACTGATGAGAAAGCGATAAGAAGCCTGAAAGCGATTCTTACACAAGATACGATGACAGGAAGGGAGTTTAAGTTCAGTTCCGGTTAGCCCTACTACTTATGGATTGGATTAGTCACCAATAAGAGGAATCTATTTACTAGGAAAAATTAGCGCTGAGAGTTCGGTGGAAGAGGAAACCATTCCCGTATGGAGCCAGCCTCCCTTAAAGGAATGTCTATATGGGGTCACCACTCTTTTCAGTAGAAGACTGAGTGGGAAGCAGCGGAAGACGAAGCCAATCGATAAGGAAAGGTGTAGTGCAAGTCCTACAGGCTCGTTCAGATGGCTAAATTCGTATTGAAGTAAGAAGGGAGAGATGCCAATAATAATACCAAATGGGGTTCGGCTACGAAGATACTACTTAGACTGGCGCTATCAACTACTTGAACTCTATTACGGTAAAAATGGAAGAAGTAACTACTTATGATTATTCACTTATGCAGCTTTCTTGATTGCCTCAACATCAGGCAAGTTTGGTTAATTTAGTTTTTTTTGTACTGTATCAGAACTCAGTTCATTACTCTTGATGGAGAGGGAGGATCCACCTTTTTAGATTCTTTCTATTTATTTTTCTATCTAGGATTAGAATCATATACTTGGTAATAATAGGAACAGCACATTATGGCAAAAAAAAGTTTGATTCAGAGGGAGAAGAAGCGGCAGAAACTAGAGCATATTGTCGTCTAACGTGTGTGACTACTTACAAATTGTCATTTCAAACCAGACTTAGTAAATTTCCGGCTGGCCTGGCGGCTGCTTCTATGAGGTCATATTTCCTTTCACTTTGGGAGATACCACCTACCCGGCATGTTCTAATAGTAGTAGTGTTGGGCTTGTCCTAAATATATCCACATTGATGTAATGAAAGCGAAGGACCCACAACAATGACAGCACGCCCCGAGTAATTGACCCGTTTCCCAAGTAGAGTCTCGCGAAACCTCCCCTCTTTACCCTCAATTACATATGAAAGTGATTTGTATACTTTATTGTGATCATCCCTCATCGGTTGCCCACGGGACCCACTATCAAGAAGTGTATCCACGGCTTCTTGTATCAATTTTTTCTGGCACATTACTAAATCTGCTGGTGCTAATTCACTTCTTTTTAATAGATAGGGAAGGTTGTTGTTCCGACGGATAACTCTCTTATAAAGTTCATTAATATCTGAAGTCACTACTTTATCCCCAAATCTATAAACAATGGGTCTCAATTCGGAAGAACCGGTAATAAGCACAAAACCATCCATTCTGGTTCTACATTTGTTTGAATAAAATGTTTCGCCAATTGCATGCGTCTAATCAAAAAAACTTTTCTTATTCGTCTTTTTCTATCTTCCCATTCATCTCCACTATACCCCTTGTCTTCTAATTCTTTCCATTAAACCAAAGAATTCTCTATAATAATTCGCAAAAACTTCCATAATATTTTCTCTATGGTGAAGTAATTTCATCGATAACCACTAAACAATTAAGTAGCGATGTATGCAAAGCTAGATAACGAACATTTCATAATACACTCGTTCTGCATATCTTTAGGATAAAAGAAAAAACAGTGAATAAAAAAGTTTTCCTAAAAAAAGATCACGAAATCTATTTTGTATGGTTCTTATTTCGTTGAAAACGTTTCCATGAGACTTTCTTTCATTGAAGAAGTCCATGACTTGTTCTAGGTGATATGAGGTTGAATAGGCTTTAAAGAACTTTGACTCTCAAGACAGTAAAGGATCCATGGTGTAGCATCAGTTTATTTTTATATGTTTTTATATCTATTTTTATCTATCAATTCAAAAATCTTTCGAATTGGAGTAAATCTTTATCTATTAAATGTTACCGGTACTTAGTTACTGTGACTTAATCATGCTTAGTACTAAACCTTACTACCTAGTTCAAGCTATACTGACCTTTCCATGTTTTGTACTCATCACTTGCCTATGAGCTTACCTGCGAATACTTTGTCCAGCGCTAGTAGGGGTCGATCAGGCAAATCCCAAAGCTGACCCCCGAACTGCTGTCGGACTGCTCTACTGATCTTCTCTCTCTTCAGACTCACTGAACCTTCTCAAAGACTCCTTTTGCACTGAGAACACAATTCCCTCCTCACAAGAAGGCAAACCTTGGCTGATGCCAAGGCTGTCTCAATGCCTATTACTACTACTGAAGTGCTTAAATTATCAGATGGCTCGCCACCGACTGATCCAAAATTATACCGTCAAGCTCTTGGGTCCTTACAATATCTCTCTTTGACTCGTCCTGACGTCTCCTTTGCCATCAACAAGCTCTCTCAGTTCATGCATTGCCCATCCACACTTCATTGGTGTGCTGTAAAACGCCTCCCTCCGATATCTAGTTGGCACTCTTGACTAAGGTCTCTTGCTCCGTAAGAATTCTCCTCGCACTCTTCACGCATTTGCAGATGCCGATTGGGCCGGTGATCCTAATGATCGAACTTCCACTTCAGCTTATGTTGTTTTCCTTGGAGCCAATCCTATCTCTTGGAGTTATAAAAAGATTCCCATCCGTGCACAGGTTCTACAACTATACAAGGAGAGAATTGATTGAACAAGTAGAGAATAGATTGAACAACTAGAGAATTGATTGAAATCGTACGTCTATCGTGAAGGAAATGATCTTTATATGGAAATGAAGGAATTCGGAGTAATTAATGAAAAAAATATTGAGGAATCAAAGGTAGCGCTAGTCTATGGCCAAATGAATGAACCGCCAGGAGCTCATATGAGAGTTGGTTTAACTGCCCTAACTATGGCAGAATATTTCCGAGATACAATAATTCCAATCTTCTTTGCCGAACAAGCCGGATATAAGGTAAGCCGAACGGGGCCAATACTTCTTATCTCTTGGATTCCACTGCCAAGCTTCAACAGCTGGTCTTGTCTCTACTTGATTGAGCTGCCCCTGCAAGTCTGACTATGCACCAGCGGCTATGTATATAGACATCCTCATGGTCCATGGGGCCTTGATATACTTACATTTGTCAAAATACATCCATGTCAATCAAATTAAATATAAGTAAATACTGTTGCACTAGTAAGTTGCAATATAAGGAGCCATATATTGTATCAAATCCGAATAGGTAGATCAACCACTCCCCCCTCGGTTAGACATTGATATTAGCATTGGCCCTTACTACAAAGCCTATTTATTATTTGGATGTTACCTATTAGCTGTACACTCCCCGCAGTTTCAACTACAGTTTTAACGTAGGGGGGCACTACGGGTAGGAGCTCGCTAAATTCGGACCAGGAGGAGACACTTCGGGAGTGGGTCCCCACGGACTTCCCCGTAAAAAAGAGAAATGGGAACGAGGACCAATTCCCTTTCATTTCCACATGCTCCTTCTTTTGGGAGCAACTTTTTGTGTGCAATTAGGTAAAATTTCTCTAACTCTATAACTTGGCAACTGATCAAAAGTTTTTGGGTCGAAGCATTGCATGTAGCCATACATCTTACAAATCGCATACCATCTTGTTCCGTTCTAGCTGGTCAGTGTATGTATCATATTTTGCATGGTCATAGATTCATATATATCTTATATGGTTTACGAGCTGGTACTAGTACAAGAGCTACACGAGCCGACAAGTTCTTTTATAGAAAAAAGGCAGGTGTGCTCGATCGAGAAAAAAGAGGAGTAGACTAGCCCCCCAAGAACTGAAAAAGTCACTATCATGACTTTCTATCTGGATGAAGAATAACCACACAATCAGGTTGTTGGTTCAACCCAAAATTGATTTGATTCTTTCTTGAACGGAATTTCTTAGGATTAGCATAAGAATTGGTCAAAAAAGCCCCGATCTTCCATTGAGAATCATACTCCGCCGTTCTAAGATATTCTTTTATGAGATTCCTTTTGTTGGAAAGAGGAGAGATAGTTTTTCTGAAATTGTTGATGAGCGATGACATTGTTGATCTATTCGTGGTCAGCTATTCCTCATACGGATGAAAAGATAAACTTTTTTCTATGATGGCCATGCATTTTCACATGTTCTCATGGAATCATTATCTGGTTGTAAAACAAAACTAAACAAATTTGGCTTATGCTGATGGCTACGGGTAGGAGCTCGCTAAATTCGGCCCAGGAGGTGACACTTCAGGAGTGGGTCCCCACGGACTTCCCCATACAAAAAGAGAAATGGGAACGAGGACCAATTCCCTTTCATTTCCACATGCTCCTTCTTTTTGGGAGCAACTTTTTGTGTGCAATTAGGTAAAATTTCTCTAACTCTATAACTTGGCAACTGATCAAAAGTTTTTGGGTCAAAGCATTGCATGTAGCCATACATCTTACAAATCGCATACCATCTTGTTCTGTTCTAGCTGGTCAGCGTATATATATCATATTTTGCATGGTCATAGATTCATATATATCTTATATGGTTTACGAGCCGGTACTACTACAAGAGCTACACGAGCCGACAAGTTCTTTTACAGAAAAAAGGCAGGTGTGCTCGATCGAGAAAAAAAGAGTAGACTAGCCCCCCTAGAACTAAAAAAAGTCACTATCATGACTTTCTATCTGGATGAAGGATAACCACACAATCAGGTTGTTGGTTCAACCCAAAATTGATTTGATTCTTTCTTGAACGGAATTTCTTAGGATTAGCATAAGAATTGGTCAAAAAAGCCCCGATCTTCCATTGAGAATCATACTCCGCCGTTCTAAGATATTCTTTTATGAGATTCCTTTTGTTGGAAAGAGGAGAGATAGTTTTTTCTGAAATTGTTGATGAGCGATGACATTGTTGATCTATTCGTGGTCAGCTATTCCTCATACGGATGAAAAGATAAACTTTTTTCTATGATGGCCATGCATTTTCACATGTTCTCATGGAATCATTATCTGGTTGTAAAAAAAACTAAACAAATTTGGCTTATGCTGATTTGTTGTGAGAGGAAAACACTGTTCGTTCGCTGAAAAGTACTGCTGAAGTAGTTCAAGCGAACATGGCCTATACTTCCATCTCGCAGTGGTCAGCTTGTGACTCACTATGTGAGCTTCTAATATAGTTCTATTTGTTTCTTCCATTGCCATTCAAATTTCCTCACCGATTCAGTTTTTGCATGCCGTCCATGATTAAACTGTTTATGCATCTTAATTTAATGATGCCGGGAGGAACACTGCAAATTAAGGACTTGCTTGAATATGTAAAATCCTTCAGACTATTGTATATATAAGTGGATAATAGATTTACCAGCGAATTATTATATAGCAATACAAATATCTTTTTTCGTTTTGCCCTCATGCAGCTTTACAATCACCAGCCTATAGCTACAAGCAAGCATTGATTCACATGAAAATACACTGCTAGGTACTTCTAAAGTACAAAAATGTGCTGACAAGATAACCAACATTGTTAATATATACCAATTTTGGCTATTATTTTTTTTTTCAAAATACGCACGGGGTATTCAACTAGTTATCGTAGCATTAGCATCCATGTGACAATGGGAGTATATTAAAATCTTCACTATAAGTATTCCAAAAGATACCAAGGCCTCTGCTACGACCCGAAATGCTAACAGCAACAACTTTCGACACGAGCGAGCTTCCAACAAGGTCCAAAAACAAAAACTCGGCCCAATTGCTTACGCGGTCCATCAATTTAGGCCTCTTCTCCGGTTCTCCAACGCCGCACATAGAGGGGCTCACCAACACGACACCTCCCTTCCATAGCGTCGCACCACCTGTTGCCTCCGCTTCCACCGCTAGCCCTCGTCCACCCGCCACAATCACCGACGTACAAATGGCGATTATGAAGGCGGTAGCGGCCGCCACCACCGCCGGCCCTACAATGTCGGGGCTGATGGCTGCCTCTTCGTTCACCTTTCGCACCCGCAATCTGGTACTCTTCTCGTCCTTCTCTCCTTGCCCTGTCATCTTGCCTCCTCGCGTCCCTTGTCTGGGGATGAACTCTACACGGTAACTACTAACGCCTCCGTTTGGCAGCGTTTTTTTTAGAATAGACAGGCGCTCCCGCAATTACAATCTGGTTAAATTCTTATCTCGTCGCACTTTGGTAGGTTGCCGATGGGCGATGGGGTTTCCTTTTCCCTTCATTTTCGCAACTAAGTTTGTGCAGAATCGTGGTTGACAAAAGGTTGTCTGTGACGCCGGCGAGGCGCCATGGAGGTGGTGTTGTGGCTGGCTGGCTGCATCTGCGGGCTGCGGCACTGGCAGGGAGCCCGCAGTTCGGCTCTGGGGAGAATGGGAACCCATATGACTATATGAGGTAGAGCTAGTCAGCTGCATTTATGGATGTGTTCATGCTTAGGACCTGCATTTTGCGGTACACTATCCAGGAATTCGGGTTTAGTCCTGTTGTGTACTACTACCTAATTGGTGGCCACTGTTGATAGATTTTGGGGATCAGTCCGCTTGTTGAGTTCGACCAGGCGAAGATGGCCTACAAGAGGAGGCAAAATGATGCGGAGACTAGCTGCAATTGGGAGTACCTGATGAAGGCGATTTTGGACTTTTGCTGGTTGTATCTTGTATTATTGGTAGTTCAGTGATGTTGGTGTATTGACGAGTGATCAGTGATGAAGTTCTTTGGGTTTCAGTTGGATAGGGCTTACGATATGGTAATGACAGATCAGCTGCTGAAACTGAAAAAATGGGTGGCACATGGGTCAATCCAGGATAGTTATGTGGATTTGCCCTTTTATATACTATATGTCTACTCATCAACTTATTGTTCATTTTACTGAGTAAATTTTACTAGTACAATAATCTACATCATGTGCTCAGTTGGGGTGCATAAAAGGGAGCAACTAATTAAATTTGTGTCCAACTGAGAGGACGGGCAAATTGGTCTCTTTGATGTCTATTAGCCAAGACTATTGGAATATAATCAATAATGGCGTGAAAGAGATTAAAATTTATGGATAGTAGCATTGAAAGGATTTGATTTTTTTTTGATGTAAAGGATTTGAGTTTTTTTAGGTGGCAGATCAGGGATACAGGCTTTATCCAATGGGTTATAGAAAAATTTCCCGTTGTGTTTTGATGTTACCAATTGTGCTGATCTTTGTGCATGTAGATTGGGCAGGCTGCATAGTCTGAAATGAAACATAGCAGCACAACCAAGAAACTAGAAGGCCATGCCCAGCCATGTGCTGCTGCTGGCCTTATGATTATTTTTTAGTATGATGACTTTCTGTGAAGAATTATGTATTATACTGTGTTACTTGATTGGGCTGTTTCGTGGAGATGTGTGCTGCTTGCTAAGATTGAGAGTTTTGGGACTAAATAAAAGCCTCTTGGTTACAGTTTTTAAGCCTCTTGCCTAACTCATCTACAATTTTTTAATTTTATTTATCTTTACTGATTATTCAGATATGCTGATTATCAACCAATAGTTCCTTGGGGACCTAGGTATTTTTTTCTTTTGAATTCAATGCGAACCTGTCTTCCTTATGTTTGTCCACATAATTCTTGTACACTTGCATTTGCAGTGATGCCCAACATATGAGTCATGTAAGTCTAGGACTTTTCTGCTTGCATTATAACAGTTTTCTTAGCAGTGGTCTAGTAAACTTCAGTTCCTACAAACAAATCTTATTTTGAATTAGGTGCAATATAACAGCTGGTTATTCACAATGCTGTACATTGAAGGCTTTCTAGACATGATACTACTGCCAATATCATATATTTCCCTCTCTTTTTTTCTTTTTTTCCCCATAAAAGTAAAGTAGGACCCCTGCTGATATAAAAAGGAAATATAGTGCAGGAGAAAATAGGTTCACTGCAAAAGATTGATAATTTGGTTGGTGCTCTATTGCTCTTGAATAGTGATGTTTATAATCTCATTTATCTTTGTACACTCAAGATCCACCACGATTGACCTGTGCATAAATATGGCAATATCAGCAGCATTTGTAAGAAGTTATTCCGAAATCTTTAATTCCCAAATACTCTGAAGCTGCTAGTATTTGTGTCTTTCTAGTCAAACAGTTTCTGACCTATCAAAAGAGTGGCTTCAACTTTGCACCACATTGCTGGCTGCACAAAAGTCTTGACTTGGAAGGATCGAGAATGGAAAGTCATTCAAACTTTGGTACTACTTGGAACAGCTTAACATTTAATCAGACATATAAGTGGTTTCTGTACTTGTACTTTACTTGTAACTAGGTGAAGTAGCATTCTGCAAAATGAACAAGTCAAATGCACATGCACCAGTAGAGCGGTGGTAGGGCATCCAGTTGTGACGCCACCAACCAAGGTTCAAACCCTGGGCCTCAAAAAAAAAAGGGGGCCTCGCCAAGTTATGCTGCTTTCTGCGTGTTCCTGGGCGGTCCGGCCTTTGGTCCCTTTTCTCAGTCCTTTGTTGAGAACTTGAGATCCTCTTCTTAATGCAATGTCTCAGGGCAGGTCTTTCCCTCAAGGGTCGTTTCTTTTAGTGGTTAGCATGCGTGCTTATCTGTTGATCATAGGGATGATCATCTACGCAACAAATGCTGAAATGACTTGTAGTTGTCCCTAGTTAAGTATATATCTTTTGATGCAGATTATGTATCCTTGGCCATGCAGACTGGAAGCCCTTACAGTTCCTATGTTTTGCCTATCTAAAGATATGATTTGGTGTATATCTGGCGCCCGCCCTCGGGGTAGCCACGTCGCTCTTTTTCGCGTTGCTCGATCGTCAGTTGACTAGTTACTAGCGCATCGCTCGAGCCATGCTGTTGCTTTTTAAAACCCTTTTAAGTTTTCGGAAATCAACCCGCGTCTTCTTTAGTTTTTTTTTCGCTTTTTTTCCTCTCAGGAAACGCCTTGTTTATTTCCAAATTGACGCCGTTGTTATTTGGTTTGGTGTTGTCTACTTTTGTTTGCAAAAAGACCTCCACTTGTTTGAGAAAAAATTAGGTGCAATATAACCCTGGTTATTCACAATGCTTTTTTGAAAACATCCTCGACATTTTACTGCAAATCAAATATTTCCCTCTTTTTATATTTTTTTTCCCCAAAAATACGTAAAGTGGACCCTGCTGATATAAAAAGGAAATAACTAGTTCTATCGAATGTTCACTGCAAAAGATTGATAATTTGGTTGATGCTAGCCATCACTCCTGAATAGTGATGTATATAATGTGAGTTTATCTTTGTACACGAGGCAGATCCACCATTTATATCTTTTCCTTATGGCAATATCAGCAGCATTTGGCAGAAGTTATTCCGTTTATATCTTTAATTCTAAAATATGATTTGAAGCTGCTAGTATTTGTGTCTTTCTAGTCAAACAGTTTCTGAACCTATCAAAAGAGTGGCTTCAACTTTGCACCACATTGCTGGCTGCACAAAAACCCTTGACTTTTCGGAAGGATCGAGAATGGAAAGTCATTCAAACTTTTGTACTACTTGGAACAGCTTAGCATTTAATCAGACAAATCAACGTTTCTGTACTTGTACTTTACTTGTAACTAGGTTTGTTTGCATTCTGCAAAATCCACAAGTCAAATGCAAATCAACAGTAGAGCGGTGGTAGGGCATCCAGTTGTGACGCCACCAAACATCCTTCAAACCCTTTTCCTCAAAAAAAAGGGGGCCTGATTATATCTTTTTTTTTTCTACGTGTTCCTGGGCGGTCCGGCCTTTGGTCCCTTTCGAATGTCCTTTGTTGAGAACTTGAGATCCTCTTCTTAATGCAATGTCTCAGGGCAGGTCTTTCCCTCAAGGGTCGTTTCTTTTAGTGGTTAGCATGCGTGCTTATCTGTTGATCATAGGGATAATCATCTACGCAACAAATGCTGAAATGACTTGTAGTTGTCCCTAGTTAAGTATATATCTTTTGATGCAGATTATGTATCCCTTGGCCATGCAGACTGGAAGCCCTTACAGTTCCTATGTTTTGCCTATTTCTATCGAATGTTGGTGAAGCTGAAGGCTACAGAGCTAGCCATCACTCCTCACTCCTATATATAATGTGAGTCTACTTCTGGACACGAGGCAGATCCTAAATTTATATCTTTTCCATAGGGGCATGACCGCATGAGGCAGTTTCCTATGTTTATATGTTTCATGTCTTTTTAGTTTCTACATTCTATATGTAATGTTCTTATGAACTGAAGTGTTCTGTTGTTGGCGCAGATTTTGTTTTTTAACTCATGGTAGTTCTGAACAGTAAGGTGACAGGCTGGCTAGGTGGGACCATGGGATGGTTTCTTTTCTTTGCTTTCGATGATAAGTCTGGGAAATTTATTTCTTGTGTGCATAATGGCAGGTCTCTTTCAAGAAATCTCGGTCAGTAGTTTCCTAACCTTGTAGTCCAGCTTGATGGATGCGTAACTGATTTCTAGATAGATAGTAAGGAATATAATTCCAGTCAGCCTATACTTCTAAACAGTAGACTGTTATGCACTAATGCATCATGTTCAAACATATGATGCCTTAGACTCTTAATAAGGGGATGATGTTCATAGATTGGTTCTGTTAACTTTTCTATTACCCCATACTTATTATTTGCACAGTGATTAAATTTAGTACCTATTTATGGTAGTTCCTGGCATAAGTAAGGTGAGGTCGAATATCGGGGTATACATATGGCAAAACGAGTGCTACGTAGTTTGAGTTTGGTGCTTGGATCAATACTTGCCGCATCCCTGGTCAGTGAACTATTCAATGCAGTCCTATTTAAGTGCTCTGTATAAAGTTATCTATTCCAATGCAGTTCTACACATATGGCAAAACGAGTGCCACATTGTAGCTCAATTAACTGCATCTGAGTTTCCTGGTGTGCTAAGGGGGTGTATGGTTCTTTAGGTGCTCCTAAAATTCATGTCACATCGAATGTTTAGATACTAATAAGGAGCATTAAATATAGATTAATTACAAAACCAATTACATAGATGGAGGTTAATTTGCGAGACGATTTTTTAAGCCTAATTAATCTATCATTAGCACATGTTTACTGTAGCACCACGCTGTCAAATCATAGACTAATTAGGCTTAAAAGATTCGTCTCCCAAGTTGTGCAATTAGTTTCGTAATTAGTCTATATTTAATACTCCATGTATGTGCCCAAACATTCGATGTAACAGGAATTTTAGGAGGGACTGTAGTATTCCATCTGTTGTTTATCATTTTCAGGTGTGATATGACTGATATTTTCTGTTGCATATTGGATGCTTTTATGATGGTCTACATTTAGGATAATATCATACGCAACAAACATTATCTGTTTGCTTACATACCACTCTTTGACAATTCCTTTTTGGACCATTTGTTGGTAGCTTAGCATGAACTAGAAACCGTCAACTTTTCAGTCTTTTAACTACTACAGATACAGAAAGGCCACTAGAATAAGTGGATGCTGCTTTTCCAGTGGAAAACAAGTCATGAATCAGTGCAAAATGTATCCTGGTGCTGCTTTCAGTTGCCATACGCTGTTTTCAGCAATAGTGAAACTAATTCGCAGTATCTCATTCCAGGAGTCGATTGTGACTACAGCTTCATCCGTTCTGCTTTGCATCTCAGCTTCGTACTACCGATAGCAATTGGTGCCGGACTTGAAAAGACATTGGTCGACAAATGACACCCGCCCATCTACCTCAAATCAGAAAAACTTTGCTCGAACAGATCAAATGTTGCTATCCAATGATTTGGGGGAAGTGAAATCATGCTACGAGAGAGTCGATCTGCTCCTAACAGTAACAAGGTGCCTTTAACACTGTTACTATGGGTAACAACTTCGGTGACATCAGATAAAATGGGTTCACGGGTTACGAGTGTGTTATTTAATGTAACTAAACAGTTGCTTTGTTTGCGCGCCGGTGGAGTGCTATGCAGTGCTACCTGTGCATGCCGCTTTTGCGTAGGGGCAGGTGCAGAGACTAGCTGATCGGTAGCGTCAAATCACCTGGCCCCTTATATTCGTTTCATTAGTAAGAGCAAGTTACATTTCATTAAACCATATTTTCTACTCCAGTTTCGATGTAAATTCTATATTCAACTGGTGTAAATTGATTATTCATAAATGAGATATGATCAGAAATACTCGAACATTTATCTGATATTTTTTTGCTTTTTTTTTATTTTCTGTATGTTTTATTTGGTTCTCTTTTGAAATTTTTTAATTTGTCTTCCATAGAAATAATCTAGCTATTTTTTTGTTTGTTTAATATTTTTTGATTCGCTAGATCTGGATGCCAAGTGTTAGATGGTTAAAAAACACTCGATTTTTGTTTCTCTTGGAATGGAGCATTGTAGGGGCTACAACCGCCCGGGTGACCCGTCCGCCTAAATCACCCGAGCGGTGAGTAGACAGACCCTCTATTTTTTACTCAATCAGTTAATTTAGAGGAGACGTCAGATTGTTTATCTCACACATACAACATTTGCGGGTCAGCAGGGGCCAACCCGAGCTTCGCATGAGCTGGCCTAGCCGACAGGCCTGTGTTTGTTGAGACTGGCCGGTCTAGCTACGCCAAAACAGCCAGCGGAGCTGCAGGCGGAGACTGAAACTGGGAGCTGGAACTCGCGTGGTGGAGTGTATGTATATGTGTATTTGGAGTGTATTTCCTGTTTTTCTTTTCTATAGAAAAACGGCCATATTTAGATGTGACGTCATGATGATGAATTAGGGCTCCTTTTGGATCGAAGGAGAAACGCAGGAAAAACGTAGGATTTGGGATCCTGAGGATTCGGCTACTGTTCACTCCTTTGGATGGCAGGAAATGAGCACGGGAAAAACGGAGGAAATCTTCTTATGGCAGCTGTTCCAGAGGAAAAACGGAGGAAATCTAACATCCACGTAGACCTCTTGTTTCTATTCCTTTGCGCTGGATTGAGAACAATCAAGTCCCTCGAGCGAGCTCATCGCAGTCAGCACGACGTAGAGGAAGAAGAAAACTGCAAAAAAGAACTTGATGCGCAGGCCCGCCCGCTTTTCTATAGTTCGAGCTCGTCGTCGCCTGCTCGCTGGCCGTCAAGGCCCAGGCTGCCGCCCGTGCTTGCCGCTTCGCAGCCTCCTGCCACGCCTGTGACGTTGCAGCCTCGATGATGAATTAATGATGAGACTAAATGAACGGATGAAAACGATGGGGAAGGGAAAAGATCGAGATGTGATGACTCACATGGCGCACAACAACAAATGAAGCCGGCGGTAAACTTGTAAGCTCTTTATAATTTCCTAAGTTTTCCATTCGCGCGGTGGAGGAAACAACAAATTTTCAAAGTTTCCTATGGCAATCCTGAACTTCAATCCTATCATTTCCTTTGTTTTTCCTATCCTGGACGCCATCCTGACAAAAGGAGCCCTTAATGATGAGACTAGAAGGAGCGAAACAGAGAATGCATGGCGCACAGCCGGCGGCTTGCTCCGGTCGCGCGGTGGAGGACGCATGGGCAGATGAGGGTCTTTCTTTCTCATGGACGCTTGACAACTTCGTGGCAACACGAAGGACTAAGACGGGCAGATCCCTGGGCCTAAGCTTGACCTCGTAGAGGCGGAGGTAACAATTCCCTGGGCCAGTTGCGAGGGGCCGGTCTGCTGTTTAGGATATCTTCTAGCCTCACCCTCGTTCTGTCGAGCAGAGATGGAAGTCGACTTACGACGAAGGTGACGATCGGCCGAGGACCAAGGATGGCCTAAGGTGATTTGCAGGCAGCGGACGAGGGTGGCCCAACGCGCAGAGACGAAGTGGCCTAAGGTGATTTTGCCCATGTTTGTCATCAAGATCCTTCGCGGCGTCCTGCTGGAAAAAATGGGTTCACGGGTTACGAGTGTGTTATTTAATGTAACTAAACAGTTGCTTTGTGTTCACGGGTTCTTAATCGATGAAATACGATGAGAAGGTCTTGTGCAGCCTGTCCTGTTGATTGGCTGGTTGTTGCTTTAGCTGATCGGTTACAGTGCAACGGTAACCTTTCTTGTGGTGATAGTTACCTCATCTCAGGAGTTAACAATCATTTTGAGAAGATGTGATTTTTCACTTGACCGACCTGCTGCTCCAACCCAGGATCCTGCTTGCAACGTGATTTGCTTTGACATTCAGCACAATATAGCATAATAATGTTTTGGATTGAATGCTGTGAAGATGCCAACTAGGGTTATCAGTTCCTTTGTGTACAATGGTAAATGTCTCACAAAAATAACTCCATTATTATATCAATCATATTAGTTAGTAGACATAATTTTGGGTAAATAAAATAAAAGAGGCGTTTTGGTTTGTATGCTGAGGACGTATAATTGTATCAAAATAAAAGAAACTTATTATGGATGAGTCCCCCTTTGCTTATTATGTTCACTGTTTTACAAATCAACTTCAGCTAACCCTTGTTGCTGTTCCCAAGGAGAAAAACCAAGATTGCAAATGGTTTTTTTGAGCAGCTTGGGTTGTTGATGACTGCCATTGGAAACTCTTGTAAGAGGTTGCAACTACTTCGAGCTGCTCAAGCTGAAGAGGTTATTAAAGCAGTAGAGTTGGGTGAAATTGAAAGTGGTTGTGGTTTGAATCAAGAGATGGGGTTAGCTAGGCCAGCTGATACTCGTTAGGGATCTCACTACAAAATGATACAACATGCTATTCTTATGTATCGTTCAATCTGACGAGTATTTCAACAAATTATAGATGATCCTGAGTACAAAGAATCTTCAGATGCTCAAATAGCATTGTATTTCATTTGAGTCATTTGAATTTGTGTTCCTTGCACATTTGCAGGACATCATACTTGGGTACACGGATGACTTGAATTGTGCTTTGCAAAAGAGGGATCAAGATATTCTTAATGCTGTTTCACTCATGTCTTTGACAAAGACTCAACTTGAGTTGTTGTGAGAGGATGATGGATGGGAGAAATTTCTTGCTGATGTTACTTCTTTTTGTGTGAAGCGCAAAATTGTAGTTCCTAAAATGGATTGCAGATACAATTCAGTTGGAAGATCAAAGAGGTACTATGTCAAACTCACAAATTATCATCGTTTCAAAGTTGACATGTTTCTAGGTGTCATTGATAGGCAGCTTAAAGAACTCAATGATAGGTTTTATGAGGTAAACACTAATATGCTGATTTGCATGTCATTAATCAATCCCAAAGATTCATTTGCTTCTTTTGACAAGGACAACTTAGTAAAACTTGCAAAATTTTATTCCAAAGACTTCTCAATCACTAACTTGAGGCGTCTAACCTATCAGCTTGGTAACTTCATTGCTGAGATGCGTGGTGATAAAGATTTAGCAAAGTGAAAAGTATTGTCGAGCTTTTAGTTTTGCTTGTTGCAATAAATAAGCATGTCTTACACTCGTATGTCTACAAGCTTCTGAAATTAGTCCTATTGCTACGAGTTGCAATTGCAAGTGTTGAAAGAGCATTTTCAGTGCTGAACTTCATAAAGAACAAGCTAAGAAATAGCATGGGGGATCAGTACTTGAATGATTGCTTGGTTATATTCATTGAGAAGCAATTTTTTCTATGTGTTGCTGATGAAGACATCATCTCTCGATTCCAAAAGCCACCTCGTCAAATAAATTTATAATGTTCCTTTATTAGTTGAGACTTCACAAACATTGTATGTATTAATTAATTGTACTAATGTACTATGTTCTAGTACTGTTTGCTTTGAACTGATGGATATTTAGCTTTATATATGCTATAATGGTTTGGATATGTATATGCATATATGTAGTCTGTACACCCAATTTTCAATTCCTGCGTCCGCCGCTGCGTATCAATACTTATTATCAAGTGCATTGTCTATACTAGTAAACATATTCGCGTGTAGGCATGTAGCAGTAGAACATACAACTTGTTACTTGGTCACTTGGACGACGTGTGGATCACTGATTTATATAACTAGATGGCACCCCGTGCGTTGTCGCGGAAATTATATGCGTCGTATATGAGGATAGCGTTACAAAGAGAATTGATACTGTGTTGCTGTGTTTTTTTAAGCGATAATTCAGATAAACATATTATGGATAGGTAATAACCATTTTAAAGATCTACCTTTTAAAAGACCACTTACAAACTTACGATTTAATTAAAGATAGGACATGCAAAAATAAAAGAGTTAAATGCACCAGAGGTACATTAACTTGTGAGGAGGTTTCACTTAGGTCCATCACTATCAAAGTGGATTGTTGGGTCTATAAACTTTATATGTCGTATTAATTAAATCCATATGCCTCTATGTGGGTTTCGCATGCTGACATGGCTTGCTGACTCGTTCAGTTGAAATAGCTCTAGGCAATGCATTTCGTCAAAAAGGTTGTGGGCGAGCGCCACTGCCTCGGTGCCGAACACCGGATCACCACGCCTGCGAGCAGGGCGCTGGCCATGACGGCGCCAGGCAAGGCCAGAGCGGCGTGCCAGGTGCGCCATGAGCGGGCGGAGCGCGCACAGCATGAGCGCCACGAAGGCGGCCCCCGACGCGAGGATGTAGACCGAGAGCGCGGCGCCGATGAACACGCGGAGCTGGAGGAAAGCTGCGCGGTGAGGAGCCGGCGGCGGGACGGCAAGTTCCAGCAGCGGCACGAAGTTCCGCGCGGGCGTACCAGTACTACGAGGTGCCGCGCCTCGCCATGGACGGCGCGGAGAACCCGCTGTTCGCCTGTTCTGGATGGCGACGGTGTACGTCGCGTCGCTGCCGTGGCTTGACGACGCGGACACCGCCTGTGTGCTCTTGTCTGCCGCCAAGAGCACTGACTTCGCGCTGCAGCTGGGCCGGGCCACACCGCGCGGGACACATTCCTCGGCGGCCTGGACCTTGAGCCGGTCACAGAGGGAGATATGGTGATGCAGTGCCTGGACACCATCTGCAGTAAGGATGAAAACGGTCGAACTCGGTCGAAAAACTCCTCAACCGTTTTCTACTTTTACATTTGAAATACTGGCGCTCTTGCGGACGCCGGACACGAGAACACGAACTTACGGAATATCTAGAATTTCGAAACGAACCAATTCGAGCGGAATTATGTTTAACAACACGGTCGTTATGCGAAAATTCAATACGAAATACCGACCTACTACATTGCATAGCATTAAACAAGTGCACGCGACCAAATACATAATAAGTTCACAACTAACAAGTGCATGATCTAGTTCAAGTGCATAACATTAAACAAGTGCACGCTACATAATAAGAGATGATGAGGTACGAGAGGGCAGCTAGCCACAGAGAGAGAAAGAACGCAATTGACACATTCCTATAATTGGGCGATGACACATGCTGGAAACCGAATTTTGAATTCGAATATTTCAAATTAAAAGTAGAAAAGTAGAAAACGGTCGAAAATTGTGTAAACAAACATCTCAAATGCGAAAACAAAAACGGTAAAGTCGGACAAGAAAATGCGGATTCGATCGGATTAAATATAGAAAACGATGCGGTTCGGTTCGGGATATTTCCGTTCCGTTTTCATCCTTAATCTGCAGCAGCAACACCGGCATCGTCGAGACATTCGAGAGCGCGCTGTACGAGTCTCATGGCTACTCGCGACTACAACGAGCCCCTCCAAGTGCGGCACCGTGGTCCTACCATCCGACATCGCCGAGTTCGTAGCCACGTTCATCTTCCTCTACGTGTCCGTATGTGGCTCCGTGCTCATGGTGATGGGCATCAGCAAGTCCCCCTCCAAGTGCGGCACCGTGGGCATCCAGCAAGGCATCGCAGAGCGTTCGGCCGGTGGCATGATCTTCGCGCAGCATCTGCACGGACAAGTGCTCCGCGAGGACGATGGGCACGTCAACCGCGCGCGTGTCCGCCGAGGGACACGGCGAGCCTCCTGCGCGCGACCGCCGGGGGCCGCCTGCGCCTCCCACGCACGTCCGCTGGCGCCCACGGCCACACGCCCACGGCACAGAAGTCGAGCTCGAGGCCGACCAGGAGCAGGAAGAGCAGCAGGCCGAGGTCAGACACGGTGTTGAGCGCCGCGGTACCTACTCTGCCTGCTCGTCACGCCAACAGCCTGTTTAACGAAATGCGTTGCCAAGAGATGCTTTAGATAGACAAGTCAGTAAACCACGTTAGCACGAAAAGACCAATTAAATGTATATGGATCTAAGTGTTACGACATATCAAGTTTATGAACCAAAAAATTCACTTTTATAATTAATGGATCTAAGTAAAACCTTCTCATAAGTTATTAAATCTCTAGTGTATTTAACTCAAGATAAAAATAGTGTATGAAACTTTTTGTCATTATTAGGCATTGGAGTTGAGGCATCCGCACTAATGAACCTTTGCAGTAGAAACAGGGTAAGCAGGGTCCATGTGGAGCCCACTTAAAATAAAACACTGTACTCCCTCCATATCGGTAATTCAAATCGTTTTGTACTGCAACACTCTCCAAAACATAACTTTAACTCTTTATTTTTATAAAAATAATTTTTGGAAAGTAATATATATATATATATATATATATATGAAAGTACTTTTTAAGATAAATTCATTCATATGGTTTTCATATTTCTACCTCAATGACTTAAAAGTTATTTATAATTTATATTTCACTGAATCTTTTCCAAAACGACTTGAATTACGGAGAGAATATATGCGTACCGTACAATCCAAAAATGCAGCCGTACAATCCACATCCGTCTGCCAAGAAAAGAAAATGCAGCCGTACCGTGAGGGCGTATTTAGATGTAAAATTTTTTGAGTTTTTGTTACCGTAGCATTTTTGTTTGTATTTGTTAATTAGTGTCTAATTATGGACTAATTAGATTCGAAAGTTTCGTCTCACGATTTCTCATCTAACTGTGCAATTAGTTTTTTTTTCATCTACATTTAATACTCCATGTATGTGTGATGGGTACTGCGCAATTTTTTTTTATAAACTAAACAGGCCCACTGAGTCGCGGTCGCGCGGATGGCTTCTTCTCCGCTCATTTTATCCGTCGCCTCCCTACGAACTACTCCCGCACCGCTCCCTTCCCATCGATCCACTCCCCGATCCAGCCAGAGCTGAAGAGCCCACCCACGAAGGTGGAGAGGAGGTGGCGCTAGTCGTAGTCGCGCGCTTGCTGGGGTCGGAGAGTCTCGAGCTGTGGACGCAAATGCAGTCCTCGTTGGAGGAGGCAGGGTGCAGGGCGGTGTCCGGGGGTGAACGGCGAGCGTCAAGCGGCGGTATGTGGCCTTAATCTCCCGCGCGCTGGTCTCCGCTGCATCCTCTCCGGCCGTGGTCGCTGCTCCCTCCCAGAGCCTCGTCGACCTCCCCCGACCCCGCCGCCCCCGCCGCAGGCGCCGTCCCAGGATGGCAGTGGTCCTCATGGCCGAGCAGCTCGGTACCGGAGTGTTGCGGTCCTCATTTTTATAGGGGAAAATTGGATTGCCGGTTTCAGATCCGAACGTGGGACGTGCAGTGATGAGTGGGGAAGCCTTTGAGGCAGTGGCGTAGAAGGTGTAACGTTGCTATAAAGGCGTCAGACACTCAGGCTGTAACGTTGCTTCAGGCCATGTTTAGTTGGCCACCGATTTGGTGCCGGCCGAATTCGGTGACATTGTTGCGCACTGTAGCGTTTTGTTTGTATTTGGTAATAATTGTTCAATCGTTGACTAATTAGAAAACGCTTCGGTAATAATTTCGTCAACATTTAATCGTTATCGCAACTGTGAATCTTCTTTTTCGTAGGCTTCCTAAAATGGGTTAAAACATAGCCTCAGTTTTTCCATCCGGATGTAAAGCGAGGCATGGGAAGGAAGTGCAAACGTGGCTGCAAATTACAGAGAATTATTAACGAGGCTTTTTTAGGCACAGTATCGGCAGTTCGTCGACATTTAATAAATCACCGTTCTACCGTAATGTACAACAATCACCGAAACGATATTTTCAGGTCTCCCGCGAACAGCCCGAAAGCTGTCGAAAGTTGGTCTCGTTTTGGATTTAGATTGTGCTAGTTTTGAAATGAAAACGTGATCTCGTATTGGTTTTGGATTGGAGACGTGTGGACGCGAACGGAGAGAGCAAGGCTTAGTGAGATAGAATAGACTGACGGAAAAAAAAGCAGGGAGGGATTTTTTCTTCTTCTTTTAATATTAGGTATAGTCGTGGTAATAAATAGTATATAGTGGGTTAGTAGCAGTTTAACGTCGAGGTAGCGGATTGCGGATAACAGGTGATATTGCGGACCATAAGTTCCAATAGCGACACCCGATAATCCGAAATAATTTTAAGTACATATATCGGATGTAAAATGCTATAAATAGACATGGGAAGGAAGTGCCGAACCTGACGTGGCTACAACCGATGCATGAGTGTTTGAGTTGGGGTGTGAGTCGAGAGATGAATCTTCCACGCTATTAACCTACTAGGCTCTCCTTGTTCGTAATTACGGGCAAAGTTCCACCCTACAAAGTTCAGAGCGCTACCTCATGACGGTAGCGGCAATGGGTTGCTACCGCTATTACGACCGCAATTGCGGCCGCTACTTATTACCTTGGGTATAGTAAACATTCCAACGTATCATGGGGAGATGTGTCTCAAATTGATTCACGTGGTCATTTGTTACCGTTCAAATATACTCCCTCCAGGTTGATAAAACAAGTCGTTTTGGATAAAGTTTGGGTTAAACATTGAGAATATAAATCATAAATAACTTTTAAATTGTTGAGTTTGAAAATATAAAAACCACGTGAATAGATTTTTCTTAAAAAATACTTTCATATATATATATATATATATATACATATAACACCTTTCAATAAATACTTTTATATAAATAAGACATCAAAGTTATGCTTTGGAGACAGTGTCACTATCTAAAACGACTTCTTTTACCAACTTGGATGGAGTATATTTGGTCTCGTTTTGGATTTAGAATTTTTTTGCTAGTTTTGAAATGAAAATCACATCGTGATCTCGTATTGGTTTTGGATTGGAGACGGCCTGCGCAACGTAATCACCTCGAATGGCAAGCACAACCACGACGGCTTAGTGGGATAGCATAGGACAGTGCCGGTCACAACCTTTCCGCAGACAGCGCCACGCAAAAAAACGGCGCAACAGCAGATGTTCAGGGCTAGCGCGCGATTTTCGGCACCGCACCGGCGCGGCGACAAGCGGCGGTTCTTCTTTTGGAATATTAGGTATAGTCAGCAACAGGTAGGCAGAAATAGTAGGTATAGGAGGAGTTAGATAAAAAATGTTTTTTTTCTTATGTGATGCATATCATTTCTGATTAATAATATATTGCAATAGAACGTTTGTGGACATGTAGCATTTCTGATTAATAATAATTGCAAACGATTCTTTGATCAGCGAAGGCTAACGACCCTATGGACTCTGATAAGTTCCAATAGCACCATCTATTCGACACCCGATAATCCGAAATAATTTTAAGTACATATATCATGAATAATGACTATAAATAGACATTTAATTACACTTAAAGAACGTCTGAACCTAGACCAGGAGGCTACAACCGATGCATGAGTGTTTGAGTTGGGGGTGTGAGTCGTAGTGAGCTGGGATGATTAGGGTTATTTGCTTCCACGCTATTGCAACCTACTACGTGCAATTGCGACCACAATATCGCCGCCTCCTCGTTGTTCGAGGTTTGCCGCCATTACGGCGTCCTGTGGACGCAAAGTTCCACCCTACAAAGTTCGAATCCGCGCTACCTCATGATCCCTTCTCTTTTAGCGGCAATGGTTGTGCTACCGCCTGCCCTTCCTCTCCTGTTATTACGACCGCAATTGCGTCCGCTACTTATTACCTTGGGTATAGTAAACATTCCAACGTATCATGGGGAGATGTGTCTCAAATTGATTCACGTGGTCATTTGTTACCGTTCAAATATACTCCCTCCAGGTTGGTAAAACAAGTCGTTTTGGGTAAAGTTTGGGTTAAACATTGAGAATATAAATCATAAATAACTTTTAAGTTGTTGAGTTTGAAAATATAAAACCACGTGAATAGATTTTTCTTAAAAATACTTTCATATATATATATATATATATATACATATAACACCTTTCAATAAATACTTTTTGATATAAATAAGACATCAAAGTTAAACAACGCTTTGGTAGCGCTGAGGCCCGGTGACCGCGTGACTATCCAAAAACCGACTTCCACGGCCGAACTTTTTCCGGCTTGTCCAACTTGGAGGGTGAGTATATTAATAATGAGTCCGCGCTGGACGCACTACAAGCACATACACAAAAGAACCATTTGTTTTACATTTTCCAAAAGAGTTCAGAAAAGGGCATTTTTTAATAGTAACAAAATAAAAAAAACTACTAGTGAATTTTTTGTTTTGTTGTGGTTGTCGCGTTACGTGGTTGTGTAATCTCGACCGTGCTAGGAGGATTAAGATCCGTGGCTGAGCATGTATGCAGTCTCGAAATGGTAAAAGAACATTAAAGTTCTACCTCCAGATGTCCGGCCCGGCCCGCAGATCACATGGGTCGGGCCGACACATATCATAATTTTTTTTTTATGGAAGGACAAATCACAGATCCGCCGCCGAGCTCGACGGTCGCCGCCGCCCATGAGTCACGGCCTGCGCACCGTAATCACCTCGTACGATGGCAAGCACAACCACGACGTGCCCGTCGTGCGCGGCAGCGCCGCGCTCTCGCACTCTACCATCCCGGAGCACTGCCCACGGACAGTGCCGGTCACAACCTTTCCGCAGACAGCGCCACGCAGCCGACCATGGTCGACCAAACGGCGCAACGGCAGATGTTCAGTGGCTAGCGCGCGATTGGCTTCGGCACCGCACCGGCGCGGCGACAAGCGGCGGTAGCTTCGTCGTGTCGTTGGCCTTGGACGACACGATGGGTTCGTACATGAGCCAGCAACAGGAGAGGCAGAATGCCGCGATGCACGCGTCGAGGTGCAAGGAGGAGGAGCCCAGACAGAAAGAGGGGGAGAGATAAAAAAATGTTTTTTTTTCTAAAACACATATGTGATATATATCATTTCTGATTAATAATATATTGCAATAGAGATGGGGAGCCAAAGTTGTGGACATGTATAGCATTTCTGATTAATAATATATTGCAAACGATTCTTTGATCAGCGAAGGCTAACGACCCTATGGACTCTGGAAACAATACCATGTTTTGTGATGGAGCAGAGTAAATAGTGTCTGATTGTTCGTTTGTTCATATTTTATTGCATATAGTCACCTTCTATGTTCGGTTTATGTAGACCTGTATTATCTAATAATACAAAAATATTACCTTACTACCTAATGCTTCATTGGTCTGTTTTGAGCGCTTGCCATTAGGGGTCTCTTTGTAGATTTCAGTTACTCAAACTAATAAGTGATTTTCACCAAGAGAAAAATAGTACCGGATAATTTTGGTACCCAAAAATCGAGCTCGGATTTGGGCATACTTGATGTATACCTGATTTGACAAACCAACAAAATAGACAAAATTTCAGCAATGTTTTTAAGCAGCAAACAATATTATCTGCCAACATTTAATAGAAAAAATATATAATCAATCACATGGCTAGCAAATACCGAAGTACCAAACAACATATGTCTTTGACAACTACACAAATGTTATTCAAATAGATAAACTTATACACTCATACACATCACATATCACACAAACATGAATTTTTTGATATTTTTATTTTTTTTACAAACCTTTCTAGTTAAAATTTGATCATGTAAACAATGTCGATAACTTAGACAACTTATGTTTTTTTATAACCAACAACTTATGTTTGTGATTGGAGTAAGTACATGAAGCTGATCTCCTCAAAGCAACTCAAGAGGCCTTTTATATCTTTCCTTATCGATAAGAATAGAGATTTTGGTAAAAAGAGACTCTCTAATAATTTTTTTTAATTAGATCTCCAACTATTGTAATTCTCTAATCCAGATTTCTTGCTAGCTAAAGATGAAGAGTAGGGCTGACTTTCTAGAGTGCGCACAAGACATAGAGAAGTTAGAAGGTGAAAAGATATTGATAGAACTATTCAGCCTGTTCGCTGGTTGGTTTCTGGGCTGATAAACTCGGCTGGTGCTGGTTTGTTGTAAGAGAAAAACACTGTTGGCTGCCTGATAAGCCCTGGCTGAAACCAACAAGTGAACAGGCTGATTATTCAAAAATGGCTATTGCAACGATGATTTAAAGAGTGAATTTAAGAAATGAGCCTACCTATTTGGACAGCTCTTCAATATTCAACAACAGGCGACTTATTTGCTTGGAACACACACAAAACATCTTAGAAGTTTGAAACGAGATCGTTAAATTAGATTAGACGTGGAATATAATAATGGAATAGGTGTTCTTTCAAAGCTACGGAATGGGTGATCGATTTGGAGAAAATAGGTAGCTTGGCCGGTGAGGGCAATGCTGTCAAGCTAGTCCGCATCGAGCCCACGTGGATGTGGAGCCACCGTATCGAGACACCCTTGTTTACGACAAAAAGCTCAGTCTGCATCAATCGATCTGTTCTCCAATATTCCTGTATCCTGGCCCTAAATGTGTTGGTATAATACATTCCGCATGGTATTGAGGTGATCGGTAATGCTTTGGGCCTGTTAGGCTGCCATGACCGCAGGTGCAGCTGCAAGCTCTGGCTGCAATAAGTTCCAAAAAAGAAAAAAGCTCTGGCTGCAATTTTGTTCTCTATGGATACTGTAGCAGCAGCGCAGCACTGCAAGCTCTGGCTGCAATTTGATCTCTCTAGGTACTGTAATAGCAGCACAACCACGGCAATACTTTATCAGTGTAAATCAATTTACACTAGCGGCATACTTATACAAACCACACCATTGAGGCTAAAGAAATAACCAAAAAATAGCCAAAAAAAAAACTAGGAAAATCCGCCAGCCAACCGCCACCCACGTCCGGTCTCACGCGTTGTTTTGTTACCACTATGCCTCAGAGTCATTTGTGACTATATAAGAGGTTGGTACATTCATTTTCTAATAACTTTAGTGAATATTGTAATGCATTTTCTAGACGTAAATGAAAAAAAAGTTTAGACTAGAAAGTTTTATATCTCTTCAAGTACTATAACTTTGGTTTTGTCATTTCTCCAATTTTAAAAAACTCAAAATCATTAATCTTAAAACATAATTTATAAGCCTTAAATGATTTTAAATAAAAAAGTAGCCAACTATAAAGCTACATATCTTTTTTAGTACTATAACTTTTGTTTATGTCATTTCTCCATTTCAAGATCACTTGAAAAATTCACAAAAAATAATTTCAAATTATTTGTATTGGCAACAGGTTAACAAAATCGTCGGTGCAAACATATCTATATTGGCGGTTTTGTTAAGGTTACCATCGGTACAAATCATGTATTTACATTGGAGGTATGCTTAAGACAACCGTCAATATAAATTAGATTTATACATGGTTGTCTTAAACCAACCGTCAATGAAATACATCATTTGTACCGGTGATAATCTCAAGAAACCGCCAATAGAGATGTATCTTCACTGGTTATAGGCATGGGTCCACAGTTCTACTTCTATTGGTACATGTTCTTTATAGACCGTCAGTGAAAAAAAATCGTTGTGTTGACAAAAACCGCTTTTGTATCTTTGTAATCTTGTGACGAAGAATATACTATAGTTCAACTAAGCAAGTGTAAAATATCACAATTTCCATGATTTATTTTAGGATTTAATGGTACTATTTTTTCAGTGGTAGGTGACGTGTTCGTTGATAGTGAGACGTCTATGGTGACTTTATCAATCTAGAGATTTACTGACTCAACTTAGTTCTTCGAGAGTGCTCATATGGGTAGGAACGTAGGATGTGCATGTGTGCGTTCATAGGGGAAAGTATGTACTCATGTATACAAGCATCTGTCTGTACTGGGTCTTGAAAAAAATTGTAAAATATAAAAATATATATAAGTATCCGCACGATCTATTCCTATCACAGAAAAAACAAACGTCTGATAAAAGAAAGAAAAGCAATGAAAATATTCCCTTTTTGACCTGGATGACATAGACATGCAGGTGGTTCGACTAGCTAAAGGAGAATCACATAATAGACGTCTAAACTTGTGTCCTGGCTCTGGTACCGTTTTTTTCTTACAATTATAGATCTCACGGCAGCCGCGCCTTTTTATGGTCCTTAGACATACCATAAAATTATACGATCATAGAGATTAGCGTCGCTAAGATCAGCATTCCGTTGGGATGACAAGCATTTCTAGCCCTCGAGAACTACTTAGCGCAATTGGAACTTGCAGTTATTAACGAACACAACACAAACGCTTGCCTAAAATACTACACTCTCCGTCCACAAAAAAATGCGACTATAGAGTTTATGTCGGTCAAGCTAGTTTAAATTTAATCTAAGTTTTGTCGGGGACCAATACTAAGGTACCTGAAGAGGAGGAACTAATAGTCATTAACATTAATTCATCCGAACAGTCAAGAGCGCGACTGCGGCTCCAACCGACCCCCAGGCGCGCGGGCTCCGCCTCGACCAACCTCTGGGGAGCTTCTCGGAAAGGACTCCGCCTCGCCCGACCCCAAGGCCGCGGGCTCCGCCTCGCCCGACCTCTGGGGAAGGACTCCGCCTCACCCGGCCTCTGAGGGAGGGCTCCACCTCGCCCGACCCATGGGTTTGCGCCCGCCTCGCCCGGCCTCTGGGGGAGAGCTCCGCCTCGTCCGACCCCAAGGCCGCGGGCTCCGTCTCGCCCGACCCTTGGGTCTGCGCTCCGCCTTCGCCCGACCCTTGGGTTTGCGCTCCGCCTTCGCCCGACCCTTGGGTTTGCGCTCCGCCTCGCCCGACCCTTGTGTTTACGCTCCGCCTCGCCCGACCCTCGGGTTTTGCGCTCCACCTCGCCCGGCCTCTGGGGGAGGGCTCTGCCTCGCCCGACCCTTGGGTTTGCGCTCTGCCTCGCTCGACCTCTAGGGGAGGGCTCCGCCTCGCCCGATCCCGAGGCCACGGACTCTGGCTCGTCTTTTCCATGGAGGGGGACTTGAATCGAATCAATCCAGGCCAGACCCGATCGAACCACCACGAACCCATCGAACCTCGAACCGACCAGAACACAACACAAGCACACGGCTGAGCAGCAACCGAGCTCTCGGTGCCCGTTCATTCTTTCCATCAGAGACCTGGGACCTATCCCTCTCTCGTCCGTTTGTAACCCCTACTATAAACTTTCAGTGCTAGTAACACGAGCAGCAGCGACGAACTAGACGTAGGGACATTATCGCAGAACCGACCAATTTATAAGAATACAAGTACAATGGCAATCCACAAGCGGTCGCACTGTCATACTTGAACCCATATAAACCCGGTAGTCCGTCGAGTACCACGACGGGTCTCGATAAACGATTTACAACAACCAAGACCGTACAGGATTCAACATACATGCCACATATTACATAAAGTTCACAGATACTTTTCATCATCAGAGTACGAATAAAGGTTATTACAAACCGAGTTTGATAAATAAAGCGGAAGCAAATAAGTTCGAAGATAAAGTTTCCAACATAGTTTGATACAGTGCCAAGCTAGATCACGGTCCACAAAAGCAAGGATAGGAATTACTAAAGAAGCCTGCCCAAGGCTTACTCCTCATCCACAGCGGGATAGAAGCAACTCTTGCAATAACCATGATACACAGTGCCATCTGCAACAATGGGAAAATAAACCCTGAGTACGAGAAGGTACTCAGCTAGACTTACCCGTCATGAACCAGAAATAAAATGACTCCAAGGATTATGCAAGGCTGTATAAGTGGACGTAACTTGACAACATTTTGCGAAAAAGGCAACTGATTCGGTGTACAATTATGATTCCTTTACCAAGTTAATTATAACTATCCATTTCTAGATTAGCAACTATCCTGTGCCAAACATGTGGTATATCATTTAGAAGCATACAATAGTAACCATAGCAGGTATTGAAATTCCATTTTCATCCGAACCATCATGTTCCATAACACAGTTACTACGATGTTGGAGCTAGCCAAGTTTCTCACTATCCGGGAGAGACGGCGATTCGAATCGATTTCAACCAGGTAGGGAATTTATTCCTAACACAAACCCAGTCTACCAAATACGATAGCCTTAGGTCACCTTTGGTACAACTCAGTACACATTTCGTGGGTCCGTCACACGCCCGCATAACTGGAACACCAGATGCTAGGATGCTCGAAGCCAAGCCTCGCCCTTGGGCTCGGTCGATCGTTCCTCGAAGGGCGCTAATGAAACGATTCCCGGCCCGAGTTGAATTACTCGGCTTCATGGGTCGGAACGAATTATCCGCCCAGCTAAGTGAGAGGCATGCGTTCAATCTTGTCGAAAGTTCCAACAACGATGCGGTCCTTGATCGACACAGACGGGATAGATCCACACCCAAAACCTCCATGTCTTGTTGCTTCTCTATCGACATCCCGCCTTGGTCTCCATTTACATTAACCATGGTTCTTTTCCACGATAGCAATTATAACCAACCGTGCTCTGGTATCCACCTATATCTCGCAGTGACAGAAATCACCCGACTTCTACCGGTCTAAGCATGGCTAGGCATATATTCGATCCTGGACCTATACCGTTAAAGGTGTAATATCCGGACAAGGAATGTACATGCATCAAGTGGTTTTATTCAACTCTTATAACCTAATGCAGCAGTCATAAGTACTTAAGTAAACATTTGTAAATTATCGGGAGACTTATAATGCTCGGGGCTTGCCTCCTCATGAGAAAGGAAGCAGTGGCGGTGGTCGGACACACTCGGAAGCTCTTGAGGGTTCTCGCTCCACGCCTTTGGGAGTCGCGCTTGCGGATCCTCCTGCTTTGGTTCCTTCCTCTCGCTTCTTCAATTCCAACAACGTGATCTCTTCCTCCGATCCTAGATGCATGAGTATGGCATAAGTATTACGAATGCATATATGTTAACAAGTGCATCATGTTTATTGAGTAGATGCATATCTCTTCTCGGTTATTTAATTATCTTTCCATAATGCATCGCTTATACCATAAAACAGCAGCTACTTGCTTCACTCATAACGGGAGTTCTACCAATCCAAATCCAGTGATCCTAGACTTTCTGGAAAGCTTATCAAATTCTCTACAACTTTGTTATTAACCATTTTACAGTACACATCATTTTCAACATGCAACTCATCAAACTCTAAAATCAGTCCGGAAACTATTCAACATGCAATATAAAGTAACGATACTTCTACTTCATGTAATCATTCAAAATCTGACAACATAGAATCCACCAACATTTTAAGCATACCAAATATAATTAAGATAATATAATGGTGAAGCCCAAACTATTTATTAAATTGCCTTTATTATTTTATTTAGATATCTAGGTTAAATAATAAATATATATCAGATGTGCTTCATAAATTCTCAAAAATTTAGAGAGCCTTACTAATGCTATCAAAGGACTACTATAAAAATTTCATGTCATTTTACTAAGTAGAACATTCTATACAAAAATGACAAGGCAGCAAGGCTTGAAATAGCATAAATGGAAAATCCTATTGAAAAGTGTCAAGCAACAGATTTCATATTTTTCTTAGCATCCACATGGCACTAGGATTACCTCCAACAAATTTCATGAATTTTGGACTCATAAATAATTTATAAAAATTTATGCAAGGATTGACTATTAATAAAAGAAAAATCTATAACTATAAATATACCCATGCACTGGTCCCCAAATTTTTACCAGGGTTCACATATGCTAAGGTTAGCTTACCACAAAAATTTCATAATTTTTGGAGCACAGGAACTCTAGATATAAAATAAACAAATTTGAATGCATTCAAAAGCACATTTCAAATCCCTATTTAAATCTGCAAAAATTTCTACTGTACAAGTCAAGAACATATTTTTCTTAAATACTACACTTCCTAAGGAACACCCACAAATTTATTTCAAAATTTTAGGAGCTACCAAACTGAAGATATGAAAATCACAAAAGAATTCAAAAACTGGAATCAAATGAGTTAGCCTTCAAACACTCGAAGTCATTGACGGGTGGGACCCGTGGTCAGGGGACCCCACATGTCATTGACTCGAAGCAGAGTAGCGGCGCTCATTGGGTATCATGGCAGGCTCATGGCTCGTCGACGACGAGCCACCCGGCGATGGCATCTACGCTTCGTGCTCTCGTGACCTAGTGAACCTCTCGAGCCACTTGGTCGGACCTATTGCTTTTCCTAGAGCTAACGGCGGTGACCATGGTAGAGCGGCGGGGGCTGGACCACGGCGGTGATGCGCCGTGTGGGCTACGGTGGTTCAAATTAACGCGTGGACAAGCGTCGGTGGATCTTTGGGAACCCTAGTGCGCTAGCTAACGGAGCGGGAGGAGGACTGTGGCGGTGTGGCCACGACGACGGAGTCCGTGGCGGAGCTCCGGTGAGCATTTCTGCAATGGCGCTTCTTACTCGAACTCGAATGGCGGGCATGGGAAGAAGCGGTGGGTCGCTGGGGCACTAGTGGAGGCGTTGCAGGGTGGAGAGCGCGAGGGCGAGAAGCTGGTGCTGGCTATGGCGACGGCGGAGCTACGAGAGCTCGGCGGCTGCTGCTGCGAGGAAGAAAGGCCGAGGCAATGTGAAAACGGAGTGCGGCTGAGTGCGGGTGGGCGCTGGCGTGATGAAGGCGCACTCGGGCACGTCGTGGCCTGGCTGGGCAGAGCAGAGGCGATGCGTGGCCGTTTCTCCTCCACGCGGCGGCCACGGCCTGACGGCTGTCGGCCACCGAATCAGCCGATTCAGTTCGTCGATCATGAATGATGATGCCCGACAGCGTTTTCAAGTCGACATATCCGCTAATCCGCGGGCTCCTTCGTGTAAACATCCTAAACAAATTTTGTAGACTCATGTACCAGCTACAAATGTTGTTCAATGATCGTGTTCCAATTCTCAACGTAAACGGGTAAAATCCTCCCCAAGGTGAGCACATCATTCGTCGATGAAAAAGACTTGGTGAAATTTGCTAAGTGTGGAAATCGGTGATTTGATGATTTTGAAATCCAATTTCACACATGTTAGGAGCTGAATCAGTCAAAGGCCCAAAAATCAAAGTTGTTCCTTATGTCAAACACTACAACATTGCTTTAGTGAACTCCTCCATGCAAGGTCTCTAACACCTAGTTCAACTTTAGTCAAACATGTCACTTTGCAATCATGATACATATTCAAACCATGGCTAAATGACCAAACTAGCCCTAGCCTTAAATACCAAAGTTGTTCATGGTGATACTCTAAGCATGTTTAAACAATTTGCAAGGTCATTTAAGCATTTCATGTAGTAGTCACTCATATAGCTATCCAGGTCAACACATGTAATATTACTTAAGTGCTTGATCATGAAAGGTGACCTTCATGAACAAGGTTCCTTTTGTTAACCTAAGTGTAGCTAAGGTGTTTTAGTGACCAACATTACCCACTTGCATTCATTTGCACATGATCCTATGCATATGTTCCAAGAAACACGAGATAACAAGCAATGTTTCATATGTTTCGATCGAATGTTTCAATTGTAAATGATGATTTATGAATGCTTGATGCTCATGCTCATGTTATGCAAGTCAAGTTATGCAAGGCTAACACCCGAGGTGTTACAGCCCCTCCCCCTTATAAAAATCTCATCCCGAGATTTGCAAGACCTAACATTCTTGGAAAAAGGCGAGATAAACTTCTCGTAGATAATCTTCTCTTTCCCACGTAGCATCTTGTTCACTATGATTGTTCCACACCACCTTATAGAACTTAATAATCTTACTCCTTGTCACTCTCTCCATCTCTTCTAATACTCGAATTGGCTTTTCTTCATAGGTCAAATCCGATTGAAGTCTGCACGTTGGTGGGTGCAATAGCTTCTTCCGTACTCAAGACATTTCTTTAGTTTGAGAAACATGGAACACATCAAAGATTGCACTCATCTCTCGGTGGAAGTTGTAACTTATATGCAACCTTCCTTTTCGTTCCAAAATTTTGTATGGCCCTACATATCTTGGTGAAAGCTTCTTTTCATCCCAAATCTTTTCACGCCTTTCATGGGTGATACTCTCAAGTATACATAGTCACCCACTTCAAAAGTTAGTGGTCTTCTTCTTCCTGTCGGCATAACTTTTACTGTCTTGATTGAGCTGCCTTCATGTGTTGTTGGATGATACGTACTTGCTCTTGACTTCATTTACAAAATCAATACCAAAGTATCTCCTTTCACCGGGCTCAATCCGGTTCAAGGGAGTTCTGCACTTTCGCCATACAAGGCTTCAAATGGAGCCATTTTGATACTCGCTTGATAACTGTTGTTATAGGAGAATTCAGCTAAAGGTAACCATTTCTCCCATGAACCTTTTGAAGATATAACACTTGCTCTAAGTAAATCTTCTAGGATTTGGTTCACTCGCTCTGTCTCATCCCCAAGTTTGCGGATGATAAGTTGAACTTCCGATTAGCTTGGTTCCCAAAGCTTTGGTGTAAGTGCTCCCGAAATGAGCTATGAACTGTGGTCCTCGATCTGAGATTATAGTCCGGGTACTCCATGCGTCTCATGATCTGGGAAACATATAACTCGTAGTATTTCCCCACGTGATATGTGGTGTGAATCGGGTACAAAATGTGCTTTGATTTGGTGAGACGATCAATAATAACCCATATTGAATCATGACCTTGTGGTGTCGTTGGAAGGCCTGTGATAAAGTCCATGCTGATTTTCTTCCCATTTCCATCCTGGAATAGGCAATGGTGAAGTAATCCAGCAGTTTTTCATATGGACAGCTTTTACTCTACTGCAGTTATCACACCGAGCAACGTAGGCTGCGATCTCTTTCTTCATCTTAGTCCACCAAAAACGGGTTCTTAAATCTTGATACATTTTACTACTACCCGGATGGATAGACAATTTTGATGAGTGAGCTTCTTCTAAAATTTGACTCCTTAGCTCACGGTCTTTTGGTACCACTAGTCGGTCCTCGAACCATAATACACCTCTTTCGTCCAATCTAAAATGTTTGGTTTCTTGCTCTTGCATTTTTCTCTTGATGTGACTTATTCCCACATCTGTCTGCTGTAGCTCTATGATTTTGCCCTCAAGTGAACAACTGATTGTGATATTGTGTAGTACAGCAGGATGTAACAAGTTGAATCCATCTTCCAGCAATGCTTCCATAGTGTTGCAATGGGACTTCCGACTAAGTGCATCGGCTACTACATTTGCTTTACCCGGATGGTAATGCACTTCCAAATTGTAGTCCTTAATCAATTCTAACCATCTACGTTGTCTCATGTTCAGCTCTGGCTAGGTAAAGATATACTTGAGACTTTTGTGGTCAGTATAGATACGACATACATTGCCCAACAAGTAATGTCTCCATATCTTTAGTGCATGGACCACGGCTGCAAGTTCCAAATCATGTGTAGGGTAGTTGACTTCATGTTTTCTCAATTGCCGTGAGGCATATGCAATTACTCTCCCTTCTTGCATAAGCACACATCCCAAACCTATTCCTGATGCATCACAAAATACATCAAAAGGCTTTTCAATGTCTGGTTGTGCTAACACAAAATTTGTAGTCAACAAAGTTACGAGAGTGTGAAAAGTTTTCACATTCTCGGTGTCCATTTGTACTTCTCATCTTTTTACGAAGTAGTCTGGTCATAGGCTTAGCTATCTTTGAGAAATCTGGAATAAACCAACGATAGTATCCAGCTAACCCTAGAAAACTCCGAACTTCATAAACCGAAGTTGGGGCTTTCCAATCCATGACCTCTTGTACTTTGGATGGGTCTACTGAGATTCCATCTCTTGATAAAATGTGACCTAAGAAAGGTACTTTGCTCATCCAAAATTCACATTTGCTAAACTTGGCATATAGTTTATGCTCCCTCAGTCTGGATAGGACAATCCTCAGATGCTCTTCATGATCTGACTCATTTTCTGAATAAATCAATATGTCGTCAATAAACACGACCACGAACTTGTCAAGTTCGGGCATGAATACCGAGTTCATCAGGTACATGAAATAGGCTAGAGCATTTGTTAGTCCGAAAGACATAACCAAATACTCGTATAAGCCGTACCTAGTAGAGAAAGCAGTTTTAGGTATATCCTCCGATTACGATCTTTATCATTGATAACCTGATCTCAAATCAATTTTGGAGAATACCTTTGCCTTCGCTAACTGATCGAACAATATGTCGATGCGGGGCAATGGATATTTGTTTTTGATGGTCACAGCATTGAGTGGTCTGTAATCTACACACATTCTCAGTGACTTATCCTTCTTTTTCACAAACAAGGCTGGACATCCCCACGGAGATGAGCTAGGTTGGATAAGACCCTTGTCCAATAGATCTTGCAATTGGACCTTAAGTTCCGCTTAACTCATTGGGTGGCATTCTATAGGGCCTTCGGATATGCGTGCGGTGCACAGCACTAATTCAATCTTAAATTCCACGTCCCTATCCGGTGGTAGACCTGGTAATTCCTCCGAAATACATCCGAAACTCACAAACCACGGGGATATCACATATGGTGGTGGTTTGGATAGCACAAAGCAATGTTGGGGTTCGACTCATGGGAGAGTGGAACTAGAAAAGCATTGCCTCCAAAGGGTTCTCTCAACATAATGGTACGGGTGCTAGTGTCAATAAGAACACCATGATCCTTCATCCAATTCATGCCTAAGATTACACTTATTGACAACCCGGGCAATATTATCAAATCCGTGGTGTACTCCCTCCCTTGTATCACGATGAGTACATTTTTACTATCTTTTGGTAGTAACAGATACCCCTCTTTGAACTTATGTTAAAACCCCCTTTGTTTACTTCAATTATTTCTTGACCATGTCTAGATGCAAATGCTTGACTCATAAATGAATGAGAAGCTCCTGAATCAAATAAAACAACAGCAGGATACTTGTTGACAAGAAACATACCAGCCGTGACAACTTCTCCGGAGGGCACTTCCTCCACAGCGGTATAATGCACTTGTCCTTGACGTGCCCTGGCATTCACCTGCCTCTGATTGTTCTGATTTGGGTTGCCATTCCTCTTGGGGTGGGGACATTCCTTGGACCAATGACCTAGTTGGTTGCAGTTGAAACATGGTTGATTACTTCTAAATCCAGTGGAGCTATCCTGATTGCCATTTCCTTTTGGTAAGGCAATAGTGAACGCCTTACGGAATGGTTTCTGTGGCCTGTTATTCTGAGCTTTCGGTGGTGGAGGTCTAAACTTGGGTGCAGGTGGACGGAATTGTGGCCTAGCTGTGATAGGAGCTTTTGATTGGAAAGATCCGGAGGCACCGGCCTCATATGTCCTCTTGCGACCCTTAGCAACTGCATGCATGTTGTTGTGGTTTTCTTGGGTGAAGGCATCACTAATAAACTCGTTGTACGTGGTACATCGAGAATTGGCCATGGTCTTCATCAGTTTAGTACCCAAACCTCGTTTGAAACTCTCTATCTTTTTCTCCTCGGTATCCACAAAACCTAGAGCATATCTGGACAAGTTGTTGAATGCGTGCATATACTCTGTGAGTGACTTTGTTCCTTGAGTGAGCCTCATAAATTCGGCTGCTTTCATGCGCATCAGGCCCGGGGGAATATGGTGTCCCCTAAAAGCCAGCTTGAATTGATCCCAGGTCACTCTCGCATTAACAGGCAGAGACGACAGGAAGTGCGTCCACCAGATTCCTGCTGGTCCTTGCAATTGATGAGAAGCATATTCTGCTTTTAGGTGCTCTGTGACCCTTAGCAGACGAAATTTCTGCTCGATGGTATTCAGCCACTCATCGGCCTGCAGTGGTTCCTCAGCCACCTTGAAGATTGGAGGCTTCGTGTCCAGAAACTCCTTGAATGAACTGTGCTAATTTGGCTCAGGCCCCGGTTGATGTGGGTGGCCACGAGCAGTGTTTTGCGCGATAAGGCGCAAGGCTTCTTCCATTGTCCTCTGGCTACCCAGGAACTGAGCAAAGAACTCCTGAGCAGACGGCGGCGGCGGTGGTGGTAAGTCATCACCATTGCCATCGTGACTGCTACCAGCTCCAGCACGGGTGCGCGTCATCTGCGAAGTTGCAACAATAAGCGATTTTTGGTTGATGTCAAGAGATTGCAGATGAATCATAATCATGCCAAACTGAAATCACTGGAGAAATTCTCAAATTCACAATAAAAACAGAGGCATAACAATTCATTCTCGCAACATGGCATCCCCAATTCGACCACTTATCGCGCTCATAACGCATGCAAAGTTAAATCGTGATCACTAACAAGGAACGGAATTGCATTGATGTTCAACCAAAGGTGCACTTAATCAACATTACATGATAGTCTGGTTACTAATGCCAAATTCGAGCTACATGTCCATTACATGAATAAAGGTGATACATTAGTCCTTCCACTAAGTGCTAAGCAATCTAATCCTCATCATGATCACTATCGAGGTCAGACGCAAGATCATCTCCTTCCTCAGGTTCTACTTCTTCTTCAGGCTCCACTTCTTCTCCTTCCTCGTACCCTTCTAGATCCATTTCTGCTGCTCCAGGTGGAACATAAGGGTGGAGCTGATTGTTCAGTAGATGAACCTCTTCATGCAGATTATCATTGTATTCTTCCGCATTGGCCAGCTGCTGTCCTAGCTCAAACTGTCGAGCTCTTAGGACATCTTCCCTGGACCAGGCTGCATTCCGCTGGTGAGTTAACCTAGTCATCTCTTCAGTGAGCCTTTCAATCTCGGCGTCGTGCTCCCTCTGAAGCTGACGTCGGTCCTCGCGGGCATGACCAAGAGCACCAGACACACGTCTGAGGCTACCTTCAACTCCATCCAACACTCTCATCATTGCGAACATGGTGCTCATGGAAGGGTTATCAACATTACGCCTTTCTCTGCACACCAATCTCCAAAGATTTTCCTCTTGTCCTGCTTGCCATGAGTCGGTGGAGGGGTTACCTCTTGGAAAGACTCCAACAAAGCGGCTGCCACTCTGAGAAAAAAACGATCCATGATGTCCCTCAGATCCCAAAGGCTGCCACCTCGCCACCGCTTCTTCAAAGATCCCCGCCAGTTGACTCATAACACCAGCTGTCCACTCGAAATCGTCACCTCGGGGACGAACAACGGCCTCCACAAGAACTAAGAGACCTTCCCCAACTGCTCATTCACCCGTAAGTAGCGGGGTTCCATTCCATCTGGATAGCCTACATAATCGAGCACTCTCCACAAGAGTGTAGGCATCCCAAACTCTCCAAGGAACGTGTGGCGTTGACGGGTACGTGGAGCAAGGCGACGGCGGGGGAGCTCTGCCTCCGGTGGACTTGCGAGAAGCGGTCTGCTTTTGTGCGTGCCATCTGCACCATTACTATGTACCCCTTGGTGAGACAATGCCATAATGGATAAGAGTTACATAACCGAGTAAGAATTTTATAGGGAGGAACAATGTAATTATGTGAATGATAATTATCATGATGCATGCTCGTTCCGTGCGTCGTCCTCACAAACTTAGGAAAAATTTGTTTCTAGCGGTAGACACGGTGGCATACATACGTTCTCTCATACATAGCGTAACTAGTCGAGCTACACGTTTACGTTGTTAGTGTACCGCATAAGATCTCATTTCAGCCCTAAACCCATAATGAATATGCGAGAATGTAATTGTAAATACTTCCATATATGTATACCCATACATATACTTCCGTATCAATCTACCCGACAATAATTTAACCCACAATTAAATACGTACCATATACACATGCAAGCATGCATACATAGCCGTACCAAAGCTACTCTTCCCGACCGCATGCTCACATCTTGCGGTCATACACTCATCTTACCTTGGCGTAGAGGCATTTGATCCATACATTACCATTCAAGTGAATGGCATCCATACAATAGCACGCCGTATGGACGACGAAGTAAAAACCCCCATGTTAGTACTTAAATAGCCACCTAATAGTCCTTAATTTGGGCATAAGGAAAGTGATCGTTGGCACACTTTAGATTTCAAATACCTATTATATAACTATTAGTTGCTAGAGAAGGGTTTTTGGAAAACAAAAACCTTTGTTTTAAATACACTTGTGACAATTAACGTTGAATCTTGCTCTGATGCCAGCTGTCGCAGAACCGACCAATTTATAAGAATACAAGTACAATGGCAATCCACAAGCGGTCGCACTGTCATACTTGAACCCATATAAACCCGGTAGTCCGTCGAGTACCACGACGGGTCTTGATAAACGATTTACAACAACCAAGACCGTATAGGATTCAACATACATGCCACATATTACATAAAGTTCACAGATACTTTTCATCATCAGAGTACGAATAAAGGTTATTACAAACCGAGTTTGATAAATAAAGCGGAAGCAAATAAGTTCAAGATAAAGTTTCCAACATAGTTTGATACGATGCCAAGCTAGATCACGGTCCACAAAAAGCAAGGATAGGAATTACTAAAGAAGCCTGCCCAAGGCTTACACCTCATCCACAATGGGATAGAAGCAACTCTTGCAATAACCATGATACACAAAGTGCCATCTCGCAACAATGGGAAAATAAACCACGAGTACGAGAAGGTACTCAGCTAGACTTACCCGTCATGAACCAGAAATAAAATGACTCCAAGGATTATGCAAGGCTGTATAAGTGGACGTAACTTGACAACATTTTGCGAAAAAGGCAACTGATTCGGTGTACAATTATGATTCCTTTACCAAGTTAATTATAACTATCCATTTCTAGATTAGCAACTATCCTGTGCCAAACATGTGGTATATCATTTAGAAGCATACAATAGTAACCATAGCAGGTATTGAAATTCTATTTTCATCCGAACCATCATGTTCCATAACACAGTTACTACAATGTTGGAGCTAGCCAAGTTTCTCACTATCCGGGAGAGACGGCGATTCGAATCGATTTCAACCACCGGGATTTATTCCTACCACAAACCCAGTCTATCACCACGATAGCCTTAGGTCACCTTTGGTACAACTCAGTACACATTTCGGCGGGTCCGTGCATCGCCGCTGTCTGGAACACCAGATGCCGGGATGCTCAGGCCAAGCTCGCCCTTGGGCTCGGTCGATCGTTCCCGGAAGGCGCTACAATGAATCGATTCCGGCCGAGTTGAATTACTCGGCTTCACGGTCGGAACGAATTATCCGGCCAGCTAAGTGAGAGGCATGCGTTCAATCTTGTCAGAAGTTCCAACAACGGTACGGTCCTTGATCGACACAGACGGGGATAGATCCACACCCAAAACCTCCATGTCTTGTTGCTTCTCTATCGACATCCCGCCCGGTCTCCATTTACATTAACCATGGTTCTTTTCCACGATAGCAATTATAACCAACCGTGCTCCGGTATCCACCTATATCTCGCAGGTGACAGGAAATCACCCGACTTCTACCGGTCTAAGCATGGCTAGGCATATATTCGATCCTGGACCTATACCGGTTAAAGGTGTAATATCTGGACAAGGAATGTACATGCATCAAGTGGTTTTATTCAACTCTTATAACCTAATGCAGCAGTCATAAGTACTTAAGTAAACATTTGTAAATTACTGGGAGACTTATAATGCTCTGGGGCTTGCCTCGCAGAAAGGAAGCAGGGCGGTGGTCAGGACACTCCGGAAGCTCTTCAGGGTTCTGCTCCACGCCTTTGGGAGCTGCGGCTTGCGGATCCTCCTGCTGGTTCCCTTCCTCTGCTTCTTCGAATTCCAACAACGTGATCTCTTCCTCCGATCCTAGATGCATGAGTATGGCATAAGTATTACGAATGCATATATGTTAACAAGTACATCATGTTTATTGAGTAGATGCATATCTCTTCTCGGTTATTTAATTATCTTTCCATAATGCATCGCTTATACCATAAAACAGCAGCTACTTGCTTCACTCATAACGGGAGTTCTACCAATCCAAATCCAGTGATCCTAGACTTTCTGGAAAGCTTATCAAATTCTCTACAACTTTGTTATTAACCATTTTTACAGTACACATCATTTTCAACATGCAACTCATCAAACTCTAAAATCAGTCCGGAAACTATTCAACATGCAATATAAAGTAACGATACTTCTACTTCATGTAATCATTCAAAATCTGACAACATAGAATCCACCAACATTTTAAGCATACCAAATATAATTAAGATAATATAATGGTGAAGCCCAAACTATTTATTAAATTGCCTTTATTATTTTATTTAGATATCTAGGTTAAATAATAAATATATATCAGATGTGCTTCATAAATTCTCAAAAATTTACAGAGCCTTACTAATGCTATCAAAGGACTACTATAAAAATTTCATGTCATTTTACTAAGTAGAACATTCTATACAAAAATGACAAGGCAGCAAGGCTTGAAATAGCATAAATGGAAAATCCTATTGAAAAGTGTCAAGCAACAGATTTCATATTTTTCTTAGCATCCACATGGCACTAGGATTACCTCCAACAAATTTCATGAATTTTGGACTCATAAATAATTTATAAAAATTTATGCAAGGATTGACTATTCATAAAAGAAAAATCTATAACTATAAATATACCCATGAACTGGTCCCCAAATTTTTACCAGGGCTCACATATGCTAAGATTAGCTTACCACAAAAATTTCATAATTTTTGGAGCACAGGAACTCTAGATATAAAATAAACAAATTTGAATGCATTCAAAAGCACATTTCAAATCCCTATTTAAATCTCCAAAAATTTCTACTGTACAAGTCAAGAACATATTTTTCTTAAATACTACACTTCCTAAGGAACACCCACAAATTTATTTCAAAATTTTAGGAGCTACCAAACTGAAGATATGAAAATCACAAAAGAATTCAAAAACTGGAATAAAATGAGTTAGCCTTCAAACACTGAGTCGCTGACCGGTGGGACCCGGTGGTCAGGGGACCCCACATGTCATTGACTCAAAGCAGAGTAGCGGCGCTGCTGGGTACTGCGCGGCTGCGGCTCGTCGACGACGAGCTTCGCCGGCGATGGCATCTACGCTACGTGCTCTACGTGACCTAGTGAACCTACTGAGCCACTTGGCCGGACCTATTGCCGGCCCTAGAGCTAACGGCGGTGACCATGGCGGAGCGGCGGGGCTGGACCACGGCGGTACGCCGGTGTGGGCTACGGTGGTTCAAATTAACGCATGGACAAGCGTCAGTGGATGCTAGGGAACCTAGTGCGCTAGCTAACGGAGCGGGAGGAGGACTATGGCGGTGTGGCCACGACGACGGAGTCCGTGGCGGAGCTCCGGTGAGCATTTGCACGGCGCTGGCGCTTACCGAACTCGAATGGCGGGCACGGGAAGAAGCAGTGGGTCGCTGGGGCACTAGTGGAGGCGTTGCAGGGGTGGAGAGGCAGCGAGGGCGAGCTGGTGCTGGCTATGGCGACGGCGGAGCTGCGAGAGCTCGGCGGCTGCTGCTGCGAGGAAGAAAGGCCGAGGCAACGTGAAAACGGAGTGCTGCCGAGTCTGGCGGTATTGGGCGTGATGAAGGCGCGCTTCGGGCGCGCGTCGTGCTGGCCTGGCTGGGCGGAGCAGAGGCGACGCCGCGGCCGTTTCTCCTCCACGCTGGCGCGCGGCTTTGGCGACGACGCGGTCGGCCATCGAATCACCGATTCAGTTCGTCAGTCGCGAACGGTGATGCCTGACAGTGCGTTTTCAAGTCGACATATCCGCTAATCCGTGGCTCCTTCGTGTAAACATCCTAAACAAATTTTGTAGACTCATGTACCAGCTACAAATGTTGTTCAATGATCGTGTTCCAATTCTCAACGTAAACTGGGTAAAATCCTCCCCAAGGTGAGCCTGTTAGTCGGTCAGTGAAAAAGACTTGGTGAAATTTGCTAAGTGTGGAAATCAGTGATTTGATGATTTTTGAAATCCAATTTCACACATGTTAGGAGCTGAATCAGTCAAAGGCCCAAAAATCAAAGTTGTTCCTTATGTCAAACACTACAACATTGCTTTAGTGAACTCCTCCATGCAAGGTCTCTAACACCTAGTTCAACTTTAGTCAAACATGTCACTTTGCAATCATGATACATATTCAAACCATGGCTAAATGACCAAACTAGCCCTAGCCTTAAATACCAAAGTTGTTCATGGTGATACTCTAAGCATGTTTAAACAATTTGCAAGGTCATTTAAGCATTTCATGTAGTAGTCACTCATATAGCTATCCAGGTCAACACATGTAATATTACTTAAGTGCTTGATCATGAAAGGTGACCTTCATGAACAAGGTTCCTTTTGTTAACCTAAGTGTAGCTAAGGTGTTTTAGTGACCAACATTACCCACTTGCATTCATTTGCACATGATCCTATGCATATGTTCCAAGAAACACGAGATAACAAGCAATGTTTCATATGTTTCGATCGAATGTTTCAATTGTAAATGATGATTTATGAATGCTTGATGCTCATGCTCATGTTATGCAAGTCAAGTTATGCAAGGCTAACACCCGAGGTGTTACAGACATTCTGCCCGAACTAGTATAAATATCGTGTCCTCTAAGCACACCATCCGAGCCAGACATGCAATACTAAAAATTTACTCGTTGGTGGTAACTTGAAACACCGATAAATTTATAATGAATAGTATTAGCATTTTGTGTCTTCAATAAAGTTGAACTATGAAAATGTATTTCATAATTAGTTTAATATTATGTATTTTGTATCATGAATGTTAGTACAAAAATGAGAATTGCATTTCTTTGGGCAGAGGGAGTACTCTTCAACATTTTGCATGTGGTCTCCAAAACATGAGTTGGACTACATTTTTCTATTTAATATATACAGAAATATATAATTTTATTAGAGTACTTTTGAGACTAATCTATATATGTTGTCTTAATTAGGGTTTTCAAACTAAATATTGTTGAAGTTTTTGATAGTTAAAATTCTATAGGCTTGACCTCAACTCTGTCCAACAATACTTAGGGCCCCTTTTGGACAAAGGATTTTTATAGAAATTATATAGGAATTTTGCTAGAATCCATTCACTTTCATAGAAAATAAAATTTCCCATGTTCCAAAGAAGGCCTTATGGAACTGGAGGGATATATGCATGCCTCTCTAGATTGCATTCACTCACTTTAATGTTTAATCTCTTGTTTATTAAAAAATACTCTCTCTATTCTTAAGTATAGCTCACTTTAGCGAAAATTCTCTAATTGTGACTAGGTCAATAGAGTGTATCAATATATATAACATCAAACTAATTTTATTAAGTTACCCATAAAATAAGTTTTTATAGTAGATTTATTTAAACTTATAACACGTGTTAATATATTTTTCTAATAAAAACATAATTAAAGTCAGAGAACTTTGACTTAAGATAATGTTTGTTGGGTTGAAACCTTTAGAGACGCCATTCCATTTGCCTGATATTTATTTCCATCACCTTTGCGTTGGTACACATCGTTTCATGTAGTTGCAGGGATCCCAAAGGTTGCCAAACTAGGATTAAGATATAGTAGAAAGATGAAAATCGACTCCTGAAGGGTGAGAAGATGGAGAGCACTTGAAGGTACCGAAACAAAGCCTGAAGGTGCGGACTGCAGAGGTATGAATCGCACCCTAATCGAGAGATGGAGGATGCAGAGTGAATGGGAACCATAGGACTAGTGGATCTGAGATGGGAGAAAGACTAAAGTGCTCCCACCTTTGTAAAATACTGAATGATTGAGATGATTTACAATGCCCAAAGGAGGGTGAATAAGTGTATATAAAAAAATCTTACACGTACTTAAAGGAGCGGATTAGAACCTAACTAAAGTTCCAAAGTTTGGATTGAAACTTCTGACGTATGTTAGAAGTTTCGACACCTAGGGAAACTATGAAATCAGAGATAAAAACAACTCCAAATCCATATTTGTGAATTGCCACACTTCCTTGGAGGTAGATGAAGGTATTGAGGCACTTCCTTTGTCTAGTCTCAACACCAATTTATAAACTAGGACCAAACCCTAGAAATGAACTTGAGAAAGGTGGAGACAAGAAAACACAAGTAATTTTCTAGCAATCACAACAACAACAACAAGCACAAGAGACATAAGGATTTAACCTGAGGTTGGGCCAAACCACTTGCCTACATCCTCATTGTTCAGGTGACCACCAAGGTCGAAGTTTCTTTCACATCCTTGCTTCACTAGAATAACAAGAGTAATACAAGCTCCCACTACTCAACTACAAATTGGGAGCTCCTAGGCGATGCCTAGTCGGCTATGGGCAAAGCCCTAAGAGAAATGAACACGAATGCCACAGGCTTGATGAGGAAATCAAGTTCTCAATGTGGTAGAACCACCCAAAATAACATGCTTTCGGAGGCGCTCGTCTTCCACTAGACACTAAGCACCTCAAAAGTGAGCTACATCGGACAGTTCCGTCGAGCATACCCCAAGGGAGAACTCAAAACAATCCATGTTTTACATCCAGAATCCAATAATGAGTACGAGCTTACAATACTTAGTCCATTTCATACAACAAGAGTTCTTGAAAATTATTTATTACAATACCAGAGTTCAGAGTGCGATAATTAAACAGCGGAATGAAAATAAACATCAAGTAGAAATGATACAAGGATCCGTCTGTGCCCACCAGAATAATCCTCCACACAAGAGGTACTCCTCAAGCTACATCTATGACATGGGTAAAATAAACTCTGAGTACACAATGTACTCGCAAGACTTACCCGACTAGTGAGAATAGTTTCCCGACTCTCAAGGATATGATAGGCAATATGGGTTTGATGTTTTCTTTTTGTTTGTGGAAAGCATTACTAATAGTTCATCCTTAGAGTCAAGTTTTATTAGCAGTAATGATTACTTCATTAGCTAACCATTCTAGGTAAGCACTTGTTCTACTTTTAAGCAAGGGTTGAGCAATCTGAACCATTTCACCATCTTTCATCTTCCAGTTCTTACTACGGTGCTAGACCATAGCCAAGTCGTACCGTTTCACAGAAATGACGATTCATGAATTAATGTATCCTAGCTGGGTACCCCAAAACACATGCCATGTTTGTACCTTAGGCACAAACAAGACCAACCCATTCCACTCCTATTGAGGGGTCTAGGTCTCCGTCCAAACTTTGACTCCAAGCCCCCACACTTGAGACTCGATCTTAGTATGGTGCTTAGACCTCTACCTTTCCCTGCCTGCAATCAGTCAGTCTAGAAAGAGCCGGAACCCACACCAAGAGCGTTACGAGCCTTCCCGCTCCCATAAGCAAGTAGGTGCTCAGGATAATAAGTCTGTGACCTAACTACCATCCACAGCAATGGACGGTCCTTAATCGACACGAACAGGGAAAAAAGTGTAACCAAGCTAAGCCCTGTTAGCCATGGGACACAACCTATTATACCCACCCATACCCATACCATATCCCATCCCTGTCTCTATTTTTTCCTTTCATCATTTTATTATGAGAGTAATAAGAATCCCCTATTGTGAGCAACGACAGGTTACGCTACCGATGTCCTAAGCATAACATCTACTTGAACCTGCACTAGTAAGACTCTTAGGACAGGTATATCTATGCATGTGGTTTCCATAAAATTCCTGTAACATAAATGCACATAACATATATAAATAATGATTATAAAAAATAAGGGGTTATGCACCAGGGCTTGCCTTGGGCAGGCGCGGTGTCAGCTGAGTTAGTTAGTGGCGGCTCCAGGACCTCCTCATGCACGAGAATCTCCTCCTCGTACTCCTCAATGATCTCCTCGAACTCTTGATCGCCGGTGGTCACGATCTCCGACAACTCATTCACTACATGCATGCGATGATGATGCAACACTTAGCATTTAGGAAACAACAACACTTAAACTAAGAATACACATACTAAGTGTCGGGTTCATAAACCCAGGGTCCCTCATGGACCTACTTCCCAGCAAAGGCTCGGCCCAGCAGACGAGTTGCGAATGATGCACAACTCCTGGGCCGGCCCAAATACCTAAATGACAGGCCAGAAAAGCAATCCAATCTCTGACCGGAAGGCCTGGCTAGGGAGGAACAACGCTCGCTTTCGACTTCGGCCAGCCTCTCCGACCGAAAGGCCTTGCTTCCGACTCCGGCCGCTTCTCCGACCGGAAGGCCTGGCCGAGGAAGAACAGCGCCCGCTTCCAACTCCGTCCGCCTCTCCGACCGGGGATGCACCAAAACATCTGCTTACATCTCTTCTCCGACTGGGACCAACCGACCAGGGACGCCCGCTCGGTGAGGACCCAGGGAATGGACGGAGCAAGTAAGGCAGGGCACTGAAGTCAACCACAAAACCAAGGACCGTACCCTGTACACCTACAGGACAGTACTGACATGACAAGTTAGAAGGGTGCCCTGCAACCTTCTAGGCATGACAGAACCCAAGCAGTGTTGTGGGCGCCGATGTTTTGCCCCACAATGTTATGGCGCCATCAATTCCCATACCAGGCAAACATGGCAAAACCCCCCACATGCCTCTGGGCATCAACAGTGTTGTGGGCACCGTCATTTGCCATACATGGTGAATACGGTAAAAACCTCCCACATGCGTCTAACACAAATAGTGTTGTGGGCGCCATCATCTTGTACCCGACGGCGTGGGCAACAAGACTTAGTAGCATACGTACTCTCTCTCTCTCTCTCGCTTGCAAGGCCGTCCCCTTCATCTATAAAAGGGGATGCGCTCTCTCCCAATGGAGAGATCGATCAGTTCACTCACACACACGACGATCCATCGACAACTCTCCAAGAGAGGACTCGAACGATTCGAACAATCAATGATCGATTCACCCTCTGCTAGCTTTAGACACTCTAAAGCTACACAGAGCGCACGCTCGAATACTTAGCGCACATAGGAGCTCCTGTCACTCTCGGCCCTTCAGTCCAGAGTCCGATCAAACTCTTGCACCCCCCATCTTACTCCCTTCCGTTTGTAACCCCACAGCAAACTTTGAGCACCTAGGCTCAGGAATAAAGTCACCGACCGACTCAAACTGGACATAGGGCACATTGCCTGAACCAGTATAAACCCTATGTCGTTGAGTGCTAGGCCACATCTGATCATAACGTATGGCAAAACTACAAATATTTACGTGTTGGTCACTTTCTGCACCGACAGTTGGCGCTGCCCGTGGGGAAGACGCCGTATGTTCACGCTTTTGGTCATCGGATGGCCCACTTTTCCACCACCTTCACCATGGTGGGCTCGAGCGATACGACTTGCTTTGGCTCACTAGAGTTTCCTGCACTCCCACCTATTGGGATGTGGGTTCCACACGTCTTCGAGCCATCCTAGGCCTTCCTCTTTGGAAGCCTGGACTTCATCGCCGACCGAGTTGGCATACTACACCTCCATGAGGAGGCACTTGTTCGGCGCCCGTCGGAGGAGGCGCGTCCTCCATTAGCTCTAGGACATCCGATGATTTCAATGGTGAGGTGCTTACGCTTCATTCCGAGCATACGCTCTGCTCAAACCCCACTGTGAGTAATGTATGTACTGTTTTTTTACTATTTTCCGATGATTCTTCGAAGGGACCCCGTTGTCCCTGTCGTGACCGCCATGTGACCAGTTCCCCTACGACCTCGCATCCCCTGCGGACGTGTATGCCCAGGGTCCCGAAGGATGCTGGCGCCGCCCCCTCTCACATCCGAATTCGTGGGGATGGCGAGCTACGCTCCTGCCTCTTTTCATGATCTCATGGAGGACGATGTTGAGAGCGATGACTCCAGCATCGGTGACATCGTCATGGCACCCAGCCACCCTCTGTCCCACGAGTGCGCTATGGCGAATGCTCCGGGACAGCCGCCGGTGGTGGTGGAGCCTCCATAGACCCACACCCCTCTGGACCCTCATGCGAATGCCCTCGCATGTGCCCGGGAGCACGGCGAGGAGCTATGACAAAGGTGGTAGAACCAGCCGCCACCACCTGCGCCGGCGCGTTCGGTGCAACACACTGCGCCCCATGCGCGAGACCCGACGAGTGGCACCTAGCGTCGTGCCCGCTAGGTCCAGCGCGACATCATCGATGGGGGGAACGATCCCCCATAGTTCGCTCGGGCTAATCAGAACATCGCCGAGGCGGCGATGCTTCTGCGTGGCCTTCCCAAGCCCGTCGACCCATAGGAACAGGCGATCCACCGGAACCTTCGGGCACTGGTGGAGACCGCCATTGTCCAACATGCAGAAAGCTCCGTGTCGTGACACCGACTCGCGGCCTCTCTCCCCACTAGGGGAGTGGGGACGCACCAGACGAATTGCTCCATCCGCTCGCCGCTGCAGCCACCAAGCGTAGAACAGGAGGCCGGAGCTGCGCCACAGCCTGACTCGACACCCGCTCCACACCGACCGCCTATGCGCGAACGCCTTGGGCCAAACCAAGATGCTCATAGCGTCATCAGCAACCGGCGTCGGGCCCGGCATGATGATGACGTCCATCGAACGGCGGTGAGAGCAGACGACTTGGGCTCTAGCTAGACCATTGAGGGGACCGGTGAAACGCACCCCAGGCGTGGTCACCGACCCAGTGACCAGAGTCCCAGCCTAGATGGCCCGGGACCACGGGCCTTTGGCTGGCGCATCCAGAGAGCGCCGTTCCCACAGCACTTCCGACCGTCGACCAACATCGCCAAATATACCGGGGAGACGAATCCCTGTATATGGCTTGAAGTCTTTCGGCTCGCCTATCGAGCTGGGGAGTGGATGATGATACTTCATCATTCAGTACCTCCCCATCTACGTGGGGGAGCATGTTCGAGCATGGCTCGAATTCCTCCCGCACGATAGCATCTGTGACTGGGCGGACCTCAAGAGGATCTTCGTCAGAAATTTCCATGGGACATGTGTCCACCCTAGAGACTCCTAGGACCTCAAGAGCTGCCAGCAGGAGCCCAGCGAGTCCCTACGGGATTACATCCACAGGTTCTCCAAGTGGTGCAGCTCCCTACCTGATGTCATCGACATGGACGTTATTAGCGCATTCCTCTCCGGGACAACCTACGAGTCCCTGATCCACAAGCTTGGCTACCTGAAGCCCCATACCACCCGTGACCTGCTCGACGTCGCCATGAACCACATCTCCGGTGAGGAGGCGGTCGGAGCAGTCTTCAATGGAGGCCGAGACAAGGGCAAGACCAAGCATGAGGACCAAGACAGGGCCCCTCCACGTAGAGGGCAAGAAGAACAAGAAGGATCGGCGCTGAATGGCCAACTCCATGTTGGTCGCTGCAGCTGATCATGTGGGCAAGCAGCCCCAGCAGGGCCTGCCTAACCACTTCAACAAGCTCATGGATAGCCCATGCACCAACCATGCTTTCCCTGTGAAGCACCTGTACAAGGACTGCAAGCTCCTCAAGCGTTTCCTGTAATAGGCCAATGGGCCAAAAGAAGGAATGGGCAAGGAGGCAGCAGCCAAGAAAGGAGGCACGGCGAGCATGGATGGGGATGGCTTCCCCGACCCTAAGGAATGCATCATGATCTTCGGGGGATCCGATGCCATCTACTCCAAGCGCCAGCACAAAGTACGCTACCGAGAGGCGTGCGTCGCCGAAACGGCCGTCCCCTCCTTCCTTCGCTGGTCGGAATCTCCGATCACTTTTGTTCAGAGGGACCATCCATCCCACATCGCCAGACCGAGATGCTACCTACTCGTCGTCGACCCCATCATCTGCAAGAAGCGCCTCACCAAGGTGCTGATGGACGGAGGCAGCGGCCTCAACATCCTCTACATCGACACCCTCGATGCCATGCGCATCCCTCGATCGGAGCTCCGCCCGGTGAGCTCTCCTTTCCATGGTGTGATACCAGGAGCGTAGGCATACCCACTCGGGTAGATCAACCTGCCCGACACGTTTGGTGACCGAGCCAACTTTCGCTTGGAGGTGCTCACCTTCGAGGTGGTGGACTTCCTGGGGTCTTACCACGCCATCTTGGGGCAGCCATGCTACACCAAGTTTATGGCGGTCCCCAACTACACCTACCTAAAGTTGAAGATGCTGGGACCGAACGACGTCATCACTATGGGTAGCACCATCTCGCACGCCTTCACATGCGACCACGAGCATTTCGAGCTCGCCACTATGGTCATCAACTCATCCAAGCTCCTACGGCTCGGGGAGTCATCGACCCTAGCAGTCTCGAACTACAACAAACCAACCCCCTCAACGGCCTTCCGCCCACTCGAGGAAACTAAGGCGGTGGGGATCGACCCCACTGACCCAACCAAGACGGTGTGGATCGGGACCTAGCTCTCGTCCAAATAGGAATGCGAGCTCGTCGACTTCTTACGCGCCAATCGTGATGTCTTCGCATGGAAACCATCTAACATGCCAGGCATACCGCGGGAGGTCGCCGAGCATGCACTGCGCCTCATCCCGGGCTCGAAGCCCGCCAAGCAATGCCTGCACCGTTTTGACGATGAGATGCGTTGGGCCATTGGCGAGGAGGTCACCAAACTCCTAGAAGCCGGATTCATCAGAGAGGTATTCCACTCCGACTGACTTTCCAATCCTATTCTTGTTAAAAAGAAGACTGGGAAATTGAGAATGTGCGTTGATTATACTGGCCTCAACAAAGAGTGTCCAAAGGATCACTTTCCTTTGTCGCGCATAGACCAGATAGTTGACTCCACCCCGGGATGCGAGATCCTCTCCTTTCTGGATGCCTACTCAGGCTATCACCAGATCGCGATGAAAGAGACTGATCAGCTCGCAACCTCGTTCATCACCCCGTATGATTCGTACTGTTACGTAACCATGCCCTTTGGTCTGAAGAACGCTAGTGCCACATACCAAAGGTGCATGCAGCAATGCTTCGCCGATCAAATCGACCCGCTCGATTAGCCTGATCAAGCTGAGCAGCTAAAACCAACAATCGCTGTCTATGTTGATGACATAGTGGTCAGAACGGCTCAAGCTTGCAACCTAATCATGAACTTGGCCGCGACACTCGCGAACCTTCGAAGGTTCAACATCAAATTGAATCCTGAAAAATGTGTTTTTGGGGTTCTAAAGGGGAAGCTGCTTGGATACATTGTGTTCGAACGTGGTATCAAGGCCAACCCTAAAAAAATCGTGGCCATCTCCAACATGGGCCCTATACGCAATGTCAAGGGCGTACAAAGGCTCACCGGCTATCTAGCCGCCCTGAGCCGGTTCATCTCCCGGCTCGGCGAGCGAAGGATGCCTGTCTACATGCTACTCAAAAGGACAGACACATTTGTCGAGACTGAGGAAGCACAGCAGGCTTTGGAGAGCCTCAAAGCGCCACTGACATCGGTGCCAATCATTGTCGCTCCTGAACGGAAAGAACCCCTCCTCCTCTATGTCACGGCAAGATCCCTCGGCGCACCCAACGCCTGGATCCACGACTCCGACTCGCCCGATCCCTCATTGCGCCCAGCGCCTGGATCCATGACTCTGACTCGCCCAATCCTTCATTGCGCCCAACGCCTGGGTCTCGCCCAGTCCCTCGGCCGCGACCAAAACGCCTAGGACCACGCTCCTAGAAACGATGGGTCAGAAACTGGAAAGAGGAGGCTACGCCCACCAAGGTGCACACACACACACACGCCCCCTGACCAAAACCCCCCAGATGATTCTGCCCAAATCACCCGGGGGCTACACCCACGGGTGCGCTCGCGTGCACCCGCTGATGAAACAAAAAATTCCCCCGCTAGCAACACAAAAAAACCCCAGATAATTCTACCCGAATCACCCGGGGGCTACACCCACGGATGTACTCTCGCGCACCCGCTGTCAAGACAAAAATCCCCTAGATGATTCTACCCAAATCGCCTGAGGGCTCAGGGGCTCCTATCGGGTTCATAAACCTGGGGTCCCTCATGGACCTGCTTCCCAGCAAAGGCTCGGCCCAGCAGACGACCTTGCGAACGACGCACAACTCCTAGGCCAGCCCAAATATCTAAGTGATAGGCCAGAAGAGCGATCCGATCTCCGACCGGAAGGCCTGGCCAGGGACGAACGACGCTCGCTTCTGACTCTGGCCCGCCTGTCCAACCGAAAGGCCTCGCTTCCGACTCCGTCCGCTTCTTTGACCGGAAGGCCTGGCCGAGGAAGAACAGTGCCCGCTTCCGATTCTGGCCTGCCTCTCTAACCAGGGATGCACCAAAACCTCTGCTTACATCTCTTCTCTGACTAGCGTAGTCGGAGCCGACTAGGACCAACCGGCCGGGGACGCCCGCTCGGTGAGGACCTAGGGAACGGACGGAGCAAGTAAGGCATGGCGCTCAAGTCAACCACAAAACTGAGGACCATCCCCTGTACACCTACAGGACAGTACCGATAGGACATGTCAAAAGGGTGCCCTACAACCTTCTAGGCATGATAGAACCCAAGCAGTGTTGTGGGCATCGACGTTTTGCCCCACAGTGTTATGGGCGCCATCAATTCCCATACTAGGCAAACACGGTAAAACCCCCACATGCCTCTGTGGGCATCAACAGTGTTGTGGGCACCATCATTTGCCATACATGGTGAATACGGTAAAAACCTCCCACATGCGTCTGACATAAACAGTATTGTGGGCGCCTACCATCATCTTGTACCCACAACTCTCCAAGAGAGGTCTCGAACGATTTGAACAATCAACGATCGATTCGCCCTCTACTAGCTTTAGACACTCTAAAGCTACACAGAGCGTACGCTCGAATACTTAGCACATGTAGGAGGTCCCGTCACTCTCGGCCCTTCAGTCTAGGGTCTGACCGGGCCTCTTGCACCCCCATCTTACTCCCTTCCGTTTGTAACCCCATAGGAAACTTTGAGCACCTGGGCTCAGGAATAAAGTCACTGATCGACTCAAACTGGATGTAGGGTACGTTGCCTGAACCAGTATAAACCCTATGTCATTGAGTGCTAGCCCATATCCGATCACAACGTACATCAAAACTATAAATATTTACGTGTTGGTCACTTTCTGCACCGACACTAAGCTACTAAGCTAGCTCTAATGACTAAGATACTAAGCTAACTATTATCTTTACCAAGCAAAGTGTTGGGTTCAACTAACAAACACCTAGCTTTATAAATTAAGGATATATCTTTATTTGTACTAATGATTTAATGTATATTTGAAACAAAGAGCATTTAACTACCCTAATGCTTAGTGTATTTTAAACTACAAAAATTATAGTGAGCACATAATAATATAATAAAGCTATTATAAAAATTTTAGGACTAAAGCTATCACCAATTTTACCACAAAAATTCCTACAATAATTATCCTAACAGTATTAAACATTTTCAAATGATTTAATAGCTCCTGGTATCAACATGTACATATATGAACTAAATACACTAACAGATAGAGAATAATTTTAGGAATCTAACAAAATTTATTTCATAATTTTTGGACACCTACATGATTTTATATGATTTACCAAAGATTAGCTCAAAAATTAAATTAGAAAACTATTTCTAATTCCTTAGAAAAAGAAAAACGAAATCTTCCGCGCGGCCCACACATGCGGCCCGCAGGCACGACCCACAAGAGGCCAGCCCGCTCATGAGGCGGCCCATAGCAAGGGAGTTCCACGGGCGTTGATGACTTTGCAAAAGAGACATCGAACTCCTCCCAAATTACAATTAAGTACTAACACTATTTTCTCCTCTCTCAAACCTTCTCACTTAATCCCCTGGCCTTTCACTAATTTACCCGCGCGCAACCCCTGGCGGCTCAGTGCATGGCGGTGTGGCAGGTGATGACACGGCATGACCGTACCGGCCACCAGAGGCTCGCGCTGGCCCGTCGATTGGGCCGACCTTCAACTATGGTTCAACCACCTACACCAAGTTGCAACACGGGGCGGCGGGATGTGCTGGAGCGAGTTGCAGCGATGCACGGCCATCCGCAGCGGTGACACGGCTGCCCCGACAATCTAGAGCACCTAAGAACCTAACTGGCTAGCGAGGGAGTATTAGTAGACTACCGTGGACCTAGCCGAGGCCACGGGTGGATCCACCTGGGTCCCTGGTGGCGCCCGGCTGATCCTGGCTTGGCATGGTCACGACCACCTCCACCGGCGGTATGCGGCCCTCGGCCGGCTGTTCCACGACCACCACGGAGGAGGCCGCTCGCTCAGTAACCTCCGCGGGCGTGGGAGCCACCATGGGCGCCGTCGGGTCGCCCAACGCGGTCCCAACGTCGGCACCACTCCTGCCCAAAACGGGGGTGACTCCAGGCGATGCCGTCTGTCCCGCTTGAAGGGCGAGACTCTTCTTGGGCGCCAGCCCTAGGGGGTGACCCGTCCGCAAGAACCTGCACAAAGGTAATAACCATTAAGTCAAAATAAAATTGGAAAAAGGATGAAAATAGAGGAATCAACAGCTTACGTTGACGTCCTCGGCCGGCGGAAGCGTTTTGGGGATGGATCCCTAGATCCCTGCCCTAACTCATCTGGGCGGGACCGTTTCATGCCTACCCCCTGCTCCGGAGCAGGGGGTTCATCTCATCGGGCGCGGCACCGGAGCCATCCCCTTCCATCGTCTCACGGGGTGCAGCACCGGAGTTGCTCCCCTCCATCGTCGCCTCAAGAATGGCGGCGGCAGGTCCACCCCCCCATCCACCGGTCCTCGGCCGGCATGCCATGCGAAGCGGCAGACTCACCGGCCTCCACTGACCTCATCGATCTACTTCCCTCCGCGTGGAAAGCGAAGGGCCCCTGCACGGTTGGGTGGCCACTCATCAGCGTGTCCTCGTCCTCCAGGACATCCCAATCCACGCCGATGGCTACCTCGTCGTCGTCATCATCATCATCGTCATCGTCGTCATCCTCACTGCTCACGTCCTCTCCCCGATCCCGTGCCTCCTGCTTCAGTTGTTTCGCCTTCTTCATCTCTTCCCTTGCTTTCTTGTCCCGCTCGACCGCGAGTCGATTCGCCGCCGCCACGACCTTTGCCTTCGGCAGTGGAACTAGGCTATCCTTAAAGACCAGCACCCTCAGCTGGTCCCAACGTCATAAAGCAAGTGTTAAAAAATGAAGATCTAGGAAAAAAGAAAAGAGCACGGGAGAGGAGAACTTACGAATTCAAAGAATCTAGGCTCCGGCCGCATTGGGGGGTGTCCGGGCACCGGATACACAATGTCGCTGACCCTACCTGCAGAATCCTTCGTCAGCTCCGTCGCCTCCTTAATGCGCTGCGCCACTTCCGAGTAAGGGAGCGCCAATCAACAAGCACCGCCCCTCGAAGCGATATCCTGCATCATCCGATACGAGGAAGCACACGCGCCATCAGAGGCGCCACCCTCCTAGCGTGGTAGGCACCGATAATCCCTGTCCCCTTTACACCCCGACCCTTCAGGGCTTGGAGGGCGGAAAGAAGGTCGGAGATGTGTTTCTTGTCTTTGGTCTGGACGCCCACAATTTCACGACTCTAGAACGTCCACAATAAGACGTCCGGTGTACTTGTAGGGTGGCACTTTCGCTTCATCCCTAACGTAAAACCACCGCGAAAAGCCATCCCTTGTTGGATGTCGCTAGACGCATGTATGGGTAACCTTCGACCGGGTATGGCGCGTAGATGAATGCTTGCACACCCCATCGACGCTGCTTCACGCGTCTTTCCCCCAATCTTCCTCTTTGATGACTAATGGTAAAGAAATACCGCCACATATCAAAATGGGGATCGATCCCGAAACCCTCGCATGTGGGCAACAAATGCCGCCATGTGTTTGAATCCCATTGGGAGTTAGATGTTTGCAACTCTACCTCATAGTAATCCAACAGCCCCGAAGGAATCTATGCGCGGTACCCGAATCCCCGCTCATGGAAGATGGCAAAGAGACGACATACCCTTGAGCGCGGCACCGCTCACCCTCGTCGCCAGTAGCAACCACTCTCGGATTTGGCGGACGGTGGGCGGAGAAGGCCACGGTGGATGAGGCCCTCCAGATGCCGGGAAGTGATGTTGATCTGCCCCACAACTCCATTAAAGCGAAGGGGGGAAGGGCAGGCGCGAGCTTGACGGCGGCTGGAACACGAACGCAGCGCAGTCGGCGGGCGGCGCGATGCGGGCGCGAGGCTGGGACGATTGGTGGCGGATGTTTCAGAGCGCAAAGGCAGGGGAGCAAAATATGGAACCTTGGGGGCGAACCCCGTGGTTTTATAGGGGGCGACAGACGCGAGAAGGGCAACCGTCCGCCTCAATCTGGGGCACGCCACGCCACGCACGCCATCACACGTCACATCATGGACACGCGCCCATGATCCCTATCCTCTCACCCCAAAAATCTCGGCGACGGATCGCCTTCCCAGCGCGAACCCGGACTCTCTACCCACTGGGAAGCGCAAGCCACAAAGGCTGTTTCTTTTCTCTTTGGCCCACCTAGGGCCTAGAAGCTCACCGGCCGCCCAACTAAGAAAGGATCCGCGACGATCCAAATCAAGGGCGAAGCACCCGCTTAGGTCAGCCCAAATCGGTTCCCAAATGAACGGGATACCACGACCCACTCGGAAAATGTCCATTGACAAAAAATTAAGTCCTTCACCTTACCCGAAGGACCAATTTAACCCCCGGGCGACTCTACTCAAATCACTCGGGGCTCAAGGGGCTACACCCATCGGGTGCGCTCGCACGCACCTCTAACAAAGTAACCTCAACGAAATAAAAACACCCTCGGTGGTTCTACTCGAATCACCTAGAGGCTCGGGGCTCTTGTCGGGGACCTAATACCGGATACCCCGTAAGGTGGAACCAATAACCACCGAACGTTAAAAACTTCGGGCGATAAGAGCGTTGCTTCACCCCTCATGGGAATGACAGAGCTTGGTTCCACCTCGCCTGACGCCTTTGGGGTGGGCTCGGTCTCGCCGAGGGCCCAGGCTAGTCTCCGCCTCTCCGACGCCTTTAGGGCGGGCTCGGTCTCGCCCAAGAGCCGAGGGATAGACTCCACCTCGCCTGACCCCCGGAGGAGGGCGGGCTCGGTCTCACCCGAGGGCCGAGGATAGACTCCGCCTCGCCTGACCCCCGGAGGAGCAGGGTCGGTCTCACCCAGAGATAGGGATTGGTCTCCGCTTCGCCTGACTGAAGAAGAAACAAGCCTCACTCTGCTCCATATCTAAAGATTGGATTCATCTTACTCGACCACTTTTCCCTGTTCCTTCAAGATGATAGAGACAGGGCAAGACATGACGTTCAGGTCAACCGTGGCTCCAAGAGCCATACCCTACACCCTGCCAGGAAAAGTACTGCCAGGGGATGATGGGACGGGCGCTTTAGGCCCTTCCAGGCACCACAGAGCCCGAAAGGTGTCACAGGTGCGAGCTCTCCACCCTGTAGAGTTGTAGGCACCGCCTTCAGCTCTAGGACACGGAACCCGATGAAGATATACGACAACCACTATGCTCTAGAAAAGGATTTGCTATCTCCACGAACGACGGATATTCCGTCACCACGCGGTGGACCCAAGGGAGCGGCGCCCGCTTCCCGACCCCTTAGGTCCACCAAGACAGAAGACCTTGGCCACGGTGCTACTCCAGACCCCGACCCCGCGTCCCTCCGACGAAGACTCATAGGAACCAGAAGGCGTGCGGAGCAAGGTCAGAGGCTCAAAAGTCAAAACCATCAGATCATGCGACCCATACCCTACGCAGGGTAGCATTCTGTAACCAACCTGACATTCTACAGGGACATCGACAGTATTGTAGGTGCTTATCTTCCCTCGCACTCATCAGAATGAAGAACCAGGCCGGGTAGACGTGAGCCACAAGACTAAGTAGAGTACGCATCCTAAAGCCCTCACCCTTGTAAAGCCAGCCCCTTCATCTATAAAAGGGGATGCGCTTCCTCCATAAAAGGGGGGATCGAACGAGACGACTCTCAGATACGCACAGTCAAGTTGTGTCGAACCTCTTGACATCCCTTCAACCCTTTCATTAGAGACTTGGGACCAGTCCCTCTCTCGATCGTTTGTACCCCTTACTGCAAACCGTTCACGGTGCTAATAACACGAGCAGCAACAAACTGGACGTAGGGACTTTCGGCCCGAACCAGTATAAATCTTGTGTCCTTTAGCGCACCATCCGAGCCTAACGTGCATTACTATAAATTTACTTGCCGGTGCTTGTACGAAACACCGACAGTGCCCTACAACCTTCCAGGCATGATAGAACCCAAGCAGTGTTGTGGGTGTCGACGTTTTGCCCCACAGTGTTATGGGCGCCATCAATTCCCATACTAGGCAAACACGGTAAAACCCCCACGTGCCTCTGGGCATCAACAGTGTTGTGGGCGCCGTCATTTGCCATACATGATGAATACGGTAAAAACCTCCCACATGCGTCTGACATAAACAGTATTGTGGGCGCCTACCATCATCTTGTACCCACAACTCTCCAAGAGAGGTCTCGAATGATTTGAACAATCAACGATCGATTCGCCCACTACTAGCTTTAGATACTCTAAAGCTACACAGAGCGTACTCTCGAATACTTAGCACATGTAGGAGGTCCCGTCACTCTCGGCCCTTCAGTCTAGAGTCTGACCAGGCCTCTTGCACCCCCATCTTACTCCCTTCCGTTTGTAACCCCACAGAAAACTTTGAGCACCTGGGCTCAGGAATAAAGTCACTGACCGACTCAAACTGGATGTAGGGTATGTTGCCTGAACCAGTATAAACCCTATGTCATTGAGTGCTAGGCCATATCCGATGACAACGTACAGCAAAACTATAAATATTTACGTGTTGGTCACTTTCTGCATCGACACTAAGCTACTAAGCTAGCTCTAATGACTAAGATACTAAGCTAACTATTATCTTTACCAAGCAAAGTGTTGGGTTCAACTAACAAACACCTAGCTTTATAAATTAAGGATATATCTTTATTTGTACTAATGATTTAATGTATATTTGAAACAAAGAGCATTTAACTACCCTAATGCTTAGTATATTTTAAAGCTACAAAAATTACAGTGAGCACATAATAATATAATAAAGCTATTATAAAAATTTCAGGACTAAAGCTATCACCAATTTTACCACAAAAATTCCAACAATAATTATCCTAACAGTATTAAACATTTTCAAATGATTTAATAGCTCCTGGTATCAATATGTATATATATGAACTAAATACACTAACAGATAGAGAACAATTTTAGGAATCTAACAAAATTTATTTTACAATTTTTGGACACCTACATGATTTTATATGATTTACCAAAGATTAGCTCAAAAATTAAATTAGAAAACTATTTCTAATTCCTTAGAAAAAGAAAAACGAAATCTCCCGCGCGGCCCACACATGCGGCCCGCAGGCACGGCCCACAAGAGGCCAGCCCGCTCGTGAGGCAGCCCATAGCAAGGGAGTTCCGCGGGCGTTGACGACTTTGCAAAAGAGACATCGAACTCCTCCCAAATTACAATTAAGTACTAACACTATTTTTTCCTCTCTCAAACCTTCTCACTTAATCCCCTGGCCTTTCACTAATTTACCCGCGCGCAACCCCTGGCGGCTCAGTGCATGGCGGTGCGGCAGGTGATGACACGTCATGACCGTACCGACCACCAGAGGCTCGCGCTGGCCCGTCGATCGGGCCGACCTTCAACTATGGTTCAACCACCTACACCAAGTTGCAACGCGGGGCGGCGGGACGTGCTGGAGCGAGTTGCAGCGATGCACGGCCATCCGCGGTGGCGACACGACTGCCCCGACGATCTAGAGCACCTAAGAACCTAACTAGCTAGCGAGGAAGTATTAGTAGACTACCGTGGACCTAGCCGAGGTGACGGTTGGGGTGGAGGATGGCGGAGGAGGTGTGGCCACGTGCGGCCAGGCCGTGTGGCGGCGCACTACAGTGGTGCGGTCGAGTCAACGGCGACGGGGAGGCGGCAGCGGTTCCACTAGCATGCGTAAGGTGGAGGGAGGCAAGGTGAAGCTAGTGGTGCAGGTGAATTGGCTTAGGAGGGACGGTAGGAGGGCTGCCCACATCCATGGTCGGACACGGTCTTATCGGCACGGCGGCAGGAAAACTCCAAAATTGGAGCTTGGCAATGCCTTCTTCATAGCTGGGTGGGGTCGGACAGCGAGGGCACCTGATGGTGAAGACGTGGGTACGCTGAATTGAATGGAGGTGGTCACTCAGTGACCCATTGATCGCGCGGCTTGACGGCGGCAGCAGAGAGAGACGGGGCGGCAAGTGGGCTCATCTCGGTCTCGCCTTGGTGGGACGTGGTCGGCATGATCATGGAGGCACACGCGCAGATGCTTCGGACAAGCGCGCGCGTCCCTGAACGGCATGGCCCACACGGCCGCAAAGCCATAAATGACAAGGCGACGGCGAGCTCGGCCACGTGCACGCGGTAGTGGCGGCCTCGAACTGGGCTGGCAGCAACGCAGAGGTGTAGAGGACAGGTGCGGACGCGACGGTGATGCGATGACACCAGCAGTGGCTGCGTCGCGGCGCGGTGCGGGTCGGCAGTGCGGTAGCGTGGCAGGGCCGACGGCAGCTCCGCTTGGCTGCGCAAGCAGCAGCAGCGGCTCCATGAGCTAGAGGCCATTGGCGGCCAAGCCACAGCCAGGTCAGAGTAGCCGAACACGCGTGGCTGCACGCGTGTGTGCAGAGTGAGCATGCGTGGCGACGTCACGCCCCCGAGGTGTGGTGACCGCGCTTACCCGGTGAACTAGCCCGAGAACGTGCTATGCACGAAATTTAAAGCGCATATAACAACTAAACGGTTGCTTCTGGATCTAAACCATCTTCACCATGCTCAAGATGACATATGAGGCTACCAACCCGAGCTAAAACATAACACCTCTTCTTAACCCGATTTCGTAAAATAAATTGCCAAACATGGCATTGTCTAGCTATCTATACACTTAAAAATCTTCCAAGTCTATGAGCTGAATTTGATTTCAAGTTCCATTTCTAGGGTATTAGAAATGTTGGCTAGCAATGTTATTTTTCTACAGCAAGTATTTCATTACCATCTACAAAGTTCATATTCCAAACTTTATTTAAGCGCTACACATATGTTCTATAGTGTTTTTATTTAATAAAAATTAGTTTTAAACCCTACTTGATATACATGAGGTATTGAATCGACATTCATTTAACATTTTTATTTGTCGTTTTAGGTTACAAGAAATTGATCTACACACTCCGTCACATGCATTATCACATAAACATGATGCTCGTGACATTGTTTAGTAATTTGTTTAGGGCGTAACACCAAGGGTGTTACACTCAAGAGCGAATCTCAAGTTTTCTCATCAAATCCCTTCCCTTCTCTCAACCACTTACAAGAATTATGGGGTGTTTGGATCCGGTGACTAAAATTTAGGAGGTGTCACGTGAGAATGTCGCATAGGATGTTCGGATACTAATAAAAAAATTACAGAATCCGTCAGTACTCCACGAGACGAATTTATTAAGCCTAATTAATCCATCATTAGCACATGTTTACTGTAGCACTACATTGTCAAATCATGGACTAATTAGGCTTAAAAGATTCGTCTCGCAAATTAGTCACAAGCTGTCCAATTAGTTTTGTAATTAATCTATATTTAATACTTCATGTATGTGTCAAACATCAGATGGGATAGCGACTAAAGTTTAGGAGGAGAAACCAAACACTCTCTTAGCTAGGGAGCAAAGGGGAGAGTGAGAGATGGTTTTGAATGCTCAAGAACACTTTTGGCTAAGGCTTGGTCGAAAATATGTGCACAGTGTAACATTTGGAAGAGGGATGGAGTGATGTTTACAGCCCACACCCCAATTAGCTGTTCTCTGGGTCACGTCGGAACTTCGGACATGAAACATGATTGCTTTCGACACTTTTCAATGGGGAACAGTATAGACTTTTGCGTAACAACGTCGGAACTTGCGACGTATCGGAAGCCAAAACCATCTTCATGGAACTCCAGTCTAGGTTGTGTAGGGCTACATTGGAACTTCCGACGGTGCATGAAAGTTCACAAACTATGCCCACAGGTACTCATGTTGTGTTTAAGTGTCTCTCAATTAATTTAGTTTATTTTGAGCACTTTATCTTTCCCAGATCAACCATATTTGTATCCCTATTATTTATAGTGTGACGTTTCCTAAATTTAATGTCAAAATATAAAATGAATTTGAATTGCCATTGAGTCTATCTCCGCTTTTCAACAATAATTGAGGGGTCTCATTTGACTTTCAATCTTTGAATGGGGACTAACACCTGCATATCATCCTTAAGAATATGGTGAGTCCCTAAATTGCTTTTTTGTCATTAAATCATCAAAACACACGTAGGAGGCCAACTGCACTTACAATGATACAGTATCATTCATGCATTATCCGAGTTCATCTTTACTTCTGTTTTTCCCTGCCTGGTGCTTTGCCCCCCCTAACCCTCGGCACAGAGTCTTAGCGGGAGAAGCGTAACTCAAGTACTCAACAACGTTAAACTGAACTATACTTTAAACAAAAAAAAGTAGTTAGATATAGAAATATGTAACCGACTGTTTGAGCAGCTGCTTATGTCACGTGAAGTGAAGCTAAACAATAGACGGCGGCCAATTCGGAGAAAAAAAATAATAAGAGAGGAAACATTCCTTTTGCTCAAGATCAGTGTCAGAACAAGGCTGCATTGCCTAAGGGCGTCCCAATGGTTCCAAATAACTAGTTTAAAAAGAATTCTATTGGCTATCAAGGAGAGAGATCAAATAGTTAGCGACTCCCAAATAGCTAGTTTAGCATGATCTTTCAGAAACAACTCTCTCACAGCTCACATAACTCTCCAGTACAGTGTTTTTTTATTGTTTCTAAACTCCATCTAGCTAGCTATTTGCAAGTTGATGTTGAGGACGCCCTAACCATATTATAGAGATAATTAATAATTGTTTATAAATAAGAGGACTAAACAAGCGTATAGTATATATGTATGCAGAGCACGGATGCATGAGCTCAGCAAAAAAAAAAAAAAAGTTACATATCGGAAACTAGCTAGCATATTTTTGAATGGTGGATTGTCCTATACTCCTCCCAGCCTATTTCACCAAACCGATTTCTAGGAAACTTGATTTTTTTTTAACCATGACCAATCCAGTAAGTTTGAGACGATCAGTACACCGAAAGTTCATTTCTAAGATTTTTTTGACTTGTTTTCAGTAATCGATTAACAGACATTGCCCGCCTCACAACCTAGGATTTGAATCCATGACCTTTAACTTCACATGAGAGTTTTCACTGCCACTACACTATATAGTCCCTTGTCAATTAATATAATATTATATTCTTTTGTATTATAACATTTACTAATTTTATATTGAATATGGCGACCACAAAATGACCTTAAATAAAAAAGTTTTAATTACAAAGTTTTAGATCTTGTCGAGTGCTATAACTTTGGTGTAGACCGTTTCTCCATCTAATATTTTTTTTTAAATTTAAAATTTGAATATAAAAATCCGAGAACTTAAAATGAATATTTGAGACTATAATTGACTTTAAATAAAAAACTTGTTAACTTCAAAATTGTAGATCACATCGATAGCTGGAACTTTGGTATTGATCATGTCAACATTTGAGGTCGTGTGGAAATTCTTAATTTTTAATATTAATATGTGAATTTAAAACACATATTTGATGATCTAAATGAATTTAAAGATAAAATTTGTCAACAAAGTTATAGATCACATTGAGAACTACAATTTTGGTGTAGACTATGTTAACATCCGAGGTTGTTTAAAAATTGTAAATTTGAAAATACTAACTCTGATAATTTAAAATGATTTTTAGACACAGGCACTGGAGAACGCTTGGTGGCGCGGCAGACCTCGCCGGGGGCCACGCGACCTTGCCCGGGCGGCGCCTTTGCATCGACGCCGGTCGCCATATCCGCCTCTCCTCGGCGCCAGTCGCCAGATCCACCTCTGCCTGGGGACCAGTCAGGTCTAGGAGGGAAGCGCGAGGCGAGGTGGAAGGGCTAGATAGAGATGAAGACGACCTTGGCGGAGGATGCTGGTGTGGACACTAGAGAGGACGAGGTTGGAGCGAGCGAGCGGATTAATCGAGGAGGGAGCAGGGGCTACCAAATAGGTGCAGAGGCTAAAATGACTGACTCTTTGTTTGGTTTGCAAGTTTTGAAGGATGAATAGGAAAATTTTTAGGCTCAAAAGTTCATCTCGTGATTTCCAACTAAACTGTGTAATTAGTTATTTTTTTTACCTACATTTAATACTCCATGCAAGCAGCTAAAAATTGATGTGATGGAGAGAGAGTGAAAAAACTTGGAATTTTGAAGCAAACTAAACAAGGCCTGGGACAAGTTTTGAAGGGAAAATTCTTTGTGTGTAATGTCCTGTGTCTCTAGAAAAATTCAGCGATCTTCAGCACCACTACTCTAACTTTTTGTGCCCTTCATGCCACTGCCGTTAGTTTGGGCTCTAATGCCATTAAACTGCAGTTATGAAAAGTCAAAAATACCCTTATGTCTAAATATATCATTATTTTTTTGAGCATCTTAACGACTTCAAATGAAAAAAACTCAAAACTAGAAAGTTGTAGATCTCGTCGAGATATATAATTTTCATATAAAAATTATTTTCATTTAATTCTACAAAAAAATATGATTTAATATGATTAATATATCTTAGAAAAATCATTTTTTTTGCCAAATTAAATGAAAATAATTTTTATATGAAAATTATAGATCTCGACGAGATCTACAACTTTCTAGTTTTGAGTTTTTTCATTTGAAGTCGGTAAGATGGTCAAAAAAATTAATAACATATTTAGACATAAGGGTATTTTTGACTTTTCACACCTGCAGTTTGACGGTATTAGAGACATAAACTAACAGCAGTGACATGGAGGGCACAGAAAAATTAGAGCAATGATGCTAAAGACCGCTGAACTTTTCTAAGAATATACAAGACATTGCGATTTTTTTTTAACGACACGAACAATTTCCCCAATTTTAAATAGTAGACCGACTCTTTTTTCGGGGCGAAGGTGAGGGAGTAGTCCCATCTCCTACTGTGTGTCCGGTCTCCAAGGCAAGCCCGAGACAGAGGTGAGGGAGTAGTCGATTGAGCAGTGGCCAGTGTCCTTTGAGTCAAAAGCTAGAGCAGTATGCACCGCTGCACTTGATCAGAAAAGATCACCTCCTAGGGGGCAAACAGTGTCCGTGGGGTGTGCTACGTCCTAGCTCATCAATGCTTTTCGTCAAGGAAACCTGCATCAAAATCCGAGGGGCCAATAGTAGTTGGCCATACAATATAACTTATTATATAATTAATTAAAGTACTAATTTACAAGATTATTATAATTTTTAAGTGATTTATTATAACATCATAGTAAACATCATCGAGTCGTAAATATGTATATAAACATAGCAGCTCCAAATTACCTTTTAAAACCATGATGTGTACGTACATACTCAGCTGGTTATATTCCTTACGGTGAAGCTTAATCATCTAGTTTTAAGTTCTCGACTGACACGAATATCAACGATGCACCTGTGGTGAATCTGGTAATCTAATATCTACCGAGGCACTCTTTAATTTCTAAGTATATATACTGTGATTCAAATTGCTAAATGAAATAGCTTCTTCTATAGTTCGCTATAGTTTTTTTTATAGCTTTTAGCGGATGCAGGCATCAAATGTTATAGTCAACTATTTAAAACATTGACATACATACAAAAGAAAAAAAATCTTACTTATTAGATACTATTAGGTTGATCTAGCCTTCAGATCTAGTTTTGACTTCGGAACCGTGGGATATCTCGTTTAACCAACTTGCAAAGATTTCATGTTAAAAAAAATTTAGACCCCTTTGGAATGGAGGAAAATTTCCTGTTTCATGTGTTTTTCTACCTATGAAAATGAATGGATTCCTGTAAAGTTTCAGTATAATTCATGGGGAATGCTTGCTTTCCAAATAAAGGTCCCTTAGTAGCATATAGGTTTGAGGAAAAGTTTTCATGTTTGGAACGAAGCCTTGAATTATATTGTACATACTTGATTCTAGCAAGTTTTTTTTTGAAGGGTCAGCAGGAGAGTCCCCTACCTATATTTTTTATTTTCATTAATGAAAGAATGTACTCCCTCCATCCCAAATTGTAAGTCATTCCAAGAATCTTGGAGAGTCAAAGTTTTTCAAGTTTGACCAAATTTATATAACAAAATAATAATATTTATCATACCAAGTAAGTATCATTAGATTCTTCATTAGTTATATTTTCATATTATACCTATTTGATGTCATCAATCTTTGTGTTTCTCTCTATAATTTTAGTCAAACTTGAAAAAGTTTGACTCTCCAAGATTTTTGGAATGACTTATAATTTGAGATGGAGGGAGTACAAAGAATCATAAATACAGAGAGAGAAAAGGGAGAAAAGAGCAACAACAACAAAAACTACTACTAATACAATTACAAGGCAGCCAGGCCCAAATAAAAAGAATGACAGCATCAGGAGTAACTGTCTCGCCAAATGGATAAGGGACCCTTCGTTGTTGCTTTGGCCTTCATACACACCAGGCTAAGCTCCTCCTTAAAAAGCCTTTTCTAGGTTGACAGATTGCAGTTTCCATTGTCAAAAATAATGTTGTTCCTAGTTTTCCATATGATCCAACAAGCTGTTATCATAATCTCCCTGAAGATAGAGTGACCAAAGACTATCCTGGCTTCAATGACCATGTCCAACGGTTCCAAGTTTGTATTCCGATAAATATGTAAAGTATCCCAACAATCTTGGCTAAAAGGGCATGCAAAGAAAAGATGTTCAAGAGTTTCTTCACTACCACTGTTGCACAGGACACAACTGTAGTAATAAAAAATACGATTTTATCATATTAAAATATTCCTTGTATTGAGGCGGTCTCTGAGCAAAACCAGAAGAAAAACTTATGCTTCCCCAAGTTACTAGAAGACCAGAGCCAATTGAACAAAGGAGAAGCTTCCAGGGTTCCTCTCAAATTGAATGTGTCTTGTATTTTGGGTCGTGGTTGTCGGAGACAGTCTTACCCCGGACGGTTGTTCTCCTTAAACCGACGCGATTTCGGTCAAAATTGGCAAAATAGCCATCTTCGTCCCCAAACTATTGCTGAAGGCTCACTTTGGTCCCTCAACTTTCAAAACGTCCAGTTTAGCCCTTAAACAATTCATCTGCGGGTCGATCTCGTCCATCCCCATCAAGTAATCGCCACGTGTCTAGGACTACATGACAAAAGTCATTGCTGCCCCTCGCCCATCCTTTTGGAAGCCGCCCAGGCTTCACGGCGTCCCGTCCACCGTTTCCTCCCCGTTTCCCCTCTTCTCTCGATCTCGTCCATCCAGCGCCTCAGGTTCCGTGAGAGGAGCCGCCCAGTCTCACGGGAGGAAGAGCCGCGAGAGGAGCAGAGCAGTGTGGGGCAGGCGCAAGTTGAGGAACCCTGTGCTTTCCAGTATTGGATAGATGAAGAATTTGAAGGTAGAGCAAAAAAGGTTATTCAAGACTTAGTTTCGATGAGGCACAGTATGTCAGAGCTGTACCAACAATCAGTTGAACAATGGGATGATATGTATGCTGATCGACAGAAAGCGAAACAAGAAATTTGTAAATTGAAACGAACAATTAGAGAGCAACGAGACATCATTGTAATCTTAATTGTTTTTAGCATTGTAATTGCTTGTGGCCTATAATTCATTGTGTAACCATTGGAATGGATGCAGAAACAAATTTAACATGTGTGTCATGTCTCATGTCCAGAAACAAATTTAACATGTGTGTCATGTCTCATGTCCAGAAACAAATTTAACATGTCTGTCATGTCTCATGTCTGATGCTAAGTTTTTTTTGTAAGAAGAGTTGCATGATTCAAGTGTTCACAAACTAAGGATTGCGTGATACAAAGGCATTAATATTATTGCCTTTAAATTACATCTTTTTCTTTGAATGCACCAGACGTGTTGATGCTTTTTTCTAAGAAGAGTTGCTTTGTCCTGCTGCTGCTCCACGTCCAAGTGATGAGGACTGGATGTTTGCAGATGCATGCCCTCCTTGCACATTGATTGTTGCCTTTGCAAATGAGCCAGCAGTCCCAGCGTTGGTCTCAATGACAACAGAAGCACTCCCTCCAGCAGATGCCTTCATAGATGCTTGAGCACTTGACTTTGCAGATCCTTGAGCACTCTCTCCAAAAGATATCAGTCTTCTCTTATGGCCAGACTATAAATAACAAGCTGATTTAGGCAAACATACAATTTACTTAGGCTGTACCATGGACATGCCGTCAATATTACTAACCTGTATAAATGATGAACCCTCAAGCATCTTACTCTGAGTTGATGATGCCGCTATGGATTTTCCTTTAGTTTGCTTCGACTGTGCAGGTTCAATTGCCAGCGGGGTACTCTAACTTGCATTGGTGGCGGGATGATTAGATGACCCAGCATGTTCTTGCTGCTATGCAATACAGACCAAGTTAGTAAAATGAGTAAGGAATGAATATAGTGCAGTAAGGGGAAATAGTAAATTCAGTAAACACCATTTTCACAGAGCATGTCCTCGAGTTGTGACCACAATTTCCACAGCGACGACATCTAATTTTAGTACCAACTTTTGACAACTTGGTTCCTGATTTCACTGGTTCTGAAGGGTCTTTTCTCCTATTTTTCTTTGGTCGGCCTGGCATCTTTTTTACTCTAGGAGGCAATGGTTTGGGGTTAGGAGACACAGGCCAAGACGACTCATGTTCCACTGGCTACAGTACATGTTGGTATGTCTTCTTGTATGTCTCAAGTGAGAAGCACTCATGTATGTAATTGTTAGGCTCTTGCGCCATTTTGAATAGGGCAGCACAAGCATGTTGGCATGGAATCCCAAAGACTTGCCAGTACCTACATGAGCATGTTTTGCTTGTCAGGTCTACTGTGAACCTCCATTTTTTATCTCTCACTTCAAATCCAGCATCATCATTCCACAAGACATGATAGAACTGTGTCCTATGCCTAATCTTGTTGATTTTCCTGATAATGTTAGGACACACTGCCATTGTCCACCTCTCACTGTTACTCCTATTTTCTTGGATTCTTCTTGTAACACCTCTGTGTTAAGCATTGCAATTTGCACTTGCATTTCATGAGCACAAGCATCATCCAAGCATTCATGAACATGAGCATATGAAATTTCATCTCATTCTTATACTTTGTCACATGAAATGTTGATTTATATACGTGCATATGCTAGGATTTACATGTGACCAATGTATAAAATGTTTGTGGGACCTTAGGAGTACTTAAACATGTTTAGAATGCCATATGGAACAACTTTGGTATTCATGACTTGGACCCATTTGGCCTCTAAGTCATGGTTATAGTGTAGGCTTTCATTTTCAAGTTGTATGTTTGACCTAAGTTGAACTATAGCATAGAGTGTTTGAATGGTAGTGCACCCTTAAGCAAAGTTGTAGTACTTGACTAGAGCAACAACTTTTATTTTTGAGTCAAAGTCTAATTCGGTGCATAGCATGCTGAAAAATAGCTCACAAGTATCAGCAAAATACTATTTTGGACTTGCAAAATTTTTCTTAGGGTTGTGTACAGTTTTGATGTACCTCACTTTGGAGCAATGTAGTTTGTTAACCAGTAAGAATTAGCTGATAGTTCTTAAAGCAAAGTTGGAGATCTCATGTAGCTCTACAACTTTCATTAAGTAAGTTTTTGTTAACTGGCAATGGATTAGTAGTAATTGGATCACCAAGTCGCTTAATCAGTCATGTTCATCGCCTCTGATAGCCACATCCACGCCGCCGTCAGTGGCCGACCGAGGCAGGCCAGGCGCGCCACATGGCGGCTGTATGTCGGCATCGCCCTGGCTGGTCTGGCTAGCGTGGAGGGTTATGTCGCGCGCCTACGCTGCTCGCTTCCTTCACTCTCGCGCCACTTCTCTCTCGCCCGCGCCAGAGCAAAGCGCAGCACTGCACCACCACGCCATCGTCGTCACTCCACCGTGCTCGTTCGCTGTCATCGCCGCACCATTTCCAAATTGGTCACGCCAACAGCTCCACCATTGTCACCTCTTCCACCCCGACCAGCTTGCCCCTCTTGCCGAGCCAGGGTAAGGGCGCATTTTGCTTCGCCGTCGCCGAGCTCCATGCTCGCAGTGGCCCAGCCATTCCACTGCCCTGCATGCATCCATCTCCTTTGTTCCAGCACCCCACTAGTGTCTAGTAGCCTAGGTCGAAGTGAGGGTTGACGCTACTGCGTGTCAGTGCCGGAACGGTTCGCCGCTCCGCGCGTGGCCGCCATTGCCGTCATGGCGCTAGAGCTCGTCGCCGTCGAACTAGTCGACCGTGTCCCTCTGTACTCTCGCACCTTCGGTAGGGTAACCCTAGGCCTAGCTAACGGCTTGATGGAGACCTCTCTCCTGTCGCCATCTCACCGGAATGGGGAGAGCACCGCCGTGCTCCGTGCGCCGCCATGTGGGCATGCACGCTGTCAGAGCTCGCCGTCACATCACCGGAACCCTAGCCACCTAGGTTAGCTCTGATAGGTTACCACGAAGCTATAGAGCACCTCACCAGAGCATATGGTGGCCAGAGGACGCTGGCGTACCACCGCACGACCACCGTCGTCCGCCATTGCCGCTGGCGAGCTACTTCCAGCGAGCTTCTAGGGTAGCCAAGCACACCTATCGACGCGGCTTGATGGGACGAGCATGTAGGTGTTGTTGTCGTCGCCGGTGATCTTGCCGCTGGTGAGATATCGCTGGTTAGAGCACCTCCTCTGCTTCTGTGTGTCTGACGGGTGGGTCCCCATTGACCGCGGGCGCTGGCTGTCAGTATGTATAGAATTGTTTTTTTTGATTTATTTCATAGATTTGAATGCATGTTTCAAAATTCCATATCTCAATCTAGGAGTGTCCAATTTTAGTCAACCAAATTTTGTTAGTTTCATCTTGAAGTGTAGTATTTGATAAAAATATGAGATACACTATTTCTGGTATTTTCCTAGGAGAATAAAATGTATCTAGATAAATGCTTTTAAATAGTTTTGTCGATGCAAAAACGTCAACACACAGCAAGCCAGAAGGATCTGCTTCATGGTGCAAGGCTGGAGATCCGCTTGGCTTCAACGTAGGACCAGTCGACCCTACGAATTTCTCACGAGGTGTGCTAGTCAATTTGACCTGCAATTGATAAGGAGAGAAAGTTTATCAGTAATTTAAGGTGGAACATGTCGGTCTTTGCTCAGATAGTTCTAAGTGTGCCGCTTTGGGAGCAGCCCGACGGAAAAATTGACTACATAACCGATACGCGTAGAAATTGACTATGACGGACTGTAAAGCTCATGGGTAGCGATTGATTTTTTGCTGATAGGTACAGTTCACGTAGATGTAAGTGAGATCGTCAGCTAGGTAGATATTACCAGTATAAAGCATTGAACCGATGAACCTAACGAGAAATGATATAGCATGCGAACAAATCGACTGTATAATACAAACGGTTCTACAAATGCTCTGAATCTAATATGTTACCATTAATAGTGAGGTTCGACCGGATCAATGGCAGCTATGATGATAATAACAAACTAAAACCAAAGAATCCGTAAAACCATCTATACGTTGATAGGCTTTCCGAAAGACACGCTATATGTGTGGATGCTTAGGCGAATCAGCTGAAATAGCCGATTCAGGTGAAAAGGGACTACGTTGTGTGAACAATCGACTATTTCGTGTGGACAAACCTATGAACTCATCAGACTTAACCTGCTATCTCTAACAGTGGGGTTCAACCGGATTGATGGTAGTCATGATAAAGACAACAAATCAAACCTTTAAAGTACACATATCTATTCACAATTAATAGAATCATGAGAACACACTGTAGGCGTTAAAGCATAGGCGATCGGCTATTTAGCCGATGTAGGCATAGCAAATAGTTAAGGTCATGCCCGATCGAGAACAAATCTACCAACTAGCATCCTCCAATCTAAAGTGCTATCAGTGGGGATCGATCAGATCGTTACAGCCATAATAGCGAACCATAGACCAAATTTAACTAGCCAGCAAACCTCTTCAAGATCATACGTGCCTTAACCGCGTAGTATGCATGATCAAGATCGAAATTGTTTACACCAAAATTTTGGAGAAGAACATAGGAATTCAAAGGCTTCCAAGATCGTGCCAATTAAGGAATCGATTGCATACGGATCGATATTAGCTGATTTAGATACGACTCTGGAATCGGCTCTCTTTGAATGACGTCAGAAGATAATGATGATGAGCTGCGATTGCCGTCGGGAAACTGCATATCGGACTCTACAAAAAGGAAAGATTAGGATCTAAGTTATCTTAAGGTAGGAATGTTTTCTTTTATACCGAAGATTGTAATGAGTCGTACTCGAGTGGGATTCATGTTTAGGCTCCGGGTATAAATATTGGACCCCGGCTATTGTAAAAAGACACACAATCAATCAAATACAAGTTACTTACTTTTTTGGCTCTGGCCACCCCTTAGGAGTAGGAGTAGAGTAGATCTCAGCGAGTTCTTCAGCGAGCAGGGCTGCATCGGTCCGACCGACCTCCGGCTTATCTGTAAGTACCGTCATGGCTTATACTTCTGTTCGTACGGCTGCATCGATCCGGTCGAACCCCACTGTTAGAAATAGTAGGTTGAGTCTGAGGAGTCCATATGTTTGTTCATGTGAAATAGTCGATTGCTCACACGTTGTAGTCCTTTTAACCTAAATTAGTTATTTTAATCGATTCATCCGAGCCTTCACATATAGCATATCTTTCGGAAAGCCTATCGAAGTACGGATGTTTTTTAGGGATTCTTCGATTTTAGTTTGTTACTATCATCATAGCTGCCATCGATCCGGTCGAACCTCAGTGTTGGTGGTAACAGATTAGATTCAGAGCGTTTGTAGATCCGTTCGTATTAGATAGTCGATTCGCTCGTGTGCTATATCTTTTCCTAATTAGATTCATCGGCTCAATGATTCATATTGATAATATCCACCTAGCTGATGATCTTATTTACATAAATGTACTGTACCTGTCAACATAAAATTAATCGCTACCCACGATCTTATGGTACCTTACAAAGACCTACCTGATGGAGATAAAGATGTCATCAGCAATGCTATAGAAGAAATTTAGAACAAGTGTTTGTTGTCTTACACCAAGGCACGTGACAATATAATTGTTCAGAAATATCCACTACCAAGAGTTCTGTTACGTGGACAGACAGATGCAGATGAAGCTGAAGACAGGCGTTTCTTCACAGAAGCTGTAAACAAATTTGTTCGTGATGCCATATCGAACCATAATGAAGTTTTCTTAAACACATTCCACAACACCATGAAAGAGGTGTTTCATTGGGTTTCAGTTGATCTGGTTGGGCCAGCTTATTACAATATTACACATCCATCAACTCAAGGGACTAATCAAACCGGTACCAGCCATCAAGAAACAGCATCAGCTAGTAATGATGATGTCCAGGTAGTTCAGAGTTCATCTGAGCAAGCTCAAGGTGCTACTACAAATCAGATACAGTATAATCCTAGATCGTCAGTGCAGCATGTGCAACAGCCGGCAGGGCATGGTCAAAATCAGATGATTAATTTTGGCATATTAGGCCACATACCGTCGTCGGCTCAGAAAATAGCGCCATCAATTCAAAGGATCCATAGAGATATAGATCCTAACGTCTATAACTAGAGACTTCAAGCAGCAAGCCAGCAAAGGACCCAGCAGATAGAGATTCCACGGGGATATCATTATGGCACAGATTACAACACCCTTCACATCATTCCAAATCCAGTGTATCAAGGTACATGGGATTTCAATCCACAGATGGGTCAGCAGGTGCAGAGAAATCCAAATTCAAATACTGATGAGTTGTTGCTAAGAGTGACCGAGATGATGAAGAATCAGTTCGGTTTGAAGCCAAAAGGGCAGACCTTCTCGTACAAACGCCCATATCCAGAATGGTATGATTTGGTCGCTCTTCCTACAAATTACAGGCTCCTAGAGTTTGCTAAGTTCACTGGCCAAGACAACACAAGTATAATAAAACATGTCAGTCGGTATCTTACACAGTTGGGTGAAGCATCCATTGAAGAGGCCTATCGAGTTCGTTTCTTCTCCTTGTCCCTATCAGGGCCAGCCTTCACCTGGTTTTCATCACTGTCAGTTAACTCCACTACCAATTGGGCTGACCTAGAGAAGAAGTTTCATAGATATTTTTACACTGGGACAGGAGAAAAGAAGATTACTTATTTGACAACTATAAGGCAGAGAACTAATGAATCAGGCACCGAGTTTCTTCAAAGGTTCCGAGACACTAGAAATTTATGCTTCTCATTAAACTTGGCTAATGATCAGCTAGCTGCTTTGGCTGTGCAAGGAATGCTGCCAACATGGGAAGAGAAGTTGTTGGGACAAGAGTTTGATAACTTAGGTCAATTGGCTCAACGAGTGGCAGCGCTCAATGGCCAATTCCAGAGTATGCGTAGAGATACCCGATTTCAGAAAAGTACCACAATGACCGAAGCCTATAATCCATATTTAGTCGATGATGGCTATGAAGACGAAGAAGAAGAAGAGGTTGCCGCGGCTGAATGGAATTGGGGAAAAAAGACAGTAATGGTGCCGAATTCTTGGGGGAGAGGAGTCGAAGAGAGCTATGACTTTGACGTCACGAAATCGGACAAGCTCTTCGATTTCTTGCTTGAGAAGGGACAAAGAAAGTTGCCTAATAATCATATTATGTTACCCCCTGATCAGTTGAAGAATAACATGTTCTGCAAGTTTCATAATGCTACATCTCATTCTACTAATGAATGCAGAGTTTTTCGGCAGCATATACAGAGGGCTATTCAGCAAGGAAGGCTCAAATTTGATATGCCTCGGAAGATGAAAGTTGATGATAATACTTTCCCAGGAGATCAAAACATGGTCGATGCTAGACTGCTCAAAGGGAAGACTAAAGTCCTAACATCAACCAGATCAAAGGAAACTGGAACAGTCGATCCCGAGATGCAAATATCGGCTGATGAATATAGAGAAATTAGAAGACGTCGTGACAAGCAAAAGAGCCGATATGAGGAGGGAGAAATGTCAAAAGATGGGCAACGAAGCCGCGTGTCACATCTCGAATTTTGTTGAATAAATGATAGCGGCAGAAAGAAAAGGATTATCAGTGTTTGTTAGAGGAACAAGAATACCAGCACCAACAGGAAAAAGAGAGGTATGAAAGGAAGCAAGCTAAATCACATTGGAATTGCCCCTTCTTCAGACATTGTTGGAATGAAGGTTTGAAGTTGCCTACCAGAAATAACTGTCTAGAGTGCAGCGAACAATATTAGAAGTTTAGGCAATCTCAAGCCAACCGCCGGTCTATCCATGCTCAAGATGAGTATCATCATAATAATATGGATCGGCGCTTAAAAAATAGAAGTGTTCATGATATGCTAGGAAAGCGAGTTGTCGATCAAAACTGGGCTGATTATAAAGAAGAGAGTAATGAAGAAGAATGTGTTTGGCACGAAGGCTAATGGTGTCTAGGAGGTTTGACAAAAAGCTAGAAAAGAAGAGTGCAATGCCTAAGGAATAGAGAGTTGGAACAGACTCAGGCATCCGATAAACCTCAAGTATGGCATGCTAAACAAACAGCCAATAGAAGGCAACCATCAGCTAATATTCAAATGGCTTTTCTCTGCCATCAGAATTTAGAGCTCCAGCAGATCAAGAAGTTTACTCAGATTTTGATGAATTAAAGAATAAGGAGATAGTTGCCAAGTTGATAATTATACAACAAGCTATATTCGATAAACCAGTCAAACATCGGCACTTAAAGGCTTTATATATAAAAGGTTTTGTTGATGGGAAGCCGATGAACAAGATGTTGGTGGATAGAGGTGCTTCTGTCAATCTTATGCCTTACACCACTTTTCTTAAACTTGACAAGGGACCAGGAGATCTGATTGAGACCGATATGATGCTTAAGGACTTTGGGGGTAATGTGTCTAAGACCCGGGGGGCAATGAACGTTGAACTGACAATCAGGAGTAAGACTCTGCTCACCACGTTCTTCATCATCGATGCAAAAGGGTCATATAGTTTACTTATTGGTCATAATTGGATCATGCAAACTGCTATGTGCCGTCAACCATGCATCGGTGCTTGATTCAATGGCATGGAGGTGATGTCGAACTGGTTCGCGCTGATGAGTCTGTGAGTATTGCAATAGCTGATCCAGTCTTTTGGGAGTTGGAAGACTTCGAGTGTTTTTTTGCAAGTTATGGGAAGAATGCTTCATTAAGATCAGTAATGAAGGCCAACAGCCGATCCAAGCAATTGGCTTAGAGAGTTTGTTTTGATAAATAGTCATGGCTTCGTGTCGGCCGTTGGATTAGAGGAGATAAGCGTTGGACTTGGAGATAGGCTTAGGCCGACGTGTGTAAGCGCTAAGTCGAAATCTGAGTGCAAGTCAGAGTTGATAGATCTATTAAAGGAAGTTTTGTTTCGCTTAACGGGATGCTTGGTCTGGATCGATCGATCCTTTAACCTTTGTGTCGGTGTTTCGTACAAGCACCGACAAGTAAATTTATAGTAATGCGCGTTAGGCTCGGATGGTGTGCTAAAGGACACAAGATTTATACTGGTTCGGGCTGAATATCCCTACGTCCAGTTTGTTGTTGCTCGTGTTATTAGCACCGTGAATGGTTCGTAGTAGGGGATACAAATGATCAAGAGAGAGACAGGTCCCAAGTCTCTGGTGGAAGGGTCGAAAGGAAGCCAAGAGCTTGGTAGCAGCTTGACTATGTGTGTCTATTGCATTGTTTTCGGTCCCCCCAGCTGGAGGAAGCGCATCCCCTATTATAGATGAATGGGACGGCTTTACAAGGGTCAGGGCTTAGGATCCGTGCTCTACCTAGCCTTGTGGCTCACTTCTACCCAGCCTCCTTACCCATTCTGATGGGTGTGAAAGGAAGATAAGCGCATACAATACTGTCGATGCTTCTGTAGAATGTCAGGATGGTTATAGAATAGTGCCCTACGTAGGGTATAGGCTGGAGTACAGTAGTTTTGACTTATGAACCTCGCCCAGCCTTGCTCCACACGCCTTCTGGCTCTATGAGTCTCTGTCGGAGGGACGCGGAGTCGAGGTCCGGAGTAGCGCTGTGGGCAAGGTCCTTTGATTTGGTGGACCCGAGGGGTCGAGAAGCGGGCGCCGCTCCCTTGGGTCCATAATGTGGTGATGGCATGTTCGTCATTCATGGAGATCACAAATCCTTTTCTAGAGTGTAGTGGTTGTCGTGTATCTTCATCGGGTCCCGTGTCCCAGAGCTGAAGGCGGCGCCTACAACTCTACAGGGCGAGGAGTACGCGTCTGCAATACCTTTTGGGCTCTACGGCGCCCGGGAGGGTCTAAAGCACCTGTCCAGTCGTTCCCTGATAGTACCTTTCCTACCGGGGCACAAGGTATGGTCCTTGAAGCCGTGGTTGACCTGAACGTCTTGTCTTGCACTGTACCCATCATCATGAGGGAACGAGAGAGAAGTTATTAGGTAAGATAAAACCAGCCTTTGGACATCGAACGGGGCGAGGTTCGTCGTTGGTCATCGGGCGAGGCGGAGCCCAGTCCTTATCCCTTGGGCGTGACCGAACCCACCCCTCGGGGGTCGGGCGAGGCGGAGTGTATCCCTCAGCCCTCGGGCGAGGCGGAGAGTAGCCTTCAGCCCTCGGGTGAGGTGGAGCTGTCCCAAAGGCGTCGGGCAGAACGAAGGCCAGCCCTTTGCCCTCAGACGAGGCGGGGCTAGCCCAAAGGCATCGGGCGAGACAGAGGCCAGTCCTTCGCCCTCGGGCGAGGCAGGGCTGGCCCAAAGGCATCGGGCAAGACGGAGGCTAGCCCTTTGCCCTCGGGTGAGGCGGGGTTGGTCCAAAGGCGTCGGGCGAGACGGAGGCTAGCCTTTTGCCCTCGGGCGAGGTGGGGCTGGCCCAAAGGCGTCGGGCGAGACAGAACCTAACTTCCAGAAGTTTTTAACATTCGATGGTTATTGGTTCCACCTTCTGGGGTACCCTGGTATTAGGTCCAAGACAGTAGCCCCCGAGCCTCCAGGTGATTTGGATAGAACCGCCTAGAGGGTGTTTCTAGATTTCGTCGGAGTCATTTTGCCAGAGGGTGCGCGCGAGCGCACCCGATGGGTGTAGCCCCCGTGCCTCTAGGTGATTCGGATAGAACCGTCTGGGGGTTGTATCAGACCCTTCGCGGGTAAAGCTGAAGGACTTGGTTTTTTTTGTCAACTAGATATTTTTTCGAGGGGGTCGTGGTATCCCGTTCGCGGGGATCTCATTCAGGGCTGACCTAACTAGGGCTTGACCATGGATCGAGACCCCAGTAATGCCTGCGCCATTGATTTTGGATCATTCACGGACCCGCCCTCAGTTGGGCCGGCCGTCGAGCTTCTGGGCCCTAGGTGGGCCAACTAGAAAAAATATTTGTAACATGCCTTCCCTAGGTGGGAAGAGAGTATGGATTCACCTGGGGAAGGCGAACCATCCACCATGATTCTCGATGGGAAAGGATAGGGACTACGGCGCTTGTCCCGCGACGTGACGCGGCGGTGCGCGTGGTAGGCCCAGAGATTGAGGCGGCCGGTTGCCCTTCTCGCGCCCGTCGCCCCTATAAAACCACGGGGTTCACCCCCAAGGTTTTATTTCGCCCCCTTGCCTTTGCGTCCAAGCCATCCGCCACCAATCACCCCAGCCTCCTGCACTCGCACCGCCACCGTCGACCGGCTTGCGTCCATGTTGCGCCGCCGCCATCAAGCTTGCGCCTGTCCTGTAGCCGCCGTCGAGCTTGCGCCCACCTTCTCCCCAATCGCTTTAATGGAGTTGTGGGGCAGATCTAGCATCACCTCTCGGCGTTTGGAGGGCCTCGTCTGTCGTGGCCTTCTCCGTCCATTATCCGCCGTCCAGGAGTGGCTAATACCTAGTGACGAGGGTGAGCCGGCGCCACCCAAAGGGTATGTCGTATCTTTCGCCATCTTTCATGAGCGGGGATTTGCAGTACCTACGCATAGATTCCTTCGGGGGTTGCTGGATTACTATGAGGTGGAGCTGTAGCACCTTACTCCCAATGGGGTTCAACATATGGCGGCGTTTGTTGCCCTGTGTGAGGGTTTCTGAGGATCGATCCCCATTTTGATTTGTGGCGGTATTTCTTTACCGTCAGTTTGTCGAAGAGGAAGATTGGGGGGAAGGATGTGAGCGTGCCGATGGGATGCGCCAGTGTTCATCTGCGGCATACCCGGTCGAGGGGTTATCCGTTCATGCGTCTGGCAACGTCTAACAAGGGATGGCACTGGTAGTGGTTTTATGTCAGGGATGATGTGAGTGCCACCCTACCGAGGTACACCGGGCGCCTTATCGAAGAGTCTCCGGGGTCGTGGGCCTGGGGCATCCAGTCCAAAGACAAGAAGCACCTTTCTGACCTTCTTTCCGCCCTCCAAGCTCTAAAGGAATGGGGCGTAAAGGGGACGGGAATTATCGGTGCCTATCATGCGAGGAGGGTGGCACCGCTGATGATGCGCACGCTTCCCCTACACCGGATGATGCTCGGGATATCATTCAAGGGGACGGTGCTTGTTGACGAGGCGCTCCCCTTCTCGGAAGTGGCGCAACACATAAAGGAGGTGATGGAGCCGACGAAGGATTCCAAAGGCGGCGTCCTCGACATTGTGTATCCAGTGCCCGGATGTCCCCCAATGCGGCCGGAACCTGGGTTCTTCGAATTTGTAAGCCTTCTTCTCCCGTGCTTTTTCTTTTTCCTAAATCTTCATCTTTTTTGATACTTGCTTTTGCGACGTTGGGACCAGTCGGGGGGGCTAGTCTTCAAAGATAGTCCGGTTCCGCTGCCAAAGGACAAGGCCGTGGCAGCGGCGAATCGCCTTGCGGCTGAGCGGGACAAGAAGGCAAGGGAGCAGATGAAGGAGAGACGACTGAAGCAGGAAGCACGGGATCGGGGAGAGGACGTGAGCAGTGATGATGATGACGATGACGATGATGATGACGATGAGGTAGTCGTCGACATGGATTGGGGCGTCCTGGAGGACGAGGACACGCTGACAAGTGCCCGCCCATCCGTGCAGGGACCCTTCCTATTCCACGTGGAGGGAAGTGAGTCGGTGAGGTCGGTGGAGGCCGGAGAGTCCGCCGCTTCGCACGGCATGCCGGCCGAGGATCGGTGGATGGGGGAAAGCGGGTATGCCGCCGCCGACCCCGAGGTGATGGTCGAGAGGGGTGGTGCTGGTGCCGCGCCCCATGAGATGATGGAGGGTAGAGACTCTGGTGCCGCGCCCCACGAGGTGATGGAGATGAGCCCCCCTACCTTAGAGCAGGGGGCAGGCTCAAAACGGTCTCGCCCAGACGAGTCGGGGCAGGGATCTAGGGATCCATCCCCAAAACGCTTCTCGCCGGCCGAGGGCGTCAGCGTAAGCTGCTGATTCCCCAATTTTTATCCTTTTTCCATTTCTATTTTGACCTAATGGCTATTACCTTTGTGTAGGTTCTTGCGGACGGGTCACCCCCTGGGGCTGGCGCCCAAAAAGAGCCTCACCATTTAGGTGGGACGGATGGCGCTGCTCAGCGTCGCCCCTGTTTCGGGCAGGAGTGGTGCCGATGTTGGGGCTACGCTGGCTGATCTGATGGTGCCTGTGGTGGCGCCCACGCCCTCGGTGGTTGCCGGGCAGAGCTAGGCTCAGCCGGACACCGCCACGGTGGTGCTTGAGGGCGCAGTGCAGTCCGTGCCACCAGGGGCCAGTGGATCCGCCCATGACGCTTGAAGCGGCCTAGGTGGAGGAGGGTCCGGTTGGAGGGTCCTCGAGCGTGGCGGTGGTGCCACATAGGGTCAGGACGGAGCCGCCTCCGGCCCCTTTGTCGGGAGGAAGCCGCTCCCCCGTGCGGGGGGAGCCACCACTCCAGTGGATGGCAGCCCAGGATCCGACGTCGGCTCTATTCTCGCTCAATGATCATGCCAAGAGCATGGAGTGGGAGGGTCTTGACGTTGGGATTTCGACCATGCTGGATGCCCTAGAGTAGGCCAAAGGAGGCCTGCGTGAAATCGTTGTTCCTACTACCCAGGTACTCGCTTGGTTTTCTTCTTTCTTCGCATGTTTTTGTGTTTTCGTATTTCTGATACCAGTCTTCTTCCTCTTCAGACTCTTGTTGCTCATAGCCGTAATAAATCCCGATTCCTCCATGAGCAGAAGGCGGAGGGGGATCGCCTTTCCGAGGAGGCCCGGCTGCGAGCAGATATGGTCGCACAGCTTGCTGCCGCCCAGGAACGGGAGGCCCAGGCGCGTGAGGATGCGGAGGAGGCCCACAGGATGTTTGAGGATTTGTCGGCGAGGTCAAAGCTGGATGAGGAGGAGATCGCCAGGCTCCAAAAGGAGCGAGACGAGCTGCTGTAGAGGAATGCCGTGGCTAATGAGAAGGCTGGCGAGGTCCTGAAGGAGCTGGAGATGGAGCGGGACCTCAGACGGAAGGCCGAGAGTAGGGCCATGACCCTTCAGCAGAAGGTGGACGAGGATGTCGAGGTGGTCCGTTCCCTCTCGGGCGGATCTCGGTGACGCGGTGAGCCAAAGGTTGAGCACCAAAACGTCTGTCAAGCTAGAAAAGGAGCTTGGCCATGTACGAAGGAACCTTTAGACTGAGAGCAATGAGCACGATCGTCTGCAAGCTACGGTCGGGGTGGTCCTTGATGCCCTGAAGGTGGTGGAGCCGGTGGAGACCAGCCCACTTGCGGCTCGTGCCGCAGGTATCACGGCTCGGGTGGGCCAGCTTGAGGAGAGTGCTTTTCACGCCGAGATCACCCAGGCCTTCATCGTCGCCCATGCTCATTCCAAGAAGGAGATCAACCTGAAGGTGATGAGCGAAGGTTTCCCACCTACCTATGAGGATGATGAGCTGGAGGCGATAGAGAAGGTGGTGGCTCCCCTTGCGAAAAACCTGGTGGATAATCTGAAAGAAATGGTTCTCCCTTCGCGAGAGTAGTTAGTCAAATAATTTTGAGCACAATGTATATGTAATATGTTAACAAGTGTCGGTATTTTTGAGTCTGGATGCAGTTTCGTGATTTTGCTTAGTAATTTCGTTTTGTTTGATTTTTTACGATCTTACCAATCTGTTCCCCAAATCTTGCCGCTGGTCTTGATGCGAGGAGATTGTTTCAAAAAAGGAAGGGACATAGCCGTACCTTAACCAGCCCCCGAGTAAGGTCTGACCCCTTGCATTTCCTGGGGTCGGGTGTTACTGGAAACCGGAACGTTTGGATGGAATCCCATTCCATGGTTTTTGTGATAGGGTCGGCGAAGTCCTTGGATGTCATTGCAATATTCACCGCCCTGTCTTCCAACAGAATTCCCCAAATGGGGACTCTATGGGCTCGGCAAGGTAGGGCCTTCGAACCTGTGTCCCTATATTGAGCGGCTCGAGCCCCTGGGCCTTGTCAGGGTCTGATAGGGGTCGGTCATAATTTGCGTATTACCCCATCCTCGATTTTCGCAATCGGAGGGGCTGAGTAAACGACACTTGCCTCAATGGCTCGAGTATCGCGCTCAATGAGCTCGCTAACGGGTACGTTCGTGTGGAATCCGGGTCCATCATTTGCTGATGGGGTCGGAAGAGCCCTCTGGTGGCACTCCACAACTTCTTAACCCGCCTCCCGGCAGATGCCCGAGCCGTTCGATAGGCTCAGGCGGCCCGATGGCCTCTCCTCGATGGAGATTCTGTGGGTTTGGCTCAGGGTTAGAATCGAACGAGAAAAGGTTGAGATGCCCCTGTTTGTTTCTGAGCGGGGTCGAGCAAGGCCGCTGGGGCTCGTCTCAGTTATTTCTCCCTAGCTCTGTTCTGTATGAGGCGGCCTCGAGCCCTTCGTGGGCCGGCCTTCGAACCTCAGCCTGCTGTCACCTATATCGAATGAGGTGATAGCCGTTTCGTGACGCGACACGAAGCGTTGGGATGCAATGTTTTGCATACGTAATGTTTGAATGCATAATTTAATCGAAATAAAGGCGGGGTCGGTAACATTACCTTGGTATCATGAGTGGCGGAAATGCACCTACCGGATGGGTTCGGGCCCTGATGTTTGTGACGAGGTTTGGAGTAACCTGCATAAGAATCGCTATTCTTTGTTTTTTCATATCTTGGTGGCGGTCTGAGCCGTCTGATCGACTTGGGCCACCTGACAGCTTCTCCTTTACGGGAGATTCTGTAGGCGGGCCCCTCCGAACCCATCTTGAGAAGGCAGATGCCGAAGCCGGAGACGCGGGGGGCGTTGAGTATGATTTTTCTGGTGAACAGAAACACCGTAGCTATCGAGGCGTAGGGTCTGCTAGTTTATCTAGTTTTATTCAAAGTTTTATGCCCGTATTTCGCGCCCCTGGTTTCAAGCGTACGGAGGGGTCGGGTGAGGAGGATGTCTAGACTGGTAGACATCCTCAGCAGCCCCCGAGTGACGTTTGTGTCGCTGCCGTTTGACGGGGTCGAAGCTCGGTAATGAATTTTAACGCGTAAAGTAAGAAGACAGGGATGCTTATCTTTCTTTGGACATTCGTTCATCGTTTGCTCCCCTTCACAAAGGTCCTGTCGTCGGATCGTTCCGTGGTCCTACATGGGGAGGCGAAGGGTCATCTGCCCATGTGGGCGCCTTAATTGCCGCGTCTAGAGCGGGTCAGTGGCGGGCCATACCCAGGCAGTATCCCGTTTGACCAGGGGACGCCTCGTCGACCGGGGCATGTCCCGTCAGCTCCGGCGCGTCCCCTCAGGGGTCTATCAGCATTGATTTTGCATTTAAGTAGGAGAAGGGAGAGAGTTTTTCGTCCCAACCTTTCGCCTTTCCTTAGCTGTAGCTCCTCTTTAAATAGGGAGGGGGAGGGGAGTTCTCACCCCATCTCTTATTCTGCCTCTGAGCCCGCTACCTCTCCTTCCTTTCCGCCGGATACGTTCATGTGTTGCGGCGGTTCCTGAGTGAGGAAGGGTAATGCCGAGAGAGAGAGAGAAACTCACTGATCCGCTCGTGAATCCGGAGTGTGATGTCGAGCTGGATGTCATCCAACGTAGATGAGGTGGTGCAGGCCACCTTTGCCGGGAAGAGCTCGCTGCCGCCAAAAGAGGAGGAGTACTAGAGGGTGCCGGACATCGTCAGCCTTGCCGTCGTTTGTTGTAGCCTCCCCACGGTGGGAGGCGCCTCCTGTTCAGGCGTCGTTGTCGGGGTTGCGGTTGCTGATGATGGCGTAGTCCCGGATGCCCCGGTGGAGGGGCACCACAGTTGCCGGCGTGGAGCTCAACGTTGCAGGTGACGGTGCCTTCGAGGGCCCCGTGGAGCGGCGGGACGTCGCCGATGGAGAGCATGGCGCGGCGGCCGTAGTAGATGAACTGGCCCGTGCACATGCCCTGGGCGTTGCCGATGGAGAGCATGGCGCGGCGTCCATAGTAGATGAACTGTCCCATGCACATGCCCCAAGCGTTGCCGATGGAGAGCGTGGCGCGGCAGCCGCAATAGACGAACTGGCCCGTGCACATGCCCCGGGCGTTGCCGATGGAGAGCGTGGCGCGGTGGCCGTAGTAGTACTTGTAGTAAAGCTAGGTAGAGACTGTAATTGAATAATTTTGTGGGGAATCCCCCGAGTAAATAGTCCTCTGAATTTACAAGTATGTTAGTCCTTTTTGTGATGAAATCACTTTGCAAGTGGTGAATTTGTGCAAAAGATGAAAAAAATTTCATCTTTTGTTACGGCAGATGGCCCTTTAGCTTCCTCTTTTTGTAAAAAAGGTTTTTGTGCCCTCCGACCCTTCCCATGGTTTAAGCCACAAGAAACTAGGAGTGCGGGTGAAATAATTCTGATCGCGCCGGTGAGCAAAGAGGTCACAGCCGCTGGGGCGTGGGTCTCCCGCAGTCCTACCAGTTATAGTCAGAATTGATTCCTAAAATCTTAGTCCTTACGACTTTTTACGAGAAGAACGGAAAACTTAGAGAACGTTGTAAATATAACATAGGAAGTTTTTGCAAGCGTACTACTTGTATTACTTATGTCAGCCCCCGAGTGAGGTCTGACCCCTCGCGCTTTGCAGGGGTCGGAAGTCACTAAGGATCGAGGTTTTGTAATGACAAAAACTGATAAGGAAGAGTATGCGCTTATTTAAGGGTAAAAACGACATAGCTGCTCAATGTTCCAGGCGTTGTTGAAGACCTCGCTGTTGATGGTTTTCAACCTGTAGGCGCCCGGGCGAAGTACTTCTACGATGACGTAGGGCCCCTCCCAGGGCGGTGAGAGTTTGTGGCGGTCCTTGTTGCTCTGCACAAGGCGGAGGACGAGGTCCCCGACGTTGAAGGATCGACCCCATACCCATCGGCTGTGGTACCATCGCAACGCCTGCTGGTACTTAGCTGAACGGAGGAGGGCGATGTCGCGGGCTTCATCTAGCTGGTCCATGGCGTCTTGGTGGGATGCCTCGGCCCCCTGTTCGTCGTATGCTCTGATTCTTGGTGCTCCATAGTCAAGGTCCGTTGGGTGAACGGCCTTGGAACCGTAGACCATGAAGAAGGGTGTGTAGCCAGTGGCTCGGCTAGGAGTTGTCCTCAAGCTCCAGAGTATGGTCGGAAGCTCAGCGAGCCAGCGCGCGCCGAATTTGTTCAACCGGTTGAAAATTCTCGGCTTAAGGCCTTGCAGAAGCATGCCGTTTGAGCGCTCGACCTGCCCGTTTGTCCGAGGGTGTGCGATGGCCGCCCAATCGATCCGGATGTGTTGTTCATCGCAGAATCGAATGAATTTCCTGCCGATGAACTGTGTGCCATTGTCTATGATGATGGAGTTTGGTACTCCAAAGTGATGGATGATATCGAGGAAGAATAGCACAGCTTGCTCAGATTTGATCATGGATATTGGTCGAGCTTCAATCCATTTTGTAAACTTGTCTATGGTGACAAGTAGGTGGGTGAAGCCCCCGGGCACCTTTTTAAGTGGCCCAACCAGGTCGAGCCCCCAGACCGCGAAGGGCCACATGATGGGGATCATTTGGAGTGCCTGGGCCGGGAGGTGAGTTTGCCGAGCGTAGTACTGACACCCTTCGCAGGTGCGTACAATTTGCTCAGCATCGGCTACCGCAGTGGGCCAGTAGAAGCCTTGTCGGAATGCATTCCCAACCAAGGTTCTTGGTGCGGCATGATGACCGCAGATTCCACCGTGTATGTCGCCCATCAGGAGTTTTCCCTGTTCGCCAGGGATACAGAGTTGCAGAATCCTGATGTGACTCCATTTGTAGAGTTTGCCTTCTACAAGAGCGAAGGACTTGGCGCGTCGTGCAAGCCGTCGGGCTTCCGTTTTGTCTGCTGGTAGTATGTCGTGGAGGAGGTAGTCGAGGTAAAGCGTTCTCCAGTCATCGGGAGGGTCGGACTGTGCCGCTGGGTCCTCTTCAAGCGCCGTGACCTCAGGGTTGGGCGGAGTAGTTGGCGGATCGGCCCCTAGGGTCGGACTAGATGGGCCATCGCCGGCTTGTTCCGACCCTATGTAGCGTACCGAGGGTTTGCGTTGATCACTGGTGAAGACGCCTGCCGGGACTGGCTCTCGGCCGGATGCTGCTTTCGCAAGCGTGTCGGCTGCTTCGTTGAGGCGCCTTGGGATGTGATTGAGCTCGAGGCCGTCGAATCTGTCCTCTAGCTGTCGGACTTCTTGGCAGTATGCCTCCATCTTGGCGTCGTGGCAGCTTGACTCCTTCATGACCTGGTTGACGACTAGCTGGGAGTCGCCTCTGACGTCGAGACGTTGGATGCCCAGCTCGATAGCGATTCGTAGGCCATTGATGAGCGCTTCGTACTCTATGATATTGTTTGATGAGGGGAAGTGGAGCCGAACCATGTACCTCATGCGGACCCAAAGGGGAGATACGAAGACTAGTCCCGCGCCGACGCCCTTCTTCATCAGCGATCCATCGAAGTACATCGTCCAGTACTCTTGATTGGTGATTGTTGGTGGCATCTGGACCTCAGTCCACTCTGCGATGAAGTCAGCCAACACCTAGGATTTGATCGCTGTTCAGGGGGCATAAGTAATGCCCTGATCCATTAGCTCGAGCGCCCACTTTACGGTTCTTCCTGTAGCATCCTGGCTACGGACGATCTCGCCGAGGGGGAAAGACGTCACGACTGTCATAGGGTGTGACTCGAAGTAATGGCGTAGCTTTCTCTTGGTGACGAGGATGGTGTAGAGGAGTTTCTGGATTTGGGGTAACGGGTTTTGGAGTTGGATAGCACCTCGCTGATGAAGTACACAGGCCGCTATACCCTGAAGGCGTGCCCCTCTTCCTCTCGCTCTACTACTAAGGCGGAGCTGACCACTTGCGTGGTGGCTGATATATACAGTAGGAGGGATTCTCCATTGCACGGAGGAACTAGGACCGGCGGTTTAGTTAGGAATTGTTTAACCGTGTCAAGCGCCTCTTGAGCCTCGGCTGTCCACTCAAAGTGGTTGGATTTCTTAAGGAGTCGATAAAGGGGAAGTCCTCGTTCGCCGAGGCACAAAATGAATCGGCTAAGGGCGGCAAGGCATCCTATGATTCGCTGAACCCCCTTTATGTTTTGGATTGGGCCCATTTTTGTGATGGCTGAGACTTTCTCCGGGTTGGCTTCGATGCCGCGTTCGGAGACAATAAACCCGAGCAGCATGCCCCTCAGGACCCCGAAAACACACTTTTCGAGATTGAGTTTGATGCTGTTTGCCCGGAGTTTCGCAAAGGTTTGCTCAAGGTCGGCGACAAGGTGTTCGGCCCGCTTGGATTTAACTACGATGTCGTCGACGTAGGCCTCAACGGTCCGCCCGATGAGGTCCCCGAAGCAGTTGAGCATACAGCGCTGGTAAGTTTCCCCAGCGTTCTTTAGACCAAATGGCATTGAAACATAGCAGAATGATCCAAAGGGGGTGATAAAAGACATCGTGAGCTGGTCGGACTCTTTCATCGCGATCTGGTGGTAGCCGGAGTATGCGTCAAGGAAGCAGAGGGTTTCGCACCCTGAGGTGGAATCAACTATTTGGCCAATGCGTGGTAAAGGAAACGGGTCCTTTGGGCATGCCTTGTTGAGGCCCGTGTAGTTGACACACATCCTCCATTTCCCGTTCTTCTTTCGTATAAGAACGAGATTTGCTAGCCACTGTGGGTGGGATACTTCCCTGATGAACCCAGCGGCCAATAGTTTTGCTATCTCTTCGCCGATGGCCCTGCGTTTTTCTTCGTCGAAGCAGCGCAGGCGCTATTTTACCAGCTTGGAGTCTGGGTGGATTTTTAAAGCATGGTTGGCGACCTCCTTCGGGATGCCTGGCATATCCAAGGGTTTCCATGCAAAGATGTCTTTGTTATCGCGGAGGAAGTCGACGAGCGTGCTTTCCTATTCGGAAGAGAGCGAAGTACCAATACGTACCCTCTTAGCCTCGGAGCCGCTGGGGTCCACATGGACCTCCTTGGAGCCCTCTACTGGTTTGAATGACCTAGTTGTTGTTTTGGCGTCGGGTGTTTTTTTGACAACCTCCTCCCTGAGGGTGGCAAGTTCTTTGGTGGCGACGACTGTGGAGGCGTGATCACAGCATTCAACTTCGCACTCATAAGCGCGCTGGAAGGAGGTGTCGATGGTGATGACCCCGTGAGGGCCCAGCATCTTTAGCTTAAGGTACGTATAGTTGGGGACGGCCATGAAGTTCGTGTAACACGGTCGTCCCAGGATGGCGTGAAAAGTCGGAGGGAACCCCACTACGTCGAAGGTGAGGGTCTCAGTCCTGTAATTGGACCGATCCCAGAAAGTGATGGGCAGATCGATCTGCCCCAGTGGCATAGCCTGCCTACCAGGTACGACGCCATGGAAAGGTGCTCGGATGGGATGGAGGTTCGTTCGATCGACGCCCATCTCGTCGAGCATTTTGGCGTACATGATGTTGAGGCCGCTGCCTCCGTCCATCAGTACCTTTGTGAGCCGTTTTGGGCCAATGATCGGGTCGACGACAAGTGGGTACCTTCCCGGGTGTGGGACGGCACCCGGGTGGTCGGCCCGGTCGAAGGTTATGGCGGATTCTGACCATCGGAGGAAGGCAGGCGTGGCCGGTTCGACCGTATAGACCTCGCGGCGTGCGACCTTTTGGCGGCGTTTGGATTCGTAGGCCGCTGATCCTCCAAAGATCATGAGGGCACCGTTTGGAGTCGGGAAGGTGTCATCCTTCTCCTCGACGTCGTCTATCCTGGGGGCAGGTTCCTTCCCCTGCTCTCCTTTGTTGAGGCCCCCGGTCAAGTATTTTTGTATGAGGCCATATTCCATGTATAGATGTTTGGCCAGGAAAGCGTGGTTTGGGCATGGCCCCTCGAGCATTTTTTCAAAGTGGTTCCGAGTGCCTTCCGCGGGCTTCTGTCCACCTTTACGGTCGGCGGTGGCCACGAGCGAGTTGTCGCGCCGTTGCTTCTTATTCTTTCTCTTGGCGGGACGGTCGGAGGTGCCTTCGTCGGTGGCCTCGTCCTGCCTTGCCTTACGGTCGGTGCGGTCGAAGACGGCTCCGACCACCTCCTCTCCTGAGGCATGGCTGGTGGCAATGTCTAGGAGTTCCTTGGTGGTCCGCGGGCCCCTACGTCCCAGCTTGTGGACAAGGGATTCGCAGGTTGTCCCAGATAGGAAGGCTCCTATCACGTCGGCGTCGGCAATGTTAGGGAGCTCATTGCACTGTTGGGAGAAGCGCCGAATGTACCCGTGGAGGGTTTCATCAGCCTTCTGGCGGCAGTTCTTGAGGTCCCATGGGTTTCCGGGGCGTTTATACATGCCCTAGAAGTTACCCACAAAGATCTCCATGAGATCCGCCCAACTCTGAATGGCGTTGGACGGTAGGTGCTCCAACCACGCTCGTGCCGAATCGGACAAGAATAGCGGGAGATTGCGAATAATGAAATTGTAATCACTCACACCACCGGCTTGGCAGGCAAGCCGATAGTCTTCGAGCCAAAGCCTGGGGTTCGATTCTCTAGAATATTTTAGGATATTGGTGGGTGGTCGGTACCTCGGGGAACGCAACGTTGAGGATGTGTCGGCCGAAGGCCCGAGGGCCTGGTAGGCTGGGACTCAGGCTTCGGTCCTCGCCGCTATCATAGCGTCCACCGCATCGTGGATGATAGCCGCGACGGGCTTCTTCCCTTTCGTCGCCGTGAGTGCACCTGCGGGCGTCGATGGTGCTGCGCATATCACGGCTGTGGCCGAGACGTTGATGTACCGGGATAGCGGAGCGCTGCCTCTTGCCTGGCGGCGTCTGGTGAACGGACACGTCCTTGGCGGGACGTACCGAGGGCGTGCGTTGGCTGGTGTTGGGTTCACGTCATCGAGACAACAAGCTTTCCGCCTGCTGCGCCGCCGCACGTTCGAGTAACGTGCGAATTTCTTGTCGGGCGCGGCGATCCTCGGACGTCGCAGCCTCCGGAAGGCCGTGCAGCAAGGCCGTCACTGCGGCGATGTTCTAGCTTGCCCGAGCGAAGTGAGGGAGAGTCCCATCATCGGTGAGGATCCTCCGATGCACATCACGGGCCGAGGTGCGTGCGTGCCCACCGTCTCCACGACGCTTGATCTCCTCCTCGATGTTTCGGTATTCTTGGACAAGCTGTTGCCCGGCGTCATCGATCTCCAGCTTTCGTGCTCTTAGCTGCTCCATCCTTACATGAGATGGAGCCGCCGTCTCCGCCTTGATCCTGGCGTCGGGGTTGCCTGTTGAGGTTGTTTCTTCTCCGGAGACACTTTGGACGTGTCCCTCAGGGGTTTGCGTCATGAAGCATTCCCGGGAAGGGTGATGGTTCCCCTTGCTAGAGTCAGAGCTGGAGGACGATTCTGGTTCCTCCACGAGGAGCCCATAGAGTGTCTCCAGATCGTGTTCGACTACCCCCATGAACTCACTGTCCGTAGGCGGCTGAACCATGCGTAGTGACAGAAGGTGGCCGATGGTCGCCGCGGCGTTGCGGAGACCGAATGGAAGCGCTGTCGGGGCGCTTCGTACGGGGCCTTCTAGAAAAAGGGTGATGCTGTGCGGGGGCTCCCTGGATAACTAGGGTCCAAGGGAGTTGCCCCGCAGGCCCTCAAGCCTTAGACGGCTGAGGTTGATAGAATGGAGAGGCTGTGTGGCCGTGTGGGTCAGCGCCAGTTCTCCTCCTAGTGTGACAATGAAATCTGGGTCACCGAAACGCACATGTCCGCCCGGGGCCTAGCTGATTGCGTGGGTGGCCATCCGAGGCCTGGATTGGAACGTGCAAGCCCCCTACCTGGCGCGCCAACTGTCGGTGTTTCGTACAAGCACCGGCAAGTAAATTTATAGTAATGCGCGTTAGGCTCGGATGGTGCGCTAAAGGACACAAGATTTATACTGGTTCGGGCTGAATATCCCTACGTCCAGTTTGTTGCTGCTCGTGTTATTAGCACCGTGAATGGTTCGTAGTAGGGGATACAAACGATCGAGAGAGGGACAGGTCCCAAGTCTCTGATGGAAGGTTCGAAAGGAAGCCAAGAGCTTGGTAGCAGCTTGACTATGTGTGTCTGTTGCGTTGTTTTCGGTCCCCCCAGCTGGAGGAAGCGCATCCCCTTTTATAGATGAAGGGGACGGCTTTACAAGGGTCAAGGCTTAGGATCCATGCTCTACCTAGCCTTGTGGCTCACTTCTACCCAGCCTCCTTACCCATTCTGATGGGTGCGAAAGGAAGATAAACGCCTACAATACTGTCGATGCTTCTGTAGAATGTCAGGATGGTTATAGAATAGTGCCCTGCGCAGGGTATGGGCTGGAGTACAGTGGTTTTGACTTAGGAACCTCGCCCAGCCTTGCTCCGCACGCCTTCTGGCTCTATGAGTCTCTGTCGGAGGGATGCAGAGTTGAGGTCCGGAGTAGCGCTGTGGGCAAGGTCCTCTGATTTGGTGGACCCGAGGGGTCGGGAAGCGGGCGCCTCTCCCTTGTGTCCATAATGTGGTGACGGCATGTCCATCATTCGTGGAGATCACAAATCCTTTTCTAGAGTGTAGTGGTTGTCGTGTATCTTCATCGGGTCCCGTGTCCCAGAGCTGAAGGCGGCGCCTACAACTCTACAGGGCGAGGAGTACGTGCCTGTAATACCTTTTGGGCTCTACGGCGCCTGGGAGGGTCTAAAGCACATGTCCAGTCATTCCCTGGCAGTACCTTTCCTACCGGGGCGCAGGGTATGGTCCTTGAAGCCGTGGTTGACCCGAACGTCTTGTCTTGCACTATACCCATCATCATGAGGGAATGGGAGAGAAGTTATCAGGTAAGATAAAACCAGCCTTTGGACATCGAACGGGGCGACGTTCATCCTCGGTCGTCGGGCGAGGCGGATCCTAGTCCTTATCCCTTGGGCGTGACCGAACCCACCTCTCGGGGCTCGGGCGAGGCGGAGTGTATCCCTCAGCCCTCAGGCGAGGCGAAGACTAGCCTTCAGCCCTCGGGTGAGGCAGAGCTGTCCCGAAGGCATCGGGCAGAACGGAGGCCAGCCCTTTGCCCTCGGGCGAGGCGGGGCTGGCCCAAAGTCGTCGAGCAAGACGGAGGCCAGCCCTTTGCCCTCGGACGAGGCGGGGCTGGCCCAAAGGCGTCGGGCGAGACGGAGGCAAGCCCTTTGCCCTCAGGTGAGGCGGGGTTGGTCCAAAGGTGTCGGGCAAGACGAGGCCAGCCCTTTGCCCTCGGGCGAGGCGGGGCTGGCCCAAAGGCGTCGGGCGAGATGGAGGCCAGCCCTTTGCCCTCGGGCGAGGCGGGGCTGGCCCAAAGGCGTCGGGCGAGACGGAACCTAATTTTCGTCATTCGGGCAAGGAACGCAGCAGCATCCTTGTCCGTCCAGAAGTTTTTAACGTTCGATGGTTATTGGTTCCACCTTCTAGGTACCCTGGTATTAGGTCCCCAACACTTTGGTCTAAAAAGTTCTGGTGCAACCAATCAATAGCGATCGGTGGAAAAATATTTGAAGGGATATTATCCTAGTGTTTGGACAACACTTGATAGCCGATTCAACCGTTCCCGCTCTGTGAATGAACGCCCAGCACAGAACCGCTCCGCACCAAGCACTAGAAACTGGAAGGCACCCGCGCCAACCCCTACAGGCGGTGCGCCTTTCACCTGCTTCGCTTGTGGCCAACCGGGTCACAAAGCCGCTGAGTGCCCTTAGAACTCAACCGCTCGGAAGTCTTAGTTCAAGGGATCTGCTACTCGTGGATGTCTCAACCATCTGGACACCGAGGAAGCATAGGCTGCCCCTGATGGCAATACTGCATCAGTTCTATTTGACTCTAGAGCAATTTGTTCTTACATATCATCCAAGTTTGCACGAGAACATGACTTGCCAGTAACCCCACGTGGAAAGCCTATCATCACCAGCTCACCTTTAGGAGACCTAAAGTGCACCCACATCTGTAAGGAAGTGAGTCCTACCATTGAGGGTCTTATCTTTAAAGCCGACCTAATCCTGTTACCTTCCATGAGCCTAGATGTCATTTTAGGTATGGATTGGCTAACCATTCACCGAGGTATCATATCATGTTCACCTAGATACGTCCAAGTGACCCACCCATCAGGCCAAGTTATTAGATGTGAACCCCAGTCCGGAAAGTCCACTTCTATCCTATGTGCCCTTAAAGCCAGTTTAGAATCACAAAAAGAGGAGAAGACAGTTCATGATGTGCCTATGGTCAGAGACTATCCCGATGTATTCCCTGAAGAATTACCGGGTATGCCACCAGACCGTGATGTAGAGTTCATCATTGATCTTTTGCCAGGAACAGGACCTATTGCCAAGAGACCCTATCGCATGTCAGTTGACGAACTGGCCGAGCTCAAGAAACAGCTTGATGAGCTCATCTCGAAGGGATATATCAGACCCAGTGCTTCACCCTGGGGATCCCCTGTTCTATTTGTTAAGAAGAAGGATGGCTCAATGAGAATGTGCATTGATTACCGGAACTTGAACGCAGTCACCATCAAGAACAAGTACCCTCTGCCAAGAATTAATGATCTGCTTGACCAGCTCAAAGGTGCCAAGTATTTCTCTAAGATTGATCTTAGATCTGGCTGTCATCAAATGAAGATTCGAGAGAGTGGCATCCCGAAGACAGCTTTTGTGACTAGGTATGGGCAGTTTGAGTTCACTGTGGTGTCCTTTGGACTCACGAATGCTCCCACATACTTCATGAACATGATGAATAAGGTTTTCATGGATGATCTGGAAAAGTTCGTGGTAGTATTCATTGATGACATCCATGTCTATTCACCCACCGCTGAAGAACATGAACATCATGTGAGAACTATGCTTGAGAAACTAGCCCAACATCAGCTCTACGCAAAGTTCAGCAAATATGAGTTTTGCCTACAGGAAGTTGCCTTCCTAGGCCATGTACTATCAGCTGAAGGTGTTGCAGCTGACCCAGTTAAGATTGAAGCTGTGAAAGAGTGGGAACAACCCCATAATGTGACAGAAATCAGAAGTTTTTTGGGATTGGCTGGATATTATCGCCAATTTATCGAAAATTTCTCCAAGATAGCCCTCTAGATGACCAACCTTCTGAAGAAGACCAAGGAGTTTGAATGGACGCCCGAGTGCGAGCGAAGCTTCCAGGAATTGAAACAGAAGCTTACCACAACTCCTGTGCTAGCATTGCCTGATATCAGTAAAGATTTCGTGGTCTACTGTGATGCATCCCGTCAAGGACATGGCTGTGTATTGATGCAAGGTGGGAAAGTGATAGCTTATGCTTCTCGACAGTTGAAAGAACACGAGAACCGTTACCCCACTCATGATCTTGAGTTAGCAGTAGTTGTACATGCATTCAAGATCTGGAGGCACTACTTGATAGGCAACAAGTCTGATATCTATACCGATCACAAGAGCTTGAAGTACTTTTTCACTTAGGAAGATTTGAATATGAATATGAGCAACGCCGATGGCTAGAGTTGATCAAGGACTATGACCTAGAAATTCACTATCATCCGGAAAAAGCTAATGTAGTCGCAGATGCTCTCAGTCGCAAGAGTTACTATCACACTTTGATCACTAAATCCGTACCACCTGAGCTCAAGGAAGAGATTGATGATTTCTAACTTGAGATACTACCTCATGGCTTGTTGAATGAGCTCCGCATACAGTATGATCTCACAGATCACATCCGTCAAGCTTAGAAAAATTATGAAGAGATCGAATATCTCCGTGGTCTGATGAAACACCATGAAGATGAACAAGGAACCATCTGGTTCAAGGACAGAATCTGTGTACCTTCTGATCTAGCACTACGAGAGGAAATTATGTCAGAAGCTCATGATTCTAAGTATTGTATTCACCCTGGAGGTTCAAAGATGTATCAAGACTTGAAGAAACACTTTTGGTGGAAAGGCATGAAGACAGACATTGTGGGACAAGTGGCACAATGTGACACCTGTAATAGAGTCAAGGCTGAACATCAAAGGCCTGCAGGATTGTTGAAGCCTCTTGACGTTCCCGAGTGGAAATGGGAGAGCATATCCATGGATTTCATAGTCGGATTGCCCTGTTCACAGAAAGGCAATGATTCCATTTGGGTGATTGTTGATCGTTTGACCAAGGTTGCTCACTTTGTACCCGTTAAGATCAAGACCGATGCCGAAAAGTTAGCAGATCTATATGTTGAGCATATCCTCAGACTGCATGGAGCTCCCTCTAGTATTGTATCTGATCGTGGTCCTCAGTTTATGTCCTGATTTTGGGAAGCTCTGCACAAGTCCATCGGAACCAAACTTGATTTCAGTACCACTTATCACCCACAGACAGATGGACAGACTGAACGAGTAAATCAGATCTTAGAAGACATGCTTCGCGCTAGTGTACTGAATTATGGCTCTGATTGGGAGAAATGTCTACCCTATGCAGAGTTCTCTTACAACAACAGTTACCAGGCCAGCATCAAGATGTCGCTGTTCGAAGCTCTGTATGGCAGACCTTGTAAGACACCTTTGATGTGGTCCCAACCGGGAGAAAGATCGTTCTTTGACTCCGCTAAGATTCAAGATGCCGAAGAAGGAGTTGCTCAAGTAAAGGAGAATTTGAGAATTGCTCAAAGTCGATAGAAGAGCTATGCTGACAAAAGAAGAAGAGAACTTGAGTACAATGTGGGAGATTTCGTCTATCTCAAGGTATCCCCGCTACGTGGAACTGTCAGATTCCATGTGAAAGGAAAGCTTGCCCCTAGATTTGTTGGCCCATACAAGATTTGCAAGAGGATTGGAAAGCTCACCTACAAACTTGAGCTACCTGAGGAATTGGCGGGTGTACATCCATGTATCCCAGCTATGCAAGTGTTTGAGAGTGCCCGATGAAGTGATCCCGACTGATACACTTGACATTCAGAACACTCTCGAGTATAAAGAACATCCTATCCGAATTATGGGTAGAGATACCAAAGAGACCCGAAGCAAAACTATTCCTATGTGCAAGGTCCAATGGAGCAATCACACTAAGAGGGAAGCAACATGGGAGAAAGAGTCTGACCTCCGGCTACAATATCCTTATCTCTTCGAGGGGTACGTTACGCTTTAATCTCGGGGACGAGATTCTGTTAAGGGGGTAGGACTGTAACAACCCAAAAATCCACACACCAAAAATCACAACTACAAAATTTTTGTTTAAACCCTATGTGATGTTGAGTGACACATGTAGAAGCCAAACCCTAGTTTTGGATTAGATGTGACCCAACTAGGTTAAAATCATAAAGCATAGTTTGGTGTTATGCCACATGTGTAATTAAATTCCTAAATAAATAAATCAGGCATGCATCCTTAATTCCACTTGTGATTTGGATTCTTTTGCTTTATGTGATGTTTAACTAACTTAATATTTATGATAAACCCTAAGTAAAGAATTATTTGTTGGAAGAATAAAACACCCCTATATAAAAACTTCAACTATTTTTGTATAACAAAAATAGCCAATAATCCCTAATATATGGGATGTAATTTGACCACCATTTGAAACACCTTGTGGGACACACTACATAACTCGAAGCTCAAGTTTAAACCCTAACTAAATTTGAATCGAAGCAAAAGAAAGAAAAGAGAAACAAACAGAAAAAGAAAAGGAAAAAGAGGGAGAAGCAGCAGCCCAGGCCTGCTTGGCCTTGTGAGCCAGCCTGCCTCGACCGGCCCAGCTAGCCCAACCAAGCCTCGCCTGCCCTTTCACGCGCGTTGCCCACAAAGTCGGCCCAGCGTCGCCACCCGCACGAGCATAGCCGCTGACAAGCCGGGCCCGCTCGGCAGCCATCACGTGCCGCACGCAGCCACAACGCGCCAAGCGCCTAATGACCTGACCCCGCTTGTCAGCACAGTAGCGTCTTCTTTCCCTCGCCCACGCATTCTCCCCGCGCGACCAGGGGCCGACCAGCGTGGCAGGCGTGGGCCAGGGGGTCATGTAAGAAGCATGACCTTGTCCCCCCTTGCGCCGCGCCTACGCTACCGCACGCGGGCCGTCGGATGCGCCGCACGCATCACCACCGCCCGATCGCCGTCCGCCATTGGAGCCCTTGGAGCTCGGCTATAAAAGCCAACGCCCACGAGCCCAAACCCTCAGCCCATTCGCCGCCGCCGCTGGTGGCACAGCACCACATCGCGTCAAGCCAAGAGAGAGGGAGGAGGAAGAAGCAAGGAGGAGAAGGAAGCCGATGCGGAACCGCACCTCGCCGGAGCCAGGAGCACCGCCCCAATCAGCTACAGCAACGTAGCTGCTCGGTACGACACTGCATCGCCTTATCACGGCCTCGCCTCGCCACCGCACCGCCATCCTACCGCCACGAGCCCTACGGTGATGAAAGCTCTAGTTTGGTTTTGGTTAATTGATGAAACCCTAAGTGCTAACCTAGTTTATCAAGATGATTATGAGATAGGTAGCACTACTCCAAGTGATGAAGCAATGACGAAGATCATGACAATGGTGATAGCATGGTGATGATCAAATGCTTGAACTTGGAAAAAGAAGAAAGAGAAAAACAAAAGGCTCAAGGCAAAGGTATAAAATGTAGGAGCCATTTTGTTTTAATGATCAAGACACTTAGTGAGTGTGATCACATTTAGGATAGATAGCCGTACTATTAAGAGGAGTGTAACTCGTATTGAAATGCGGTTATCAAAGTGCTACTAGATGCTCTAACTCATTGCATATGCATTTAGGATCTAGTGGAGTGCTAACTCCCTTGAAAATATGCTAACACATGTGCACAAGGTGTTTGCAGGGTTAAAATTCGGCGCTTTTGGAAAAATGAAATGTCTATTTTCTATTGCGTCGGATGCAAAATTCTTGGTGGTTGGCACATTTGAGCAAGGGTGAAGAAGTTAGAGTTGAAATGGAGTTGGTCGAAATGATGCTGGCGTCGGTCTACTGACCGGACGCTGGGTCACTCAGCGACCGGACGCTGAAAGGCTGCGTCCGGTCGAGCTGTCAGACGGCACAGTGGGTAGAGTTGAGCACCGGACGCTGGTCTGCGTCCGGTCAAGGTGGACCGGACGCGTCCGGTCGAAAAAACATGCCTCGGGGAGCTTACTGGAAACGACCGAACGCTGGGGCTTCAGCGTCCGGTCAGTTTTGCTGGAGCGTCCGGTCAGCTTCGTAGCCGTTGAAATCTGACGAATAGCGTTTGAAGCTGGTGACGCGTGGCGTCCATCGGGCGACCGGACGCTGAGGGCCAACGTCCGGTCGGCATGACCGGAGCGTCCGGTCAGAGCGTGTTTTGCCTAGTGAAAGGGTACAACGGCTCTATTTGATGGGGGCTCTATTTATAGCCCCATGGCCGGCTCAAGGAAGAACTCTTGCACATTTTCATTGATATAACAACCTTGTGAGCTTAGCCAAAGCCCTCCCACTCATCTCCATCATTGATCCATCATCATTGTGAGATTGGGAGAGAATCCAAGTGCATTGCTTGAGTGATTGCATCTAGAGGCAATTGGTATTCATGTTGCGCTGCGGATTTCGCTTGTTTCTCTTGGTGGTTGCCACCACCTAGACGGTTGGAGCAGCGGTGAAGGATCGGCACGAGTTGGTGATTGTTCGTGGCCACCTTCGGTGATTGTGAGGGGAGTTGTACCTTCCCCGGCGGAGTGCCGAAAGGTAACTCTAGTAAATTGCTCGTGTCATTGAGTTACCTCACTTGTGGGTCGGTTCTTGCGGTGTCCTATCGTGTGGACGAGGTTTGTGCAACACCTCTTAGCCGCCGAACCACCAAGTGTTGGTCGACACAACGGGGACTAGCGTGTTGGTAAGCACGTGAACCTCGGGAGAAAAATCGGTTGTCTCTTGTCATTTGCATTCTCCCGGTGATTGGCTATATATTCATCGTGTAATTGGTTCACTCCATGACCCGGCGGTATAATCGTCTCACTTACTCATTTATATTTCCGCAAACTAGATATAGCAAGCTCTTTAGTGTAATTAGAATTGAGAGCTTGCCTTGTGCTTTAAACATATCTAGTGGAGCTCTTTAGTGTAGCATTTGTGAGAGCTCTTAGTGAGTAGTGGTCAAGTAGATTGTGTGCCAATAGATCATTGCAACTAGAATTGTTGGATAGGTGGCTTGCAACCCTTGTAGAGCTAGAGCAAGTTTGCATTTCGCTATTTGTCTTACTAATCAAATTGCTCTAGTTGATTTGTAGTTTTTAAATAGGCTATTCACCCCCCCTCTAGCCATATTAGGACCTTTCAGGTGAGCCACATCATTCGCTACTCACCACGCTAGCCGTACTCGCCATGAACGCCACCGCATTCCCGCACCTAGGGGACGCAGAGGCGGAGCATTCCCGCTCCTGGACATGCTGCACATGCACCGCACGCGCACAAGCCCAAGGCCTAGCCTCACCGACCCCTAGCGGCTCAGGAACATCGGCACGACCACCTTGCACGCCATGGCGAGACCACCGCGTCTTCTACGTCGCGGTAAAGAAGACGTTGACACCCTGACTGGCTCCGCCATGACGAGAGACACACCGCGCTCACCTTAGCTGAGGAAGAAGCCCATCGGAGCCCTGCGTTGCCGCACCGCACCTCGTTGGAGCGCCACCGCCTCTGCTTTGCACCCACCACCGTGGCCGGAGCCACTGGGAGCACCAGGAGCTCCTTCAACACACCTACCATGGTCGTAGAAGCACCGTGGAGCTCACACACTCCTCCAACTGGGCTCTCGCTACCACTGCAGCCCTATCCATGCACGCCGATGAACCCACGCCGCCGTTCACCATGGCCGGAACCCTAGGAAGCCCCGGCCACCACCTTGACCCCACCACTATACTCGCCATGGCATGGGGACGATTTTTCCCACCTTAATTGCACACCCGCGCTACTGGAGGGGCTCGCTAGTGAGCTCACCACCGGCGGGAGCATGCTGGGGAAGAAGATGGGGATTTTCCCCTCGCCGGCCACATGTCCATGCACTTGGTGCACGTGATTCGAACCCTGGGAAGGAGTAAGTGGACCAAGTCCTTCATAGACTGGCTCTACGGTCTATGGACCCCACGCAGGCAGGTTCACCATGAACCGCGGCTCACCTGTCAGTCACCATTTGACCCCGGACCCACCTGTTAGTGACCAACCGAGATGATGATGTCATGCTGATGTCAGCGGGACCCACCTATCAGCCGCGGTTTAGCCCTGATGATGCCATGCTGACGTCATGCCGAAGATGAGACCACGCTAGCGTCGGGGACTTTGGCGAGCTCTCCGACCACTTCGGCGAGCTCTCCGACCCCCTCGGCGATCTCGCCGTCCACTTCGGCAATCTCTCCGACCACCTCGGCAAGCTCTCCGACCACTTCGACGACCTCTCCGACCACCTCGGCGATCTTTTCGACCACCTCAGCTGACCTCTCCGACCACCTCACCAGCCGATACCCCACTCCAAGTCCCTACATGCCACGTGAACTGTAACACCTCGGTGTTAGGCCAGCATTTAGGCACTGCAAATCATGCATGTTATGCATCATCAAGCATCCTAATCATACATGCCTAATCATGTAAATAATAACTAAAACCCTGCTTCGAAACATATGAAACATGCTCACGAAACATGAATGTTGCATACACTTGTTTAGAGTTGTTTTTGCCCAAATCATGCTTGCTAAGTTAGTAAAACATGTTTTGCTATGATTGTAAATCATCTAGAATTATTTAGCACAATTTTTGGAGCAAAGTTTGTATTTAAATTTTTGCCAAATTTTGCTTCAAAAATAATTCTCCAAAATTAGGGTTTTGAGTTAAAATTGACTTTAATTTTATAATTCAAAATCTAGCAAGAATTGGACTTTGGTCATAAAAGCAAAGTTGTAGAGGATTAAATTCTAAGCAACTTTTATTTTTGGGCCATTTTCAAAAGAAGTCATTTTCTTGTTCAAAAGGGTATTTGAAAACTGCTATTTGAAATTTCCTTGAAAATATAAAATTAAAAAAAATGTTTTCTCCTTTCGCGGGCCGCCGCCTCCTTTCTCGGCCCACGGCCGAAGCTGGCTCGGCCTGCCGCCGCGCCCGCCGCTCGCGCGCCCGCGTTCGACCCAGCCCAGCTCGCGCGTCTGGCCTGCCCCGCGCCGCGTCTGGCCTACGCTGCGTCGCGCCGCGCCTGTTCCCGCACGCCGCGCCCAACCGCGTCAGGCGACGCTCGCCGCGTGGCCGCCATGCGCCGGCGACGCATGCCGCTCGGCAGCCACGGCCTGCCTCACCCTCCACGCGCGTGCCCTCTTCTGCCCGACCCCATTACCTCCTCCTCATTCCCCCTCCTTTTCTCTCCAGTTTAGAGCTCTGCGGGAGCTCTCGCCACCGAGCTTAAGAGCTTGCTTTCACATATGCAATCCCTCATGTCTCATTAATTAATACTTAAGAGCTTGCTTTCACATAGCACATAGAAATCCCACAACAAATAAGCCTTTGCATGAATTCTATTTGCATTGTTGTCTTGTGCTTGAACTAGATTGTTTATACAACAACACATCATTTTGGCTTTCATTAAGTACCTGTGAGATAACCTATTACCTGTCCACACTTAGCAAACGGGTTAGACCTTTAATCACGTTGTCATTCAATCATCCAAAACCCACTCAAGGGCTAGATGCACTTTCAGTGGCTTAATTAAGTACTAACTTGGGGTTCTTGCATCATATTTTTCTTTCATCGCTCATACTACGTGCTATTGTATGAGTGCCACTTGTTTGAGTGGTAGTGTATGGATCATTTGCCTCTATGCCTCGGTAAGTGTGAGTTATGAGAGCATGATCGGATACACCGCCGATCTAGGGTGAATGCTTATATGATGCTGGAGTAATTACATGTTCTACGCATGTTTTACAAAGGTATCTCATGTGTGGGTCTTCCGTCTGTTGAGGCGATGCCGTCAATAGGACGATGGTTCGGGTAGTTACTACCGTTGTACACGTATCTGGAGATTCGTGTAGAGCGTGTAGATAAAAATTTACTGCTTTTATGCATTCATTGGGAATTGGGCTGAAATGAATCTTCTGCAGGTACATAACAACGCTATCATGTATAACGTATTAGCTACGTATTTGAGAGATTGTTTGTATGCCACCGAATTCGTCGCTAGAAATTATTTATTTCATAAGTTTGTGAGAACGTACGGCACGTACATACATCATATTACTTGTGCATTTCATTCATGTCATGCATTCCTCCCCTTATAAATTGATTATCTCATTTTGATAAAAGTTGTATCACGTAAAATATGTTTCCATGGGGTAATAAAAGAACTTTTGCTACAGATGGCCCGCACGAAGCAGACCGCCCGTAAGTCCACCGGAGGAAGAGCACCTCGACGCCCGTTGGCCCTGAGGGAGCACCGCACCACAGACACCTTCTTGAGCGAGTTTGGCATGCCGACCTTGCTTTGGAGAGTGCTCCATGATGTGGGGTACCTAGAGGGTCAAGAGCCGGTGTACTCTTGGAATGAGAGCCAGTTAGCAGAGGATGGACTTGTAGTGGTAGAGATCACAGTTCCTGCTCTCAGTGATGCTCCAGATTGGGATGGTTGGCACTTAGAGTTTGAGGGTCGCACTCCTGCTGAGGGTGCAGAGGGAGTAGCTTTCCGTGTCATCAGGGATATCATGAGCAGATTTCCCAGTGAGCTTGCAGCAGCTCTAGCTAGCACCTTTCCTAGGGATGATCCTCGTGATGCTATTTGGGTTCAGCCTCAGGGAAGTGCCTTGGTCAGAGGTCTAGCTGAGGGACAGGCTAACGACAGTCATGCTATGAGTGCTATGTTCATCTCCATTAGAGCGTATGAGGGTCTTGAGAGTACCTACTGGACTTTGACTGGCTTACGTGGTCGTGATAAGCTCAAGGGGAGAAAGCAGAAGAAGAGACAGGCACGTGCTATAGCTAGTTTGTAGGAGCAGTTGGCTGATATGAACTTACAGCGAGACCAGGCAATAGAGAGAGGTGATAGAGCTATGCAGCGGGTGCATATGTTGACTCAAGCCAACAACAATGCAGACCGCATGATTGGACAGTTGGTTCAGGAGAGGAATGAAGCCTGGGATGAGAGGGATCTTCTGCTGCAGAGGGTCGATGAGCTAGAGGAGTACAACGTCAACCTACACAAGGAGTTTCACGTGCTCTACAATGGGGTTGGCCCATATGCTCCTCTAGACGCTGCTGGCATGGACATCGATGACAACAACGAGGACGAGCATGTAGTTTCACCTGGGGGCGATGGTGACGTCTCCAATCCCGACAACGGCCCCAACGAGTAGGCTAGTTGCCTTGCACTAGTATCTAGGTCCTGTCGCGATGACCTTTCTTTTGTTGGCATGTAACCTAATGTATCTTGTTTCGAACTTATGAGACTTGGCATGTGATTGGAACTTGGCTAGAAATGCGATGTCTGAACGCATAAAAGTCCAGTGTATGTATGCTGGCAATTTGGTTGTATGGACGTGATGTTTGCTGTTGAAGTAATTTGATTAGTGATGTTGTTTTATTTGGGATGCGATTGTTGTGCCTCTGTATTATTGTATGAATTTATTCTCTCCAGTAAATTCAGTATGGCATAATTTTTCCTTCACTCATAATTATTACAGCTTCACTCAAGCATTACTTGTTGCTGAAATATGCAGATGACAAACACTCGCCATACCACGTATGAGGCCGCTGAGACCGGTGCTAACAGTGCGGGGACCGATGGTGGTGGTGGAAACCACAGCAACAACAATGAGCCTCCCCATGAACCGCATTTGCCACCTCCTCCCCCGTTTACCCCAGAGATGTTCCTCGCCTAGTTGCACGGGAGTCAGCACAACATGGAACAATCCTAGAAGAACATGGAGGATTTTCTGCGTACCATCGCCAACAACGTTCAGCGTGGTAACAATCAGGGTGGTGGCATTGGGGTGAATCAATACAGCAGCTTAAAAGATTTTATGGACACCAGGCCGCCAATATTCAAGGAAGCAACAGAACCACTCGATGCTGAAGAATGGATCAACACTATGGAAGATAAATTTCGTGTGTTGAGGATGACTGAGGTATTGAAAACTGAGTATGCTGCACTTCAGTTGCAAGGACCAGCGGGAATGTGGTGGAAGCACCATCGCACCACCTTCCCTCCAAATGCTCAGATTTTGTGGAGAGAGTTTGCTGAGGCCTTCCGTGGAGTTTATATTCCACCCGGGCTGACCGAGATGAAGTTGGGAGAGTTCTTGGTGTTGAATTAGGGCACCAAGACCGTGACGCAATATTTGCATGCCTTCAACAACTTGTGTCGTTATGCTCCCAACATGGTTGACACCGATGCTAAGAGAATCACCAGTTTCAAGAGATGACTCAATCCAAAGATGATGAAGCATGTGGGTACCAACAATCGCGTCAGATTCAATGACTTCATCAGTTATTGTCTGAAGCAGGAAAAGAACAACAACGCCAGCACCGCAGCCAAGACTCGCAAGAGAGCCCTAGAAGGTGGTCCGTCCCAAGCAAGAGCACCTGCGGGAGGTCGTCCTCCCTATCGTCCATCTGCACCTGGCGCTAGGTTCAGGCCACCTCAGCAGAGAAGTCAGAATTTCCGTGGACCCTAAAAGCCTTACAAGATGGCAGTACAGCCCAACAAGGCAGCCACAACTGTGGTACAAGGCAGTTCTAAGGGAGCTGTGGGATCTGCTGGGACAGTGAGGGGACCCTGCTATAATTGTGATCAACCCGACCACTTCTCGAGGTTTTGTCCTTAACCGCCGAAGAAGAAGCAGCAGACCTATAATGCTAGGGTGCATAGTATGACTGTGGATGAGATTCCTGAAGGAGAGCCCGTAATCGCTGGTAAGTTTCCTATCAACAAAAACCCTGCAGTTGTTCTATTCGATTCTAGATCATCGCATTCTTTTATGAGTCAAGCATTTGCATAGAAACATGAACAACTATGCACAGAATTGGGTTATGGTTACCGTATAAGTTCAGCAGGGGCTGATGTTTTGACCAATCGGATGGTTCGAGGGGCAACCCTTGAATTAGGTAGCAGGAAGTTTCGAGTAAACTTGATAGTTATGCTTGGACTAGTTTTGTATGTCATTATAGGGATGAATTGGATGAAGCATTGGGGAGCAGTCATAGATACCGGAAGTCGGGTACTTACCCTTAAGGATCTCCTGGGTGAGGGTACTTTCCAAGTACCATTGCCTCAGAGAACAGACCTTATAAGTGTGACATGTGCTACTGAAGTTATTCATATCCATCAAATTCCGGTAGTGTGTGAGTTTCCGAACGTATTCCCAGACGAGCTACCTGGTCTTCCACCAGATAGGGATATTGAGTTTGGAATTGAGTTAATCCCTGAAATAGCTCCGATTTCAAGGAGACCCTATCGGATGCCTCCAGATGAATTAGTTGAGCTGAAGAAGCAACTAGAAGAGTTATCAAAAAAGGGGTTTATCTGGCCAAGCAAGTCTGAATGGGGATGTCCCGCCTTGTTTGTGAAGAAGAAGAAAGAGGGCACATTGAGAATGTGCATGGATTACAGGCCACTTAACGCTGTAACCATCAAGAATAAGTATCCCTTGCCTCATATTGATGTTCTGTTTGACCAGTTAGCCAAGGCTAAGGTGTTCTCAAAAATAGATTTGAGATCCGGTTATCATCAGATAAAGATTAGACCACAAGATATACCGAAAACTGCATTTTCCCCCAGATATGGGTTGTATGAGTATCTTGTCATGTCCTTTGGCTTGACAAATGCTCCTGCATACTTTATGTTTTTGATGAATATAGTTTTCATGCCAGAATTGGATAAGTTCGTGGTCGTGTTCATCGATGACATTCTGGTGTACTCCGAGAACGAGAAGGATCATGAAGAGCATCTGAGAATTGTCTTGACCAGACTTAGAGATCATAAGTTGTATGCTAAGTTTAGCAAATGCGAATTCTGGTTGAAGAAAGTTCCTTTCCTTGGTCACATTCTGTCAAAAAATGGAGTTTCAGTCGATCCAAGTAAGGTGCAAGAGGTTATGGATTGGAAGGCACCGACCACAGTTCCTAAGATTAGAAGTTTCTTAGGATTAGCCGGTTACTACCGTTGTTTTATACCGGACTTCTCGAAGATTGCCAAGCCTATGACAAGTCTGTTACAGAAGGATCACAAGTTTGTGTGGACAGAGGAGTGTGAAGCAGCTTTCCACACTTTGCGGAAACTGTTGACCACTGCTCCTATTCTTGCACAGCCAGACATTGAGAAACCATTTGATGTGTTTTGCGACGCATTGAAAACTGGATTGGGCTGTGTTCTTATGCAAGAAAGAAGAGTCATTGCTTATGCCTCACGTCAATTGAGAAAGCACGAGGTCAACTATCCAACACATGATCTTGAACTTGGCTGCAGTTGTGCATGCCCTAAAAATTTGGAGACATTATCTACTTGGTAATGTGTGCAATATTTTTATGGATCACAAGAGTCTCAAGTACATCTTTACCCAACCAGAGCTGAACATGAGACAGCGCAGATGGTTGGAATTGATCAAAGATTACAACTTGAATGTGCAATATCATCCTGGAAAAGCCAATGTAGTGGTAGATGCTTTGAGCAGAAAGTCACATTACTTGAATGTACAACCATTACTTGAAGATGGGTTCGATCTGATGCATCCTGCTATGTTACATAGTATTCAGATTAGTTGCTCGTTGGAGAGTAAGATAATAGAAGGCCATAAAACCGACAAGGGAATATTCTACATCAAAGAGAAAATAAAAGAAAAGTTGTATAAGCACTTTAGAGTGGATGAACAGGGCGTGTTGTGGTTTGATGACCGTCTTGTGGTTCCCAAGGATCGAGAGCTTAGGAATAAACTCATGGATGAAGCTCACCTTTCTATGCTATCTATCCATCCGGGAAGTAGTAAGATGTATCAAGAACTAAGACCTCGTTATTGGTGGACCAAAATGAAGAAAGAAGTTACAGCATATGTTGCCAGATGTGACACGTGTTGTAGAGTGAAAGCTATTCATATGAAACCTACCGGTTTGTTGCAACCTTTGTCCATACCTAGTTGGAAGTGGGATGATATAAGTATGGATTTTATCTCGGGATTGCCCACTACTCAAAAGGGACATGATTTGATTTGGGTGATTATGGACCGTCTTACTAAGACCGCTCATTTCTTGCCTGTCAAGACAGAATATCAACCACCTCAATATGCCGAGAAGTATATCGCAGAAATTGTGAGGTTGCATGGTATACCAAAGACTATAGTATCTGATAGAGGGCCCCAGTTCACGGCTCACTTTTGGGAACATTTACACAAAGGCTTAGGAACTAGTTTGATTCGTAGTACTGCTTATCATCCTCAGACAGATGATCAGACTGAACGAGTGAATGCTGTTTTAGAGGATATGTTAAGAGCATGTGTGTTGTCTTCTAGGGGATCATGGGAGGCATGGTTACCATTAGCTGAGTTTTCTTACAATAATAGTTATCAAGAAAGCATCAAGATGGCTCCATTCGAAGCTTTGTATGGCAGAAAATGTAGAACACCATTGAATTGGGTCGAGCCAGGAGATAGAAGGTATTATGGCATTGATTTAGTAGAAGAAGCCGAGAAGAAAATTCATATTATTCAACAAAATATGAAGGCGGCCCAATCGCGTCAGAAAAGTTATGCAGACAGAAGAAGGAGACCTCTTGTGTTTGAAGTTGGTGACTATGTCTATCTGAAGGTCACACCAATGAAGAAGAAACGGTTTGGAGTCCGAAGAAAGCTTGCCACTAGATTCGTAGGACCATACAAGATCTTGGAAAGAAGAGGTCCAGTAGCTTATAAGTTAGAGTTACCTGAGACCATGAGTACCATCTTCCTAGTTTTCTATGTATCTCATCTCAAGAAGTGTTTGTGTGTTCCAGAGGAAAGAATAGAACCTCGGGGCATCAAACTCAAATCAGATTTGGTGTATTGTGAGCAACCAGTCCGTGTGTTAGACACTAAAGAACGTGCTACTAAGAATAGTGTGGTGAAAACATACAAGATACAGTGGAATCATCATGATGAGGGAGATGCAACTTGGGAAATGGGAGAATATCTACAAAAAGCTTATGAAGATTTTTATAACAAATGGTTCGTAACCCAAATCTCGGGATGAGATTTTTATAAGGGGGGAGGGCTGTAACACCCCGGTGTTAGGCCAGCATTTAGGCACTGCAAATCATGCATGTTATGCATCATCAAGCATCCTAATCATACATGGCTAATCATGTAAATAATAACTGAAACCCTGCTTCGAAACATATGAAACATGCTCGCAAAACATGAATGTTGCATACACTTGTTTAGAGTTGTTTTTGCCCAAATCATGCTTGTTAAGTTAGTAAAACATGTTTGGCTATGATTGTAAATCATCTAGAATTATTTAGCACAATTTTTAGAGCAAAGTTTGTATTTAAATTATTGCCAAATTTTGCTTTAAAAATAATTCTCCAAAATTAGGGTTTTGAGTTAAAATTGACTTTAATTTTATAATTCAAAATCTAGCAAGAATTGGACTTTGGTCATAAAAGCAAAGTTGTAGAGGATTAAATTCTAAGCAACTTTTATTTTTGGGCCATTTTCAAAAGAAGTCATTTTCTTGTTCAAAAGGGTATTTGAAAACTGCTATTTGAAATTTCCTTGAAAATAGAAAATTAAAAAAATGTTTTCTCCTTTCGTGGGCCGCCGCCTCCTTTATCGGCCCATGCCGAAGCTGGCTCGGCCTGCCGCCGCGCCCGCCGCTCGCGCGCCCCGCGTTCGGCCCAGCCCAGCTCACGCGTCTGGCCTGCCCCGCGCCGCGTCTGGCCTACGCTGCGCCGCGCCGCGCCTGTTCCCGCGCGCCGCGCCCGACCGCGTCAGGCGACACTCGCCGCATGGCCGCCATGAGCCGGCGACGCACGCCGCACGGCAGCCATGGCCTGCCTCGCCCTCCACGTGCGTGCCTTCTTCTGCCCGACCCCGTTGCCTCCTCCTCATTCCTCCTTTTCTCTCCAGTTCAGAGCTCCGCGGGAGCTCTCGCCACCGAGCGCCGCCGCTGCCTTGCCGATGACATACCCCTTCCACACCTCCATTCCTCGATTCCCACCGCCAGTAGCTCCGCCCAGCCTCCCTGCCTCGCTTGCGCTTGCTTGCGGCCGCCGTCGTCGAGGTAAGGGCCGAGCTTGGCCGCCTCCTTCCTCTCCGGCGAGCGCGCTGCCGCGGTCGTGTGGTTCGTCACGCCGCCGAGCCACCTCCACCCTCCCAGCCGGTGCGGCTCGGCGTGGTGTGCACGCTGGCACCACCCGCGCCACCGGAAGGGCTCGCCGCCGGTGAGCACCGGCCGGTGGAGCTCCCCCCTGCTCTCGGGTCGCTAACCCGTGGGGCCGTAGGGCCCAGCCGCAGTGGCTGGTGAAGGCTCCGGGTGACTGGCCAATGGGGCCGATTGACCCGCTGGGTCCCGCCTAGCAGCCCCTCTGGGTGCACAGCACCGGGTGCACCCAGTCTTTTTCGTCGGCTGGTTTTAAAATGAATTTAAGAAATGCTTTTCAGAATTTTGTAAAATGCTTTGGAAATTTCTAACTTGCTTAAATTTGCTCCAAATTTGTTGAAACAAATTTTGTTGTGTTCCTTGTCACCAGATATACATGATAAAAATGTTGAATGTCATTTTTGAGATACTTTTCTGTAGAGCTTTAATTAATTCTTGATATTGCTGATATCTTGTAAAATGGTTAGTAAATCCTATATGTATCAGAAAAATATGATTCCAAGTTTGTTACTCTTCTTGTGTAATGTACTTCCTAGAAAAAATATGTGTCATGCATGTACTGTAGAAAAATTATGAGGTGTAGTTCAAGTGCCTTTAATGGCTGATTTTTGTTATTTTTGCTAGAGAGCAAAATTTGTATAAAACATGCATATGATAATTTTTGTACAGTGATCATTTGTTGTGTAGAACATAGGAAAAATATTTCATCTGGTGTTTGACACTTTTCACAATACAAAGTATTTTCATGTTCATAATCATGCCATAGCTTGTTATTTTTGTGTAGGCTAATCCACTCATCCAAATGCCATAAAAATCTGAGGGTAGACTACTTAGGGTAGTACTGTGCTATGGTAATTTTCTAAGATTTTTCTAAGCTATAAAATAGATGTTGCTATTCAAACCTATTATTATTAACTAGGGTTAATCATATGTTGCTTTGTGTATACGTAAGAAATTAGTGAAGTTTTGGTGTATCTTTGAAGTATTTAATGAGATGTGTTGACTTAGCATATTAGTAGTAGAAGAGAATGCAGTAGATGATATGTGCTTGTAGTACATGTTCTTGGATGATGTTGATTACCTTGCATTCAAGCATATCCATTGTGCTCATTTCATCCGATGCACCTTTTGCATAAGCACTTACGCACATGCATCATACAGGATCGCAAACCGAGAATCTAGTCATCATACCCGAGGAGCCCGAGGAGCAGCTCGAGGTGCAGCCGTAGGAAGTGACCGAAGCAGAGGAGGACGTTGAGGAACTTCCGGAGTGCCTCAATCACCGCCCGAGCTCCTTCGAGAGAGGTAAGCCCCGGAGCATTTTTCTCCCCGGTTTGCGATTATTAATTAAATGCTTTACTTTAATTGATGCATTACATTCAGGAGTTGTTTGCAACCGTTGCTGTATTATACCTTGTTTACCTTTGTTATACTATATCCTTGTCACCCTGGTATCCGCAGTCGAGTCAATGCTTAGCTGGCTTAGACCGGTAGAAGTCGGGTGATTTTCTGTCACCTACGAGCTATAGGTGGTTACCTGGATCTGCTTGGATAACTATGTAGTCATGGTATAACTAAGTGTTAAATGAGGTTGAGACCGGACGGAGACTTACAGAGTTTTGGACTGTAGTGCTTTCTGTCTGTGTCGATTAAGGACCGATCGTTGTTGGGCCTCAGGTCATGTTGAACGCATGCCTTACATTTAGCTGGCCAAATAAAGTACCTTTTGACCATGAAGCTGGGAGATTATTCAGGCCGAGTAGATTGCCCGCAGCGCACTGTACCGGAGCAGGTGTGGTAGGACACGGGGGCGAGATAATAAGACCAAAGTGCAGTCGGTCGGCCCTCGGGTACATGTGGTTCCTAGCAAACTCGAGATTCCTGGATCGTTGACTCGATGACCGATACCTCACTTTAGCGGGTGAGTGAGGTTTGTGTAAGGAATAAATCACCAGCTGGTTAGGAATCGATTCGAATCGCCATCGCTCCTGGATAGTGAGCACTTGACTTGAGTTACTTCATTGTAGTAATGTTGATGGAACACTTGGACAGTTATAATGAATATGACATTATGGAAGTTATTGATGATCATTGGTTATCATTATTTGTTTAATCACATGTTTGCTCTAGTATAGGTGCAAATGTAGTCGACATGTTAATAATAATTAACTTGACAATAATGCTTTTGTAAAGGTTCTTGAAATGCTAAAAATGTCTCTTTTTGCAAATGAGTCAGCTACCCTACTATAAAGCCCTTCATAATTCCTTGGTGTAACTTTATTTTTAGTTATGTCGGGTAAGTCTAGCTGAGTACCTTCTCGTACTCAGGGTTTTATTCCCACTTGTTGCAGATGGGCAGATGTATTACGGTTATTGTATCAACTGCCTTTATCCTATGATGGGTGATGCTTAGGACCATGGGCATGGTCATTCCTTACGTCTCGTCTGATGCTTTTGTTGGAGATGATCATTAGCTGGCACTGTATTTGAACTCCGTGTGAGTGTGTGTGGTTTTGAACAAATGGCTTCCGCTACTTCTATTTGAACTCGTTTTGTAATAACTATGTTTAAACTCTGATGTATCTGAGATGCGAACTTTTATGTAATATGTGATGGTGACTGCTAAACTTATTACGATCTTGGCTGGTATGTGAGTTGGTTTGAAATCCTTCGCGATTTCACGGACTACCGGGTTATACGGGCTTAAGTTTGTTAAATCGTCTACGCTGGCGGATGATTTTCTTACTTAATTTCGTATAATTGGTTAGTTCTGTTACATGAACCAGTCACAGTGTGACACGTTTCAGCCCTAATCAATCAGCCTTCATTATTTTTAGAAATGGATTTAATCTTCAGAAATTCATAACTAATTCATACGACCTCAGAAAAATACAAGACTAGGACCAAAATTCATCTAAACTCAAGCTCTACGCAAAGAACCCATGTTTGAGTGCATTTGGCTTTTTTGAATTTTCATTGCTTTTTATGCTATTCTATAGACGTCGCTAACGCGACTATAATGCGATCGTTTGCAGACTCAGAGGAGAACCAGACGGACGAGGACCAAGAGTACCATGAGGAGTACGGAGATGACTTCACTGAAGGTGCCACATCCTACCCAACCTCATAGCACCTATTACGCATGGCTAATATAGAACTGCTATTGCTTTATTTTATTGTTATATTCACACTATGATAGGACTTGCATGGTAGTATGCTTATTTGATGGCCTTTACCTTGATGCAACCTTACCCCTGCTTACCCTGCTATTAGGCTAGATACACGCTTGCTGCTATATTTCATTGCTTATTACTTCTACTATGCTTGTACTACATTGATGCGTGGTGGAAACTGGTGTTATCTGGACTATGGGGAGAGTGCTGCGTGTGTGACTTGGTGCGTGGAGGGTGAGGGTTGTGTCGACCAACTTGGAATATACGACGAGCCTGGGGCAAGTCTTGCCACGGGGTGCTACTTGGGCACCCTTGGAAATGGATACCTGTGGTGGGTAAATGGAATATGAGGTGGCCCTAGATGTGAACCTATGATGGGAGGAGCCCGGGGTGGAGGTGCTGTGGTGGCACGGTAAATGGAAACCCTGATGAAGACATTCTGTCTTGGTCACCCCTAAGGACTTACTAGTACTCAGATTCACCGGGAAGCCTTATGTACCACTCACCCTATATGGTCGGGACGGCCAGACTACTTGGTAGGATATTGCCACTACTGCTAGGTTGGTAGCAGACAGTGCGAGGGAGGTACAGGGCGTGGAGGATTCCCTCCCACACCCTTCCAAGACTTCATGGAGACCTTGTGGATCTGGCTCATGACTCACAGTTTCAGCCACCCCAGACTAGACTTGAGGTGTACCAGGGCTGAATGGTAGAGTGGCATTATCCTAGGCTAGCAAGCGGCCGGAATCAGCCCAGTTGACGACGGTCAGTGAGGAAGGCAGATATTGTGGTTATGTAAAACCTCTGCAGAGTGTATGGTTGATCGATCGATACATATGCTGACTTGTTGGCTATTGACCTTTCTTGGTGAAAGGTCCTAATGGCTAGAGGGGGGTGAATAGCCTAATAAAATTCTACAAGAACACTTAACAAAATGTGTTAGACAATTTTGCGGCGAAGCGAGTGTTGCGCTAGCCTACTAAAATGCAAGCCACCTACCACAATTCTATTTCGAATAGTGTATGTCCACACAATAGCTATGACACTTAGATAAATTAGTGTGCTCTCAAAGACTAACTAAAGAGCAACACTAATCAAACAAACAAGCTCTCACAACTAGCTACACTAAAGAGCTTGATAACTAGTTTGCGGTAATGTAAGAGTGAGCAAGAGAGTTATACCGCCATGTAGTGGTAGGAACCAATCAATCACAATAATGAATACCAATGTAGACCAATCACCTCGGAATCAAATGATGAACACAATGATTTTTACCGAGGTTCACTTGCTCGCCGGCAAGCTAGTCCTCGTTGTGGCGATTCACTCACTTGGAGGTTCACGCGCTAATTGGCATCACTCGCCAAACCCTTAATAGGGTGCCACACAACCAACACAAGATGAGGATCACACAAGCCACAAGCAATTTACTAGAGTACCTTTTGGCGCTCCGCTGGGGAAAGGTCAAGAACCCCTCACAATCACCACGATCGGAGTCGGAGACAATCACCTCCTCCACTCAACGATCCTTGTTGCTCTAAGCCGTCTAGGTGGCGGCAACCACCAAGAGTAACAAGCAAAATCCACAGCGAAACACAATCACCAAGTGCCTCTAGATGCAATCACTTAAGCAATGCACTTGGATTCACTCCCAATCTCACTATGATGATGAATCAATGATCTAGATGAGTGGGAGGGCTTTGGCTAAGCTCATAAGTATGCTATGTCAATAGAAATGGCCAAGAGGGTGAGCTTGAGCTGGCCATGGGGCTTAAATAGAAGCCCCCACGAAATAGAGCCGTTGTACCCCTTCACTGGGTACTCTGCGCTCTGACCGGACGCTCCGGTCCACTTGACCGGACCCTAGACTCAGCGTCCGGTCCACAGATGGACGCCATATGTCATCGGCTTCAAACGTTGTTCGTCAGATTCCAACGGCTATGACGTTGACCGGACGCTCTGGTTAAAATTGACCGGACGCTGGAACCTCGCGTCCGGTCGAGTACAGTAAGGGTCAAAACCTGGTTTTCCTCGACCGAACGCGTCCGGTCCACCTCGACCGGACACAGCCCAGCGTCCGGTGGTAAACCCTAGCCACTGTACCGACAGTCAACGCGACCGGACGCAGGCAGTCAGCGTCCGGTGCTTTTGGATTCAGCGTCCGGTCACTGGACCGACGCTAGCATCAGCTCTGTTCTCACTTCTATCTTCTCCACCATTGCTCCAATGTGCCAACCATCAAGAATTTACATCCGGCGCAATAGAAAATAGGCATTCTATTTTCCCCAAAGCGTCCGAATCTCAACCCATCTCAACCCTGCAAACACCACCTCCTTTGTAAATGTGCCAACACCACCAAGTGTATTACCTTGTGCACAAGTGTTAGCATATTTTCATAAACATTTTCAAGGGTTTTAGCACTCCACTAGATCCTAAATGCATATGCAATGAGTTAGAGCATCTAGTGGCACTTTGATAACCGCATTTCGATACGAGTTTCACCCCTCTTAATAGTACGGCAATCAATCCTAAATGTGATCACACTCTCTAAGTGTCTTGATCACCAAAACAAAATAGCTCTTACAAATTATACCTTTGCCTTGAGCCTTTTTGTTTTTCTCTTTCTTCTTTCCAAGTCGAAGCACTTGATCATCACCATGCCATCATCTTTATCATGATATGATCTTCATTTGCTTCACCACTTGGAGTGTGCTACCTATCTCATGATCACTTGATAAACTAGGTTAGCACTTAGGGTTTCATCAATTCACCAAAACCAAACTAGAGCTTTCACCTGGGTTTCGCTTAAACTAGATAGTGAGATGAGTCCTTCTCTTCTTCCCCCGTGAGAGAGTGTCAGTCGTAGCCAGGGGCTACGAGCCATGAGACAGTGATGAGAGGGAGTTGGCCTATCGACTGAGCGATGGTATGGTGATGGTGTGGAGAGGGTGGTATATTGATCCCAGGATCAAAACCTGGCTCTGGACAGAAATGAGGTGGACTGGGTGTGGGAATGGTGTTAAAACTTGACCAACTATTTATATACTTGATATGCTAAAACATAGGAAACCCCAGCCTTATAGGTTCCTTTTGAATATATCCAACTTACATCCAATTTTCACAAAGCAATGCTCATAAGGTGGGAGTGGCAAGTATAAATCGTACTGATAAATTTTGGCACACAGGTTCTGCTGAGGAGTATAGCTCTGAGGAGTTTGATGGTTGAGGGGTTCGTTCCTACGCTCGAGTTTGGCAATCTTGTCTTCAAGCTGTTCTGAATGAATGCTACTTTTGATTCCGCCAATGGGGTGATGTAATAATTTATGTAATTCCGCACTTTTTGTACTCTGATATTATCGTTGTATGGATGTGGTATTCGACTGGAATTTGGGTAATATGATCTACAATGGTCATAATACACTTCGACTCTGTGGATTTCCCTTCGTGGAAATCAGGTCGTTTCAGTTGGTATCAGAGCCATACTTGACCCTAGGACGAAACCCTCAGAAATGGACGATAGAATAGGACGTGAACAGCCCTTCTTTCGGTTATATACCGACCCTACATTTACTTTTATGCAAGGCTTATCTATTTAATGACCTGCTAACACCTGTTTCCTTAAAACATGTAGATGGCAACGAACATCGAATGGCCGCCTCTAGGACCGCTACCTCTGGACCACGCCAAGCTTACCTTCGACCTACGTGAGCTCGGGGGTTTTGCATAGACCCTTTGCCGAGTTCTCGTCATGTTAGGAGTCCCTAACGAGCTTGTCAAGGTCACCTGCACTGGGAAGTCAGCTCAGGAAGGAGGAGTCAAAGGACCGGTTGTCACCTCAGTCGTATCCCAACTACGGTGTACGAGTTAGAGTAGATGACCCTACGTGGTCATGAGTCATGTCAGTGGCTTCCATAAGTTGTACCCCATGATGTACCCCTTATGAGATGTAATATGAGACACTATGCATAGTACGATTCTCGCGAGTCTTCAAGTGTAGCTACTGGAGATGATGCTATAAAACCCATGCAATGAATGTTTTGGATCTTATTGCATCTTATGGATCTTATTGCTTCTTTGTAATGAGTGTTGGATAGTATAAATGTTTTTCTTAAAATCATCAAAATCATGTAATCATACTGAATTATAAGCACTTATGGCACAAACACTAAAATTCCTATGATCCGGGTTGCAGATGCCGAACCGCCGATCTGCTCGCCTAATGAACCGTGGACATGCGCTCACCCCCGAACCAGTCGAACCAAATGGGGGGCGTGGTGGCAACAACCGTGGTCGTGGCCATACCCATGGCCGTAGAGGGATACCCTTCAACCTAGAGAATACCCCGCCGCTTGGGGAGGAGAACATTCCGCCACCACCACCACCGAACCTGGCAGAAGTAATGGTGCAACAGACCCAGCTTCTTGCAGCTCTTGTTGACGAAGCAAACCATCGCCAGGGAGGTCAGCAGAATGATTTCCAAAGGAAGCCAGAGGGATTTTTGAAGCTGAGGCCACCTACCTATGATGGCACCGACCCTGACCCGCTTGTAGCCGATGACTGGCTCAAGGAGGTGGAAAAGAAGCTCGACCTCACCACCTTCACCAATGATGAGTGTGTTGGAGCTGCCACACACCAGCTCACAGGTGCAGCACGTGCCTGGTGGGACAGTTTCAGTGATTCCCATGAGGACCCTGCCAACATCTCATGGGATGAGTTCACCGAAGCATTCACTGAGTATCACATTCCCAAAGGTATCATGGAGGCCAAAGCCGAGGAGTTTCGCAACATCAAGATGGGAAAGGACAGGTGAGGTGAGGTCGATATCTTCTGCTCATGGCAGTGAACTTTTCTAACTTGTTTATAGGTTCATCTTGAATAACAGCCTTCGTCCTGTTCCTAGGGTCGGTGAGCCCTCCAACGCTGTATCTGATGCTACTTCTACGGCGGGCTTGGTGTCGGACTCCTTCGACTCCTACAACGGCGACAACGCCTGGCGTTTCCTTCAAGAGTGGAGGGCAGCCCAGGATCGTTATTCCGAGGCAACTCGGGAAAATGGTCAGCTCGAGATCCGCCTCAGGGCTTCTCAAGCACCCCTTCATGCCGCTGAGGAAGAGGCCAGCGCTACTCGAGCGCTGTTGGCCGAGTCTAACGCCATGGTGGCGGGTAAGATGGATTCCAGGAACACCTTTATTTTGATTTCCACTGTCTTTATCATGATAGCTTTTCTGCTTCTATGATCGCCAGCCCTGACAGTGTAGTTGGAGTCCCTCCAGCTGGCGGCAAATGTGGCTACGGCGACCGTCAACGCCTGGGTCCCCCTCATCAACGCCCGCCTCCATGACGTTCTGGCCCACGTCTAGGAGATTGCCCTTCATGGCGTTCATCATGGTGCATCGGTGGCGCTAGCCACGGCATAGGTCCAGACCGAGTACGAGCTCCACACCATGGAGACTGGCTTCCTGATGGGCGACGGCCCTGAGGAGCACGTGGACTTGATCGAGGAGTTCATCGATGCAACAGAGGCCATCGTGGACATCACATCCGCTCAGGATGTGATAAACAATGTCTTCGATTAGTTTGTATTTAGGGCCAACTGATCGATGAATAAAGTCCTCCATTTTTCCATGATCGTATCTCGGCGTACTTCTGTAATGTATTTGTATACATCATGATTGTTTCTGTGTTTGTTTTTCCTCTACAGGCGATACATCTTGTATCGGCTTTTCCCCCTTTTGGGTTAATTTTGAACTAGAGGCGATACCCTTCTGGCACCAGCTATTAGAGCCAATGACTGAACAAATCGGCTGTCAAGTGTTGATCCAAACACTAGGATAATATTCCTTCAAATATTTTCTATCGATCGCTTATTGACAGGTTGCAAGATAACTTTTGAGACCAAAGATTAAACAATCGACCAATCTAGGCCAAGCATCTCATTAAGCAGAATAATATTTAAATTCCCTTTAATAAATCTATCAACTCTAGCTTGTACTCAGGATTTGACTTAGCGCTCACATATGTCGGCCTAGGCCAATCTACAGGACCCATGTTTATCTCCCTTAATCCACCGGCCGACGCGAATCCATGATTATACATCAAAACACACTCTCAGAGACAATTGCTTTGATCGGCTGTTGACTTTTATCATTGATCTTAATGAAGTCTCCTTCCCATAGTTTGCTAGAAAAACACTCAAAGTCTTCTAGCTCCCAAAATGTTGGATCGGCTATTGCGATATTTACAGAATTATCAGCGCGAACCAGCTCAACATCATCTCCATGCCATTGAATCAGACATTGATGCATGGTCGATGGTACACAGTAATTTGCATGAATCCAATCACGACCAAGGAGTAAACTATATGAACCTTTTCCATCGATGACGAAGAATGTGGAGAGCAGAGTCTTACTCCCGATTGTTAGTTCAACGTTCATTGCCCCCCGGGTCTTAGACGCATTACCCCCAAAATCCTTAAGCATCATATCAGTTTCAATCAAATCTCTTGGTCCCTTGCCAAGTTTAAAAAAACTAGTGTAAGGCATAAGATTGATAGAAAGTATCTCCATCCACCAACATCTTGCTCATCGGCTTCCCATCAACAAAACCTTTTACATATAAAGCCTTTAAGTACCGATGCTTGATTGGTTTATCGAATATAGCATGTTGTATCATTGTTAACTTAGCAACTATTTCCTCATACTCCGATTCATCAAAATCTGAATAGACTTCTTGGTCTGCTGGAGCTCTGAATTCTGACGACAATAGAAAAACCACTTGAATATTAGCCGATGGTTGCCCTCTATCGGCTGTTTGTTTAGCGTGCCACACTTAAGGTCTACCAGATGCCTGAGCCTGTTCTAGCTCTCTGTTCCTTAGGCGTTGCACTCTTCTTTTCTAGCTTCTTATCAAACCTCCTAGACACCATTGGCTTTCCAGCCAAACATATTCTTCCTCATTACTTTCTTCTTCACAATCAGTCCAGTTTTGATCAACAACTCGCTTTCCAAACCGATCATGAACACTTTTATTTTTTAAGCGCCGATCCATGTTATTATGATGATACCCATCTTAAGTATGGATAGACCGGTGGTTGGCTTGAGATTGCCTAAACTCCCAATATTGCTCGCTGCACTCTAGACAGTTATTTCTGATAGGCAATTTCAAACCTTTGTTCCAGCAATGTCTGAAGAAAGGACAATTCCAATGTGATTCAACTTGCTTTCTTTCATACCTCTCTTTTTCTATTGACGCTGGTATTCTTTCTCTTCTAACCAAAGCTGATAATCTTTTTCCTTCTACCGCTGCCATTTATTCAACAAAAATTGAGATGTAACACACGGTCTTGTCACCCCATCCTTTGACCTCTCTATATTCATCAGCCGATATTTACATCTCAGGAACGATTGTTCCAGTTTCTTTTGATCTAATTGATGTTAGGACTTTAGTCTTCCCTTTGAGCAGCCTAGCATCAACCATGTTCTGATCTCTTGGGAAAGAATTATCATCAACTTTTCTCTTTCAAGGCGTATTAAATTTGAGCCTTCCTTGCTGAATAGCCCTATGGATATGTTGCCGAAAAACTCTACGCTCATTAGTAGAATGAGAAGTGGCATTGTGAAATTTACAGAACTTCTTATTCTTTAACTGATCGGGAGGCAACATAACATGATTGTCCGGCAACTTGATCTATCCCTTCTCAAGCAAGAAATCAAAGAGCTTGTCCGATTTTGTGATGTCGAAGTCATAGCTCTCTTCGAATCCTCTTCCCTAAGGATTTGGTACCATTATTGTCTTCTTACCCCAATTCCATTCAGCTGCAGCAACATCTTCTTCTTCATCGTCTTCGTAGCCATCATCGGCTGAATATGGATTATAAGTTTCAGCAATTGTGGCATTCTTCTAGAATTAGGTATCTCTACGCATATTCTGGAATTGGCTATTAACTGCTGCCACTCGTTGAGCCAACTGACCTAAATTATCAAACTCTTATCCCAGCAGCTTCTCTCTCCATGTTGGCAACATTCCTTGAATGGCCAGTGTAGCTAGCTGATCATTAGTCAAGTTCAATGAGAAGCATAAATTTCTGGTCTCTCGGAATCTCTAAAGAAACTTGGTGACCGACTCATTAGTTCTCTGCCTTATAGTCGTTAGATCGATAATTTTCTTTTCTCCTGTCCCAGTATAAAAATATGTATGAAATTTCTTCTCTAGGTCAGCCCAATTGGCAATAGAGTTAACTGGCAGCGATGAAAACTAAGTGAAGGTTGGTCCTGATAGGGACAAGGAGAAGAAACAAACTCGATGGGCCTCTTTAATTGATGCTTCACCCAGCTGTGTAAGATACCGACTGACATATTCTATTGTGCTTGTGCTATCTTGGCCAGTGAACTTAGTAAACTTCGGGATCCTATAATTTGTAGGAAGAGCGACCAAATCATACTAGTCTGAATATGGGCATTTGTACGAGAAGGTCTACCTTTTGGCTTCAAATAGAACTAATTCTTTAGCATCTCGATCACTCTAAGCAACAACTTATCAGTATTTGAATTTGGATTTCTCTGCAATTGCTGACCCATCTGTGGATTAAAATTTTGGGTACCTTGATACCCCGGATTTGGAATCATATGGAGGGTATTGTAATCTGTGCCATAATGATACCCTTATGGAATCTCTATCTGCTGGGTCCTTTGCTGGTTTGCTTCTTAAAGTCTCTGGTTATAGATGTTAGGATCTATATCTCTATGAATCCTTTGAACTGGTGGCGCTATTTTTTGAGTCGATGATGGTATTTGGCCTGATGTGCCAAAATTAACCATCTGGTTCTAAACTTGCCCCATTGGCTGTTGCACATGCTGCATTAACAATCTATGATTATATTGTATCTGGTTGGTGGCGGTACCTCAAATCTGCTCAGATGAGCTCTGGACTATCTAGGCATCATCATTACCAGCTAATGCTGCTTCTTGATGGCTAGTGCCGGCTTGATTAGTCCCCTGAGTCGACGAATGTGGAATATTGTAATAAGTCGGTCCGATCTGATCAATTGGATATCCATGAAACACCTCTTTCATGGTGTTGTGGAACGTGTTCAGGAAAACTGTATTATGGTTCAATATGGCATCATGAACAGATTTGTTTACAGCTTCTATAAAGAAACGTCTGTCTTCAGCTTTATCTGCATCTGTCTGTCCATGCAACAGAACTCTTGGTAGTGGATATTTCTGAACAACTTTATTGTCACTTGTCTTGGTGTAGGACAACAAACACTTGTTCTAAAATTCTTCTATAGCTTTGCTGATGACATCTTTATCTTCATCAAGTAGGTCTTCATAAGGTACCATAAGGATGTCATTGTTGTTGTAAGTCGCCATGACGATTGTGGTGTCCCACCGGGCATGCCACAATGTGTGTCAACACAAAAACATCGACACATAGAAAGCCGGAAGGATCTGCTTGACGGAGCAAGGCTGGAGATCTGTTTGGCTTCAACGCAGGACCAGTCGACCTGGTGAATTCCTCCCAAAGCGTGCCAGTCAATTTGACCTGCAATTCACAAGAAGAGAAAGTTTATTAATAATTTAAGGTGGAACATGCCAGTCTTTGCCCAGACAGTTCCAAGTGTGCCGCTTCGGGAGCAGCCAGATAGAAAAATCGACTAAATAGCCGATACGCGCAGAAATCGGTTGTTACGGACTGTAAAGCTCGTGGGTAGCGATTGATTTTATGCTGACAGGTACATTACATGTAGATGTTAGTGAGATCGTCAACTAGGTAGATATTACCGGTATAAAGCACTGAGCCGATGAATCTAACAAGAAAGGATATAGCATGCGAACAATAGCTATGAATCTAATCCGTTACCATCAATAGTGAGGTTCGACCGGATCGATAACAGCTATGATGATAATAACAAACTAAAACCAAAGAATCCATAAAACCATCTATATATTAACAGGCTTTCCGAAAGACACGCTATATGTGTGGATGCTCAGGTGAATCGGCTGAAATAGCCGATTCAGGTGAAAATGGACTACAGCGTGTGAACAATCGACTATTTCATGTGGACAAACATATGAACTCATTAGACTTAACCTACTATCTCTAACAGTGGGGTTCGACTGGATCGATGACAGCCGTGATAAACACAACAAATCAAACCTTTAAAGTACACAAATCTATTCACATTTAACAGAATTATGAGAACACATTGTAGGCGTTAAAGCATAGACGATCGGCTATTTAGCCGATGCAGACATAGCAACTAGTTAAGGTCATGCCTGATCGAGAACAAATCTACAAACTAGCATCCTCCAATATAAAGTGCTATCAGTGGGGATCGATCGGATCGTTACAGCCATAATAGCGAACCGTAGACCAAATTTAACTAGCCAGCAAACTTCTTTAAGATCATACGTGCCTTAACCGCGTACTATGCACAATCAAGATCAAAATAGAACAGTCGATGAAACATAAATCGTCGCTCAAAGTAAGTAATATTGTGTTGTAGCAAGGTAAACGACGGACTAAAAGGGTATGAGGCCGATCTAGATCGATCTCGACCGGGCAGGTTGATGTTGCTAAAATTAACGGCAATAAGAACATTAGTAAGATCGGTAACTTAATAAATTGACTCAAAGGATGCCACCCTTAGGTATAGCCGATAACTTGACCTTAATCTAATTCTAGCAGTGGAGATCGACCGGATCGATACAGCCATACTTAAACTAGATAAGAGTCGATAACCAGCTTATGCTATAGTTTGCAGTGGAGATCGAACTTAACCGATGCAGCCGTACAAACAGAAGTATAAGCCATGACGGTATTTATAGACAAGCCAGAGATCGGCCGAACCGATACATCCCTGCTTGTTGAAGAATTCACCAAAATCTACTCTACTACTCCTAAGGGTTGGCACGGAGCCAAAAAAAAAGTAACTTCTATTGATTGATTGGATGTCTCTTTTTACAATGGTCGGGGTCCAATATTTATACCCAGAGCCTAAGCATGAATCGTACTCAAGTACGACTCATTACAACCTTTGGTATAAAGAAAAAATTTCTAATTTAAGATAACTTAGACCCTAATCTTTCCCTTTTTTAGAGTCCGACATATATTTTCCGACGCTAATCGTAGCCCATTGTCGTTATCTGCTGACATCATTTGAAAAGAGCCAATTCCAGTGCCGTATCTGAATCAGCTGATATCGATTCTTATGTAATCGATTCCTTGATTGACACAATCTTAGAGGCTTCAAGTTCCCGCGTTCTTCTTCCTAAATTTTAGTGTAAACAGGTTTCTATCTTATAAATTGCATAACTTGAGCTAAAAAGTGATAAAATTATGATTCCAATTTTGCTGGTCTTGTGTTGGCATGCTCTAGCTAGGAAAAATATTAAACCTACAGTAAACATACTTTTAATATGGTCTTCATATTTAATCCTAATTAATTGCTAGTTTTTAGTGAAATTAATTGAGGTAAAAATACATAACATATGATTATGCAAATTTTTACACAATATTATTATACTTGGAGGAATGTAAGAAAAATATTAAATCTGTTGTTTGACACTTTTTACTATACTAAACTATTTTTGCTAAAATCAGCCTATGTAACTTGTCTTTTTTTGTAGAGGTAGCTATACTTATCCAAATGGCACAAAATTTGTACAATGTACTATTGAGGTCAAGTCTAGGCTATCGTAATTTTATCAAAATTTATTAAGCACTAGAATTATTATCCTTTAAATCACCCTATTATTTAAGGAAAATAATAAATAGATATAAATAAGTTATTTATGTTTGACCATGATGTTTTCTAGGGTACTTGTGATACATATGATCTGCTGATATTATTAATAAGGCTTAAAAGAAATTGGTTGTATGTAACTAGTTAATTATTGCTTTATAATTCAACTAGATGGCTGCATGTATAGTTTCGTATGAGTTGATAATTTCATGGTGATAATGGTCTTTTCTGTAAAACTTGTTAATAACAAAGTTGTAGATAACTTACTAATCTACCTTGTGTTAAATTTTTACAGTCATAGGACTTATGGTTTAAGAAATATGGCTGTTAGAAGTCTGCTGTCAGAAATGCTTGCTCTTTGGACAGATCTGAAGGATTGATTTGTTTGACCTAGATAACTGCTGAATCACATTAAGATGATTAAAACAAAGTTGTAAGAAATTTCATAAGTTTTCCAGAATGTCTACAACCATATTATTTTGATGTATATAACTTCAGTTATGGTAAAAACAAGTGGTTGTTGTCTTGTAGTGCAGAAAATATTTTACAGAAGTGTTTGCTTAAGTAGTAGAGAAAAGATATGTGCCTAGTTAGTAAAATAAGTTGCAACTTGCTATTACTTTAATGCAAAGTCATTGAAAACACTTCTGAGGATGCATTCATTACATCATACCATATTATACATATCCTCATATATGCATTCATGATATCTTAATTCATGCTCATGCATATAGGATCGTCCGACGAAATAACTCTGTTGGAGTTCAACGAAGAAGAGGAGGAGGATCAGTAGGAGACGCCTCAGGCCACAGCTCCAGGAGAAGAGGAGTAGACTCTTGAAGATCTCCCTAAGTATCCGGATCACCGGCCAACCTCTTTCCTCAAAGGCAAGCCCCGGAGCATTCTAAGTCTCACATGTTTTATAAAATATTACTTGAGTCATTTATGTTTGATGCATTAGGTTATAAGAGTTGATTGGAAACACTTGATGCATAGAACTACCTTATCCAGTTATATATACCTTTAACCTTGTGTAGATCTAGGATCGAATCTATGCTTAGCCATGCTTAGACCGGTAGAAGTCGATGATTTCCTGTCACCTACGAGATATAGGTGGATACCGAAGCACGGTTGGCTATATTTTCTATCATGGAAAAGAACCATAGGGCAATGTAAATGGAGGTCGGCGGAGTCTATGAGTGGTTGACTCATGTGATTTCATCTGTGCCAATTAAGGACCGTACCGTTGTTGGCACTTCTAACAAGATTGAACATATACCTATCACTTAGCTGGTCGGATAACTCGTTTCGACCGCGAAGCCGAGTAGCTCAACTCAGGCCGGGCCCTGTTCTGTAAAAGTGCGCACTCTGGATGGTAGTAAGAATGTGCGAGGAGCTAGACGTGAGCCCAAGGGCAGGCCAGGCCTGAACGTCCTGGCAGCTGGTTGTCCCTGATTGTGCGATGTTAGGCGAACCCACGAAATGTGGATTTGAGTTGTACCAAAGGTGACCTAAGGTGACCGTTGATCTGGTATGCCTGGGTTTATGTTAGGAATAAATTTCTCGCTAGTTGAAATCGATTCGAATCGCTATCTCTCTTGGACAGTGAGAAACTTGGCTAGCCCCAACATCATTGTAATTGTGTTATGGAACATGATGGTTCGGATGAACATGGAATTACTACACCAGCTATGGTTACTATTGTATGCTACTAAATGATATACTACATGTTTGGCACAGGTTAGTTGCTAATCTAGAGATGAATAGCTATAATTAACTTGATGACCGAATTATAATTGTGTAACTAAGTTAATCGTTTTTCATGCAAAATGATGTCAAGCTATCTCCACTTATAAAGACTTGCATAATCCTTATAGTCACATTATTTTTTATTTACGACGGGTAAGTCTAGCTGAGTACTTTCTCGTATCACGGCTATTGTAAGAACTGCTTTTGTCCCGCCGTGGATGAAGAGTGAGCCCTGGGCAGGCATCTATTATTAATCCTTCTTACATGCTTTTGTGGGAGTGTGATCACGAGTTGGCACTGTATCTGAACTATGATGGCAAAAGTTAGCTTCAAACTTTAATTTGCTTTCGCTACTATTTACCGAACTTGGTTTGTAATAACCTTAATTCGTACTCTGATGAATGAATTGTATTTGTAAACTTTATGTAACATGTGACATGTATGTTGAATCATGTACGATCTTGGTTGTATGTTGATGGTTAATCGAGACCCGTCGTGGTACTCGACGGACTACCGGGTTTATATGGGCTCAAGTATGATAGTGCGACCGCTTGTGGGCTGCCATTGTACTTGTGCTCTTATAAATTGGTCGGTTCTGACGACACTTCTAGTCACTAGGATCCTGATGTCCTCCAACATAGTAATAATAGGCTTGAACCTTGATTCTATAATCCAACTATTGAATGATTCACTCATGTTGTTGTCAACTGATTCATAATTTGATCCAAGTCTGAACCAAGCTCAAGACCAATGAATAGGATTTGTTTTCTCTAAATCCTGCCATCCTCGAGGAGTTTTTGCAGCAAACTTACTCTTGTAATGCCTAAACAACTGCTCATTAGGTGCCTTTGCAATCTTCCAAAACCTCTTTTGGTACTCTTACAGCCTATGTTTCTTTCTCCAGTTGGCATAGATGTGGCGTGCACACATCCTATGCTCAGCCAATGGAAACAACGTAGATACTATGCTGAGCAGCCCCTGCAAAAAAGGACATGATTTAAACATATTGTTTCAATGATTCAAACACAAAATGCACAAAAGTAGATAGAAATGTACCTTCTGTTGGTCTGTTATAAACACCCAACCTGTATCTCTAATAGGTATGCTAATATCTTTCTGAAGGTGCCCAAAAAACCAATTCCATGAATCTTTATTCTCATATTCCACAACAGCCCATGCAATTAGGTAAATCTGATTATTGGCATCCCTGCCAATAGTTGTCAACAACTCACCTTTCAATGGCCCCTTCACAAAACAACCATCAAGCCCAGCTACCCTCCTGCATCCATCTAAGAATCCTCTTCTACATGCATCAAAACATATGTAGAACCTTTGAAACACATGGTCTTCTTCCTCTGGGTCAAGGACAACATGCACACTAGTTCCGGGATTACTACGCTGCAGCTCAAGAGCATAGTGAAACAACTTGGAGTACTCACTAGTCTGAGTATCCATTATTTTCTTCACTACCCGTGCCTTTGCTCTCTTAATCATTGTTATTGACACATCCACTCCCATGTCCTCTTGTACTGTCTCCTTCATTGCTCTAGCCTTCCAAGATGGATTAGCCTTGATAGTACTCTCATACTTGCCACATATCCTATTTGTAGATAACCTTTTATTTTTAAGCTCAGGACAACAAGCATGATTGGGAATATAAGTTCTAATCTAAAACCAATCTGACCTTGAGTTATGTGAAGCATATAGAAGCCAAGGGAAACCTTTCCACCTACAAACAGCCCTAATCCTTTTTAGGTCATTCTTCACATATTTGATATTTGTCTTCATCTTCAGTGCATACCTCTCTATTGCATCCTTCAATTCATCCTTTCCTCTAAAGCACATGTCAACACAGAACTGGGGAGTCTCAGCAGAACTATCAAATATTGGGAACCTGCACTTTCCTTCTTGTAACTACACCATCACTATCCTCATCATATGATGCATCTCCATCTAAATCGAAGTATGGAAGACCATCTCCACATTCTAAGGCCTGATCACTACTGTTAGGATCAGCGCAGTGTATGACATCCACCTCAATTGGGTTGTCCAATGGAATATCTCCTCTTTTCTTTACTTCCGACATAAAGTCATTGTATTTAGTTCTTATCTCCTTAAATTCATCATCTTCATCAGTTGTGAAATCTGTTGCATGACATCCACTCTCTGATTCTGATTCTAATTCTTCTTCTTCTTCATTAATACCATCCTGACATTGGGTTGGACCTTCCAGACGCAGCATGTTAGCATCCTAAACAGTTTGTTCCTTGACAACAGGTTCTGCATGATCCAAGTCCATGATATTGTCATCTTGAAATAGGGCAAATACATCCTCATCTACATACTGTGTTTCGGTTTCTTCATTCCCACCAACACTAATTGGTTCAGTGTATATATCCACAGCCCTACCAGTTCCTAGCTCATTAATCATGTCCAAACATGACTTGTCATCTACAAGTAACTTCATTCCACTATTCAAATCTGCACCATATAGCAACCAGTACATCCTAACCGATCTAGGAAAAGTTGTGTGATCCAATAGGTGGCCTTCAAGTTCAGGGATATATATCTTATCCTTCTCTATGTGGGACACCCTCAGAATCCCCATTGCAATACAACATCTTGGACGCATCAAGAACAAATTCTCCATTAAAATGAAATCGAACTTCCAGTACCTCAAATTCAGACATTGTTTTGCAGCTCTAAAGATCCACTATATGGTCAAATTGAAACATTCTACCAGGAAAACAAATCAAATCGCAAAACCAGCTAGGTGTAACTTTCATCTTACCATGGAGCATGTCCACTCCTCTTCCCGCGTTGTGGCCGCGTATGAGCAGGTGTCGCCTCCACCAGCAGAAGGGATGCGCCTCACCCCCTTCCAGCGACATGTCCCACACTGCTCTGCTCCTCTCGCGGCTCTTCCACCCGTAAGACTAGGCGGCTCCTCTCGCGGAACCTAAGGCGCAAGACGGACGAGATCGAGAGAAGAGGGGAAACAGGGAGGAAACGGTGGACGGGACACCGTGAAGCCTGTGCGGCTTCTAAAAGGATGGACGAGGGGCAGCCATGACTTTTGGCATGTAGTTCTGGACACGTGGCGATTACTTGATAGGGATGGACGAGATTAACCCATAGATGAATTGTTTAAAGACTAAATTGGATGTTTTAAAAGTTGAGGACCAAAGTGAGACTCCGACGATAGTTCGGGGAAGCTATTTCGCCGTCAAAATTAAACAAGAGCTTCAGAGCACCGAGCATCCTACACTGACAATCCCAGCGAGTGTTCAGGCTGGCTGGCCAGCACAGACACGAAAAATACTGTTCATATGCACAGTGATTTTCGATACAGTATTCTCCCCCTCGCAACACTCAGCCGGAACCGTATATTTTTCGGCTGAACCGCCCCCAGTCGGAGGCACTCGAAAGCAAGAACCACTACCAACACCGGTGAGCACCTTCTCCGTTCCCCTCCCGCGCCGGCGGCATCCGCCACACCACATCGTTCCTCCATGTCCCATCTTCACCCCCGGCCGCCGGCGCCGCCCCGCACCCCGCGCCCCGCGCGCCAGTGGAGCGGAGGCGTTGATTTGAAAAGCACCAGTCCGTACCGATGACATTTCACTTGTCACCGCCCCTACCATCGCTAAAAACCTTTCTTTTTCTCCCGTCACATCACCTTTCACTGCATACTGTCTCCTCCCCCTCACCCACACTTGCAGTCCTGCACTGTGCCACAGCCCCTCCCCTCCTCCAATCTCGCCGCCAATTAATACCCACCCCCACCCTTGCATCCTCTCCTCCCCAAGCCCAGCGCCGAGGCATGCCGTTGCCGTGAGCGAGCGATCTGTCCGGCGATCTTGGAGGCGGCGCTAGCCTGGTGCCGCGGGCTGGCTGTCCGGCCGGCGGGGGGCTAGCTAGCTAGCTCTCGAGCGAGGAGAACGAAGAGGAGGAGGGCGGGAGCCAAGTGAAGTGAAGTGAAGCGAGGCAAGTGCTGTAGTGGTGGTCGCGAACACTATTTATAGCGCCCCGCCCCGCCCCTCCCCGCCCCCGCGTGCGGCGCTCTCCCTCTTCTCTCTCACAGGACCACGCGCGCGGGCACCGACTCCGAAATAGATAGATCTTGCTTTGCTCCCAAGCTCGCTCTCGCTTGCTGATCGTTTGTTGGTCGCCTCTTGGTTTGCTTTACTTGTCAGATGGACCTGGTGCCGCACCCGGACAGCCCGCACTCCGACAACAGCGGCGGCGGCGGCGGCGTCGGGGGTTCGGCGTCCGGGGCGCTGTCGCCGGGTGCGTCGTCCGCGGGCGCGGTGTCGGCGCTGGCGTCGCCGAGCCGGTACGAGTCGCAGAAGCGCCGGGACTGGAACACGTTCGGGCAGTACCTGCGGAACCACCGCCCGCCGCTGTCCCTGGCGCGCTGCAGCGGCGCGCACGTGCTCGAGTTCCTGCGATACCTCGACCAGTTCGGCAAGACCAAGGTGCACACCCCCGCCTGCCCCTTCTTCGGCCACCCGGCGCCGCCGGCGCCCTGCCCGTGCCCGCTCCGCCAGGCGTGGGGCAGCCTCGACGCGCTCGTGGGCAGGCTGCGCGCCGCCTATGAGGAAAACGGCGGGCGGCCCGAGAACAACCCCTTCGGCGCGCGCGCCGTCAGGCTCTACCTCCGCGAGGTGCGCGACCATCAGTCCCGCGCCCGGGGCGTCAGCTACGAGAAGAAGAAGCGCAAGAAGGCCCCGGCGCACCCTGTCCCCGCCGCCGTCATCTCCTCCTCCCACGACGGCAACGGACACCACTACTACGAGCACCAGATGCCGCCACCACCACCGCCCGGCGCAGCGGCTTGACTGGCCGGCCGGACGGCCGGAGCTCCCGGCCCCATGTATGCTACTACCACATGCACTACTAGTCGATCCATCTTCTTGGTCGGTCGGTCTCTCTAGCTAGCTGAAGCTCCTGTCATCGACTACTATATGTGGAGTACCCATCTATCGCCTCTATCTAGTTCTTGGCTTCTTCTTGCTACTATATATCTATCGATCTGTAGCTATAGTTTAGCTGCCACTACTGCTAGTACAACTGCTGCTGCTGCAAATTACCTATTAGCCCGTTGCTCTTTCATATGCTTTGCTGCTGGTATTGCTACGTACTGGAACTACTACTGCCTCCTAATTAGGTCAGTACGTTCTGGATCTGATCATTTCCCAGCTTAATTGATGACTCTACTATTTGCTGCTACTCAGCTGCAGTTGTGAACTTCCTGTGTGATGATATGCTTGCCTAGCAGCTTGCTCGTCCTTGCTTGATTAACTTGGGATTTTAATCAGCCAGCCGGCTACATCTACATCGATTTGGTGAAATTAATCCTCTTGTTTAATTTCTAGCTTGCTGCTGATCTACAAGCTGCGTGCTGTCTGACTTTGAGTTTAGATTTCTTTGCATCCAGTGTGAGATGAGATCAGATGTTCTTCTTCATCTTGCTCATTCTTGTTCTTGGGGTCTCGGTGGTGTGATCGATGCGGTGAGTCATGTCAGTTTCTGTCGTCCTCGCGGGGAATCAACGTACTGTTGCTGCGGGTCAGGGATGGATGAGTGGGTTGGGTTCGGAGGGCTGTGGTATGGACTGCGCCGGGGCCGGGCGATGGCGATTGCGTGTGGTGTGGCGTCTGTGCTAGTCTACTGCTGCCCGCTATTGCGACCTGCTACACTCTTTTGGGGCTCTTTTCCATTCTTTTTATGGTAGTTCTTGTCCTTCAAATACCATAACTGGCTAGGCTTGCCTGGTCATCTTATGGGTGCCTGCAAAGGAGATGCCCACGGCCGATTGGAATGTGGACGTACAGCCTGATTACTGCTGGTTGGTTTGGCTGGTTTGGTGTAAGAGAAAAATAATGTTCTTATAATTCACGATTGTTTACGACCGTATAATTCCAGTCAAACAGACTGATACTCTATATGGTTCGATCATGAACGATTTTATTTGAGGATAAATTGGATGATGCTATTCATATGTTGTTTGCCATAGTGCTTGTAGTTTGTGGCCTGTTTGAAACCCGAGAATTTGATGGGGTTCTGCAAGATTTGTTTTATAAAATAAGAGCGGGTTAGGTCTCGTTTAGATTTAGGCGGTAAAGTTTTGGGTGTCATATCGGATATTACATAGAGTGTTGCAAGGGTGTTTGATATTACATAGAGTGTTGCAAGGGTGTTTGGATACTAATAAAAAAACAAATTATAGAATTCGTCATAAACCGTGGGACAAATTTATTAAGTTTAATTAAGCCGTCATTAGCACATGTGTGTACTGTAGTATTTTATTGTCAAATTATGGACTAATTAGGTTTAAAAGATTCGTCTCGTAAAGTAGTTGCAATCTGTGTAATTAGTTATTTTTAGTCTATATTTAATATTACATGCATATTCCAAACAATCGATGGGATATGATGTAAAGTTTTGAGGTTAGATCTAAACAAGGCCTGTTTAGATCATGGTGTAAAGATTTGGGGTGTCACATCGAATGTTACATGAGATATCGCATGGGGTGTTTGGATACTAATAAAAAAACAAATTATAGAATCTGCTATACGAATTTATTAAGTTTAATTAAACCGTCATTATCATATGTGTTACCGTAGTACTTTATTGTTAAAATCATGAACTAATTAGGTTTAAAAGATTCGTCTTGTATAGTAGTCACCATCTATGTAATTAGTTTTTTTAATATATATTTAATACTTTATATATGTGTTTAAACATATGATGGGATATGGGATAGAGTGTAAAGTTTTGACGGGGGCCTTAGTTGCTTTCTGTATAAGCCCTTGTTTAGTTCGCGAAATTTGGATTTTGGGGTTACTGTAGCATCTTTGTTTTTATTTGGTAAATAGTGTTCAAATATAGATTAATTAAGCTCAAAATGTTCGTCACGTAATTTTTTAGGAAATTGTGCAATTAGTTTTTCTTTTCGTCTATATTTAATGCTTCATGCATGGATTGCAAACATTCGATGTGACAGGTACTGTAGTAACTTTTTAGAGTTTGGGGTGGAACTAAACATGACGTAAATCTGTGAAGTTCTCCAACAGGACCTTCAGTTTGTGGCAGCACGCACTCTTCTGAATTCATTGAGCTGTGAGTGCAGTCTGTGTTTCTGCCTGGTTGCAAAGTTTTTGTGGTTGCTGCTTTGGATCCCGCGGGCTGTTTCCACTGTCCCATCGGATGGACACGTGCATTCACTCTTAAATATAGAGTATCTACGAAACTAAAATATGTGAGATGAATTTATCAAATCTAATTAGTCTGATTTGATAATATGGTGCGTAAATACATGCTAATGACAGATACATATGACATCCGATGACACATCTTAAACTGTAATTCCTCCATCAAATACCCCCGTGCCTTTTATGGTAGCAGGTACGAGCAGAAGACTACAAGTAGGTTTTGTCAGGATGCATTGCATGCTGCAGGTTGTCCAAGCTTTTGCCTGCTTCTGGTTGAACGTGCAAATTTTTTGTGGTTTAAACATGGATTAGCAAATGCATGCACTCTAAACACATCTAGATCCGCCTAGCTAATCTTTCGGGGAAAAGAAGATTGCAAATGTAGCGGAGTGTAGTATTATTGGCACCTGGTGCTTGCTGGGGTACTGCAGGCTGACACAGACTGAAAAGCTTTGCTTAGGCTCAGTTCGGCTGCTATTCTTTCAGCCGTTGGCTGATTCTGCGCTACAGTTACCAGAATAAGATCTGGTTTAGTTCTCAAAAATTTTCACCCTAAACTATCACATCGAATCTTGCGATATATGCATGGAGTATTAAATATAGACAAAAAAAATTAATTGTACAGTTTAGTTGAAAATCACGAGACGAATGTTTTAAGACTAATTAGTCCATGATTAGCCATAAGTGCTACATATATGTAGGGCCACATATATGTACCAGGATGCAATTCAAATAAAAAAATAGCGCCAACTGAAACACCAGCCATGAGGCATGGGAACCCCTTACATCATTCAAATCAATTCAAACACCAGGCACCAAACAACAGGCATGGATAGCCCTTACATCTATCACATGTTCATATCAAATGGCACAGTTCAATAAAACATTTCAATACTAACACCAGCATTATAGCAATTCTCAAGTCCCTACTTAAATATGCACTCCTTACAATCGAAATTGAATCAGTGGGCAATTTTACAAAACTGGTAGCCCATGCTCTCTCTTCTTCTACATAGTTACACCCATGTCACTACAACAGCAGGATGAGGCATCCAAAACAAGCAACTCTTACCTCCTTGACAAAGAATTAGTGGTGGGCACATTTACAAAACTTGCAGCCCCTACAAGCCACATAATTAACTGGTAGAAGAAGTGTCACAACATCAGACTTCTCCTACGCATTTGCCCATTATAGCAGGTCATAAACAATTATTTGCAAATCACAACAGTCCTCTACATCTAATTGGGTGCTTACGTGGAACAACAATACACAAGTTGTACCCCCTTTAAGGTACTTCACATAGCGAGAAGATGAAGCCCAAATGGTGAAAATGGACATACCAACTTGAACCCTCTTCTTCATGCCATCGGCTGCTCCCCTTAGTCCCATTCTCCTCCCGTACACATTCACCTGCATCTCCTCCCGTACACATTCACCTGCATGTTTATAAAACCCTTTTCAGTCCCAATAAGACAGTGACCAAAAGATTGATGCAAGAAGAACTTTTGTAACACAACTTTCCATCCTAACTTAAATCACCTTTGCAGAATCATTCTCCCCAGAGAGCCAAAGATATGTACTCCCTCATTGCTGTCATAGTATTATTTGCATTCAGCTGCACCCAGCCCGACGGTTGGTACGTAGGCGAACCAAATCCATGCTCACGAATCCACAAAAAGTGTGCATTGCAAAGTATGACAAAATAATCATCTTTTGCTTCTTCCTATGGCAGTAAGGTACCCCATTCAAAATGTGCTAACGGCCTTTGAGAACCCCAAACGTCAGTTCGATGACATTGCGGAGCCTCGAATGAGTCAAGTTAAATTTCTCCTGTCGAGATAAAGTCTCCATGTCTACGCCCCTAAAATTGTTCAGATGGTACCTTATATTTTTGAAAGGACCCATGTAGCCATACTCCAACGCGTATCCAGCGTCCACCAGATAGTACCGTCCTACAACACATGAACCATTTGCACAATTAGTTCTTCTTTTCTTCGCAAGCAACTACAAATGTTGGTCCAACAATTGCATGGCAGTAACCACTAACCGTGTGGTGGATGCGGGAAGTTTGGTTCCACCCAACAAGCTCTCAAGACGGCCATGTCATGCACCGACCCTGCCATACCGGCATCGACAAATGTGAAGCGCCTGTCCATGTCAACAATGACACAAACATTAATTGTTACATCTCATTTCCTATTTATATAGTCAACTTTGGCCTGCTTATTCACCTTAACTTTAATGTGAGTGCCATCCAAAGCTCCGATGCATCCATCAAAGAATGGTGCATATGTTGCAAGTTGAGATTTCACTCCAGCATAAGTGATATCAGTTGGAACAAGAATATTGTCTGCCCACCTACAGATAACCTCGGCTACATGAGTAACCTTCCTATTAACTATATCTAAAGGCCGTTCGACTCTATCCCCGCTCCTTCTAGTTGCCTGGTTGTGAGCACAAGTCCACACATATATACCTAAAGCTTCTATGGATCCTGTCTGTTGTGTACCCTTGAGTCCATACCCAACTAAAATGCCATGCAAATGCATGAAGTCATCAGGAGACATACGCAAGTTGTCGAGGCACTTTCGGTGGTTGCTCAGATTGAGGTGCATCCACTGTTGCCCTGTCATCTTCGGGAAGGGGACTTCAGGGTTGACCATTGGAGCCGCCTTGGCTGCTGCTGCTTTGTACCTTGCAAGCGCAACAGCAGTTGCTGCCAAGTTGAAAATGGGCGGTCCATCGCTGGAATTGTCGCTGTTGTTGGACTCCTCGGTGCTGCTCATCTGCAAGAACAAATGGGTCAGATACAAGAGATATCTAGTGCTTAGAATATAAGGAACTCATCCAGCAAACAGATCAGATTATTGTACACTAACATATCAATAATACAATAATAGGGTCTTGTCATGTTGCTGAACCTAGAACACCAATTAACAACAATGTAGGAGTCAACTCAGAGTAACACAATGAAAACATCTCTCTGTTTTCAGAACTGTAATAGTAAAATAAATAGTAGTTCAGACGGTAGTAGATAGACCAGACAGTACATCAGACAGTAGTTCAGACAAGCTTTTTCAGAAAGGGGGATCGAGCCGTAGCTCGAGTGGTAAGCGCTGCAGGTGGTGCAGCGGCCGATCGTGGGTTCGAGCTCTGCTCGACTCACGATCCCACCGGGGGTTTTTCCCATTTTTAACAGGTGCAGCCTCTCTCGCGTGGAGCTACAAAGGGATAGCGGCGCGCCCGTCGCCTACGGAGCCTGGGATGGTTTCGGTGATCTCCTCAAGGACGCGATCTTGGAATCTAGGTGTAGTTGTAGGGTCTGTTTGTGTACTTGTGGTGTGAGTGAGGTGTGTGTGAGTGTGTATGGTGTTGGTGTGTGTCTGTTTATAAACAGATACTACAGTGTACCTAGATGAGAGGCGAAAAAAAAGCTTTTTCAGAAAGATAAGCTTTCTAAAAGATAAGCTAGTGCAGCACTGCAGCCATAGCAAATTTTCATGGCTTTTCATAACTGAATGTAGTTGATAGCATACACACATAAGCACAGATAGTACCAGATAGTGTAGACATGTTAGATAACAAACAACAAGCTTCAACATATCTGGAATCTGGATAACTGTAACAGCTATAAGTTCAGTTATCTGGACAACTGAAACAGGTACGATCAGAGAATTACATGCATCAGCAACAATCTAATAAGGATGTCTACACATGCATGATCACAGATATGACTTGTCATTTTTTAGAAACAAGCAAAACTGTCATCAACTACATGAATTAATTTTTCAAAAAAAATGGTAAAATAGCACAATGAAAACACATCTATAGTGACTGAATATTATCTCAACCATAGTAGCATCTTATTCCACTATTCGTCCACTGCATATTAACTAGGGTATTCTTCAACTATTCTTCTGCTGTAATCTTAACTAGGACTGAAAAATGAAATGCCTCTTGAACAGAGACAGCAGCATTCACACATTGGCGCCAACACACACACAGTTTATTTGGATTCGGGAAAAAAAACAGCACACAAAGTTCAGGCCACAGGCCACATTACGGTGATGCAACTTAAAGAAACGTAGTCCACGAAACATTACAACTCAACATGCACGTTTTGGAAAATAAAACTACAGACTGCCGCGGTAGGAAATATGCTGCGGATATCATCTACTTCGATCTGGATCTCCTATCCTCCCAGCAGATCTGTAGAAAGTTCAGGCGGCCCTCTTTTGTTTCCATGCTCAGGAAGTTCCTACGGTCTAGTGTGTTCTTGCAAATAATTAGAGCGTGAGAATACACAACATCAGACTCTCGCAAACCATCTTCTTTCAAAATCTTGTACACTTTGTCCATCTCCCCTTCCTGCTTGTTGATAAGGGCCTTTTGCTATCTATGGTCTTTAATGATGTCGGTCAGGTCGTTAAGGCAGTCATCAATGGAAGCCCTCTTTTTACTGGGAGGGTTGTTGATAGAGTATTCCCTAGTGGATCTCTTGGAGGACTGACCAACACTCTAGACACCAACGGGGTCCTAGGACATGTCGTGTGGAGTGTCATGGCTAGCAGTACTGGGTGTTCTCGCGCGATGATGTCCACCAGAAGAGAGCAATGTCCCCCTGTCGCGGGGGGTGTGTCCCCAAAGAGTCAACACTAGGTCAAGGCATTTGGGAGTTTTGGTCCGCAGCGCAGCAGCGCTATTTTCCTGCACGTGTACCATGGTTCCACAGGTTAGAACGAATAGAATGGGAACATCCCTAGTACTTGGTAGTCAAGGGGTTAGAAAGAAATAAGGTGGAAGTTAGTACCCCGTTGGCACCCTCAAAAAACGAGGGGTCAACTGTGACGGCTCCTGTATTCTGGTCACGGCCTAGGCCAGTGTGGGTTTGAAGGTCGCGCCAATTAAAGAACGCCCGTTTCATCTCGTTGAACTTGTTCTACAGCTGTTTCTTGTCATACGGCAACCCCATTGCATGTTCAAATTCTGTATACACATTTGCCAAGCCGATGGTTGTTCGGCCTTTCTGGTTCCAGTGCAATTGGTTTTTCTGTCCTATCTCTAGTTCCAGAAAGGTCCTCAAGGTGGTGTCATACCAGTTAGCACGATCCGTGGACATCTGATGCCATGTGTTAAAATGTATGGTATGATGTACGCAGCATAGACGAAAAAAGCAGCAGGTCTAAGAGTTACAAACAGGAGAGTTAGGGCGTAAGAAATGGGGACGTGCCTTAGCAAAACGCTTGGCGCGTTTTGAACAGAGATTGTAGTGCCTGGCTTCAGGTGAAGAGCACGATCAAGTGGAGGACGCTGCCAGTGTGGGCAGCGTTGAGCAGCACTTGTTAGCACGTCCACGAAATGGCTGTAGAAAGGGTAATACTTCGAATGTGAGCGGTGCACTGCGAGAAACAAAGCAAAACACCTTGTAAATGAAATTATATATGCACCAGGTAATCTCTTCTTAGAATAAGGAGTTCATAATCACCTACCAAGATCAACTGATATAATCCAAATCAAGCAAAACTAATCAAGAATTTTTTTGTACAAGTGGTATATCCTACAATCTGTCTTCTATGTTTGAATAGCACGTTTGAATAAGAGTTCATTTTTGTTGGTTGCTGCTTCAAACAGGATCTGATATGGCAAACATTGAGTCATGTTCTTCCACATATACAATTGCTGCGCTGGACTTATATCGCAAAAAATCAATTTTCATCAGACCATATAAGTTGATCCGGATGAATCAGAGGATTCAGTTTAGCCGGCAGTATTATTCCAATTCAGATGGTAACACCCGTTGCCCACCCATCACTCATCTATTCTGATCGTCCTAACTTATGCATAATGGATACAAACTTTATTACCAAACAACACCCAAGTTAGCATACAGCCTATCCCCAACCTTTGGCATCATCGGTGGCTCAAAGAGAAATATTTTGAAGTAGTAACCTATGAACATTTACCACGTCCATAACAGAAGCACGCTACTTTAATAGGTCGAGCTTATGCATATCATAAGACAAACAGAACTTGACAACCAGCATGGCTCAGTAAAGCAGCGCAATGTAAAGCATGACGGCACAGTAAAGCTAAACCATTGCATAATCCCACTAAGAATAAGAACATCACGAATGTGAGCGCTGCACTGCGAGTCACAAGTGAACACGGACGTAGGTGCACGAGAACTAATCTAGGGTCCTCGGATCTGGCGGAGCGGCAGGCGATTCCGGCGAGCTGAGATGCGGATCCGTGGGCAGCGCTCGGGATACACCTGCAAAACGAGCACGTGGGGTCAGATCCGAGGGGGGGGACGACGGCGGACTCGGATCCAGGGTTATCTTGTCGCCGGCGGACGGGTGTCGATGGCGGCGGGTTTTGGGAGAGATGTGGAGCTCATGGTCGCCGTGGAAGGTTGTCGACGGTGACGGGGCGCCCTCACGACGTAGAGAGGCGGGCGGGGAGGGATCCGCTGACGGCGACCGGGGTGGGCACGGCGAAGCAGAGCTCACGGCCGCCGCGCCCTGCGCGGAGGAAAGAGGCTGAGGGACGAGCGAGCGCAAACCCTAATGGCTATTGAGGTTACGGAACGAGAGAGAGAGAGAGAGTACGAATACGGCCAGCCGGTCGGCTTTTATGCCAGCCCAGCCAGCCAATTTAGCGTAGGCGAACGGAGATTGACCGGTTCATATCCATTTCATTTCACTCATGCCTGCTGCCTGCTCACATCAAATCAAAAGCATGGCTGTAAAGTTGGAGTATTTTGCAAGGATCGATCGGCTATTGGGAGGTCCTCGTTGCACAGGGCCTTGTTTAGCTGGTGATTTTTTTTTAGAATGGTATTATAGTACTTTTGTTGTTTTTTTTACAATTAGTGTTCAATCATAGTCTAATTAGGCTTAAAAGATTTATCTCGTGAATTTCGTCTAAACTGTATAATTAGTTTTATTTTTTATTTATATTTAATGTTTTATATATGCGTCTAAAGATTCGATGTGACGAGAAATCTTGAAATTTTTTGTAAAGTTTTAGAAACTAAACATGCACTAGGAGTATATCCGGGTAGTAGTTGCATTCGCCGTTTGCCCATGGGTTAACAGGCTGCTAACGCCATGCATTTCAGTATCGGTCGGAAGTCTCAGACAACAGAAAGTGGCGTGCAGGGGTGCATCTGTGGACTGTGCATACACTATAGTACTCTTGTCGCTTCCCTTAGCATTTTCTAGCATAATGCATTCTATTTGAACAAAATGGATTGCCATTTTGAAGTTTCAACTGCCATTTTGAAGTTTCAACTATAAGCTATACATTGTCATTCTTGCTTTCCAAGAAGTCAAACACTTTTAAATTTGACCAAATATATATTATTAAAAAATATGAGCATTTATGATACATAATTAGTATTATTGATAGATTGCTGTGAATATATTTTTCTAATAAACTTATTTAGAGATATAAATATTATTAATATTTTCTATAAACATAATTAAACTTAAGAAAGTTTTTCAAGCACGAGTCTCATATGGACTCTTTTTATGAGCTGGAGTACCAGGTGTTGGTGTCATTCGATGATTGATTCGAGTGCTTTTAGAGAACTGTTTCGGTGTGTTTCCTTGGGGTGATTCTGCTGTGTTTACTCAAGACATTGCAGTGTAAATAGCAAATACATCTGTGTGATTAGTTGGCACACGGAGTATGTATATGTATGTGTGTGTGTCACGAGTCACGACTGCATACACACACAGAGTTTTATTTCCAATGTCCTAAAGAAAGAGTCTCTTTTTTCTATTTAGTTGCATGCTATTTCTTCACATGTACTGTACTATGGCTGTAGGCCACATGTACTGTACTATGGCTGTAGGCCTGTAGATTGCTGAGAGCATTTTTTGTAGAGATATGATCAGGTTACATATATGGCTGAACCACACCCAACTCCAAATGATCAATTTGACATCACTCCTATCTCATCCGTGTTGTTTGATCCGATTCTATATGGAATAATGCGAGTCCCTAATTACGGGGTAGTTTTATATTTTAGTACATTATTTATTTATTTATTTTTATTTCATTTCAGGACTGCAACGTGTACGTCTTTTCCTTGCCGCGTTTAGGAACATGAATATTTTACTCAGCTCATGCCCGAAATGAACTGTTCAGGCCTGACTGTAACACGTTTATTATATATGCTGGTATAAGCTGAACGAGACTAGTAGAAGTGTATATACTCCTCTATATCGCACCCTTATTTTGTACTTCCTCAGTTTCATATGAAGTGCACTTCTATAGTTTAAAATTAGTCCCAAAATAAATATACCAAGACAACCTGATTTGTTCGGCTGCTTGTAACACAACAGCAGCTATCTATCAGTATAATATTTTTGTGAGAGCCATCTGTTGCCAGTGGTCATGAAAACCGGCCACCGAAGTACCGAACAAGCAGCAACAGATGGCTCTCACAAAAATGCCGTACTTTTCTACTCTCTCTTCCCAAAGTGCAATAATTGCATCTTTATAGGTTAATTTTTCACTGGCAATTATTTCTTCACCAAAATCCTAGAAGTGCACTTATTTTGAAACGAAATGAGTACTTCCGTAACGCCTCCAACTATAATTTTACCGCAAATTTATGTTTATATATAGGATGTAATGGTAAGGGTGATTTAGACCTAGCTTGTTTATGTTTCACATCACATTTTTGTACTGGAATGGGGGGTTTTTAGTTTAAATTAAAATAGCGTAAATAATGTAGTTTTGACTACTAGCAATATAAAATAATGCCGCTTTTGGCAGTCTACATCAGCAAATGTTTACTGGGAAAAACCTGAGAACTCAGCTCCAAATGTTTGCTGGAAAAATATGAGAGTACCTGTACGTTCAAATTAGGTAGCGGGTATTTGATTCTTTCGTGCATTGAAGCAAGAAATAGTCGCAGTAGCCAGGTACTACGGGCCCTGTTTCTTGATATCACACCTCACCGGCCAGCGTGTGATTTCATGAGAAACTGATGATGTCCGAAATGACTTTATTGGTTCCGTTTATGGGTGATTTGGTTTTGGTGGTCGTTAGAGGTCTTTCGGTCAGGAGGCCAACTTGTTTGTCCTCTTTTCCTTGCACGACTCACCGGGTGGCCGGGACATGCTTTAAATCACAGCTCCCCGTTAGTGCTACATGTTGCACGCATATATTATAAATTAAATTAAATGCACCAGAAAGTCTATTTAACTTGTATGGTTTCAATTACATCCATCAGCTAAAAAAAGTTGTTTTTCAGGTCTATAAACCTTTTAAATGGTTGATTGTAGAACCATATCCTTTTATTTAGCTTTTAGATTCAACTTTTGGGTCCATAAAATTTTTTAAGTGGTTTATTACATATCCATACCCCTTTTGTTTAACCTTTAAATCTGATGTGGTACGTCGAGTGAACATAGCACGGAATTTGCTGAACCCATGCTTAACCACCCGCGCTACCATCCTTTGCACTCCAACAAGCTTGGCATATGTGCCTATGCTATATCTATGTTCCAGTTCTTGCCACAACTAATTACCGGTCACAGAGCTCCCACTACCGCCACTATTCCTCATCTTGTTCTTCACCTCTGTCTTAGAAATGAGCTCTATTGAATCTGTCTTTGCCTCCTCTACCCTTTGTGCTTGTTGGGCACACAAAAACTATGCCCGAGCTCCTAGCTTGTCGTATTATAGCTGTCATGGTTGACCTTTGAGCTCATGTGCGTCGCCGTTCACGTCAATGTGCAGGCTATCACCGCTTCAACGAGTGTGCGGTTGAGTCGGTCGTGGCTCCCTTGTCTTCGTGCGCACGCATTCAGGGCAAATCTCTATGTCAGACTCCACTATTTTTGTCGCCGTCTTCTACCTTTTGCCGACCCTCGACCGCCTTTTAAAATCGATTTTCAGATATGGTTTTAAAACCGTCCTTACAAATTAATTTCCAGGGACGGTTTCATTAAGACAATCGTCCTTAAAAAAGATATTTAGAGTCGGTTAACTTAGGTCAATCATCCCTAAAAATAATTTTTTGATTTTTTTTCATTTAGAAGTTCTAAAAAATCATTTGGAAGTTGTAAAAATAAGAAAAAATGTGGTAAGGAAGCCTAAAGGACCATTCAATGCAGTGGCCAGGATTTGAACCCACAACGTCCTTCCTTGAATGATCAACCACATACCACCTCACCACACAACTAGTTACGACTACTTATATGAATGTTATCTATTTGTACCAATATGTACGAATCTTGTAATCAATATTTTGACTTGTAAAGTTTTTGATCTCGTCGAGCTCTATAATTTTGATATAAACTTTGTGTTTATCCGACTTCATTTGAAAAAGTTACAAACTTATTTGTGTTGCAACTATTTTTAAGGGCAGTTGACTAGAAATCACCTATTTGCAGAGGTGGTCGACATAAACAGCTGTCTCTAAAAATCATATTTTCAGAAACGGCTCTCTTAACCTGACCGTCCTTAATTAAAAATATGGTTTACTTAACAGAGTCGCCCCTAAAAATATATTTCTTTGGGCGGTTTATAAGCTACAGTGTTCCTAGCGCTAGTTTCAAACTCTTTGCTAAGTAAACCTTTCCTGTAAAAAAATAGGAGGTGTCATTAATTTTTCTTTACTAGTGACACTTGCTACATGGCCCATTGCTGCACATGCTTCCGTGCAAACTTGTTACTTGTACCAGAGTCAAGCTCTCGTCCTCTCCCCCACATCAACTGAGGCTGTGTTTAGTTCCCAAAAACTTTTCCAAAAAGTGTTACAGTAGCTATTACATCGAATCTTGCGATACGTGTATGGAACATTAAATGTAGACGAAAAAAAACTAATTGCACAGTTTAGTTAGAAATTGCGAGACGAACGTTTTGAGCCTAATTAGTCTATGATTGAACACTAATTGACAAATAAAAACGAAGGTGTTACAGTAACAAAATTCTCAAATTTCGCAAACTAAACACAGAACGACTATAAGACTATTATTTCACTTCCTCTTATTAGTAGTACGTGCTAGTACTACCGCCCCCTTTTCCAATAACCAAACGGCTCAGAGGGGAAGTGAAGCGGCAGTGGCCCAAGGAAGCGGCGGGCCGCGGAAGTAACGTCGGGGGCCCGTCGCTGGACCAAATTTGTGGCGGAACGGGACGGTTCTGGGCCCCGGTGACGGACGACAGAAGGCCTGCGACTGCGAGAGCGAGATGCAGGGCCGACCATGGAAGCCGGCGCTCGGCGGCATAGCCGTGTGTGTATCGTGCCGATGGAGCTGGAGAGTACTGGAGCTGGATGTGGCGGACCATGGAAGGCATGGTTGCTGCAGCAGCTTTTTGGCGCTGACATTTGCAGCCGTCGTCGTGCCTGATGCCCTGGCTAATCCCAGGCTATTTGTAGGTCATCTGATCTGATGGCATAATCGATCCGATCCACACCTTGCCATTCTTGGTCTGCCCATTATTGCCATCGTCCCCCCCCCCCCCCCCGTCCCCCGTGGGGATAGGAGATGTTCGACAATGGCATTTCAGGGCTCCGATATCAGACGCCCGGCATGCTGCTCGGGTGGAATCACGCAAAATCCCCGTGGTGACGGAGCAAAAGTGGCGGAAGCCCCGTGGGCGGGGGGAATGAACCCGGCAGGCACGTCCCAACCGCGCGTCACCGTACCTCCCGCTCAATCGGTCAATCCCATCCGTGCACCCTATCTCTCCCGTCACAGCAGCACCCCGATTGTTCTGGTTCCCGACACAAGCCTGTTCGGCTGAACGCAATGAGTATTTTTCTCTCGCACGAATCAATCAACAGTACTTATCCAACCAGCAACAAACCAGCCCAGCCGCTGACAGCATCTTCACTGTGCGCGCGTTTGGGCCGTAGCAGCTGGCCACTACCTACTCCTGCTCTTCTCAGACGAATGAGGTCCGTCGATCGATGGGAAAGACACCGGCCGGCCGGCCGGCCAGCACCAGCACACATGTCGCGGCGACAAAACGGCCGGCGGGCCGGGGGCCCTGAGCCCCTGAACTCACGCCGCGCTCCCGGCGACCCGGCCCCTGCCTGCCTGGCCTCCGAGGCTCCTCTCCTGCCCCGACCCATCATCGGTCAGACTATATCAGTCCGTCGCCGACGGCCGGGAGCCGGGACCCCGGACCCGGGAGGAAAATGAAAAGCCCGGTGGGTCGCCAGGCTCGCCGCCACCCGCCAGCGGTGGCCTCGCTCGTTTCTGGATCGTGTTGCCCGGCGGGCCTGGCCGATGGACGTGCCAAGAGCCGCCACGCCCATGACGACGCAGGCGACGCCGGACTCGACGAGACGACGACGCACGGCTTGCCACTAAAACAAGGGGCCGGGCCCCTGTACGCGCTTTACATGTTGCCATATGTAGGGCCTTTTTAGATTACCTAAAATTCTAAGTTTTTTCTCTCTCTTCGTCATATCAATTTTTGGACGTATGTATGGAGCATTAAATGTAGATAAAAAAAATAACTAATTATATAGTTTGGTTGTAAATCACGAGACGAATCTTTTGAGCCTAGTTAATCCATGATCGGACAAAATTTATTAAATACAAACGAAACGTGCTACAGTGTTTAGATTAAAAAATTTACAATCTAAACCAGGCCGAGGAGTCTGTGCTGACGCCGTGCAGGTGACGTGACGTGATAGGCGGCTATCTGTGTGTCACTGTCGTACTCGGTACGCTCTGCTCCCGCTTCACTGTACCGCAGTAGAGCGTACTATCACTATGACACTATGCACTGGTACTGGTACTGTACGAGATCGAAGTGGACAAAGGCCGGTTCCTTCGGCGGCTGTTGGCCTGCGGTACCTCCATTCAAAAAGGGAACTTCTAGGTTTGATCAATTAGGTTAAGTTTGATTAAATTTACAAAAATAATATCAATAATTATAAGTTTAAATAGATATACTTGTTGGATCAATTACTATGAATCCAATAATACTTATTTTATATCATAAATATTTATATATTTTTGTAAAAAGTTTGTCAAAAAAAAAGTTTGTAGCTAGAATTTCTCTTTTGTATTGGGAGGGTATACTCCCTCCATCCTAAAATAAGTGTCGTTCTCGCTTCCCAATAAGTCAAACGCTTTTAGCTCTGACCAAATATATATAAGAAAATATTAATATTTGTAGTATATGATTAGTAGGTCGTTGAATTTATTTTTATAGTAAGCTTATTTAGAGATATAAATGTTGTTGATATTTTCTATAAATCTAGTTAAATTTACAAAAATTTGACCGGCACAAATACTATAGCGTCACTTATTTTGGGACAGAGGAACCGTGGAAGTATACTTTTCTCTCTCTTTCTATGTATATAACTACTATTTAGCACCTGCGTGACTAGCTAGCTTAGTAATTTGGATCATATTAGCAGTAAATATTTACATATTTATGTAAAAAGTTCATCAAAATAAAGATGGTTTGACTTAATGTCGTGAGCATGTTCGCTTATTGATTTCAGTCAGGGCTTTTCAGCCATGGTATAATATTTTTCTCTTACAACAAACCAGTACCAGTCGGGCTTATCAGTCCAGAAACCAACCAGCGAACAGACCGCGTAACTAGAAATCACTCCTTTTAAACCAAACAACCCCCCCTACCTTCTCTCTCCGTGTGTGTGTGTGTGTATAACTGCTATTTAGCACCTGCATGACTAGCTCGATTTGGATCACACTAGCAGTAATATTTGTAGTCTTGTGCTTTTCAATTGGAAAAGAATGCATACCTTTTTATGCAGCTAAAAACCTTTGGCATAGGGCTGGCATTCCTATGTAGTTACTTTGAGATGACCTTGGGACAACAAGATGAGAAGGTAGGTTAGTGTAGTTGCTCGAAAATCCCCTTCCATCTGTCCCTTTCCTTACTTTTTAAAAATTTACTCTATTTTCAATTTATATTTTAGAAATAATCTAACAAAAACTTTTTTCAATTCTAATCTGTTTGGTTGCACTAATCATGTCGCGCCACCCTCTCTAGGGCGCTAAGTTGGTTTTGTCACATCATTCTGTTTGGCATGACAAGAGAGCGCCCAGCCAAAACTTATTTCACGGTTACCTTGTATATTTCTTATAACAAGTTATTTATTGAGATTTGATCTAACAAAATTCAACTTATGTGTTGTATATGGTGTAAGTAACCCATTTTAGTTTTGCACAAAACCCATAGAGATTTTGAAATATCTAATTTTAATGTAGGATATTTGTTAAGTGTTAGGAGAAATAATTACACTTGATCTCTTTCTCCACTAAAGTTTAAGTAATTAACAAGCCCCAAATACTTTTTAAACTTTGATATTACGCAGCGTGAGATGTAAGTTTTTTTGTTTTAACTGTATCATCCTATCAGTTGCCAACCAATAGCTCACAATAACTTTTCCAAAAATCATAAACCAACCAAACAGACCCTAAATGCTCAATCCAACAATCAACATATCGGCAAAGTAAAGATGATTTCAACATCATGAAAGTATTTTGTTTTCAAACAACTTGGTCCCACTTGTATTTCAGAAGTGTCCGTTCACAGCAGCTTATGGACCAAAGTGGAGCTCAAGGGGGCAAAAGCCTAGGTCGACCGACCTCTACTGCTCTGGACGTGTCTACAGGACATATCTTGAGGCCAGACTTGTGGTTGTGGAGCGATGTGAGGGTGTTGGAGGAGTCGAAGAAGTTGGGGTCCGTCGCGACGTAGTCCTCGGAGCAGCTGCAAAGCTCGAGGGCGAGCTGGATGTGCGAGGCCTCCTCCGCCTGCTGCGCCTAGCTCTTGCTACTGTTGCTCGACGGGCTGTGGCCGCTCCTCGCCGGCTGCCCCTGGAGCTCCCGCCGAGTGGGACGGGACCGAGGAGTCAACTTTGGCTATGGTGTCGGGCCCTAGGGTTATGGCCGAGGCACGAGGTCCGCTCCCCAATGCTGAGTGGGCGATGACCGGCCACGGTCCGGCAGTGGCAGTGGCATAGAGTTCCGGAGCCATGATGCCGCGCGATGGTTGGGGCAGGGGCACATGGAGGGGGAGGGCATCGGTGGCGCAGCGACGTGGCTGGGGCGTGGGAGGATGCAGACGTGGCGCTGGGGATTCTTCTTTTTTGCGACGTGGGGCGAAACGTGGGACGAGCGAGTGGAGGCAGGGCGTGGGGCAGATTTGGGATCCTTTTTTTTTTGTTGGCGACGTGGGGTGAAGGCGCGAGCCGATTTCGATGAAGGCCGAAGAAAACCATCGGGGCAGATGGTCACACTTCGTACTTCGTACAATAGAGACTAGAAACATGAAAACTCTAATAGAACATATAAGATGACTATCTGATATAAAATGTAAACAAACAAACATAATTTTATTCAATATGGCTGCCTGTGCAGGACAACTAAACACGAAGACACTACATACTTTTATATTGGTTTAAGTTGGCTGTATAAGATCCAAACACGTACTGCATACATTTTAGATTACCCTGGATTATGCTGGCTAAACCTAATAGAGGCAACCAACACTAGTAGAGAACAGACCTTTGATCCTCGGCCAAAATGGGCTCTAGTCCCGAAATTTTTTGCGCCCGGGACTAGAAATACCTTTAGTCCCGGTTGGTGTCTTCAACCGGGACTAAAGGTCCCTGCCCCAACGGCTACTGCGCTAGACAGAGGTGGCAGGGACCTTTAGTCCCGGTTGGAGCCACCAACCGGGACTAAAGGTATACTTTTACTCCCGGTTGGTGGCTCCAACCGGGAGTAAAGGTCTACTCCCGGGCCGTGGCTGCACTCGGGGTTGGAAAGGTACTTTTAGTCCCGGTTGGAGCCACCAACCGGGACTAAAGGTCCCCCTTTATATCCCGGCCGTCTCCTTCTTCCTCCCCGAGCCCGAGCTCAGCACATTTTGAAGCTCACTGCACTAGTGTTCTTGCTTCCTCCCTCCCTCCATTGTTCCTCCATCCATTATTCGATTTCTCCGTCGATTTCTTCGATTCCTCCATCGATTCTTTAGTTGTAAAGGTTACCAATCTCATACTCTCATTTTTCACCATTGTCTTATCTCATTTTGTTCACTATATATATATGGTTCTTTATTGTGGTTTTTTTCATTTGTAAGCAATTTGAGCTCAAAATCACTTCAAGCTTGCATATTTACATGAAATAAGGTTAAAGTAGCTAGTTGAACTTGCGGACCGTGTTCATCTCGGCGAGCACGTTCTCTCGCCGAGCGGTAATGGACGCCAAGGAGGAGGAGCTTTGATTCTCTGAGGGAGAGCGGCAGCGGTCGTGGAAGACCGTGTTCCTTCCTCGTAGAATTGGAGCTCTTCCGTAGCTGGCACGGGAGAGAAATGCTCACCGAGAGATGATCACGTGGGTCAACTAGTACGATTTATTTATTCACATGTCGTGATATTTAGCAGAGCTCATCAATCACCGTACCCAAACATAGTATATATATAAATATAAACTTAGAAAATAGTTAGAAAATTATAGAAAATCCATACTAGTTGAACTTATGCGGACCGTGTTCATCTCGGCGAAACACGAGCCGAAATGCTCACGTCAAGGAGAGCTTTGATTCACGAGGGAGGCAAGCGGTCGTGGAAGACTAGTCCCTTCCTCGAATGGAGCTTATTTATTCACATGTCTCACGATGATCACGTAAGCAAGGTCAACTAGTAGTACGGATGGTTATTTATTCACCATATCCCAAATAGTCGTAATCATCGTATAAACGTATATATATATAAATATAAACTTAGAAAATAGTTAGAAAATTATAGAAAATCCATACTAGTTGAACTTGCGGACCGTGTTTATCTCGGCGAAACACGCGTTCTCTGCCGAGCGATAACGGACGTCAAGGAGGAGCTTTGATTCTCACGAGGGTGAGTGGCAACGGTCGTGGAAGACCATGTTCCTTCCTCGTAGAATTGGAGCTCTTCCGTGGCCAAGCACGGTGTGCCGTCCGGTGGAGAAATGCTCGCCGAGATGATCACGTAAGCAAGGTCAACTAGTACGGATGGTTATTTATTCACACGTCTCGATATCGTTGCAGTAGTCTGTTATGTGTGTACACTCCCATTCTTCTGTTAATTTGCGGAAATATCATGTGAATTACTTATCTACCGCAAAAAAAAGAGAAACACAATGACCATTAAAAATATCATTGTTTAGAGATCTAGATAATTTTATAGTTTCTTAATTTTATTTGTTTATAAAAGGATAAATTTATAGTGTATTAAAAAATGAGTATAGAGAGTATGTGGCAATCGCTTTCGGGTCCTCGGCCTCTCATGGGTTTCCAAAGCGACTTAGGCCGGGCCTCCTCTCATTCCATGCGGCAAGTGTCGTGATGAGACAAGATTGTGATGGAGTACCGAGTGAAGAAGGAGGGTCCCAACAAGGATCGTATCTTCTACAAGTGTCCGGATCGCAATGTGAGTTATTTTATCGTATTTAATGATTATGGTTAGTTTATACCTATTTTCATGATGGTTGTGATTAAAGTTCTAATTTTTGTTTTAATTTTAGTGGGATGGCAAAGGGACGATGTTCGGGCTTCTCTTTGGGAGGAAGAGTATGTTGAACTCGTGCAAAAATATCTTGCATAACAAGTGAATCTGGCGGCTAATGAGGCGTGATCCAAACCAAAGAAGCCCAAAGATGTTGCACAATCGAGGGATCTGCATGCATTTTTAGTTGAGATTGGTCGTGAAATCCTAGTGTTACTTGAAATGTATTTTAGCTTTAGTTCTTTTAGTGGTAGTTGGGATTGTCTACATTGTAGCGATGCTTTCATAAATTTGTATCTTTTGTGGTGGCACGCATGTTGTATAAAATAATTAATTATGATCTAGGTTTTAATATGGTATTTATGTCATGTAATGCGATGAGCCGTCATTGAATGTATAATGCTTGATCGCCGCTCCCAAGAGTTCATTGACGGCATGCATTCTTTTGTTACGTGCGGCCAAGGCAAACAAACGCGATGGTTTCATATCTTGCCCATGTGCCATATGTAAGAATACGGTGGAATATCCTTGCTCAAGGACTCTTCATTCACACTTGTTCAAGTCGGGTTTCATGCCAAACTATATTTGTTGGACAAAGCACGGAGAAACCGTGTTGTAATGGAAGAAGATGAAGAAGAACAATGGGACAACAATGATATTATTCCCGATGGTGCGTGCTTCAATGATACTTTGCAATGGGAGAAGTCAAGAAGAGGTAGCCGCAGAAGATGAGCCGTTGATGATCTTTCTCAGGTCATTCGTGACGCACAAAGAGAATGTGAAAGTGAAAAGGAGAAGATCAAGTTTGAGCGGATGCTAGAAGATCACAAGAAATTGTTGTACCCAACTTGTGATGCAGGCGTAAAAAGTTGGGAACCACACTAGAATTGCTGCAATGGAAGGCAAAAGAATGGTGTATCGACAAGAGATTTGGAGAGTTACTAAAATTTTAAAAAGAAGATGCTTCCGAAGGACAATGAATTGCCCGCCACTACCTACGAAGCAAAACAAGTTGTCTGTCCTATGGGGCTAGAAATAGAGAAGATACATGCATGTCATAATGACTGCATCCTGTATCGTGGCAAAGAGTACGAGAAATTGGATGCATGCCCAGTATGCCATGCGTCGCGGTATAAGATCAGGCGAGATGACCCTGGTGATGTTGAGGGCGAACATCCATGGAAGAAAATCCCTGCCAAGGTTATGTGGTATGCTCCTATAATACCACGCTTGAAACGTCTGTTCGAAACAAAGAACATGCAAAATTATTGCGATGGCACAAAGAAGACCGTAAGGTAGACAATATGTTGAGACACCTGGCGATGGGTCCCAAAGGAGAGCAATCGACGAGAGAATTCCCGGAGTTTGCAAATGACGCAAGAAACTTAAGGTTTGCTTTAAGTACACATGGTATCAATCCTTTTGGAGAGCGTAATAGTAGTCATAGCACTTGGCTCACATTACTCTAAGTATCTACAACATTCCTCCTTGGTTATGCATGAAGCGGAAGTTCATTATGATGCATGTGCTCATCCAAGGCCCGAAGCAACCTGGCAATGACATCGATGTGTACCTGAGACCACTTATTGACGAACTTCTCATTTTGTGGAATAAAGAAGGTGTACGTGTGTGGGATGAGTACAAACAGGAACACTTTGATCTGCGAGCATTGTTGTTCGTAATAATCAATGATTGGCCTGCTCTAAGTAATCTTTCGGAGACACCAAATAAGGGATATAATGCATGCACACACTGCTTCGGTGATATTAGAGGTGTATTCTTGAAAAAATATCGAAAGGTCGTGTACCTTGGCCATCGTCGATTTTTTCCTGCAAATCACCCCGTAAGAAAGAAAGGCAAGAATTTTAAAGGGAAGGCAAACCACCTGACCAAGCCTCGCAACCGAACCGGTGAGGATGTACTCGATATGGTCAATGATGTGAAAGTCATCTTTGGAAAAGGACATGGAAGCCAACCTGTTCCGAACGACACTAACGGTCACGCACCCATGTGGAAGAAGTCCATATTTTAGGACCTACCCTATTGGCAAGTCCTAGAGGTCTGTAGCTCGATCGACGTGATGCACCTGACGAAGAATCTTTGTGTGAACCTGCTAGGCTTTATGGGTGTGTATGGAATGCCTAAGGACACATTTGAAGCACGACAGGACCTGCGTTGTTTGGGAGAAAGAGACAACCTGCATCCAGAGAAGACAGATGATGGACGCCATTACTTACGTCCTGCTAGCTACACCCTAAGCAAAGAGGAGAAGGAAATCATGTTTGAATGCTTAAACAACATCAAGGTACCATCTGGATTCTCCTTGAATATAAAGGGTATTATAAATGTTGCAGAGAAGAAATTCTATAACTTAAAGTCCCATGACTGTCACGTTCTCATGACGCAATTACTTCCAGTTGCATTAAGAGGAATTCTACCTCCAAATGTACGTCTAGCCACCGTGAAGCTATGTGCATTCCTCAATGCAATTTCTCAGAAGACAATTGATCCAACTGATCTAGCTAAACTACAGAATGATGTGGTTCAATGTCTCGTCAGCTTTGAGTTGGTGTTCACTCCTTCCTTCTTTGATATTATGACACACCTCCTAGTTCACCTAGTCAAGGAGATTTTCACTCTCGGTCCTGTGTTCCTACACAACATGTTCCCCTTAGAGAGATTCATGGGAGTCCTGAAGAAATATGTTCACAACCGTGCTCACCCAGAAGGAAGCATCGCCAAGGGCTATGGAACAGAAGAGATATTGAGTTATGTGTTGACTTTATTCCCGACCTTGACTCGATTGGTGTTCTGAATCGAGACATGAAGGGAGACTAGCGGAAAGGGACACTAGGGAGGAAAACATATATTGGTACGGATGATGATTATTTCAATAAAGCGCACTACACGCTTCTATAGAACTCCTCTTTGGTAGATCCGTATATTGAGACACAAGGATCTCTTACGATCCGAGTTTCCAGGGAAGACTGAAGCTTGGATTACGCGTAAGCACATGGAAACTTTCAGCGGTTGGTTGCGAAAAAAAAATGTCAAGGTGATGAGAGCATCCATGAGCAATCAGATTTATTGGCTATGCAACCATCATGGCATATCGTCACATACAAAGGGTACGAGATAAATGGGAACATATTCTACACAAGAGCCCAAGATAAAAGGAGTACCAACCAAAATAAAGTGGTGTCGCATAGATGCCACAGACCCGAATAGGAATAAGCGGACATATTATGGACGATAGATGAAATATGGGAACTAGAATATGCACCTACTTTGAAGATCCCATTGTTCAAGTGCCAATGGGTCAAGGTGACCGGGAGGCGGGTAAACAAAGAGACAACGAGTATGGAATGACAACAATGAGACCTTAGTAATATTGGGTACAAAGATGAACCATTCGTCCTTGCCAAGGATGTGAATCGGTGTTCTATGTCAATGATATGTCTACCAAACCAAAAAGAGGAAAAAACGATAATGACTCAACCAAAGAGACAAAGCACCACATAGTTCTTTCAGGGAAAAGAGTCATCGTGGGAATTGAGGACAAGTCGGACATATCAGAAGATTATGAAAAGGATGACCGAATTCCGCCATTCAAAGTGAACAAAGACCCTAGCATCTTGGTAAATGATGAGGACACTCCATGGTTAAGACGCGATCATAACCAAGGGACATACGTAAAGAAGAAATTCACTGCTGTGCCCACTTGATGATATAGTGATTTAATGTAGTGTGTGTTTGAGATATTATGTAATAATTGTGAATTCAGATGTTTATTATGTAATGTTTCAAATTAAATCAATGTTTGATTTGATGGTATTTCTCTCTCAAAAAGGTAAATTAGGATATTAAGTGATGAAAAATTAAAATATTAACGTTAAAATGATGTGAAAACAAATTTCCTATCCAAAACCAATAGTTTTAATAATTTTAATTAAACACTACATTTTTGCATTAACGAAATAATAAATATTAGTTACATTATGTTTTATAATTGTAACAAAAAATAAAAAAGTTAGGTTATAGATTTTTCCTATGTGCAATAAAGAAAAAGAAAATCCATATTTTTAACAAAATAATTTTATGCCTTTTATTTAATTTACTATGTATTTAACAAAAACTATTGCATTTCTATTGTATTTAACAAGACTATTGCTTAAAATAGGCGGGAAACAAAACTGCAGGCCACCTTTACTCCCGGGTGGGAAGCCCACCCGGAGTAAAGGTGGGTGCAGCTTGCGGGCTTCCGCCAAAAACTCTTTACTCCCGGTCGTGTTACCAACCGGGAGTAAACCTTTACTCCCTTGTTATAATACGCACCGGGAGTAAAGGGACTTACTCTCGGTTGGTAATCACGACCGGAGTAAAGACCTTACTCCCGGTGGGTGGTGCACCGAGTAAATCTCCCAGGTATATAACCGCCAGTGCCAGGCGCAGATCGATCCCCACCTCTTCTTCCTCGTCGAACACCGCCGCCCTTTCTCTTCTTCCTCGTGCCGCCGCCGATTCATCTTCCCTAGCATCGCCCCCCCCGACACCGGAGCCGCGCCTCGCCTCGTCGTCGGCCCTCCACCGCCGACGACCTCGCGCCCGACGACCTCGTGCGTCCCGGCCTCCACCACGCACGCCTGTGGCCCTCCACCGCGCCCGCCCGAGGTGAGAGTTCTCTGGTGAAACGGCGTCAGTGAGGGCCCATGCATATGGTTGGGGTCTTTTGCTGCTTGTCGTCCATAGCGGAGGAGCCATCAGCTGCTCATCTTGGGGGCATGCCATGCATGGTTGTCAGCTTCAACAATGGAGTCTTAATTGGGGGCAACGGCATGCCATGGCTGCGGCGAATCATTTCCTTGAAGCACACCACGTGCAAGTCAACAACCTTGCCAAGGTGGATGCTTTGAGGTCTTGTTCAAGCGAAGGTGGTAGATGTAGCTAGCTGAAACTTGCAACATCACGACATCACGCATCGACGACACCGCCCCAGCCCGCCTCACGTCGTCGTCGTCATTTGTATTCATATGCATGTATATATACGTCACGGAGCACCGCCGCCCTTGTTCGCCTATGCGTTTCTATGTATACGGCGGAGCACCGCCGCCCTCGTTCACCCATGTGTACAAACATATATACGGCGGAGTTGAGCACCGCCACTCTCGCCACACCGCCTCTCTCGCGCCTAGTCGATCAACATTCAGATTACGTGTCGGCATAAAATATATTGTAGTTAATAAAGTGACTATGTTTAGTTTAAGATATATGATGAATGACTACATGGTTCACATGGTACATAGGATATATAACAACATCATGCACCGACACCACTGCCCGACCCGCCTCCTCACGTCGTCGTCGTCAGACACACAAGCCCGCCACCGCCGACACGTTATATACGTCATTTGCATTCATATGCATGTATATATATCGTCGTGAGCACCGTCCTCCCTCGTTAAGCCCATGCGTTTCTATGTATATGGCGAACACCGCCGCCCTCGTTCACCCATGTGTACAAACATATATACGGGTGGAGTGGAGCACCACTCTTGTCACACCGCCTCTCTCGCGCTAGTCGATCAACATTCGTATTATCGTTATCGTTAATGCTAAACAATCACACAGGGCGAATTGTGCTTGCGGTGACTAGGGCGAGCCGCGTTGTTGATGTCACCGACGTGGTTACGCCCTAGTCATCGACGCAGCGATTACCTAGTGTGGCGAATTACGTCCGTGACCGAGGGCAAGATTTAATAATGCATATTGTTCGTAGATTTTACGCATGTAAGCAAAGATTTGACGTACTATATATTGGTTTTGTTTTTTGAAGCTAGATGGCTGACCCGAGAAACATGGATGAGGAGGAGTTGATGATGAATTTGATCAACACTGGCACTCAAGTTGCCGGCGATGATGGTGCTAAAATAACGTGCAAGAGGATGCGCATGACGGAGTCAAGATTTAGCTCTTGAACAAAATGAGCAACAACATATTGGCCAAGTATATATTTTTTATTATTAGCTATATAATTATCATATGTCTTATGTGTGCTCATGACATTAAAAATAATGTTTATGTTTTGTAGCCCTCTGGATCGACATCAACAACTACAACGAAGAGTAAAATGTTCGAGGTCCCAAAAAGCCATTGGAGGGCCGATTCATCATCTCGAGTTCAATGTGGATACAAAGTAACCGGGGGGCCAAATAAAACAAAATTCGTGCACCACTTGTGGTTACCTTGTATGAGATCGGCTCCCGATCAAGACTCATGAATGGAAGAAGAAGACCAATGCTCCTCATATCGGTTTTGTCTCCGATCGTGACAAGATGTTAATTTGGAAAGATGTCTTGGTACATTTCACGCTCCAAACAGATGGTTATGATGATATTATAGATGGTGATGAATTGAAGGAGCGAGTTAGGGATTGGGCAATTAAGAAGATGGCCACCCAGGTTTGACTTGGAAGAAACACCTATACACGACGTATGTCAAGAAGAACATAGCACCAGATTTTACCGTCCCGGGCCCGATCTCAAAGCGAGAGGCCCTATTGGGATGAGTTTGTACAAGACAAGACATCGGAAGAGGGTGCGAGTCGGGTGATAAAGAACCAATGTAATGCCCAATGTAAGACATACCACCATAACTTGGGATCGGTGGCTACCCGATCGCCATTAAGAAGTGGAACAAAATGGAAGCGACCTTCTTGCCAAGGGTATCACACCCGAATCACTCGAGTGGGGAGAGTGCAAAGAATTGGTTTTTCGCTCATGGGGAACACTTGGACCAGAGACAGGGGAAGTGCGTTTATGGCGCAAGACCGCAAGAAGCGGCAAGAAGATTATTTTATGCTCGAGAGAGCTACTGCTAGTGTGCGTTCAGGGCCCAACAAAGAGAAGGATGAGCCGACATACGCCATCGGGACTATTGAACATGGTGGCGAACTAGAGGCAAAGGAAGTGTCTCGTGGGAGCATGGATTCCCTCAGATGCACCCTTCCTATAGAAGCCACCAGAGAAAGAAGGAAGAAGAGGCACAGCTGGCTCCAGAGGTTGGAGGAAGCGGTGCGTGAAGCACAGAGAGGAGGAAAAAAACCCTTGAAGCGAGAATGCGGGAGGAAATTAGAAGACAAGTGCAAATAGCGGTGAGTGCAAGCAAGCGAGCATCGAGCCGAGAATCAACATTAGCCAATCTGCTCAGTTGAAAAGCGCTTATGCTTCCACGGAGATACCAAATCAAGGGGACACAGGATGCGCTTCCTCATGGATGACGTCATCAACCTTGTACAACGTGTGAGCTACACATTCAAGAAGGGAATTCCACAATCAAGGTGGCTATCGGTCTTGTTAATCCTATCGACCAAACTAAGACACCAAGGATTCATTGGAATATAATCCAAGAAGGATATGCTACCATCTCGGTAGATAAAAAGTCAAAAAAGGTTTTAGTGATTTGCCTCTTGACATTCACAGGAGGTGATGGCGAGAAAGACTCTAGGAGAAGCGGAGAAGACATTCATTCTATGGCAAAGCGCTACATTATCATTCCAGGGATGTCGGCTCCACCTCCTCCTAAACTACCTCACCATAGGTACGTGTGGATGAAAACACTACATCATTAATTTGTATTGGCTTAAATAATTAACAATCTGCTCATAATAATATATCATTCCTTTTTTTGTAGCAGATCCTCCCCCAACCTAAATCCAATTGTTCAATCGCCAGATCATCATAGTGCTCTGTACGATGACATTGTGTTGGAAGGCAAGGCTGCATCCACACCATCTCCAAGGAGGTCTCCAACGCCATGAGCCGCCACCTCCAAGGAGGTCTCCAACGCCACGCCAACACCTCCAAGGAGGTCTCCAACGCCTCCCGCCCCTCGCCTACCAAGAAGCCTAGCAAGAGGCCAGTCCCTCAAATGAAGAACCAGTCCCCGCCTGCAAAGAAAGCCACCGTGAAACCAAGGGCTATTCCTAAAATAATATCTAAAAAGAAGGAAGAAGTAACTGATGCATATAAAAAAGATATGTCTAGATTCTATGACAAACTTAAAAAGAATCAAGAAGCAAGGAGAAACCCGGAGAAACCGTACTTATTAGTAGCTCCAGATATTCTAAGAAAAGGGGTGGCTTCTTACCAAAGAACAACAAATGGGAATCTCGTAAGTCATCCAAATCAACATTATCGGACTATGACCGCACTCTCACCAAGTCAATTGAGGCGGCATGAAAAAGAAGCGGGCAGGGGAAAGGAGTTGCCCAACTCGGACAACAAGCGCACCAATCAGTCCCCCTAGTTGTTGGTAATGAATATGGTTCAATTTAGGATTAATGCATCGAGCAAACATACCTCCGGATGTCGATTTGGATCACCTTGGTGAATTTATTGATGAGACTGGTCTCGACCTTTACCAGATGTTTGGTGATGGAAACATTGAGAGCGCGGCGGAGGTTGATATTTGAAAGAAAAATTTGTACTAGGCCATAGTCTATACAACCCTCAAGCCTTATCTCGATCTGGGGGATGCAAATGTACCGCTAAACAGTGGTACATGCAAAGGCTCACCGTGGAGACTTCTGCGTTGGTGTCGAAATTAGAGACGAATATTGGTTCCGTGGCGATGATGTTATGTATGTTGACTTTGCGAATTTCATCAACTATGCCACCGACCTCTCTGGACAAAGTTATCATTAGTCGCTATTGCCCTGTAAGTAATAATTCTTTCGATCTATTATTAAACTCATCATATGTGTGTATATGCATATAAATTATCCTAACAAGTACTATATATATGTAGATTTACAATGACAGAGCTCAGAAAGGAAGGCTGCAATGAAATTGGTTTTGTTGATCCCCATATAATATTTAAAGACCCAATTACTCCAAAGACTAATTGGAAGTCTAAGTCAGAGAGTAACCTCATGAACTTCTTAGTGAACCAACGCCCAAGAAGGATATACTCTTTCCCTATAACTTAAAGTGAGTGTTAATAATATCGATCATCCTTAATGGCTCATATGTTGATTCTAGTTAATTAATGAGTGTTATGCGTTATATCCTATAAACACATGCATCAATCACTGGATATTGATGGACATCGATCTAGTGAAAAGTCACTTGATAATCTATGACTCGATGAGAAAACCACAACAAGACTACCAAGATATGATAGATATTATCCAGAGGTAATTTTGGGATCTCTAGCAACTATATATACACACAAACATGATGATTAACTATATCTGATGACGTGGCAAATTTTTTATTGGGCAGTGTTTGGAAAACCTTTATTGAGAAGCGACACATGGAAAAATGCAAAGCGCCACTGAATGTAATCCCTTTGAAAGTAAGTCCCCTGAATCGTATCATCTTTATTAATTAAACATATAGCTTTCACCGGATCACCAGATTGGATGACAAATCTTTTTCTCGTAAAGTGGTGTCTGAGGCAGGAACAGGGAAACAACTACTGTGGTTACTATGTTTGTAAGTTTATCAAGGTGATCTCCCAAAGAACTCCTACAGAGAGACTCAAAGTACGTTAAAAATACACTATATATTCATTTAATTATTATTATTGATTGTGTTACTATGTCTTTATATAAATATATGTACATATATTAATTTATTTTCCTTTAATTCAAACCCTGAGACTCTATGGTTGGAGGAAAAGGTCATACGGCAAACCAAATCAAAGCAATTCAAGAGTCTATAGCGGATTTTTTAATGAGCAGTGTCATCGATTCCAAGGGCGAAATTCTACTTGACCCAACACCGCCATGGAAGCCAAGATAGAGGATGAGAGAAAACTTGTTATATCACAACAACTGTAGAATGCAATCTTTTTGTAATATATGCACATGAAATAATATAATGTAAAATACACATATGCATGCATGCATGTAAATATATATATGATGCATGCATGCATATATATATATTTTTTTTTCTATGCTTGAATTGTGTGATTTAATACGTTAATTGTGCTTGAACCGAAACATACTATACGCTACGTATAAATGTATAATTAGCAGCGCATAATAATACGACTTTGAAAACAAAAAAATGAAAAGAAAAGAAAAAAGAAAAAACCTTTAGTCCTTGTTCAGATACCAACCGAGACTAAAGGTGCCAGCCATCGTGGCATGTCAGGAGGCACCTTTAGTCCCGATTGGTGTTACCCACCGGGACTAAAGGTCCTCCTTTAGTCCCGGTTCCTGACCCGGGACTAAAGGACCCCCTTTAGTCCCGGATGCTTGCTCCCGGGTGGGGAACCAGGACTAGAGGGGGTTCCCCACCAGGAGTAAAGCTCGGTTCTCTACCAGTGCAATCAATCCCTGCGTGTTACGTGCTCTTTCAGTCTTTTGCAACATGTGGTCCGCTAGCTAGCCAGCTCAGGGGCTAAGGCAGTGCGTGAACGCGAACATCCTACCATGCATGCCTCCACCTGATTGACCGGTCCGTGTTAGTGTTCGCCGGCCTTCTGCTCTCCCCTTCGTCCAATCCAACCGGTGATCTGGCACGCACAATGCATGCCTTCACATCGAGTGGTCCTATAGACTATGGGTCACCATGTCCATTGTTATTTTGTTAATGCTGTGCCAAGAACGTCTGTCGAAAAGTCCTAATGGCTAGAGTGGGGTGAATAACCTATTAAAAAATCTACAACAACACTTAAACCGAGCGATAAGCAATTATAAAGCGAAGCGAGTGTTGCGCTAGCCTACAAAAAATACAAGCCTTATATCCACAATTCAAGTTGCTATAATGTCTTCTAATTCACACAAGAGGCTAAGTCACTACTCTCTAAGTTAGTGAGCTCTTAAAGACTAACTAAAGAGCCTCACTAACCACTAAACAAGACACAAGCTAGCTCTCAAAACTAATTTCACTAAAGAGCTTAGCTACACTAGGAATATAAATGCAAGAGAGGTAGTGAGATATATACTACCGTGGCAAGAGACAATCAATCATAATGAATACCAATGAAATCTTCGGAGACAAGATGACACAATGATTTTTCACCGAGGTTCACTTGCTTGTCAGTAAGCTAGTCTCCGTTGTGGTGATTCACTCACTTGGAGGTTCACACACCTAACCCGCAATCGGGTGCCACACACCCAACACAAGATGAGGATCCACAGACCACGAGCAATCCACTAGAGTACCTTTTGGCTCTCTACCGGGAAGGATCAAGAACGCGTGACAATCACCACGAATCAGAGCCAGAGACAAGCACCACCCTCCGCTTGACGATCCTCGATGCACCAAGCCGTCTAGGTGGTGGCAACCACCAAGAGTAACAAGCGAATCCCGTTGCGAAACACAATCAGCAAGTGCCGCTAGATGCAATCACTCAAAGCAATGCACTTGGATGCTCTCAAATCTCACTAGATGATGATCCAATCAAGCAAGGTGAGTTAGAGAGTGTTGGCTATGCTCACTAGGATGTATTCTCAATAGAAATGGCCAAGAGAGTGAGCCTAAGCCGGCCAAACGATATTTATAGACTTCCCCAAACAATAGAGTCGTTGGCTCAATTATTGGGCAGTCTGCGCACCGATCGGACGCGTTCGGTCACTGCCGCGATGCCACATGTCCCCTTCAAATGAAGTAGCCGTTGACGCCCAACGGCTCTCTCTGCATACTCTGACACGAGTTAATCGGACGCGCTGTTAGAAAACGATCGAACACTGAAGAAGCAGCGTCAGATCGAGTCCAGAGAGCTCCCAGAGCTGCTGAGGACCGACCGGACGTGTCCGGTCTCACCAGACTGGACTCACACAACGTCAAGTCACTATCCTCCGCACACGCTGCTCCCTCTGACCGAACGCGATGCTCAGCGTCAGGTCACACGAAGTACTGAGCGTCTGGTCATGACGAAAAACTACACCGAGAGGTCCAGACCATGACCGGACACGTCAGATCACCACTGATCGAACGCATGCCAGAGTCCGGTCACCTCTGCCTTAGTCGCTAACCTTGGGTCCAAATACCGGACGCATCCGGTCCCAATATCGGACGTGTCCGGTCATGTCTGCAACATATGCCCGAGCCTGGGTAAAACACCGGTCGCGTACGGTCCCAAAGTTGGACGCGTCTGGTCTCTCTGTGACCAGCGTGATCAACTCCTTTTCAGCTCCAACTTCTTCACCCTTACACAAAAGTGCTAACCATCAAGTGTATCACCTTGTGCACGTGTGTTAGCAACTTTTCACAAACATTTTCAAGGGAGTTAGCACTCACCAGAATCTAAATGCATATGCAAAGAGTTAGAACATCTAGTGGCACTTTGATAACCACATTTCACGACGAGTTTCACCCCTCTTAATAGTACGGTTATCTATCCTAAATATAATCACACTCACTAAGTGTCTCGATCACCAAAACAAAATGGCCCTATCAAATATACATTTGCCTTGAGCCCATTTTATTTTTCTCTTTCTTCTTTTCCAAGTCCAGAGCTTGATCATCATGACATGTCCAACACCATCACCTTGGACTTCAATTGCTCCACTACTTGGATTGATACTAACCTATCTCATACACACTTAGAGTCAAAGGTTAGCACTTATGGTTTCATCAATTCACCAAAACTAAACTAGAGCTTTCAATCTTCCCCTTTTTGATAATTGATGACAACCCTTTCACAAAGATATGAATTAAAATCATTTTGAATCTATGTTGCTTGCCCAAGCATTTTTACCACGTGTAACGGATCTGGGCAAGTTTCATGAACCCGAATTGGTAGCATTAGCTCCCCATATATATGTGCTAAGAGTTTGGATTGAAGCTTGCACATATGCATGGATTAGAGTTGTGTGAGAGTAATGTCTACCAAATGATGCTAAGGTATAAGAGATGGACCTTTGAAGCGTGTGACGGACCAGGGTCCTAGGGGTTCCCCATAGGGGTGTTACCCGGATGGGTCATGGGCTAGGCCATGATCTGTTGAAGGACGCGAGACAAGGTGGCGTGGACTTCAAGCTATTCCAGATCGACCTAGTTGGCTTACGATGAAAGTTAGATTCTGTAAAAGGATTAGGATTCTCCCTATATAAGGAGAGGTATGGTGCACCCCCTTGTACACACAATCATACAATCAATCCAACACAAAAGGCTACACGCCGACTGGACGTAAATGCTATTACTAAACAAGAGGGCCCGAACTAGTATAAATCGTTCGTCTTTTTGCATTTACTGTCAAATTCTACGTACACCGAAGCTCTTCGAACATCGTCCCGAATAACCCCATGACGAGTTGCTGGTCATCCAACATCGATAGCTAGCGCGCCAGGTAGGGGCTTTCGATGACTTCGCGATCGAGAGCTCGGCGGACCTTGACAACATGATTTTCTTGGTGGGAACCACCTCCATCTTTGGCTCCTGGGTCTGCAAGGCAGACGATAATGGCAAACTCTAAAGTCATCTCATGGAGATCTCGATGCCTCAAGCTTCAACAGATGTCTCGACGACCATGCTGGATCGACTCGCCGAGAAGTTTTTGTACCTCTCGATCTTTGATCCAACTCGGACACAGGAGGTCACCATCAATCAAGACTCCCACTCAGACATGTCACCTTTGTCCGGGCTGGAGACCCCATCTGAAGTCCAACACAAAGACCCATTTTGTTTTCCAATCGGACTCAAGAACACAGCTTCAATCTATCAAGATACGATCAGCTACCTCATGCAGTTTGAGCAAGAGATCCCTCTAACTGGTGCCCAGAAGGGTTTGGTTCTATCCATCACACCCAAAGGAGGCATCGTCCATTAGCCAGGTGCTTGACCTGATACTTCTTCTATAGATCCATCTCGTCTAGTCGACATGGTGGAGCTCTTGCCTTATCAGGACAGCAGAACTCTTCCAGCCGACAACGACGATCACGGTTCTACAAAGATCTTGGACAGCGCGACGACTGCATAATCTAAAACTCACTCGGACATGAGGCACTCCAGAGAAGTCTTTATGGTCGGGCAACCACCTCAGATCCCTATGCCTAACCCACCAAATATCCAAGATGGAGAAGAAGCCTTGTCCGACATCTCCCCAGACACGGTGCCACCCAATGGAGAGACGATGAGTAGAGGACGGCTAGGGAAAAGAAGAATAGAGCTCGATAGGCTCGACACAACCGCGCCAACACCGCAGGGAAGAGTGGGAGCGGTATCAGTCAGCTTGTCGAGACATTGAACAACGGCGCTTGGCTGTAGAAGCAGCATACGAACAACGTCTTTGGGATGAAGAAGCAGAACGACAGCGCCGAGACCATGATGCTGTTAGAGCCTCTACATCACGCAACCTTGAGCCTGAGTTCATGGAAGTAGCTGGCCACAGGGTCATCACTACACCCTACACCAATGTATACGCTCTGGTAGAAGAGATGGCGGCCATAAAAAACCCTACCCTAGATTAGCAATGACTCAAACTCATTCTGGAATCCACAACCCTTCAGATGCAGGCTGCAAAAGCGACATCCCAAGCTAACCCTTTCCGAGGGCTAGATTCACGGGCACCAGCTCACTCCCATCTGGGACCGCCGGGTAATCAAGGAGGAGGACAACGAGTACCAGTCCACTCTCATCTAGGGCCGTAGGGTAACCAAAATAGGAATCAGGGTGCCGCACAATCATCTTACCGCCAGCACAACAACAGAGAGGGCAGAGGCGAGTCCAAGTGTAGAGAGGCTGGCATCTCACTGGACAGGTTCCCATGTTTCTTTGATAGACTACTCTCTGTCCGGCTGTGGCAGAACCGCCTAATCTAATACCTCACAGGAGTGCTTGTCTTCCATTAAACATTAAGCACTCAAGGAAGAACACTAAATTACTCGGTTCCATCGGACACACCCCAGGGGAGAACCCAGAAATCCACATTTTCGCCATCAGGATCACAAATGAGAGAATAAAGCTTACATCATTCTTAACCATTTCTTACATCACTTTTAATACAACATCATAGTATAATATTTATTAATATAACAGCGGAATAAAATCATATTATCAGAGTTATAAATAATTTAATTGCACAACGGAATATAAATATGTGATCAGAGTTACAGCGGAAATAAACATCTATTAATGACATGATAAAGTATTGATATATATAAACTATGATAACAGATTATGCAACTTTCATTTATAAAAGCATTTGGTGAGAGTTATAAATAACTACTACGATCGCAGTAATAAAGGAATCCTCACGAGCCCACCAGAGGTATCCACACACAAAGGTCGACTCTAGCATCCACACACACCGCAGAGGAATACACACTGAGTACTCAATTGTACTCAGCAAGACTTACCCGATAGGAGGAAAGAAAAGACTCCAAGGATATGCAAGAATATTTGGCTTGCGGGTTGCATTTGCAGAAAGCATTACTAAGCGTGTGTCCTATATTCGATTTTTATTAATAGCCGCATTGGTTCATTAACTAACCATTCTATGTAAGCACATGTACTACTTTCAAGCAGGTGGTAAGCAATCAGATTTCCTTTTTCATCTTTCATCTTCAATTCTTACTACGATGCTAAACACGAGACAAGCCGTACTGGATCGCCCGGCGATTCGCGAATCAATGCCCTCAGCTAGGTACCCCGAAAACACACACCCAGCTTGTACCCCAGGCACAAGCAGGACCAACCAATCACTCTCCTGTCCCGGGTGTCCGGGTCCTCGTCAAAACTGGGACTCCAAGCCCCCGCCCCTGAGTCCCAGACTCAGTGCGGTGCAAGGACCTCCTCCCCCAAAATAAAACCCTGACAGTCGGTCCGGAAAGAGCTAGATCCACGACAAGAGAGCAACAAGTCTTCCAAACGCCCATACACAAGTATGTGCTCGGGATAATAAGTATGTGACTTGCCCATGATGCCTTATGCAACGAACGGTCCTTAATCGACACAGACAGAAAAAGCAGTGTAACCAAACCATGTCCCGCGTCCACGGCGACACAACCTCTTACACCCACCAATACCCAAACCATATCCCTGTCCGGTCACCATTTTCTTTTCCATCATTTTTATATTTTCCAAGTGATAATAATACAGTAATATATTTCTTATCTCTCACGAGTGACAGGCAATCACTCGACTTTTACCAAATCTGTAGCATGGCATTCTACACGATCCTATAATACTATTAAGACTCATAGGATTAAGATATATATATATATATATAAGTGTGTTTCATTCAACTCCTTAAAACTTAATGCACAAATATAATTTAAACTACAGAAAATAGGGGTTATGCATCGAGGCTTGCCTAGGTAAAATATATTAAAAAGTTAGTATCTGCATCTTCAGATCGTCCACCATCAACTGAATAAAAAGCCCATTGCATCATCTCCTGGAAAGAATACCATTGCACCATCTTCGAATTCCTAATCACCCTTCAATTGATCCGTTGATCGATCATCGTACCTATATGAGATGCAATACGATGCAAATGCAAAGACATAATTAATTGACTGCAATCGTGACTCGTAAAATACGACGTACGCCTCATGACTTAACGGGCTAGTGCTAACGACAACCATACTTAGGCTACATAACCACATTGACGAATAAAGCGTTATTTCCCCATGAATGTTTTAGTATATAAACCCAAGTGATTTTGTTATTCCATTCTATCGATTTAATTATTATTTAAAATAAAGCATCATTATCTAGCTAGCAAACCAATTATTATTGTGCTACAAAAATTACAGTAAATACCTAATATCGCTCGGAAACTACTGTAAAGATTTTAGATTCAATACTCTTACCAATTTATCACGAAAATCCCTACAAGTTTATATTTTACAATATTAAGTAATTTAAATTAATTATATAGCTTCCAAAAATAATATCGCACTATATGAACCAACTATACTAACATGTAGATCATGATTTTAGGAGACTAACAAAACTAGTTTCGCATTTTTATGATTTTTCTATAATTTACTACGAATTTTATAAGTTTATTTTCAAACCAAATTAACAAATGCTTTAGAAACGAACAGGGCCAGAGCCATCAAAATTGGCTCAGCGAACGCGCGGCCGCAGCGGCGAACCGGCCCGCACGGCGCAGGCGGTGGCCGAGTCAAGTCGGCCCACGCGGGGGTGGGGGTTCTGCCCACACAGGCCCAGCGGCCAACCTGGCCTGGACCAGCGGCCAGGCAGCCCAGGCGTGGCGGCTAGTCCGGCCCATCAATGCCGGCCCAGACAGCGAGGAAGCCCAACGCGGGATGGAGGCGGCCCATTTTGCAAAAACATCCCTGCGTTTCTAACAAATGATGCCGAGGTACATCAGCACTATTCACTAAGGTCGCGTATTTCGTAGTAAGGTCCCCGTATAAAATCTTGGCTTGGATTCATACCCTTTGCATCGTCTTCTTCGTAGAGTCGAGCAGAGGAGCTCCGGCCGGCGACCAAACCCGGCCAGGAAGGCACGACGGTGGCGGGAGACCCGCCGGAGAGTTGCCCGGGAACTCGCGCGACCACAGCCCGGCCACGACAAGACCCGAGCTGCCCCACGGCAGCCCGCCCACACGAACCGCAGAAGGCGGCAAACCGGCAGCGCGCGGCTCCGACCGGGCGGACGGCAGCAACGGCGCGAAGGCGAGCGACTCCGGCTGGCCAGCAGCTAGACGGTGTGAGGGCGTGGAAAAGCAGCGCGGGGGAGCCATGGTTGCGTTCGTGGGGCGGCTGCGGTTCGCGGCGGCTCGGCGAGGACAGGGGACGCGGGCGCATGGACGGGGGCGCGGCACGTCAGCCCGACGCGCAGCTACGGGCAGCCGCGGGACTGAGGGGCGCGGGCAACGTGGCCAGGCGCGCGCTCGCGCGAGAGAGAGGGGAGGAGACGGCTCGGCAGCGGGGCCCGGCGACGCTCGGCCTGAGCGACAGAGGCGCTGGCCAAGCGCAGAGATGGACGGCGCGGACGTCGGGGTGAGCACGAGCCGGGTGCAGATGTATGCGAGGCGGCTGTGGTGGTGGTGGGCTCGGCACGGCACTACGGAGCGCGGCCGCGGCTTGGCAGCGGAGTTGCGCAGGTCCCAGGCGAGGCACGGCAGAGGCGCGGGCCAGCGTGGGAGGGGGCGCAGTGACAAGCGGACCAGGGCAGAGCACTGGCACGGCCGCGGGAGACGCGGCAACGGCGTTGGCGTTGGCCGGGCGGGTGCGCTGTGCGGGGAGGAAGAGGAAAAGCTGGGATTGCGACTCCCGCACGGAACCAAGGAGCTTCGCGCGCACCCAAGAAGATGAAGAGGAGGGCAGTGCTGCGGAAACTGCAGGGCGCCCGAGCGGCTGGCCGGTGGAGAAAAGGAGCGGCAGGCAGCAGCGTGGGGCCAGGCAAGGACATGCAACGCAGAGACAGACAAGACCGAGAGGCAGGCGGAGGCAGCGAAAGGACAGGGCGTGGCATAGAGGCGCACCGTGCCCCGTGCACGAGCAAAAAGCTAATCCAACAGGCTGACCGCCTACCCGGTACGAACATTGCTAGGTCCGGTTTAGATGGTTTAGATTGTAAGTTTTTCACTTTTTTGAGGAGCGCGGTTTTCAAACGACAAACTCAATGGGACGGAGGGAGTAAGTTTTTTTATTTTTTTTATCACATCAAATCTTTGGAAGTTTTTTTATTTTTTTTATCACATCAAATCTTTGGACATATACATGAAGTATTAAATTTAAATTTAGATAAAAAAATAACTAATTACACAGTTTAATTGTAAATTACGAGACGAGTCTTTTAAATCTAGTTAGACCATAATTAAATAATAATTATCAAATACAAACGAAAGTACTATATTGTCAAATACTAATTTCTTACTATAATTTAAACAAGACCCTAATCAAGTTAGTAGGGATTGGAAAGATGGACAATTTACAACGCACATGGATGCTCAGAGCCGGTCCCATTTTTTTATCGATGACGTTGCTACATCGCTCTCACTGGAGCCATTATATTGGCATGTGCGTCCGTCGGTCGTAACGTGTGTATATATATATATATATAACGGTTTATTTGCAACATAAAATTTTCAGTACAGCTTAAATTTAAATTTAATTTAAAAGTTATATATATATATATATATATATATATATCGTTCTATTTATTAATGGATTCTATTTTTATTTATAAAAGTTGTTTTTCATGCTTAATCTAATAGAATAAGTCGTTCACTATCGACTGGCTTAGAATTGTCGTTCGATATTCCTGAATATCTTTACGCACTGCGTACTTTAACTTGAGCGCTTAATTCGAGTCCACGAAACTAAGTCACACAAGATTCGCTTATCGTTTCAGGTATGTTTTAAATCAAAATTTAAGAAACTCGTTTCGAAAGTTTTACTTAGGCCTAAATCGCGGTGCTAAACAAGCTCGTAACACCAGAGGTGTTACACCGGCTTCTCTACAAGTTCAAGATGTCCAACCATACCAAGTGCGGTGGGAAGACAGAACCCAACCAACGGTTGCGCATCTACTCTCAATCCATCGAGTTGGCAGGCGGCGACGACGACATTAAAGTGTTATATTTTCCCATGGCACTCAACACCGTGCCTCTCACCTGGTTTGATAAGTTACGAGTCAACTCCATTGATACCTGGGACAACTTCAGCGCAAAATTTTGTAAAAAATTTTGCGGTGTCCTCACCTACCCAAGTACTCGGAACGAGCTCAGAACTTGCAAGCATAAACCAGACGAGACCTTCCAACAGTACTATCGCCGTTTTGCTGAGTTACGAGCCTAGGTCTATGATATCACAGACAGGAAGGTGATAGATCACTTCGCTAATGGGATCAAGTACAAGTGGCAGTTTGAAAAGTTCTGTGATGATAATCCAGAGACCGCCAAGGAATTCAAGCGTACAGTATAGAAGATGATTGCATCTCAGGAGCGTACTCATGAACGATTCCCACGCGGCCAACAAGACAATAAAGGCTATGACCCCAGAAGCAATCAGGGTGGGAAGTCTGACAGAAAGAGAGGACCCGACAACACCCTTGCTTCCATGGACAGGTCCAAGAAGTCTAACAAAAACAACAAGAAGTTTGAAGACCTCAAGAACTTACCCTGCCCTTTTCACAAGAACGCCAAGCACACGGCGGCCGAGTGCAAACAACTTCAAGAACTGGGTTTCTACAATAAGATCAACAAGGGCAAGGGTAAAGCTGATAATAACAAAGATGGAGACGACAACACTGACCATGGCTTTCAACAGTCTAAGGGCCAAATCGCAGTGATCTTTGTGGGGCTACCGTCTTTATCAAACAAGCGCTCTAGGAAGCTAGCTCTTCGGGACATCATGGTAGGAGAGCCCTCAACGCCAAAGTACCTTAACTGGTCTGAGCACCCGATCTAGTTTTCCAGAAAAGGTCAATGGACTAGCGTGACTAACGTCGGTCACTATCCACTTGTTCTGGGTCCAACAATAGCCGGCATGACAGTCCCCAAGGTCCTGATCGATGGCGACGTAGGATTGAACATAATATTTGTAGATACACTAAAGAAGATAGGCTTGGATTTCACCAGCCTACTTACTCCCACTGATGTCCCCTTCTATGGGATAGTACCCAGCAAGGCCGCTATGCCACTCAGATAGATCACGCTTCTGGTCACGTTTGGTAACCCAAACAACTTCCGAACGGAGTTCATCAAATTCAAGGTGGCTGATTTTGAATCATCATACCATGCTATCTTCGGTTGACCTACTTTGGCCAAGTTCATGGCCGTTCCACATTACTCGTACCTCTTGCTCAAGTTGCTGGGTCCCAATGGCATACTCTCCTTCTGAGGCGACCTCAAGCGCTCATACGGCTACGGCATGGAAGCCGTCCAGATTGCAGCCAAAGCACAGCAAGCCTATGAAGCACAAGAGATTGCCAACCTTGCATAGCAGACTAAGCCGGAAGACATGGAGATTTCGACTAAAAAGGTGGGAATCATCGCACCACCCTCTAAGACAGATACCATTGAGATTGATCTGGGTACTGGTGATCTCTCTAAGACGCCTATCATCAGCGCCCACCTCTCCAAAGAATAGGAACTCATGCTTACCAACTTTCTTAGGGAAAACAAGAATATCTTTGCGTGGAAGCCGGATGATATGCCAGGTGTTCCGATAGAGTTGGCTGAGCACAAATTAGATTTAAACCCCGGCTCAAAGCCAATCAAGCAACGTCTACGATGGTTCTCACCAGATAAGAAGGCGGTAATCAAGAAGGAAATTACCAAGCTATTGGCAGCCAATTTCATCAGGGAAATCCTTCACCCAGACTGGCTTGCCAACCCGATACTCGTTCAGAAGAACTCGAAAGAGTGGCACATGTGCGTTGACTACACGGATCTCAACAAGCATTGCCCAAAGGATCGCTTTGGCTTACCTTGCATTGATCAGATCGTAGACTCCATGGCCGGGTCGACTCTTTTATCCTTCCTTGATTGCTATTTGGGCTACCATCAGATTGCCCTCCGTAAAGAAGATTAGAGTAAGACATCCTTCATCACTCCGTTTGGTGCCTACTGCTACATGACCATGTCTTTTGGGTTAAAAAATGCCGGTGCAACCTATCAACGGGCTATCCAGGCGTGCCTAAGCAAACAAATCAGTGAAAATGTAGAAACCTATGGATGATGTCGTCATCAAGACCAAGGGCCCCTCTACTCTGATCGCAGACTTGAAACAAACCTTTGGTAGTCTTCGTGAATACAAGTGGACGCTTAACCCAACAAAGTGTGTGTTTGGAGTTCCTTCCGAGTAGCTATTGGGTGTCCTCATGAGCCATCGGGGTATCAAAGCTAGTACGAAACAGATTCAAGCAATCACTCAGATGATCGACCTCACTGCGTCAAAGATATTCAGAAACTGTTAGGGTGCATGGCTATCCTCAATCGTTTCATCTCATGACTCAGGGAGAAAGGTTTGCCCATCTTCAAGTTATTGAAGAAGTTAGGCAAGTTTGAGTGGACAACTGAAGCTAACGAAGCCTTCCAGAAGCTCAAGGAGTGCCTGTCCACCTCTCTAATACTTACTCCACCCGAGAAGCATGAAGCACTCCTACTCTACATTGCAGCTACTACTACTACGGTAGTCAGCACGGCAATAGTTGTGGAGCGGGCTGAAGAAGGGCACATATATAAGGTACAACGACCTATCTATTATATTAGCGAGGTGCTATCAGAATCCAAGGCCAAGTACCCACATGTGCAAAAGCTCCTCTATGCCCTCTTGATCACTTCACGTAAGCTACGCCACTACTTTGATGAGCACAAGGTAACAGTGGTATCTGACTTCCCACTTAGTGATGTCCTACGCAATCGGGATGCAACAGGACGCATATCCAAGTGGTCAGTCGAATTCGGAGCTCAGAACATCGAGTTCATCTCCCGCAAGGCTATCAAATTTCAAGTCTTGGCTGATTTCATAGCTAAGTGGACCAAAGCCCAGCAGCCTACTCCAACAGTTATTCTCGACCATTGGAAGATGTATTTTGATGGTTTCCTCAAGCTAGGAGGTGCAGGCACTGGCGTTCTCTTCATATCTCCAGATGGAAAGTAGCTTAAGTATGTTCTACAAATACTTTGGCCTGCTACCAACAATAAAGCCGAGTATGAGACCCTCCTTCACGACCTCCGAATAGCAGTCTACTATGCAAAAGTCGGCATCAAGCGTTTACTCGTCTATGGTGACTCCTTGGTGGTCATCAACCAGGTCAACAAGGATTGGGACTGCACCAAGGAGACCATGTATGTTTACAACGTAGAAGTCGGCATCAAACATTGCAGCTAATGTTTTGGCCAAATTGGGATCAGATAGAGCCCAGGTACCCCCTGACATGTTTGTTCAGGAACTCCAAGTCCCTTCAATCAAACAAGAAGCTTCCACATCTACCAGTACTCTAACTCCTAACGTCTAGGTACTAGTGGTCAACCCGGCATGGATGCAAATATTCATTGATTACATCCGAGATCATAAGCTATCTGCTGATAAGGTAGAAGCAGAGTAGATCACGCGCAGAAGCAAGAACTACGTCTTAGTTGGAGATAGGCTCTACCGGCGAGGCACATCATCTGGTGTTCTCCTCAAATGCATTACGCCTGGGTGTTGTGGCAACCACGCAGCCTCTAGGACCTTAGTCGGCAAGGCTTTCAGATTCGGGTACTATTGGCCTATAGCACTGAAGGACGTAGAAGAGTTGGTGTGACACTGCAAGGGCTATCAATTCTTTGCTAAGCAAGCCCACATCCTAGCTCACAACCTCATCTGCATCCCTCCATCACGGCCTTTTTTCATGCTGGGGGCTCGACATGGTTGGACCTCTCAAACGTGCACCGGGTGGTTTCGAGTACATCTACATGGCTACTGACAAGTTCAATAAGTGGATAGAGTACAAGCCACTCATGAAGTTCAACGCCACAAAGGCAGTCGAGTTCATTCAAGAAATTATGTATCGGTTTGGCATGCCCAATCGGATGATTGCAGATCTTGGCTCACCCTTTATAGCTATCGAGTTCAGAAGTTGGGCTCAAGGTGCGGCATCAGCATCAACTACGCTTCCATTGCTCATGCACAAGCAAACGGTCAAGTAGAGAGGGCTAACAGGCTATTACTAGCCAGACTAAAGCCTTGATTATTTGATGAGCTCAAGGATTACGGTGGCAAGTGGATCTATGAGTTACCCAAGGTAGTTTGGGGACTATGCACTCAGCAGAGTAGAGCGATAGGGTACTCTCCCTTTTTCTTGGTTTATGGCTCAGAAGCCATCTTGCCAGTAGATTTGATATGGAACTCTCCCAAGGTTGAACAGTATAATGAAGGTGAAGCAGACGAAACCCGGCGGCTAGAAATTGACAGTGCCAAAGAAATCAAACTTAACGCAATCTTCTAGTCTGCTAGGTACCTACAAGGCCTACGACGTCACTACGACAAGAAAGTGCGCCCCCATACCTTTCAAGTAAGATACCTAGTCCTCAAGCGTATCCAGAATACATCAGTATGACACAAGATACTCAGCCCCTGGGAAGGCCCCTTCATCGTCTCCAAAGTTACTCGGCCAGGCTCCTTCGAGTTAATCACAGAGGACGGCTATCATGTGCCTAACTCCTGGAACATTGACCAGCTACAAAGATTTTACGCTTAATATTATTAAGTAGTTTTCTTGAATTCAGTGTTCTAGCTTCTATACTTCAGATTCTTTGTTATTAATACAGAGTCAATGTTCTTCGCTACGATGAACCTGTCTTTTTACTTTTATGCAAGATACACAACTTCCCAGTTGTCTCTCTTTGTTATAGCCTTTGTCACATCATATACAAGATATATAGCTAACTGATTGCGCGGGTACACATCTCTAAATATGATAAAGTTACTCGACACATAGTTCTTACACTGTATACCGAGTACCGAGCTATATTATATGAGATATGCCTCCTACTCGGATGACTCACATCTCCTTGGCTGGGAGCCAACTACCGACATTTAGTCTGACTATCTCATGTCGTCCCGGCTAGGGTGATTCCCACAAGCAGGGTACTTGATTCATTAGCTATGGGGTGGGATCCCAACAGCAAACAATCACTACAAGGGTTCCTTGAACAAGTGACTTTGCGCACTTAACATCGACGGAAGGGTCTAACATGATTCTAATCATATAGACTACGTTGATCACTTCTTACTTGGCTACTTAGTCTTAAGCACCTTTTTAAAGGACTTTACAAAACCAAACTTATAGCCTAAATAGACTACAATCTTATTCAAAAGATTATCAAGTCTAAAAGATGCTAACTTTGCACGGACAAGTTAACTGGGATAAACCGTCTTCGGCGTTTAAGTACCCCAACAAGACGCATTACTTTTGAAATTTACAGGCTAAGTTTTTCATTTAACTAACAACTTATGCAAGCAAAAGAATATTGTTTCTTACAACGTGCCTACCTGGCACACTTTCTTAACAATTTTTTTTCAAACTTACAACAACCTATTCGCCAGGCTTCTCCATCCTTAGGTCTAGCTCATTTGCTATGGTGGTTGCAAGTCCATTGATTTCCTCCTCTGGTCTTTCCACGGCAGCAAGATGGCCTTCATCATCATAGTCTGTGGCTACCTGATGGAGATCCACAGCCAGGTACAACACTCGGAGCGTACCGAGTACATTACGGACGCAGACCTTGGCGGCTCCATGTACATAGCTCTCAAAGCGGTTGGGGATTTCTTTCACTATATCCACCCACCTTCTTTCACTATCTTTTGGCCTATAGAAGAGGAGGGCAAGGGGCTTCACAGCTTCCTAGAGCGTGTTGTGCTCCATATGCGCCCTCTCTAGCTAGGCCTTCATATCGGTCACCGACTTCAGAGCCTACATCAGATCACGATCAGCTCCTCGCTTTATCAGCTTAGCTCGAGTGAGTTCTTCACTCGCTCGTTCTATTACCTCTTCATCCTAATTGTGTTGAGTCCTCAAGGCTTCATTGAGATCTTTCACCTCGCCCTCCAGTCGCCGGGTTTTTCCCTACTCGTCTGCAAAGAGGAACAGTTACGATCATTATCATGATCACTGAGTACTACACTCAAGAGTTATAGGGAAGCCATATAGTTCTCTTACCTTTCAACTTGGTATCACAGAGCTTGGCCTTCTCTATCATCTTCAATAAAGATTCAAAGGTGTCTCTCTTCCTCTTCTCGATAGTCGCTTTCTGACGCTCGGCTTCACCAATCTGAGAACAGAGGATACAGAGGGCCTCTTCATGGCGCTTCTATGTAGATTCCCACTCGGCCTCTTTCTTGGCCTGCTCCTCCTTTAGCTTGGTGAGCTCCGTCTGGACTTCTTGAACCTTGACGGAGGCCTTCAACTCCGCGCCCTGGGTATACGACTGTTCCAGAGATAAGAACCTAGAAAATGTCAATACGCAAGAAGCAACAAAGTATAGGACTTACTCTCAACTAGCCATCGAAGACAGAGGCCTAGTTCAGCAACCCAGACCAAGACTTCATTAACCCAGCAAACTTTGGACTGTACGTTCGGCGGTCCGGTCATCGGGATGACTTTTCCTCGCCAATCAGTCGAGTACTCATCATCGCCATGTCTAGCGTAGGCGCACTTAGAGTTGGAGTACTCACGCTAGCACTCTGCCCATCTTCGATGGTGGCAGAATCTGTCAGCTCCGGTCCCAGCGGCTGGTGAGCTTCGCCCTCATCAATTGCCACTACTTCGGGCTATGACACCTCCACATGTTTCGCAGTACTCGGCTGCTCCGCATATTCCGCCCCACCATCAGTGGATGTTGGACCCTACTGTTGTGGTGCTTTAGTGGCCTTGGGTGGGGATATAGGCCCGCCTGCCTAGCCTTCTTCCACCCGGTCACTATCAGTACGCAGGTTCTCTTCAACCCAGTGCTCTTCACTCTACTCCCGAGTACTCAGTGTTTTTTGTACCCTGGTATGAGTAGCAGTCAAGTGATGTCCTAGGAACAAAGTACCTTATAGAGGAAACTTTGACAGTTACTTGGCACTGGATCTCTTCTTTAGGGTGGGCTTCCCTAGTGATAAACCACTAGATGATCGACCCAGCTCCAGGCTTGATACTGATGCTAACAATACTGAGTCCTCCTGATGACTCGTAGTGCTAGCATCTTGTCCAAGTGCAATCTCGTCACCTTGAGTTGGTACTCGGGTGCTCAAAAGGTCTGGTGGCGGCATCCTGCCAAGAGCGATTCAATGTCAACAAGTATATCTATGTTAGAATTTAGTATAGAACTTCACTCAGAACGAATACTTACTGTCTGACAAAATACGAGGTGTCTTCCTCCTCCTCTTCCGGCTGTTCCTCCATAGCTTCATGTGTAGTAGCTATTCAAGAGATGGATTTAACACAAGATAACATTTAGAATACATGGAGATATTTTAGACATCTCTTACTTGGTCTCAGGGTACAAGATCGATGGGGCCTCTTTGGTACTGGCCCACTCGCACTCATGGCGACATCGGCCTCCAGCGACCGTTTCCCGCTAGCAGCTGCCTTCCTCGCACTTGGATTAACCTGGACTATGAAATCATTCGGGTTCCCCGAGTCACTGTCACCCTCTTGCTCCACAGGGATGATAGAGGCGGTGCTTCCTCCGTCTGCTCCACCAGATGCCGCTTCGCTTCCGCCAACTCCCCTAGAGTCGAGATGCGGACGAGGGGCGGGCAAATCATTCAAATTTCACCCCAACTCCTGCATCAACACATAGGAGTCAATTTTCACAAATATTAAGATATTTACAGATCACAATATCAATCTACTTACAACGGCTGGTGGATTCTGATGATCACGCTCTGGATACTGGTAGCGTATCACCTGTACAAACCCAAGCACGTTCTGAATTCTCTCTAGAACTTCATCCTCCATCAGCTCGTTAGTGGTTACTCGAGCAGGGTCCTCTGGCCCAGTGTACTCGAACCCGTAATGTATCCTCTCCTGTAGAGGCTATACTCGGTGCCTGAAGAAGCTTGCAACCACTCCGACTCCACTAAGGCCTTGGTCCTTCATGGCTTGGATTTGTTTTATGAAAGGACGAATCCCTTCAAGTTCCATCGCATTGAGCATCTCTTTATCCCAACGATTGTTGGGTCCAGGAGCGGCGTTGCTATGCACTTCAAGGGGGCCACATGTTCCCCACATAAAACCACTTGGCCCTCTAGTTCTTCACAGAATCAACCAGGGTATAAAGGACATACTGATTCTTCCTCCCCAAGAAGAATTGAATACTAGCACCCCCTAAAACACTTGAATTTGTGGTGTCCGCGTGCGGTTTTAGTTTGAAAAAGTAGCATAAAAGAGTGATGGATGAGGGGATGCCAAGGAAAATTTCACAGAGATGAACAAGGATCGATAGATGCAGGATGGAGTTAGGGTTTAGATGATTCAGGGTTATGCCATAATAATGCAAAAACCCATGGAAACAAGGACATGCTACCAACCCTAACCCATGCTAGATAAATGGCATAAAGAGAACAATCTCACCTGGCTCAAGATTGGGAATACGGTGCTCTCTAGGCACCTTCCATTCCCCAAGTTTTTGCTCCAATAGATAGCCCTGGTCGTGGAGCTTCAGGAGATGCCTTGGCTTCGTGGTCGGCGCTGACCAGATCTGAGCAGCGACGTCCATCTCTAGCACCTCCAACGCCCTCTTCTTGGTGGCTTTCTTGGTAGCGGCACTTAAGTTCTTGCTCTTACCCATCACATAGAGCTTTCATAGATCTAGGGTGTCGGTGTTTCGGATCACTGACTAGCAAATTTGTATCTACACGTCTGACCTGGATGTTGTACTCGGAGGACATAAGAATTTATACTAGTTCAAGCGAAATGTCCTTACGTCCAGTATGCTACTGCTCGTGTTACCGGCACTAGTTTGTAGTAGGGGTTCTAAACGGGCGAGAGAGGGAGAAGGTCCCAGGTCTCTGGTGGAAGGATTGAAGAGTGCTGAGAGTTTGTTTAGCTATGTGTTCGTTGCCGTGTGCTCGTTCGCCCCTTCTTGGGGCGTCCTGCTTCCCCTTTTATAGGTGAAGGGGAAGGCATAGGTTATAGAGAGAAAGAAGGAGAAAAGCGAGGGAGAAGAAGGCATCCAGGGCCACCGGGTCCATCTTCTCCTTCATATGGGTCCTACCGACGCTATAGATGGTGATGGGGATGGCTCCACATCGAGCTCCTATTCACCACTAGTGCCATGTCCCAGCGTCATCAGCTGGTCGTGGCGTCCCATCCCGTCCTAATAGATGGAGTGGTGGACCGACGTGCTTGTCAGCGGCCGTACAGGGAGTAGGCAGCACATCAACCATGCATCTGTCACTGTTGGCGATGTGAACCCCTGGGCGTGGCCTAACGTGGCCATGGGTCACGTCGAGACGTGTCCACTTCCTTCCCGGTGTTAGAAGTTTGACCCTGAGGTCGTAACTTCTGACCCGTAGTGGTTGGAGGTGGTATGGGTCCTCATTGGGCGAGACGGAGCCCGTGCCCTAGGGGTTGGGTAGGACGGAGCCCATGCCCTCAGGGTCAGGCGAGATGGCTCCCGTACCCTTGGGGTCGGGCGACACGGGGCCCGTGCCTAAGGGGTCGAGTGAGACGGAGCCCGTGCCCTCTAGGTCGGGCGACACGGAGAACATCCCTTCGGGGGCGGTCGAGACTAAAATACGTCCTTGATTATCTAGGTGAGTCATCGTCCGTGGTCCTCAGATCCCTTCTTCGGATATCCCTAATACTGATACCCAACATAGGGTTTCAAGGAGCAAGATTGGGGGCGCTCACAAAGTTGTGGGGGCTTAAGCAGAATGCAAAATAGGGCAGGGGATGAGGATGTACAAGGATTAGTTCCCTTTTTATACACTATTCTCACAGTTGTGTGGCCCGATAATCACGCCAACAGGTGCAGCGGTTCAATTCCCCTTCCATTTTAATGCGTCTGCGCAGTTTGAAACGATGGTTGCACGCCTTTTCTTGGTTTCTAGAGCATGACAATTTGCTCAGACTTATCTATTGGGTTCACACCATTCGGGCACCTACCTTGATACGACCATCTCCTACATAGCCACATCAGTGAAGTACTTGGATAGTTTCTACTATACTCGGACACTTGCTCGACAGAATGCATTCAGTGACACAGTACTCGGATGAAGATTTTTTATTCAACAGCAGTTCAATAGATACAAACATTGGATACAAGGTCTTTTCAGAAAATAATAAAGATAACACCTACTCGGCTATGATAGAGTACTCATACTCTAAGTGCTTCTCGGTAGGTACTTTTGTACCCGATGCACTTGGATCCAAGAGGGGAAGAGTAGTGCATCTGGGTAGATAATAGAAGTGCAGTGTGTCCTAGCCCAAAACCTTGGGTAGACCATCCAACTACAAACTTTTGTTGGCCGACTACCCTTGGGAGCATAGCTACTGCAAGAGGAAGCATGCTGGCAAGTATGTAGGATGAGCAACTCGCACATCTTGCCACCCAACCGATGCCGCCTGTACACATTCGGGTCTGGGTATGGCCCTTCATGGATAGACATCGATAGGCACCCTCGAAGAACTGACATAGGACTACTGGATGTGCCACTCTATTAGTCATCACAAGACTTCTTCTAGTTACAGCTCCAAGCTACTCTACTATGCACAACTGCGGGTTTAGCCTATGTTGGTATAAATTAATGCACACAGAATAATCCACAAGCGCATGGATATTACATCGATGTAGCACTTCACCGGGAGTACCCAGTTTTATATCGAACTCAAAGAAACATGTGTGAGAATAACCAAATCTAGCTTAACCCAACTTCACAATCAAGACTAGATAATAGGAGCGTAGAGGAGATTGCTAAAGTCTTCTAGTTCTAACTTCGGTAAGCTTTGTCTTCTATTATTCAATTCTTGGGATATTACTACAGAAAACACAGGCATAGTATGTTTCCTATAGCAACAAGGTCCTTCTAGGCCTACTAACGGGAGGTGGACTACAGAGGATTCAACGAGGCTATAAGAGTCACCCTCACGAGCTACCACCAATCCAAAAAATAGGGTACATCCACGAGTAACCGAGTCTAAGCACCATGCTTACACTATGAATACTACTTTAACCCAGGAGCTATAAGGATTAAAGTACTCAAAAGAGAGTCGCAAACCTAAAGAACAATATGAACACGATGCTTACTTGAATTAGAAGTCAATTACCAGAGAAATCTCAGAAGCAAGCTCAAGAAGAACTTGATTCCGCTAGGGTACAAGCCATAGAGAGAGCACCGATAGGCCGAGACTCCTCCAAACTCTTCCCTCTCACTCTATTTCACTATCTCTAATACAAGACTAGATCCTATGGGGGACTAATCTTCTCTTGATTGCTAGCTCTGATCCTGGTGGACATATGAATTAGGGTTTTTGGCTTCTCAACTCTTAGGATCAAATGCATGGATGCCTAGAGGGGGTGTAGGTAGGTATATATAGGCCAGAGCATCAATCTTGAGCCCTTGGATCAAACCGACTTGAATAAACGGTGTAGATGCATCCTAGGAGGCGGTGGAGAACCGACATAGCAACAAGGATGATAGGTGGGTCCCCTAGGGGCTGGGAGGCCTACATGTGGGGTGGGTTGGCCCCACATGGTAGTGGCTTGGCCTCTGCTTCGGTGGAGAGCCTCCTGTAGTCTTCTAGAGTCCTCCCACGTTGGTTACGCGGTGGAATTCCGTGATTTCATTTGATGAATAGGTCCTCTTGGTGGTTTTCTGATTAAATCCTGCTAAAAACATAGATTCACCAAAACTCGTGGAATTTGTTAGTTTAAACCCCCTAAGTCTACAGTGGTGATCCATTTTAATCATTTATGCAAGTTATATTGACGGTTTATGATGAATGTTAACTACTGTCAATAAACTCCCCCACACTTAGGCTTTTACTTGTCCTCAATAAAAGGATGGATTACTTAAGATATAACTTTGGGACAAGACATCAACATAAAACTATTCCAAGTCATACATGCACTACAGGATTCAAAGTGTCTACCAAGAAACTTTGGGTGGTTGAAGAATGGAGCAGCTTGAAACAGATCACCATCTTCCTTCAGTCAAGTCAATTGGAGAAACCTTTTAAGATTTTTGAAAACAAAACATAGCTTACCTTCTCATTTTGTGGTACTCTCAAATCACTCTATATATGTGGTATTTTGGATCCTCACCAAGACATTGATGACTTTGCCTTCTTTTTACCTATTTCTAAAGGCTTATGTGGAGCTCAGGTAGGGATAAATGCGAGAACATACTTGCATTGCATATATTGTAAAGTCAAAACAAGGATCCAAGGGGAAAGATGTCATACTCTTAGATCAAGATGTGCATATGTATGGATATGTATATAGTGGCTAACCTAATTCTACTATTCTCCTTGAAACATATCTCTCTTGATTGAAACTTGAAACACTTTTGCAAGAAGTCATGGGCTATCTTATTCATCTTTTTTTCTTTTTGGGTGGGCATCTAAGTACCCATTGTTTTAGATATCTCGGACACTTGTCCATTTTTTCCAATATTTTTTTATTTTTCTTTTTTTTAATAATAACTTTTGCATAGCCCATGCCTCTTCTTTTTCTGCAATTGAAACATTTCAAGAGAGACATTTACAAGAACTTGGAGAATTTATCCTAACAAACTTGTTTTTGTGTCTATTTCTAGTGTAGGAGTGGAACATTTTTAGGTGGATGGAAAACATATTTTTGCATGCCCCCAGTGTAGGAGTAGCAGATATATGTGGAGTGTAAGTGATCTTGATCTTGAGAGCATGATAAGTTTCTCAACAAGGGTCACAAGGTTTGACCAAACTCAATACCATGACAAGTAGTATATATAGAAGGTTTCTCTAGTCTATATTTGGCTTTGGTGGGATATTGCTTACCACAAAGGAGAGGTGTGGCTATTCATTTTTTTCTTTTTGAGATAAAATTCTCTAATAACAAGATATCAAGAATCAAGTTCTCATTATTCTACTATATCTCATTCCACAACAACTTAAGTAACATGAGGTCCCTAATAATAAGTTCTCAATAGTAGCATGACTTCTAGGAAAAGTGTTATGCGAGTCTATCCTTTAGTCATGACTGAAATAATCTTTCCTCGGGTTGTAAATTGTTTTATCAAAGGATTTTTAATTTGATTCGAAACGGAAAGCATAACATGTGAAAATAGAATATATGGGCCACAAACTTGACCATGGACGAAGCGCGAGGTGAGGTGGCACAGTGGTGGGCTGGTTGGCCCAAAGAGGAAGCCGAGCGGCCTGCTCCAGGGGCTGCTGTCCTTGGCTCATTATTTCCTGAACTTCGTAATTTTCGTAATTAAATTATGTCTTGTTGTCACGGTGTGTCTCCCCCACACTTGTTTTCCTATATACCTTTATACACAACATGTGGAGACAAAACACATATCCAAAAGAAATAGAGAGTAGATAATAATAATACTCATTAATATCATAAGGCACTTTATTGCACATACCAACTTAAACACAAACTTCAATCTCTAATAATCTGAGCTAAGCGAGTAACCTAAACATACTAACTTTAAACACTTGATCTAAACACTCATGCCTTATTATTGACTACCTAATTCTCACTTCCTCATCTTAGCAACAAAATGATTTAAAGCGTTAAGATCGTGTTGTAGGCTCTTGCGGTAGACGTGTTCTTCGTTGATCCTTTGCTCTAAGGTATAGATAACATTGGAGAGGTCTTCAATCTTCTTCTCTAAGAGAGCAATGGTCATCCGTGGATGCTTCTCAACCTCTAGGATAGGTGGTGATGGCGCCTTCCTCTTGGGAGGAACAACCTTGATCTACTCTAGCACAGCCCGGACTCCATCAATGGTGGTACGAGGGGTGACCGACTTATATTTTGCACATGTAACATCTCCAAACTTATTGGTCTTGACTCTAGTTAGCACCTCGTGTCCCTTCGGAGGAAGGAGGTTGATCTCCTTTGTCACCTTGATTAGCTTCTAGACATCTAGATGAGGCTCTTGTTGACGTGGCTTTTCTTCAAGAAGTAGACATGATGGCGGTAGAGCGATTAATGGACGACGGATGGCTTGGACGAAGTAAGACTGGCTTGAGTGACTGGGAGTAACTTCTAGAGGGACGATGCTCAGCGCAAGTGTGTCGGGCTTCTTGTTTAGGTCAGCAACATAGGGGATGATTTCTTTGTTGGTCATGGGGGCTAGAAAGGAGGAGAGCTTTGCTACTATTGGAGAGAGGAGGCTTTGATGGGATGGCTATGGAGGCAGGTAGTGGCTCGTTTATATAGGGGGAACAACTTGCAGCAGGGGTCAAGATCTATCCATAAGGGTCTCGTAACGATGGAATATGCAAATGCGGCAAAAAACTACGGGATTCTAATGAGGAAGGGTCTAGAAGGTACAAGAGAATCAACTGGTCATGACAGTGGCTGACAGTGGGCCAGGCGGCCTCTAGGTGGGGCCGGCTGGCCCCACATGTCACCCTCTTGTGGAGATTTTTCTCGCGGTGGTTTCTTATCCCTATCTATTCCCAAAAAGTATATTTATCCGTTACGAAATGTAAAGAGGATGACAGTGGTGTAAATCTATGGTAAAATCAGAAAATCTACCTCATCCAAATCCTCAGGTGGGTTTTCAGGTTCTAGAAAGATCTTGAGATGGTGACCATTTACCTTAAATAACGTACCTTCATTATTTTGAAGTGTTACCACTCCATGAGATGAAGTGCTTATCACCTTGAATGGTCCTTCCCATTTGCTTTGAAGTTTTTTGTGCCTGAATAATTAAACCCTGGAATTAAAAAGTAATACCTTATCTTCGGGGGTGAACTCCTTCTTGAACCTCTTGTCATACCATCTTTTTATTCTCTCCTTGTATATCTTGGCGTTATGATATGCTTTTTCACGCCATTCATCAAGCTTAGAGAGTTGCATCTTCCTCTTGGTTCCTGCAGCTTCAAAGTCCATGTTCCATCGCTTGATAGCCCAGTGAGCTTTGAATTCTAGCTCAATCGGTAAATGACAGGTCTTCTCGTAGACAAGTTGGTGTGGTGACATCCCAAGTGGTGTTTTATAAGCCGTTCTATACGCCCATTGTGCATCGGGTAGTCTATCCTTCCATGCAGTCCCTATCTCGTTGACCGTCTTTTGCAGAATATTCTTGATTTGTTTATTTGATGTTTCTACTTGGCCACTTGTCTGAGGGTGATATGGAGTAGCGACGTTGTGATGGATCCCATGCTTCGTCAAGTAGTTGTGGAAGTTCTTGTCAGCAAAGTGAGTGCCTCCATCACTAATTGCCATCATTGGAACTCTGAATCTTAGAAATATTGTCTCTTCAAACATCTTTTTGGAGTTCTTTGCATCAGTAGCTCTACATGGCATGGCTTCAACCCACTTGGAGACATAGTCAACTACCACCAAGATATACTCATAGCTCTTTGACTTCAAAAAAGGTCCCATGTAATCAATTTCCCAAACATCGAAGAGCTTGATCTGGAGGTTGGTGGTGAGTGGCATGGTATCTCTTGAATGGATATTCTCGTGCCTCTGACACATTTCACACCTCCTGATGAAATCCTTCATGTCTTCATACATGGTTGGCCAAAAGAATTCACTTTGCTAGATCTTTGAATGAGTGTGGAATGCGCCATAGTGCCCTCCATATGGTGATGAGTGGCATCGTTTGATGATCTTAATGCCTTCTTCTGCCGGTACACATCTTCTAAGCAGGCCGTCAGAGCAGACTCTGAAGAGGTACGGTTCATCTCATATGTGGAGACGACTTTCGTAGATGAGCTTCCTTTTGTTCTCCCCTGGTGATACATAACCTGCAACCATAAAACTAACAATATTTGCATACCAGGGGTCGGATTTCGTGACTTTGAAGAACATGTCGTCCCGCAGCGAATCATTGATAGGCAGTTCCTGTGAATTCTCAAGCTACATTCTGGACAAGTGATTGGCAATAGAATTTTCTACTCCATTTTTATCTTTTATTTCTAAGTCAAATTCTTGGAGTAGCAAAATCCATTTTATTAATCTAGGTTTAGCAACTTTCTTAGTGAGCAAGTATTTTAAAGCAGCATGATCAGTATAAACAATCTTCTTAGCTCCTACTAAGTAAGATCTAAACTTATTAATAGCAAAAACAACAGTCAGGAGCTTTTTTTAGTTGTTGCATAATTAAGTTGAGGTCCTATCAAAGTTTTGCTAGCATAAGCAATTGCATGATGCTTTTTATCTTTAGTTTGTCCCAAAACTGCCCCCACAGCATAATCACTAGCATCACACATAATTTAAAAAGGTAGTGACCAATCAGGGGGTTGAATGATTGGTGCAGAGATGAGTGCTTTCTTAAGAATGTTAAAAGATTTCAAGCATGCATCATCAAACTCAAAGGGAACATCCTTGGCCAAAAGATTTGTATGTGGTCTAGCAATATATGAAAAATATTTTATTAAGCGATGATGAAACCCCGCATGACCAAGAAAACTATGGATCCCTCTGATATTTACAGGAGGAGGTAATTGTTTAATTTCTTCAATTTTAGCTCTATCTACCTCAATCCCTCTTTCGGACACTAAATGTTCAAGCACTATGCCTTCTCTAACCATGAAATGACATTTTTCCCAATTAAGGACTAAGTGCTTTTCTTCATATCTTTGCAAAATCTTGTCTAAATTTTCAAAACAACCATCAAAATTTTTCTATAAACAGAAAAGTCATCCATGAAAACTTTCATGATTTCTTCAATCATATCAGAAAATATAGACATCATGCATCTTTGGAAAGAAGCTGGAGCATTACATAATCCAAAAGACATTCTACGATAAACATATGTTCCATATGGACATGTAAAGGTGGTTTTGCTTTGGTCATCTGGATGGATTGGAATTTGGTGATGACCTGAATGACCATCAAGGAAACAGAAGAAAGAGTGATTTGTCAGTCGCTCCAACATTTCATCAATGCAGGGCAACGGAAAATGGTCTTTCTTCATTGCTTTATTAATTTTTCAGTCGTCAATACACATCCGTCATCCAGTGACGGTTCTTTGGGGGATTAACTCATTCTTTTCATTTTTCACAACAGTCATGTCTCCCTTTTTAGGCACAACTTGAATAGGGCTTACCCACTCACTATGCGGCACGGGATAGGTGATCCCAGCGTGCAGGAGTTTCAAAACCTCTTTCTTAACTACCTCTCTCATTGCATTATTAAGCCTATGTTGGGGCTCCCTAAAAGGTATAGAGTTAGGATCTGTAGGAATGCGATGGGTGCAAAGAGCAGGGCTGATTCTCATAAGGTCTTGGAGCAAGTTGCCAAAAGCAGAACGATGCTTTTCTAGGATAGTTATCAAGCGGAGGGATTCTTCCTTAGAGAGTTTATCACTTATGATCATAGGAGAATCCTGATCATTATTGAGAAAAGCATATCTAAGATCAGAAGGTAGGGGTTTAAGCTCAATGGTGGGCTTAGGTGGTTCTAGTAATTCATCTAGAGGTTCAGGGTCTATGGGATTTTCGTCTTCCTCCTCGATGAAGAACTGGGAATCATCTTCATGGTTGGGTTCGATCAAGTCATCAAGAGATGCAACCTTAACCTCTTCCATTGGGTCTTCCTCAGGAATTGGTTTAGTCTTATAATTTAGAGAATGAGTAATGGGTATAAAGAGCTTAAAGTTTTTCCCAAGTCTTATATTCAATTTCCCTGATTGTTCTTCTTGGATAAGTCTTTCAATTGGTTGTCCTATCAATAGGTCAAACTCCATAATATCAAAGATATAGAAGCTCAACTAAACCTTAGTTCCTTTTACCTGGATAAGGAGGACATACAAAATTCCCAAACTCGGGAGAATGTGTCCTGAAAGACCTTTCAACAACTTTGTTGTTGGGGTTAATGGCATGTGTTTCAATAAATCATGAGTAAAAGATGCAAACATGATATTAACACCCACAACTAGACTATACAGAGCATCGAAAGGAGCTTTATTAATCTGGAAACGAATAGATATAGAAGGTGAATCTAAGCGAATCACATCAGAGAAAAGCTCTTATTCTTCTAGCCATTCATTGCTTATAATGGACACTACCTCTTTCGTAGTCTTTTTAAGGAAAGCTTCCTCAGAAGGGTCTAAAGGTTCTTCAATGGATGATGATTTCCTAGGCTTCTAGGGTCTCCTCATTGTATGGTAATTCGAGGTATTTCCATATTCATCAAAAAGTTCATCCTCGAATTCAAGCATGAAATATGAAATTGGAGTTTCCTCCTTTTTCGGTGGTTCAGGATTTGGGATAGCTGAGGTTTGTGATGGGTCTGGTAAAGATTTGGGTTCAGCTATCTAGGATTCCTCCGCTAATCTCTTCTCTTCTACTTCTTCAGGGATGTTCTCTAAGATTTTTGTAAGAATGTTCCTCCCCGAATTGGCGAAGACATGCAAGAATGAGCCTCCTGAGGCCGTATTAAGAAGCTTCGAGGTTTTCCTATCAAGACCCATATAGAAGTGTTGAAGAAGAATAGGGTCTTGAATGGCAAGGTTAGGGCCAGTATTAATGAGAGTATTAAAGCATTCCCATGCTGTGCCTAGGGATTCTTTTTCTTTTTGTTTAAAAGATAGAACCTCTGAATGAAGACTGACTACTCTAGAGATGGGAAAGAATTGCAAGCAAAATCTAGAGCACAAGGCTTCCCAATCTCCCTATCTACTCCCTATGGTGAGCTTATACCAACGTTTAGCTTTTCCCATCAAAGAGAAGGGAAAAATTTCCATCGTAAGGTTTCGTTTGACATGGCTGCTATGCGCAAGCATGCACAGGTCTGCTAAAACTCATTTAGGTGGGAATAGGGGTTTTCATCATCTTCGCACGAAAAGGGTTGATCCTGAACCATGTTAATTAAACACAGGCGCAACTCATAGCCAGGTGTTAGAATAGGCTTTGAAGACTCTTGTGGATGTAGGCGTGCACCATATTCGTAGATAGGGGTGGATTCTAGATCCATGGTAAAAGGAAAGAAAAGATAAAAGATAAAAGAATAATGATACAAGGATAAGCTAGGTTCAAAGTAAAATCAACAACCGTTAACCCGGCAACGGCGCTAGAAATGCTTGTTGGTATAAATTAATGCACACAGAATAATTCGCAAGCACATGGATATTATATTGATGTAGCACTTCACTGGGAGTACCCAGATTTATATCAAACTCATGGAAACATGTGTGAGAATAACCAAATATAGCTTAACCCAACTTCACAATCAAGGCTAGATAATAGGAGCGTAGAGAAGATTGCTAAAGTCTTCTAGTTCTAACTTCGGTAAGCTATCTTCTACTGTTCAATTCTAGGGATGTTACTAGAGAAGACACAGGTAGAGTATGTTTCCTATAGCAACAGGGTCCTGCTAGGCCTACTAGCAGGAGGTGGACTACAGAGGATTCAACGAGGCTATAAGAGTCACCCTCGCGAGCTACCACTGATCCGGAAAATAGGGTACATCTACGAGTAACCGAGTCTCAGCACCATGCTTACACTATGAATACTACTTTAACCCAGGAGCTACAAGGATTAAAGTACTCAAAAGAGTCACAAACCTAAAGAATAATATAAACAAGATGCTTACTTGAATTAGAAGTCGATTACCAGAGAAATCTCAGAAGCAAGCTCAAGAAGAACTTGATTTCACCAGGGCACAAGCCGTAGAGAGAGCACCGACAGGTTGGGATTCCTCCAAAACTCTTCCCTCTCACACTATCTCTCTATCTCTAATACAAGACTAGATCATATCGATGACTAATCTTCTCTTGATTGCTAGCCCTGATCCTGGTGGACATATGAATTAGGGTTTTTGGCTTCTCAGCTCTCAAGATTTGAACATGGTAATGAATTAGGGTTTTTGGGGGGAGGTGCAGGCAAGTATATATAGCCCAGAGCGTCAATCCTCAGCCCTTGGAACAAACTGACTTAAAATAACGGCTGAGATGCATCCTAGGAGGCGGTAGAAAACCGACGTAACAAAGAGGATGATAGGTAGGCCCACAGGGGCCAGGTGGCCCCACATGTCAGTGGGTCAAGCCCCGCTTTGGTGAAGAGCCTCTTGGAGTCTTCTGGAACCTTCCCACGTTGATCCCGCGGTGGAATTTCGTGATTTCCTTTGATGAATAGATCTCCCTTGATGGTTTTCTGATTAAATCCTGCTGAAAACACAGATTCACCAAAACTCATGGACTTTGTCAGTTTAAACCTCTAAGTCTATGTTGGTGATCCATTTTAGCCATTTATGCAAGTTACATTGATGGTTTGTGATGAGTGTTAACTATCGTCAACAAGGGGTTAGTCCAACAAAATAACTGCTATCTACTAGAGCATATTCTTGGTTAAGCATTTTTAATCTAAGCACCATGCTTAATATAAAAAGCCTTTGGAAGTAAGATCAGCACTCCTAAACTAAGCACCATGCTTAATTTAAAAGATGTATGAAGATACTCCAAACCCAAGCATACTATAGCAGGTAACAGTAGCATGAAAGCATTATAGAGATTTACTCAAATACAGATGAAAGAGCATGATCATGATGAGTGCTTTTTTTAAGATAAAGGATGCAAGTGGTATGGATATATGCAAGTAACTAAATATGTTGTGGATTTGATATGAGAGAATTCAAACTAAATAGAGTAAATGCATGGATTATTCCAAGTAAACATGTAGTGGAATGCAAAAAGTTAAAAGATAACTACTCATCAAGTTTAAAGTCCATGAGCAAGACTCTCACCTTTCTTGATCATACTTACCATGACTCATATGATGGAATTTATGAGTAGTGCAGCGTCTGTATTCGCCACTTGAGATGTGATTTGAATTCTTGTGATGTCGACCTTTTTCTCCAATCTACACATGGTTAGAGAATATATATATATATATATATATAGACAAACCTGTGAGATAACAGGGTTCCAACATTGATGGATCTTGAATGTTTAGGCACCATGGGGTTCTTCTTCTTTTCTTGTGGAAGCTTGCTGGAAGGTCGAAACAACATCTATTGTCCTGTCTTATTCCACAATTCAACAGAACAGGGGTAATCCTACTAAAGCTAGTGGTATGTTAATGATCTAAATCTTTATGCCAATTGTTCCCCGGCAACAGCGCCAAAAATGCTTGTTGGTATTTATAAGTGCAAATACAATATGAAGGATTCCGCAAGCGCATAGAATACTGTTGTAGCATTTTACCGGGAGTATTCCAGGCATTGTTATTTATATTTTACCATAGGAAAACAATGGAGTAAAGACTTATTGAGTAATAAAGGGATATCTATCAGTCAACATACCAGCATCGCTAAAGCAAGGGGTAAAGCTAATGATAGGAATAAAGCATAATGACACACAGGGGATAGATCACTAAGATAATGTAAACTAGTCAACTCGGAGAACAACGGGTGAGGTAGATTCTAATGATATTCTTATTACATGATTAAAGTATATACTAACTCTACTCTTGTGCACTTTGGGACGCCGCTTAGACAGTAGAGCATCACGAAGGAGCTACAAGGATTAAAGTTCTCAAAAGAGGGTCGCAAACCTGAAGAACAATATGAACAAGATGCTTACTTGAATTAGAAGTCAATTACTAGAGAAATCTCTGAAGCAAGCTTAAGAAGACCTTAATTCTGCCAGGGTACAAGCCGTAGAGAGAGCACCGATAGGCCAGGACTCCTCTAAACTCTTCTCTATCACTCTATCTCACTATTTTTAATACAAGACTAGATCCTATGGAGGACTAATCTTTTCTTGATTGCTAGCTCTGATCTTGGTGGACATATGAATTAGGGTTTCTAGCTTCTCTGCTCTCAGTATCAAATGCATGGATGCTCTAGAGGGGGGTGCAGGCAGGTATGTATAGGCCGGAGCGTCAATCCTAAGCCCTTGGATCAAACCGACTTGAATAAATGGCGTAGATGCATCTTAGGAGGTGGTGGAGAACCGACATAGCAACGAGGATGACAGGTGGGACCCCTAGGGGCCGAGCGGCCTGCATGTGGGGTTGACCGGCCCCACATGGCAGTGGCTTGGCCTCCGCTTCGGTAGAGAGCCTCTAGAGTCTTCTAGAGTCTTCCCACGTCGGTTACACGGCGGAATTCTATGATTTCCTTTAACGAATAGGTCCTCCTTGGTGGTTTTTCCTGATTAAATCCTGCTGAAAGCACAGATTCACCAAAACTCATGGAATTTATTAGTTTAAACCCTTAAGTCTATAGTGGTGATCCATTTTAATCATTTATGCAAGTTATATTGATGGTTTGTGATGAATGTTAACTACCGTCAACAACCTACCTCTAAACCCTCTCACAAGCCATCTTCTAGTCACTACAACTCTTGGATATACTAACCGAGTACTCCTGGGGGCTGGTCTACTTCACTCACTACCATATTTGCAAACTTCACACTCAGAGCAAACTTCACACACCGGGAGGGTTTTTATAGGCGTCTTGGTGGTGTTTGTGGACTATTTTGACGAGGAGTACATAGACAAGCTTTTGACTTCCTCACAGGTTCACATGCTACATACAAAGTGTAAGCATCCCACTACACCTTTTCTCACACAGGGCCTTATTCAACATGTGAAGTTACATGTAATGTCCAGTCCCGGCATACATGGCCCCACCCACTCTTCCTAGGGTGGTCCGGTCCAGCGTACCGCTTGAACTTTTCCTCGCTTGTTCAAAACGGTTAACCAAGGTTACTACGCGTCCCTGGCCCTGGTATTTAAGTCGATCCGGTGATCTCAGAGTTTCCAGTATGGTACTAACTGGTTGCGCAGTGTTTTTCCGTGGTGCTACAGTAACCCGTGACCAGTACCACCAGAATCGGATGGCTCAATTTTCGGATGAACAGTGCTCGGTGAACAGTAGCCCGGAGTTCGGATGCTACAGTAATTGGCCCATGTTCTACTACAGTGTCACCGGCCCATACTGGATTAATTTTGGGCCCACTTTGGCCCATTAGGATGTTACAGTACACCCGATAGCACCTTTGATGGCATATTCCCATGAATATCCTGAGCATCTTTGGACCAACTGTACTAAAGCTTTGCATGTGATTTTGACACATCTTACCTATTTCTGTACAAGTAGACGGGACAATAATTTTCACTGACACTCATCCTCGAGTATATTCTTTTCATATCCTTATCTTGAGTACAAGTACTCGAACACAGGCTCGGGGGCTGCAGGGTACATATCCTCTATGGATGTTTTTTTTCTTTTGAACCCTCTAAACTCTTTGTTTTGCAAACAGCAAGAGGCTCGGGGGCTACACTCAATGAGTGCACTTTTTCAAAAAGTGCACATCACCCGGAGGTCTTACAGAGCACTTCATGGCTTAACTCAAAAAAACACTTGGACTTCGCTTGTTTCTACTTGGCAAGACCAGGAGGAACAAGAAGGCTTCCAAGTTCAACCATGACACGCTTGGGGGCTTGACGGACCAAGGTCCTAGGGGTCCCTATAGGGGTGTTTCCTGAATGGGCCCTAGGCTGGCCCACGATCTGTTGAGGGACGCGAGACAAGGTGGCGTAGACTTCAAGCTATTCCAGATCGACCTAGTTCGCTTAAGATGAAAGCTAGATTCTATAAAAGGATTATGATTCTTCTATTGTAACCGACAAGGACTAGATACGTGCCCTGGCCCTCTATCCCTATATAAAGAGAGGCATGGTGCACCCCCTTGTACACACAATCATACAATCAATCCAACATAAAAGGCTATATGCTGACTGGATGTAAAAGCTATTACTCGACAAGAGGGCCCAAACCAGTATAAATTGTTTGTCTCTTTGCGTTTACTATCGAGTTCTATGTACGTTGAGGCCCTTCGAACATCGTCCCGGGTAACCCGGTGACGAGTTGCCAGTCATCAAACACCGATAGCGTGATACCAATCGGAGTGCACCAAAATATACCATCCTTAGCACCATTGTTAGTTAGATAGCTCTTGCAAAACACAAACACTAGATACCTCGTGAGATCAACATTATATGTAAGGCTCTAGTACTACTTGAAAACACAAGCAAGGCATATCTAACTATCATTCTATGCATGCTAGTTTTTCATTTCATCAATCAAACCTACAACTAGCATACACCACACAAGCATGTATATCAAATTTAAACTTGACAAATGCAAGCAAGCATATGTGAATGCACATTCAAATGCATCAAACAAGTTCATGAGCGTGCTCCCCCTACTTGCGTGCTCAAATTTTAATTGATCCCCTTCCTTTGTCATATGTCTCCCCCTAAGTCCAAGTTCTCCCCCTATCACATTTATCTTTGTTTCTCTCCCCCTTTATCATCAATGACCACAAAGGTTCAATTTTAGATAGGTTAAGATTATCAATGTCAATCAATGGGGTGAGGATTAATTTCTCAATTTTGGTTCAATCTAGAATACTTGCCAAAGATATTTAACTCAGTTTGATCCAAGGACAAGCTTATTCACACCTCATTTCAAGGGTTATCTTGACCATGTTGAGTTAAACACTTATAGTTCGTTTTCTAGATCAAACACTAGGTTCACAAGCCGACAAACAAGTCATATGCTACCACTAGATCAAGTCAAACATAGAAGCAATAGTGGTACCATACAAGCATTAAATTCATTTGATTTTCATGAATGAGTCTAAGACATGATAAGAATGACTAGATGCACTAAACAAGTCATTAACAAAGAATGTATGCATGCCAATCAACTTTTACCTTGGATTGCTCGAAGGAGAGGTGTGTCATATAAGTGGGGGGTTTGAGAAATCCAAAATGTTCAACTCATTCCTTAGCTTGCAAAACCTCTTCTTATCAAGTGGCTTGGTGAATATGTAGGCAACTTGATCTTCGGTGCCCACACTTTCAATACAAATGTCCCCATTTTGTTGATGGTCTCTTATAAAATGGTGGAGGACATTAATGTGCTTTGTTCTTGCATGTTCAACCGGATTGTTGGTTAGCTTGATTGCACTCTCATTGTCACATAGCAATGGCACTTTCTTGAACTTGATTCTAAAGTCATTCAAGGTGGCTTTCATTCAAAGTATTTGTGCACAACAACTACCGGTGGATATGTATTTGGCTTCGGCGGTTGATAATGTAACACTATTTTGCTTCTTTGATGACCATGAAATAAGTGATCTTCCCAACAATTGACAAGTGTTCGATGTGCTCTTCCTTTCAACCTTGCATCCCGCACAGTCAAAAGTACGAATATCCAATAAGCTCAAACTTTGCTCCTTTGGGATACCACAAACCAACATTTTGTGTATACTTCAAGTACCTCAAAATTCTCTTTGTTGCCTTCAAATGACTTTCTCTAGGTGAGGCTTGGAATCTTGCACACATGCATACACTAAACATGACGTCCGGCCTTGATGCGGTCACATAGAGTAGGCTTCCAATCATAGAGCGATACAACTTTTGATCCACCATGTTGCCACTTGTATCACTATCCAAATTGCCATTTGTTCCCATTGGTGTACTAATTGCCTTGGCATCATTTATTCCAAACTTCTTGAGCATGTCTTTGATGTACTTGCCTTGACTTACAAATGTACCACTCTTCATTTATTTGATTTGAAGACCAAGTAACTCAACTCTCTAATCATGGACATCTAAAACTCATTAGCCATCATCTTCCCAAACTCTTCACAAAAATCTTGATTGGTTGATCCAAATATGATGTCATCAACATAGATTTACAACATAAACAAGTCCTTGCCAATCTTCTTGGTGAAAAGAGTGGTGTCAACATTTTTCATAATGAACCCATTAGAGAGGAGAAAGTCCCTCAACCTCTCATACCATGCTCTAGGTGCTTGTTTCAAACCATACAATGCTTTCTTCAACTTGTACACATGGTTAGGCTTCTTGTCATCTTTAAAACTGGGAGGTTGCTCAATATAAACTTCTTCATTGATATAGCCATTGAGAAATGCACTCTTGACATCCATTTGATAGAGCTTGATATTGTGGGCACAAGCATAGGCTAACAAGATCCTAATTGCTTCCAATCTAGCAACCGGGGCATATGTTTCTCCAAAGTCAAGACCTTCCACTTGAGTGTAACCTTGTGCTACCAATCTTGCTTTGTGCCTTACAACTATCCCATCTTGATCTTGCTTGTTTCTAAACACCCATTTGGTTCTAATCACATTGTGGTTCTTTGGTCTCTCCACTAACTTACATACTTGGTTTCTTGTGAAGTTGTTCAACTCTTCATGCATTGCATTCACCCAATCAACATCCCTCAAAGCTTCTACTATCTTCTTTGGTTCAATGAATGATACAAATGAGAAGTGTTCACAAAATGAAGCCAATCTTGATCTTATTTGTACACCTCTAGAAATATCTCCAACTATAGTATCCAAGGGATGATCTCTTTCAATATTCGTTGGTTGAAGTATTAGAACATTGCTTGCACTTGCTTGATCATTTGGTTGAGATGATGAACTAGCCACTTGATCTTGCACATTGTCATGAGAGCCACTTGTACTTGCTTGATTAGTGTCATCTTGTACATTTGAGTTAGAGAGTACTTGCACTTGATCATATTCTTCACCTATCACTTGTCTAGGCCTAAATTCACCAACATCCATGTTCTTCATGGCATTTGAAAGTTGAATGCCTCTAACATCATCAAGATTCTCATTCTCATCTTGGGAACCTTTGGTTTCATCAAATTCAACATCATGAACTTCCTCAAGAGTACCACTTACCAAATTCCAAACTCTATATGCTATGCTAGTGGTTGAGTATCCAAGCAAGAATCCTTCATCACATTTCTTGTCCAACTTGCTCAATCTAGTGCCTTTCTTCAAGATATAGCATTTGCAACCAAAAACCCAAAAATATGCAATGTTGGGCTTTCTACTATTCAAAAGCTCATATGGTGTCTTCTCTTTCAATGGGTGACAATATAAGCGGTTACTAAAATAGCAAGTCGTGTTGATTGCTTCGGCCCAAAAGAATTGACTCACATTGTACTCACTAAGCATAGACCTTGCCATATCAATAAGTGTTCTATTTTTCCTCTCAACAAGTCCATTTGATTGTGGAGTGTACTTGGCTGAGAATTGATGTCTAATTCCAAAGTCATCACACAACTTATCAATTCTAGTGTTCTTGAACTCACTACCATTGTCACTTCTAACTCTCTTGATGGTTGTTTCAAACTCATTGTGAATGCCCTTGACAAATGATTTGAAAGTTGCAAACACATCACTCTTGTCCACTAGAAAGAATGTCCATGTGTATCTAGTGTAATCATCCACTATCACAAAGCCATATTTGTTTCCACCGATGCTAGTGTATTGTGTTGGCCCAAACAAGTCCATGTGCAACAACTCAAATGCCTTACTAGTGCTCATCATGCTCTTCTTAGGATGGGTGTTTCCAACTTGTTTACCGGCTTGACAAGAGCTACAAAGCTTATCCTTCTCAAATACCACATCTTTCAAGTCTCTAACTAGATCATAACCAATCTATTTAATTGTTTCATTCCAACATGACCAAGCCTTCTATGCCATAACCAACCCATGCTAGACTTAGTGAACAAGCATGTTGACACTTGAGCTTCACTAGCATTGAAATCAACCAAGTATAGATTCTCATATCTAAAGCCTTTGAAGATCAAATTAGAGCCATCTACACTTATGATCTCTACATCATCTACCCCAAATATGCACTTAAATCCAAGATCACACAATTGAGCCACGGATAGCAAATTGAAGTTCAAGCTTTCTACTAGCAACACATTGGATATGCTCAAGTCATTGGATATTGCAATCTTACCAAGCCTATTGACCTTGCCTTTACCATTATCACCAAATGTAATACTATTATAACCATCATTGCCATTGGTATTGATTGAGTTGAACATTCTTGCATCACCGGTCATGTGTTGAGTGCACCCACTATCAAGAACCCAATGTCTTCCTCTAGCTTTGTAATTGACCTACAAAAAAAGATCAATTCTTTTTAGGTACCTAAGCTTGCTTGGGTCCTTGAAGGTTGGTTACTAAGATCTTTGGTACCCAAATGGCCTTCTTCTTTGGGCCCAACATGGATGTACCAACAAACTTAGCCTTCACACCATTGGCACCCTTAGTAAGCAAGTAACAAGAATCAAACTTGATTGAGGATACAATAGCATTCTTGTTCTTGTTCTTGTAATCATGCTCTTTATGACCAACTTTCTTGCAACTAGTACAAAACCGACCATTGTTCTTTAGAAAACTAGTTTTATAGAGAGCAAAGACCGCCTTGCCTTTCTTAGGGTATAGCCCAATCCTCTTTGTAGAGAGAAGCTCTTTGGCTACCCAAGCACATAAGCAAGCGGTCCTCACCACCATAGGCCTTGCCTAGGGCGCGAGTGAGCTCATTGACCTCCTTCTTGAGGGTCTCATTCTCTACCATTAGTGAGGCATCACAAGTGAAACCATCACTACTAGATGAGATAGAAGTGGAAGTGCTACAAGAAGGGTTAGAGGGAGCAACAACAATAGGCTTATAGAAAGATTCATCAATTATGTCACATGTTAAGCCTACATCACATGTTACAATTACTTTCCCATTTTGCTCAACAAGAGTGGAATGAGCCTTTTCAAGCTTCTTGTGAGCCTTGCCAAGCTTCTCATGGGCTTCCTCTAGCCTCTCATGAGATGCATTGAGCTCATCAAAGGCTTGCTTAAGGGCTTTTAGTTCCTTTCGCAAGTCTTTGCATTCCCTTCTATTGATGTCAAAGTGAGTCTTAGCATCTTCAAGCATGTTAATTAGTTCATCTTTAGTTGGTTCATCATCATCATCATCACTATCACTTTTATTTTCATTGTTGTTATCATCATCACACTCATCATCAAATTGTACCTTAGTGGCCTTAGCCATGAAGCATGTCGATGGAGTGTCGAAGAGAGAAGGCTTTTTATTTATGGCAATGCTTGAAAGAGCCTTCTTCTTGGTGGTCTTGTCATCATCACTATAATCATCATCACTTGAGGAAGCATCACTATCCAAAGTGACCACATATGAGCCACCCTTCTTCTTCTTGAAGGTCATCTTGTCCTTCTTCTCTTTCTTTTCCTTCTTGTCCTTCTTCTTGCTCTTCTTGTTGTCATCATCATTGTCACTATAGTATGGATATTCCGCAATGAGATGATCCTTGCTATTGCACTTGAAGCACCTTCTTACTTCTTCCTTGTTCTTGGATGATGACTTCTTTCTTCTTGCATGATATCCCTTCTTCACCATGAATTTGCCAAACCTCTTCACAAAGAGAGCCATCTTCTCATCATCAAGTTCATCAAAGCTTGAGCATTCATCTTCACTTGATGTTTCTTGCTTTGCCTTGCCCTTGGATGATGTGGCTTTGAATGCCATACTCTTCTTCTTCTCATCCTTCTTCTCATCTTTCTTCTCCTTGTTCTTTTCTTCCTTCTCTTCATCATCTCTATATGTGTCATCGGTCATTATATCTCCCAATACATAGTTTGGTGTCATGGTGTCCAAATCACTCCTCACTAGAATAGTGACCAATGTGCCAAATCTTGATGGTAAGCATCTCAAGATTTTGTGGGAGAAGTCCTTCTCCTTCACCTCTTCTCCAAGTGCTCTGAGATCATTGACAAGCACCTGAAGCCTATGAACATCTTCAGCACACTCTTATCTTCCTTCATCTTGAAGCTAGCAAACTTCTCCTTGAGGATAAAAGCTTTGAAACCCTTCACTGTGTTGGCGGTCACTAACGATCGAATCTTACCGCCAAATAAAGTCCAAAACAGGAGAATTAAACAAACTTTTGACACATATGCATATACTATTGACCTAGTTCCACTTGTATTGGAGAAATCATGTTTTGTAGAACTCACATTCGAATACAAGTGGAAAACCAAGCACAAGGCACAATTAGGCAAAGCGTAAAGCAGATTCGCGCAACAAAACATCAAAGAAGGAGAAGAAAGCCCACCTACATGTCAAAATTGGGCCGAGCACCGACGTGGAAGGGGTCCAGGCCCACCTAGGAACCGACCACACGAAGATGGTCGTGAGGCGGGGCCACCAAGGTGTGGGCGCACTAGGGGTGCGGCCGCACCCCAGAGGCTCCCTCCTAGGCTTAGCTTCCATCGATTGATGCATGGCGGCATGCTGAGGCGGTATAGGGTAGTTTCCTAATTTACTAGGGCCAAACCAACCTCCATGCTTGTATAAATGTAGGGGTAGCTCTCTCCTTCAAAACACACCAATTTGGAGCTACACCTCACTACCACATCTTGTACTTTTACTTTCTTAGTAGTATTTGGAGCTAGCAAAGCTATCAAGGAGGGCTTGGCTCCTTGGAAGAAGAGTGACATCTTGGTATGAATAATACTATAAAGAGTTCTTTCATAGTCATGCTCTCATATCATTTATATAGTAGTGCATATGAACTAGAGTATAGTTGTCTTGTTATAATCATGATATATGAACTAGCATATAGTTTGTGTGTTATGATCTTAACATGTTCAACTTTATGCTTAATCATTCATATGCTTTGTATGAGTAGAAGTAGAGCTTGGGTTGAGGTGACGGTTCGTCGTTCCTTTGGGTTTGCCCATATTCTTGCTTATCGATCCGTAGGGTCGGAGTCCTCTGGGGATATGGGTAGTTTCTTTGTACACGGGTGTGGTGCTTGGGTGCACGGGAACCATCGGATATGACGGTGGCCCCCGGTTGAGTGGTAGGCGGCAGGTGGTGACAGCCCTGTCCGTCCCTTGTAATCCCCCACGTTCGGGTACTGTGTAGGAGTTTTAAAGTCTCTCGCACTTGTTGGTAGACCAGTGCTCAGAGATCTCCCTGTCCATCTTAAACTTAGTCCTAACTCTAATCATATAACTTGTATGATCATTAACTATTCTTTGCACGGCTATATTAGAACATGCTGGCTCCATGTAGGAACATTCTTTAATTCTTTATTTTCCTTTTATCCTTGAGGTTGGCTTAGATATGTGTCCACTATCCTTGATATACCATTTTTACCCCTCTCATGCACTATGGTCCACTATGCAAGTATGTAATCTTGTTCATGCTCATGCTAGACTCTTATACCTTTCCCTCCTTTGGGAAAATATAAATAACGATACCTTAAATACTTTCGGGTGAAATGCTACAACGATAGATCCGTGCGCTTGCAGATATTTATATAATCATTAAGAACTATCGTAGTTGATGTTTCTTGGTGGTATCACTAAGGTTAACTCAATCTTAGTGATGGTGCTAAGAAATACCAATAGGCATTTCTAGCACTGTTGCCGAGGATGGATTTAAAACCTCCACACTTTGTGATTGCGCTAAAAATGCCAACACACCACTTGTGTGCCCTCAAATGATTCCTCCAACTTCTTTCATTCCTTATGAGCCATCTCAATGTTCTTGATTTGCTCAAATGTTCTCTCATCCAATGCATCATGAATGGCACTAAGAGCAATATCATTGTTTTGGAGTAGCACTTCTTCGGCCATGGTGGGATTCTCTAGGTCTTCTATCTCAATCTTTGTCTCCACCACCTTTCACACCTTTCTATTGATTGACTTAATATAGGTGGTCTTCTTTGCCTTCCAATATGGATAATTTGAGCCATCAAATTGGGGTGGCTTCTTGGTGTTGTTGATTTGAGCCATTTTGACATCGAATGTTGTTAAGCCTCAAATCATGGTGACTACGGCTCTGATACCACTTGAAAGGTCCTAATAGCTAGAGGGGGTGAATAGCCTATTAAAAAATCTACAACAACACTTAAGCCAAGCGATTAGACAATTATAAAGCGAAGCGAGTGTTGCGCTAGCCTACCAAAAATGCAAGCCTTCTATCCACAATTCTAGTTGCTATGATCTCTAATTCACACAAGAGGCTAATTCACTACTCTCTAAGTTAGTGAGCTCTCAAAGACTAACTAAAGAGCCTCACTAACCACTAAACAAGACACAAGATAGCTCTCAAAACTAATTTCACTAAAGAGCTTAGCTACACTAGAAATGTAAATGCAAGAGAGGTAGTGAGATATATACCGCCGTGGCAAGAGACAATCAATCACAATGAATACCAATGAAATCCTCGTAGACAAGATGACACAATGATTTTTCACCGAGGTTCACTTGCTTGCCGGCAAGCTAGTCCCCGTTGTAGTGATTCACTCACTTGGAGGTCCATGCACTAATAGGCATCACACGTCTAACCCACAATTGGTGCCACACAACCAACACAAGATGAGGATCCACAAGCCACGAGCAATCCACTAGAGTATCTTTTGGCTCTCCGCCAAAAAAAGGTCAAGAACCTCTCACAATCACCACGATCGGAGCCGAAGATAAGCATCATCCTCCGCTCAATGATCCTCACTGCACAAAGTCGTCTAAGTGGTGGCAACCACCAAGAGTAACAAGCGAATCCCATAGCAAAACACAATCACCAAGTGCTTCTAGATGCAATCACTCAAAGCAATGCACTTGGATGCTCTCAAATCTCACTAGATGATGATCCAATCAAGCAAGGTGAGTTAGAGAGTGTTGGCTATGCTCACTAGGATATATTCTCAATAGAAATGGCCAAGAAAGTGAGCCCAAGCCGGCCAAACGATATTTATAGACTCCCCCAAACAATAGAGCCGTTGGCTCAATTATTGGGCAGTCTGCGCACCGACCGGACGTGATGCCACGTGTCCCCTTCAAATGAAGTAGCCGTTGGCGCCCAATGGCTCTCTCTGCATGCTCTGACACGAGTTGATCAGACGCGCTGCTAGAAAACGATCGGATGCTGAAGAAGCAGCGTCAGGTCGAGTCTAGAGAGCTCATAGAGCTGCTGAGTGAAAGCTCTAGTTTGGTTTTGGTTAATTGATGAAACCCTAAGTGCTAACCTAGTTTATCAAGATGTTTATGAGATAGGTAGCACTACTCCAAGTGATGAAGCAATGACGAAGATCATGACAATGGTGATAGCATGGTGATGATCAAATGCTTGAACTTGAACTGAAAAAGAAAGAGAAAAACAAAAGGCTCAAGGCAAAGGTATAAAATATAGGAGCCATTTTGTTTTAGTGATCAAGACACTTAGTGAGTGTGATCACATTTAGATAGATAGCTCATGTAACTCAGCCGGTTATCAAAGTGCCACTAGATGCTCTAACTCATTGCATGTGCATTTAGGATCTAGTGGAGTGCTAACACCCTTGAAAATATTTGTGAAAATATGCTAACACATGGACTCACACGAGGGTTAGATGGGTTTGGGTCCTCTCCCTCCCGCCGAAGCTTGTTTCCTGGATTCAAGATGCTTCGGGAAAATGAAATGTCTATTTTCTATTGCTCCATGCAAAATTCTTGGTGGTTGGCACACTTGAGCAAGGGTGAAGAAGTAAGAGTTGAAATGGAGTTGATCGAAATGATGTCTCGTCGGTCCTGTGGACCTGGACGCTGAATCAGTCACATGAAGTGGCTAGGGTTGAGCACGGACGCGTCCGTCACGACGAAATACGCCTTGAGCGACAAAGGACAAGAAGGCATAGATTGTGGTATCGCTTCCTAAAATAGGGGCTCCCACCTCTAGCTTTGAGCTAGGGCGACCGGACGCCGAGGGCCATCGGTAAGTCCCCGTCGGGGTGTTGCCCGTGAAGGGGTACAACGGCTCTATTTGATGGGGCTCTATTTATAGCCCCATGGCGGCTCAAGGAAGCACTCTTGCATATTTTTATTGACATAGCAACCTTGTGAGCTTAGCCAAAGCCCTCCCACTCATCTCCATCATTGATCCATCATCATTGTGAGATTGGGAGAAATCCAAGTGCATTGCTTGATTGCATCTAGTGGCACTTGGTAGCTTGGAAGGTTTCGCCGGGTGGTTGCCACCACCCTTTAAAAGGTGATTGTTGGCCCTTCGGTGATTGTGAGGGACCCCTTCCCGGGAGTGCCAAAAAAAAACTCTAGTAAATTGCTCGTGTCATTGAGTTACCTCACTTGTGGGTCGAACCTATCGTTTCACCTCTTAGCCGAACCACCAAGTGTTGGTCGAACATAGCGTGTTGGCAAGCGCACGTGAACCTCGGGAGAAAAATCGGTTGTCTCTTGTCATTCGGTTCTCCCGTGATTGGCTATATATTCATCGTGTAATTGGTTCACTCCGACCCCCGCGTATAATCGTCTCACTTACTCATTTACATTTCATAAACTAGATATAGCATTACTGTAATTAGAATTGAGAGCTTGCCTTGTGCTTTAAACATATCTAGTGGAGCTCTTTAGTGTAGCTTTTGTGAGAGCTCTTAGTGAGTAGTGGTCAAGTAGATTGTGTGCAAATAGATCATTGCAACTAGAATTGTTGGATAGGTGGCTTGCAACCCTTGAAGTATATTTCGCTATTTGTCTTACTAATCAAATAGTTTGAAAGAAATAGATTTCCCCCTCTAGCCATTAGGATTTCACTAGGACCGATTTCATGTTCACCAGCCGGACTCACACAGAGTTAGGTCACTCTCCTCCGCGCATGCTGCTCCATCTGATCGGACGCGATGCTCAGCGTCAGGTCACATGAAGTGCTGAGCGTCTGGTCACGACGAGAGACTTGAGCGACAAAGGACAAGAAGGCATAGATTGTGGTATCGCTTCCTAAAATAGGGGCTCCCACCTCAAGGCTTCTCTCCCCCTTGATCTCATAGTGATACAATTCTAAAAAAGGTAAGGCACCGATAGAAGGTGATCCGCAAAACCTTTAAAAGGTTTTCCCCCGGACCCCCCTTTCCAAAAAGAGTGGATCAGTGAACCTAGCTTTTTCTGATTAAATCAGTGGTTAGGTTCACTACTATGAAGAGATTACTAGTTACAGCCACCTTTGGGGGGGCTCCCCCTAAACCCCCCCTATGGAAGTATATATTTTAAATAGTTTGAAAGAACGACTTCCTTGGGATTAATAGTTAGTTATTTCATGTTCATACGATCTTTGGGATAGAGAACCTCTCTGAAATCAAGGCTTCTCTTTCCCTTGATCTCATTGATATAATTCTAAAAAACTACACCGAGAGGTCCAGACCATGATCGACGCATCCCAATATCGACGCGCCGAGTCCGGTCACCTCTGCCTCCGGTCCAAATACTGGGACACGTCGTCCCAATACCGACGTGTCCTATGCCCGAACATATGCCCGAGCCTGGGTAAAACACCGGGCGCGTCCGGTCCCATAGTCGGACGCTCCGGTCACCCTGTGACCAGCGCGATCAACTCATTTTCAACTCCAACTTCTCCACCCTTACACAAAACTACTAACCATCAAGTATATCACCTTGTGCACGTGTGTTAGCAACTTTTCTCAAACATTTTTAAGGGAGTTAGCACTCACTAGAATTTAAATGCATATGTAAAGAGTTAGAACATCTAGTGGCACTTTGATAACCGCATTTCACGACGAGTTTCACATCTCTTAATAGTACGGCTATCTATCCTAAATGTGATCACACTCACTAAATGTCTCGATCACCAAAATAAAATGGCCTTATCAAATATACCTTTGCCTTGAGCCCATTTTATTTTTCTCTTTCTTCTTTTCCAAGTCCGGAGCTTGATCATCATCATGTGTCCAAGACCATCCACCGCGCGCGTGCTCTGGCATGACCATGCCACTACGACGCTCTCCACCGCGTCCGATTGCTGTCATCCTCTCTCTCCACTACGCTCCAGTGCTGCCACCCACCATCCTTCCTCTCCACCGGGCCATCTGCCCACTGCGTCGGCGGCCTTCTCCACCAGAGCGACCTTCTACACTGGAGTTGTGCGGCATCGAGCTCCACGCCGGTGTATGTTTCAAGTGTTTCAGATGTTTTAGAGGTATGTTGCAAGTATTTCGTATGGATGTTGCAAAAGTAGATCAGGATGTTGCATATATTGCAATGATTGTACACGTATGTTTCAAACCTCTATTCATAATGTTTCATCTATTTTTCAGACGTATATTGCAAGTGTGTTTTTTTATGTTGCATATGTTTCCCACATATGTTGCACATGTTTCCCACATATGTTGCAAGTGTGTTATCTAGATGTTGCGTATGCTTGCAATGATTTTTAAGTGTTTTCAGGTGTTTTTGCAAACGTTTCATACTCATGTTTTAAGTGTTTTTTCTATTTTTAGACGTATGTTGCAAGTGTTGCATCTGGATGTTTCAAAAATAGACCGGATGTTGCAGTTGAAATGTGACCCTCCTGCTGCAGCTACCGGAGGGGGCACGTGGGGTCAGGCGCAGACGCTGCATGAGGTCGGGTGGGGCGCATACACCACATCAGGTCGGGCAGGACGGCTGGCACGGGTGTCCAGACCCGGGCATCCGTCCGGACATCCATAGCACTAGCACTGCTATATCTAATTCTAAGTTTTCACCACGGTGTCATGTCCATATAATGGTCATGCGTGGTTTTGTACAGCATTTACATTCTTCAAGCACGGGACGAAACCTCGTCGAAGACACTAATTAACGAATACTACCTCTAGCATAGAAAAGAATATAATTCAATCTAGTTCAAGTTTAATCAACTTTATAGTAAATAGTACTAACATTTATGTCTCTAAATAAATTATTATAAAAACATATTTATAACTAATCTAACGATACTTATTTTATATCATGAATATTGATACTTTTTTATATAAATTTAGTAAAAGTTCAAACCATTTGACTCCTCAAAATGCAAAAATTGCATTCTTTTATGTACCGAGAGTAGATGCAACTAGCCAAATTAGTTCAAACGTCTGTCCCTGATTAAAGGTGAGCTTAAATTGCACCAGTTCTAATCATAGGCCATCACATCTGGGGATCATAAGGGAACACAAACTTGTCCGTCCTTGAACAGCCGGTATAAGCTTACATAATAAAATCGATGGCCACCTCACCTTACAAAAAAAGAAGCTGACCGGCCAACGCAAAATCAGGCCCATGGTAGATCACCATTCCGCGTGATCTGCCACTTCTACCCAGTATAACACTGTTTTTTGAGATAATACAACACAACTTATCTCCCTCCCCAAATACACAATTTACGGCACATGTACAAAGGAGAAACACGAAAGAATTACAATGCTTACTGACCTATCTATGCTCTGAACAAATCTGAACTGTATGCCGCCGCAACTCAAACCTGTATGAACTAAGAAAAAAATTCCCAAGATGACTTGAGTCTTGCATCAACACTGACTCAGTGGCTTTTCTCAACTTGAAAATATGCATGAACTGGCTTTCTAAACTTGCCTTGCAGTTATCACATCTGTTGTGGAACCACCGTGAAGGTCAAATCGTGAGGCCGCAAGGCACTTTGAACTAGGTCTTGCACTGTTTTGTTTCGTCTACAAACATCTGAGATTTCTCCAAATCTATCTGTTATGGTATGAAGACTAGACCCGGAAGCAGCATCAGATATGATGTTGAAGAAACGCAAACGTTCTGCATCTGTTAGGGCTTGTGGTGGTATAAGATTAATGCTTTCCCTTGCCCAGTTCAGCATGTTCTCACCAAAGGCTCTGCTAAGTGACAGCAGAACATAAGAAACCTGCAAAAAGGTACAAATCCACCTGTCAATTATCATCTTACTATCTCATACTTTGTCCTAAATTTTTTTCAGTAATACAATAAAATATCAAAACTACAATTGGCATTCTCGTGTTGATTTTATGCACAAATGGCTGTAAGCGTGCCACAGTGGAGTTGGTGATTTCATGGCCTCGATAAAGAGCCTGTTTGGAACAACCAGGAGCTGTTTTTCTCTCTCCTCAAGGAATGAACTAGGAGCCCAAAAAAGCTCTGGCTCCTTGAGTAGAGCCGAAGCCAGAGGGAGCCCCGCCAAACAAGGCCTAAGACTTTTTCCCGCCATACAAGTAGAATGTAGGTAATGTGGGGATGAAAAACGACAAAGTATGCGATATAAGGGAAACTAAAAGTAATGTGGCTTTACTTACACCTGAGACAGCACAAATGCAATAATCACCATAATTAATAGCGGGAAGACATTCAGTTCCACCTTTACAGTTATTTTTTTGTCTCTATTCTATACTCTTAAAATGATGGACAAATAGTGACCAGATAGAGTCCTAATGAGAGTCAAACTTCTCTTTACTCGGACAAAGTTTATGGAAAATACATTAACATCATGTTACCAAATCAATACACTGTCTAGACATATTTTATGATGGATTTAGAGATATTAATTTTTTATGTTCTAGATGTTGCTGCATTTTTCTATAAACTTTATCAAAGATAAGTTTGACTTAGGGCAGAACTAAAACAACCTACAATTTTTGAACAGGGGTAGTATATCAGTAAGGAACTAACGTTCCAATCCAATATGCTGTTATGTAGTTAAAAAGGTATTCCAGTAATTTTGTGATCAAATAAGAGACATATATTTTGACAAAAAAAAAAGTGAGCTACATTTGCCTCTTTGCATCAGTTTTTAGTGAGATATCTGATAACACAGGAGAATCCGAGAATGTTGATTCATGCCTTTCCAGCTGCTGGTAGAGCAAAAGAAAACATCATGTAAGACATGCTCTTTCTAGCTGCTGGTAGAGTGTAGAGTAGCGCTAGATAGGGTAGTTCAACAATTTTTCGCTGGACGCGAATGTAACAAACAATAATGGAAATGCCACTGAAAATTAGTTTCCTTTTTAATGCAATGACAATTCTCATGCACGTTTCAGATTTTTTTTGTTTATAAAAAAAAAAGATACGATCTTACAACCCACCTCCTCCAGACGACCAGATGGTAGCGCCCCAGTTAAGGCAGCAATCATTATTCTAGTAAGGGTTGCACCACGCTGAAGTATGATTGTGTTAATAACTTCACGGTACTGTCCCCCGTCAGATGAGTTTGGAAGGTCAAAGACATCAGATAGAAAACACAATATTGATTTACAGGCTTCCCTGTTACATAAAAGTTAGGTTACAACATTAGACTTCAATACTTCAATACTGAAAAAAAAAAAACAGTGAACAAGAATATCGTTTTCATAGATAAAAGTGTTTGAACAAGACTGCTAGATGGTCAGATTCGGATCAACTCTAAAATGATTCTGATATATATCAATAAGGGCCTTGTTGTATGTATAGAGAATTTTTCGAATTTGAACCAACTCAAGCATCTCAGAGTCTTGTTCAAATGTTTATATATATACCAGCCATTGAGCAGTCAGCCAATCTTGAGGCCATTACCTGTGCTGTATAGTTATACCAGCCATTGCGCAGTCAACCAATCTTTGAAACATTTCTGTAGGTATAAATAGATCAGGACAGTATCGAATACATCTTGATGCTAACAAATAGCAATCATCAGCTATATCTGGTCTGGCTGTAAAATCCTGAAAATATAGTGCACTTTGGTCACCTTTTATGTTGCCAATATGTAATTGTCACCTAGGAATGAAAAGAAAGAACAATTACTTGAATCGTTCTGAGAAGCTGCACTGTATGGCTGAAAAGTATTTGTATCAAGCTAGTAAGATAGCCCGCACAAGATGGATCAGATCCAAAACTCTACAAAGAAAAAGAATTGTCAGAGAAGGGGAAAATACAGTTCAAGTTTATTACTCGACTCTTTGAAAATATAAATCAACCTTGATAACTTCACTGGACAAGTAAAGGAAGCAAGACTGTTTGTGTTGTTGGTAGAGAGTTTGGATTTCTTCAAGCATTGCACCAATCGTCATTCCCATGACCCTTCCACATGTCCTTACCTTCACACAGAAAAGGCATGTCAGCATTAGTCAGCGGACAATGAATATCCAGATGGTATTGAAGTGACCACAAGAGATATTTGTAATCTGCTTCAATCCCTTACTAGAAGCTAAAAGAACAAATTTAGAGCAAAATAAGGGTTTTGCAATCTCCAACTCCAGCTTCATTACTTACTGGACGATAATTTGTACATTTTGGGAAGTACTGAAACAACAGTCTACAAAGCCCTGAATTAGGCATGATAAGCTGAAACTTACAAACTACCTACACACTTTTGTGCCAAGCACCCTGGTGCATCAGGCATGATAAACTGAAACTTACAAGGCTATGCTGTAGCCCATGCTCCACACTACTCAGAAAACATCAGGTAGATTTTCATTGCAACTTTTAATTAAACAGTTAAACCAAGGAACATTAGGAACCAGAGTTATTCAGACTCCATGTCTGATACAAGAAAATAGTTCCATAATGCAATCTTGATGGCACTTGCATAAGATTTGAGTAGAAATTATATCAAACAATTAATATGCCAAACAAGTCACAAACTTACAGCAAATTTGCAAGATTGGCATATTGACTCCATGGTACGGGTATCCCATGCTCGTCTGTGCATAAGAGTATTTTGATAAAGGAGTGGAGGAGAACATTCATGTATATAGCAGTAATAGGAACTTCTGTCAATAACTCCATGGTATCATACTTACTGATCAAAGATACTCTTGAGTGTCGGCCAATATCTATATACAGCTTCAGCAATTAGTTCTGGTTGTTTCACATTGCTGGAACAATTTGGAGGATTTAGTAAACAAACGTATTTTTCAATGGAAGAAATTTAGAAATAGAAGGCCACCACCTGAAAATGCTTGATAGTCGGTCTATATGTACAGTTAAATGCCGAGCAGGGACTTGTTGAAGAACTTGATCACCTTGCTGGATTAATTCCTTTTATCGAAGCAAACAAATTATAATGGATACATTAGGCATGTCTAATTGACTATAAAAAAGGGATACCTACTTGCAAGGGATTGATTACTGGCTGGCAGATTAACTCCAGGGCTCTACTAGCAGATTCTGGTGGAAGCGTTGTAATAACCACACTGATCAAAGTGTATTATAATGCAAAAGCGTGCAAGGTGAGTACTTGAGACAACCAAAAAGTTTTACTAACAAAAATAGCCAAGCTGGATGGGAGGAATCATAGAACCTTAGGGCTTCAACCAAATGCAATGAGTCCTCTGAAGAAACTTTATAACCACCAACTCCACTAATTGCAACATGGTATATCTGGAAGAGGCTATCCAGGGACCCTGAGAACTTTCTCCTACAGTCTTATCACCAAAAAAGGATAAATAAATTAAACAAACAGTAAATAATTTATGGCATCAAAACATAAATTTGGGCAAAATTCAAAGCAAGGATAAGTGTTAGAGTATATTAGGCAACTCCGGATATGGTTAGTTTAGGATTGATTGTAATCCTGGGATAACCTTCCTTATCTCTAGGAGAGGCTACTTGCCCTCCAAGCCATGTACTCCTATATAATCAACCCAAGGGGCTCAAGCAATACATCCACGCATTATACACCAATCTTACAATAAGTTCCCCCATGTTGAAGTATAAAGTGGATTGCCCACCTCTTCCCAACGGCTTAAGCTTTTGAGTTCATTTGGTTGGTGCATGAAACCTAACATGGTATCAAAGCCAGAGGTCTCGAGTTCGAGTCGTGGCAGAGGCGTCATTTAAGTCCAACACTCCTTTATTTCCACGTTTGTGCCTTGTATGTGGCTGCACGTGAGTGGGAGTGTTGAAGTATAAAGTGGATTGCCCAGCTCTTCCCAACGGCTTAAGTTTTTGGGTTCATCTGGTTGGTGCATGAAACCTAACACCCCATACTATTCAACAGCACTGGCACTTTAGGATTTGCCACCAGACGCTATCACACACCAATGAGGAAATGGGGTGCCAAATCATGAATGGCATTTAATAGAATAGCCCATCTCAAATTTTACTACAGTCACAGGCAATAGCCCAACAGTACCAAGCTAGATTTATTAAAATAAATAAGACAATTCCGAAACAGATGCACAAAGATAATACACTGCTAAGTAGATGCAGATGCATACCTTCACATATGTACTTAAAGGCCATAGAAGCAGCCGCAGCTGTATCCTCTGATGTATTCATACCCTTATTGAGAATATCAACTAGAGGTGGTAGAATAGATAATTCAGCTGGTGCAGCATCAATCCATTTTGAAAATGCTCCAATGGTCGAACAAACTGTAAGTATATTTCAGAACATTGTGATAAACAGGCCAGGTAAACCATTTATTGCATGGTTGTTATTCAAAAGCACGCAGCTAGAAGGATCAAAAAAAATATAACCAAGTAACTCAGTAACAATAAAAATCTGTCAATGGGAATAAGCAGCTCTAACTGTCATAAACATTAACATCTTGACAGAGCTAACGACCTACTGCCTACTGAGCAGGTACAGCATAAAATTAAATAAACACCGTGCAAAGATCAAGGACTTCTGAACTATCTGCACGGTGAAACATACCTGTTCGTAGCAACTGCTCATGGTGAGGAAGGCAGGGAAGCAGTGACATAACCTTTAGAAAACAATAACAGCGCATGATCAACACCAAATAAGAATTCAGTGCAAACAAAAGGTAGCTTATCAGAGGAAGATCTTGTAGATGATCTAGTTAAGGAAGAACAACCAATAGCATTATGGGACAATCAATATGCTATCAATACCTGTGGTAAAATTTCTCGCTCCTCAATTGAGACTGATCTTGCAATTGCTTGTATACAGAACAGGGCAGCCTCTACAGGTTGCCACTTGGGGTTCTGCTCATTGTTGCAGCTCCCATATGCCTAAAATACAAAAGTGAAAAACTGTTATTATTGAGAACTAAAGAAACTTTTCTGGTGCAACTCTGGGCAGGCAATGGTCAGTCAGTTTGAAAGAAAACTGAAGCCTGAGGTTAAGCAATCAACGTTATATTGTTAATATCTACTCCCTCCATCCCAAAAAGTAAATCATGTGCTCGTGTTAGTCACGTAAAGTCCCTTTGGTTACCTGAGTCCCATCGATTTAGCTAATCATTACTCGCAAAAAAAAAAGATTTAGCTAATCATCATCATCATTGATGCGACTATGCCCTCTCGGTCTCTTTCGTAGCTATTTTGCTACACTTCATGACCAATAGCTGTTTATTTATCATCATCACCATTCTGTCCTACTTGCCGTCTTGCAGCAGTGATCTCTCTGTTCTTCCTTTGGCTTGATTTGACACATCTCTTTATTCTCGTCGAGTTCAAAGTCTCCAAAGCAAGGTTCATATTTGAAGAGTTAAAGTACCGTCTGTGAAGATTGGAGGTATTGGAGGAGGTCATTTCCTACATCGACATTGTCCAAGAGTTGCATGCTTCGACGACATCTTCGATCTTGGATTTTGGATGTAATTAGTTTCTTTTATTTTTCAAGTCTAGTGCATAGTGCCAGCTCTCAATACTATCATCCAATTCAGTCTCCCTTATTCGTAATAGGGCATCCATACACTAACACAAAAAAGGCCAAGTATGCTGAGCAACAAGAATATGTCACTGTCTCAATAAATCTCCACTTGTGTTGATCTGGTAAGAAGGGCAGGCCTGGTGCAGTGGTGAGAGCTGTCTCACTGAGTCACCAGGTCGTGGGTTCGAAGCAGCCTCTCCGCAGATTTTGCGGGGGAAAGGCTGGTCTCGGTTTATCCCTTCCCCAGACCCCACTCATGTGGGAGCCTCCGGCACTGGGTCTGCCCTTTTGTGTTGATCTGGTACATCAGGATTCAAATGGAATACCTCTAAAACTTCCCAAAGCTCTAGATACTCAATCAGCACCTGCACTGTTAATGCGCCTCAAATATCCAAAATCCATCTGTGAATTCTGATCAGTAAGCGCTTCATGTCAATATACTATTAACATCTTAAATCATATCAAATAGCGTACAAATACTATTTTTTATTTGCATGCTGTTGTAGTATTACTGAGCAACTAGCCCAACAACCCAAAATCCATATATACAGGGCCAGACAAACCTATGCTGGAATACAGTCATTCTGTCTAGACTATATATGGAGACATGAAATCATTGTTTCAATAAAAGAAAAGCCTTCTGGAGAAGAAACATTATAATAATGAGCACAAGATGCCAAAGTAACCGAGAAACTAAACAAATCACAAATCACAAAATACAGTGAGTAAGGAAACTGCCAAGCCAACAAAGAGATTTAGCACGAGATCTCAGAAATAAAACAAGAGAAATAGTTTAGGTCACCTGAGCTAGCTTGGTGGAAAGTAGTTTTAGCGTCGAGTCACCCCCAAGAACTTCAGTTGCATCAAGTAGCACATCACTAACAGCTGAAACACAAATGGCCCTAAATATGTCTTACAACCACAAGATAGGCAAAATGGACTGATGAAACCAGCTAAAAGAAATTAGGTACTGTACCATATCTAACATGTCTAAAATCCCTGCGGTCTTCCTCGGAAAAGGTGTGGTAGTCCTCAGGGTATTCAACTCGGAAACTAACCTGATCCGGAAATCAACACAATATATGAAATCAGACACATGAAATGAAATAACTCAGTGGACATTGCTGATTTTATTACACGGCAAGATTATAGGGAGGATGTTATAAAATCCTCAGTCCTCAAATACGTACCAGAGACACCAGAGTTTCAAACTTTGGACGAAATATTTGTAATCTTCTGTTTTTCTCAGCTTCAATTGCCACCTCTGATCCATATGATACATAAGAGTCCCTAAAATACATGAAGCATTGATAACATTATTTCTCAGGCAAAGCACATGATGTTTAATTAGGTTAGTCAATTACCTCTTGATCAGGTTACGCTTAAGACGGTGCCAGAAATTAAACGTCATAGAGGAAATATCAAATTCCAGATGAGAAGTAACTTCTAGCAATGCGTTTACTATTTGAATTGAATCATCTGAACCTGGTAAAGCTCAAACATTAAAAGTAAATAAATGGGTCATTGGCAAGAGAAGGATCTCAATGGTGATCAGCATAATCCATGAAATTTACCTGTGGCAATCAAGTCAACATAGGATTCACCCATGTCTGCATATAAACGAGCAATAGCTTTTACATCTTCTTCATCCTGAAAATGTGCCAAAGGGTCATAAAAAATAGAAGCAAAACAACACATGCATTTCTACATATTTACCAAACACTCAAGGTATAAACATATAAAATATAACAAAAAAGATAAATATAATAAGCACTTGTTAATATATTTTCTCATGGAGTTTAGTGGCAATAAAGGAGGAATAGGAAATGGTGGGCCAGAGGAGTAGTCTGTTCCTAGGGATCTGTATGTACTGCAGCAGTGAGAGGACAGACAAAGAGCATGGGGAGAAATGATGAAAGCCAACATGGTAATAGCTTGATAGGCCATGTTCAATGCCACATCAGGACTATCACTAATCTAACAGTAATTTGGGCCACTACCACAAACAGAGTTAACATTTAGGGGTCTCACAAAGTATTTATGATGGGTGTGGGTAAGGGTAACACAACCATGCAACTTCAGGGACAAATGGAGCAATTCTCTCTTTTTTTTTTAATTTTCCCTCTGCTAATCAATTGCCCTACTGGCTTTTGTTTATCATAGCATCTTCCCCAACAGTCCGATTATTTTAAAAGCTCGGACTTAGATGCATTTGTGTTTGTTCAGAAACAAAAGTTAAAAATTTACTTTCAAAATTCAAAGATGCACTAAAAGAGTTTGCTTAGACAGGAAACTGTGGATTCATGGGTAAAATAACTTTACCAGCTCAAACAACACCAAAGCATTTTAGTTCCTTTTGTTAGACAGGATTATATACATATGGCCATGGGCTTAGCTTAGAGTAGCCCAGCCGGCTATCCCTCTACACAGGGTACGGCCAGGGCATGCCCAGGAGGTTTCCTTCGACTATAAGTCCAGAATTGTGTAGATTGAGTTCTATTAGGCAAGGATATTGGAGGTTGGTTACGTTTCTATAAGCCACCCCTGTTCTTGCCTATATATTCATGTACATTGTATCTCAACAATCAATCTACTACGTCTTGCAATCTACAATGCCTACACCTTTTCATTGCGCATTCCAATGAAAGATAACTAAAAGAGAGCTAGAGTGACTCATTCCTAAATCCTAATTACGGCACTAACAGAAATTTTGAATTTTCCGGAATCACCTACGAAGTACATTAATTCCACCAAATGATATGTGTGAGCATGAAGATTGAAGAGATAAAATTAACACTCAAAACATGATGAAGAGGAATTTGACAGATACACTGACCGTCCATGCAGAATATGACCAGAGATGTCATACCTTAGATGGATCTTTGAGCTGCTCTTTCAGACCCATAATATGAGGGACAAGAATTTGAATGAGCGGCATTTGCTCAGCAATAGTACCAGAGCCATGAGATACAGTAGCATGTATCAGTTCAGATGTAACTGGAAATTAGAACATTAACTATATCAGTGAGGTTCCGACAAAACCAAAGGCATAAGAATTACTGGACTAGTCATCTTAGTCGTAGCTAACTACAGCCATTCCCAGTACTAATTACAGCCATTCTCAGTAGGGATGCAAGTTCACTTGTTTGGGGTCATTGGGTCAACCCAAAACTTGCGAAAACGAACTAGAACAGCATGCCACATAGATAACTTAGGAGAAAAAATGAACTGAACTAGCTGACCTAGAAAACACTGGGTACCCACTTGGATCCCTAGCTCGGAGTGTTGGTTTGGCCAAGCTTAGTTTAACCCGTAAACCAGCTTTTACTACCTTATAAGCCCAGAAAATCAAGCTAATGCGAGAAGCTTGCAAAGTTGTTTGGAAGAATATTGAGCAAATAACAGTGACTCTTTAATATTAATCCCATGCAAATGTAATATGTTTATGCCTTTTACTGAGCAAGCAATAAAGGCAGATGACTAATCATCCTCACTTCAATTGGACAGTGAACCACAGTAACAGAATCATGAGAGCCAAGTGGATAAAATATAAATCCCAATTCCCAAACATCAAATGTATGCTAGCAGTGCAAACAGGATACTTCATAGTTCATACAATGAAGCAGCTGGAGGAAACAATGTGGACTCTGGTGGAAGGCAATGGCACGTGAAGGAGACAGCAGCTTTTGGAATCCAGTCTTGGCAACAGCCAACAGGCATGGCAGCTCCATAACCATAGGAAGCCACCAACTCATTGACAAGCAGCAACTGCAGGACTGCTACCCGCAAATCTTTACTGTAGGCTGTAGCGGCAAGGGCGATGTGAGAGTATCCTGGACTTCCCATGTATAGAAACAAAAATAGAATGGAGCATGAAAATCCTTCAGGAGTTCAGGGGCGCAGTTTCTGTATATGGTCTAAGCAAGAAAAGCTCTGCCTGTTTTGGCCAACACACAGCCTATGGAGAAGCAGAACTGGAAGTTGCTCTCTGTGAGACTGGCCGGACTAGATGAGGATTCGGTGTGCCAGACTGCATAGCTTTGTCTTCTGTGAGAACATGGAGGACATGATGTTGCAAAAAGCAATACACAAGGAGCGCGTTGCACAGGGGTCCCACAAGGAAGTCATGGCCCATGCCTTATGATGATGCAGCAGGGTGAGTATGCACATGCCAGTTAGACATGGTACAGCCTGGGAGCTGGATCTAAGTGTGATTCATCATTGAGCCCCTTCTATAGTTCTATGCACACTGCCACAGCGACACAGCCAGCCTCCAACCAATGGGTCACTAATACCTTGAGCCCTAACTTCACTTCGTCTATCAGAAAACTGCCCTAAGATCTTCCCGTTTTATCACACCTCTTGAGAGGTGTGCACGTACTGAAGTTGATTTGGTTATTGAAGCTTGTAGGACCCTCATTGAACCCATGTTAAAACAATGAAAACAACAAAACCTGCAGCGGTTGGCTACAAACTTGAAACCAGCACTAGGTGTCAATATATTCCTGCTTCAAGGGGCAGCATGTTGAATCCTGGCACCTGGAATCTGATACCTGGTACCAGATACATAGCAATTTTAAGGAATAGGTTATTGGGTAGTCGAACGGTTGTATTATGTTGTTCCTAATATGTTGAGGTGATGTCCTAAAATGCAGTCAAACCATCATAGATTTGTCTCACAAAAAAGAATTATTTTAGTTCTGGTCAACATTATCTAGTAGATATCTAATCACCATCTGAATATGTTATGCGTTTATTCGCCTTCAAAGTTGAAAATGCTTTCATATTATTGTAATTCTATTAGGCCATTTTATGTATATTTAATGGAAACTCACAACCAAAGTCGTACTCAAATACTGACACTGTTTACAATGTCAACTGGATGCATGAACACCATTAAAGAAAAAAAAAACTTAACCTGCAGGGGGCAAGACAGACCCCGGGTATTGCATTAAGAAGAAGACCTTCTCACGCAGGTCGAGAAAACCCCCGAACCCCTGCCCCACCCATACACAGCGGCACCGGAGCCCATGTGAGAACGACCACAACCAGGGCCAGGCCTTAGACATGTGCTTTGGCGTGGGACAGACGAGGGGATTTTTTTAACCCCTGCCTGAAATTCGCTCCCACGGGGAGTCGAACTCAGGACCTGAGGAGTGCTACTCAGACCACCTAACCAACTCAGCTAGAGGACCTTTCACATATTAAAGAACAATTAAAGAACAATAATCTTATGAGCACTGCTATGTTTACAATCTTGAGCGTGAAATAATTAATTAGTAAGTACTCCCTCCATTATCTTTTATTAGGCATGGAGGCTAGTATTGCAGATACCAAGGAAACTCAGATAGCGAGGATGAGTAGTAATGCAGCGTCGAGGAGCGAGATCATGCCCCATATCTGCATGCATGCATGCAGCGACGTTTCTGTTGCCTGGTGAAACAAACCAACGTAGCGCGCGCGGTGAAAAAACAACAAGCACAGAACCGAACCACGCAACTCAACATGCAAAAACGCTTCGGGTTCCATACGTATCAAGTAAATGACACAGCCGCTGTTCACCTCCAGCCTCCAACCCTGTGCCCAACAAATCGTCAAAAACGATGGTTGTACGCCCTATAAAAGATAATGGAGGTAGTAGTAAGAACTAAAAGAATGCCCCATGCGTTGCTGCGGCCTGCGGGGATCACAGATGGCATTGGGCGGACAGATATGGTTTGGAATGGAAATCGGACGGCCTATCATTACTGGCCTTATGTGGATCATTAGTATAGATAGCTTAGCTTACATGAAGAGACAGACTCATAAATGAACATTAGTGGATGATGTGGACAGCTAAATGCATGTTAGTGGGGACGAGGCTTCCTGACGTGGATACCTTGCATGAAGAGACGGCTATCATAATTACATGCTAGTGGGGTTTTGTTTTTGTAAGAGTATACAGTATAGATATAGATGTATATAATCTAGAGACATATCAGGTTTTCATTATATCAGACACAGAATCAAGTATAACCATGATAACACAAGCACACCAGAAAAATGGTCATAGAATTGTGTATAGAATTCAATTGGTTAAATGTGGCAAAAGGGTGAAAAGTATAAGATAACAAAAGTTGAACAGCCTGAATACAATAGAAATTAAAGGCATATTTAGAACAATACCATTTACAGCTGCCTCCAAGAATTGATCAGAGTTCAATGAAGAGAGTGCCAAATGGACCAAAGGATGTGATGCGAGTTCAGAGGCAGAGATTCTGGCAGAAAGAAGACTTTAATTATAATTACTGACATCAATACTGTTAACCAGCAGTAGCATAAGAATAGAATGAGACATACTACAACAGCTACACTTTCAAGGAATGAAGTATCACTATCAGAACACCAGAAACTTCATACCCATGACAGAAACGAAGCCAAGAAGAAAAACCCTCCAAAACCTGAAAAGGAACAATCAAAGATACACTATAAATGCAGTGCTGAAATGTATCTCAGAATTGCAAGTTAACTTCTACGATTCAATAAAAAGAACATTGAAACATGAATTGGATGCTTCTCCTCAAAAAAGATACCATGAAGATGTGACATTGTTGTATATAAAGATAAAAGGTCTGTTAACTCACATCTGAGGTAATTTATACAAAGTGGATATCACATTTGCACGTACAAAATAAATGGACAGTACATTATATACTATCTCTCAGTTAGACACAATCTGCCAGAGTGAGTGTACAGGGCAGAATATATATAAACTGTAAGGACCAGCAACTAGGATATTAGCTCCAAAGTTATTAATGAAGGTAGCAAGCTCCTTGAGGGAAAGCTATTGACAACCATCAAAGTAACTGAAGGACAACTACAAATATATAGAAGAAAGGAGAGTAGCACATAAAGGACCAATCATGGGAGCACATTACATGTGCATGTAGCAGAGTAGGTATAAAATAAATAGCTAAGCCCTGAACAAAAAAAAAAATGCGTAGGCACAACCTCTTTATGCATCATAACACTAAAGGGATTAGTATCGTAAAAGGAAATGTTGAAGAGGAAATAAACCTGTTCTTTCAGCTGATCAATGGCCATGCAAGCAGTTAATAAATCAATAGTAACATTAGCAGATGAACAAAGGTCAATCTCAAATTGTCTGCGCCTTTCAGGACGAGCCGCGATTTTATAACTAGAAGTTTCCTGTAAACACAACAATGGACAAAGTTCAATTTCACTGAGACCGACACACTGCATAACAATATATGGAATTATGGATTTTATGCACGAGCCATGTTTGGTAACTTAAGTCACATGAATAAATCTATGAGAAAGAATTGTGTCCACCATAAACGCCCAGGATTGTTACAGGGGATCTGGCCATCCATGTAAGGTGGCTAGAAATTTGCCAAAGCTCAAGTGCAGGCAAATAGAAGGCTGGCAGTTACAGGTTGGGTTGTGCGCATGTGGCACAGAACATCCCAGATCATGCTCTCGGCACAGATGGCCATAGATCTGCATGACTCATGGTCCTTGGAACTACACAGTGGTGGTAGTCTCATCCTAGAGCAGAGCATGTCACAGGCAGTGGATAGAAATATCAAAGTAGTCGGGTACAGAAGAATGGACAAGAGGCAAAGAAGAGGAGCGTAGGGATTTGGAGAGGGGAGGTAAGGATGGCAAGAGATGACAGAAGTGAGGCTACTTTGAAGGAAGCGGTATAAACGTTAACGAAGTATTCTCTCTCAGAGTCTCAGCCATTCTCAAAATCCCCGTGTATGTAAAATTGTGAGAAACAAGAAAAGGACCACAGCTTTAACTTCCATTAAATTTTGTTTTACAGTTTTGTTTGAGTTTTTCAGTTTTTTTTCCCTCGAACACAGGGCTCAGGAGAGCTGCGTATCTTTGTCTTAAAGAAGAGAAAAGGGTAGAAACCCTTGCGCACACAAGAAATTCGCCTTACATACGCACCTTTGCCAAAAAAAAAGGATGACCAAACAGTGTTTTGGATAACATAGGTGTGTCAGTTTTTGATAAAAAGCTCAAAGAATATATAAGTACCTGCGGCAAAACTATAAGCAGTTCAAGGAAGCCTGGAATAAATTCTGGATGAGCTTTCATTTCATCGCTTAGCCAATTCACAATTCCACCAGCTCCCCAGTCCTCTACAGGTACATGCACAGCCAGAGCAGCAATTGCAATACAAATCTGAAGATGGTCCAAAGTGTGTTAGTATTACAACAATTGTGTTAGCATAAACAATAGCTTAATTCTATATTTTTACCTGTGTTCTAACTTTTTGTGGTCCCTTATTAAACTTTTTCAGCAATACCTGCAAATGCAGCAAATTCAAATAAAAAGTAGCAAAGCTCCTTAAAAGGTCAACCAGATACTATAACAAGGCTAAGAAATCAAAAGGACCAGATAGGAAAACACAGTATACATTGCAATAGAACTTCAAAAGCAGAGTATTTCATAGAACAACTCAAAGAGGCACAAATTATACTGTTATGACCGGCATGCATTATAGCCGGCGAAAGGGTATTAGTGGCTAAGTCTAGCTAATTTCTATAGAATCAGGGGGTTATTTTCATATTTCAATAGACAAGATAAATACTTGTGATCAGGGACTAATTTGGTAAGCAGAAACATATTATTGTTTCCGGCTTCCTGAAGGGAGCCGGGAGAAACCCTAGCCGCCGAGTTCTCTTTCTCTCCCGTGAACAGTACCGCGATACTGTAGCGCCTTCGTCGTGTTCCTCGCTCTTCGTTGCGACCAGCTGCAAGGACGGCGCCCCAGAGCCGTCGCCGAGCTCGTCCCCCGATCTCTCACCCTTACAACCTCCGACCATTCGCCGGTAGGATCCGAAATCCTATCATATACCCTGCATTGTTCTAGTCATTGTCATTGCCCCCCAAAGATAGCATTAGGTCTACCTTGATATATGCACAGTAATCAGCTTCCAAGGTTTGGTGGTTTGGCAACCCTTGAAGTGATAGAAAGGTGTTTGCTACCCAAAATAAATAAATGTGCCCTTTGCATGTACTAGTCATTGCCCCAAGGTAACATTAGGTCCACCATGATATATGCACAGCAATTAGCTTCCCAGGTTTGGCAGTTGGGCAAGCCATGGAGTGACAGAAAGGTGTCCGCTGCCCAAAATAAATAAATGTGCCCTTGTATAGAAGTTTACTAAACTTCGGCTTGATGATTGACTCTGGTGGTGGTATCGCCTACTGAGAGTGAGTGGGATATTTAAGGGCTAGGGAACAGAAATACTACCTCCGATTCCAAATGTGGGTCCTTTCATGCGATTACATTATCTGGTCAAACTTTTCAACTTGGACCACCAACACATGAAAAATTACGTTGATTCACATGGATGATGTTACCATATGCATCATGGAAAATATTTCCATAATATACAATTTTCACTATCTAAAATATTTTAACAAAAGTCGCAAGCCAAAGTGTCATATTGGAGACTGTGTCACTGTCACAACAACCTACATTTGGAATCAAGGGGGTAGTTTTTAGTTTCAAAGCTCATAGCTGTAAATTAGCAACTAGATGCGACTAGAAAAGGTTTCTGACTTTCTGTTTGCTGCTTCAGTCAATAATCACTTATAATGCTTTCTTTTGAAAGTCTAGACTAGTGAATTGACTTCCAAATTATGTAATTATATGAAAAATAATACGATACACAAATACTTATATGTGTTTTACTTTATGCAAATACTATGTGATATTTTTAAGCCACTTTAGATGTCACAAACCGCAATAGAACTACATGGTAGCCCTAGCTGACTTCTTTCCACAATATACAACATAGATACTCTGTAAAAGAAACTTTACAAGACAGTGCTTACATATAAAGAATCCTGTAATGATCGAAAAGCTTCCGAGGGTAACTCTTCAAAGTCCCTTTGTACCTACAAATAACATGGAATGGTATTACTGAGAATCACTGTGAAAACTAAGTAAACTACTCCCTCTGGTACCGTTTGTTAGGCGCAGAGACTCAAATTCCAGATACCAAGAAAACACCAGAGACTAAGGAGAACTATTAAATGGCGCAGGATTTTAGAGCTCATACTTGCCACATGGCAGCCCTGTATTGGATCCCCTTTCTCTGCATTCACTCCTTGCATGCATGCATGAGCACAACGCCACGAAAATGCTAGCGTTCAGTTGCAGCCAGCCGTTCGATTTTTGTGCGAGAGTTAAATGCCTGCCTTGGTTTCTAGGAGGCGCCTAATAAGAGGGACATTTCTCAAACTGCAGCAGCACCTAATAAACGGTACCGGAGGGAGTATAACATTTCTAAATAGTTCATGCAAGGTGTGGCTACGCCCCTTTCCGTTTACCTTGCTTCTGAGGGTCTGAGAACAAAAGATGAGAGTTTCCAAATTACTGCTTTCATCATGAAGTAAACTGTCAGCTACCTGCATAAGGAGAATGAGAAAAACACTCAAATATAAAATGGCTGCAATATAATACAATGTCAAAGAAAATTCATCTACCACAAGCCGACAAGAAACTCTAAATTTTATACAAACACACTATATATGCCCATAACAGATCAAGAAATTAGAAAACACTGAAAGAGAGTGTCAACTTTGGTGAATTCACACAAGTGGCAAATGTACACATTGCCAATGCACAACTCTATCCTCCCTTCATCTTCTTAAATCATCACTTCCTAACAGCAGTCTGTTCAAAGGCCTGGATAGCCACAGCAACATGTTACACGTCACAACCTCCAATTACAGGAGATGGACTAAGTTGAACCAGTCAGTGGCATACAGGCATCGCATCAAACTCGCATAGAAGTCCTATAAAAGACACTTGGATGAAGCTCAACTTGTAGATTTGCGTCGTCAGCGTTCACTAGAAAGTAGTAACCCTAATCTAGAAGGAATTGACAGGATTAAAAAGTTAAACTGTACCTAAAAGATCCAGTCTTTGAGTTTTCCAAACTAATGCACACCAACTGAGACCACAACCATCCTGCATTAGACATCCTACCAGCAGCCTCAGCTGTAGCAGACACAATGTGCAGTCAACAGGGGCAGAACAAAGTCCCACTCCAAGAAATCTAATCGCAATTCCCACCTTCTCCTATGGAGCTAGCTTCGGACAGATTACAGAACCACTCCCAACGGTGATACAATTCACCCTAGTTCAGGCCGAATTCACACGACTGCATGAAAATCTCACTCTTAGCCGACCCAAGTCAGCAGCGTCCCACTCCCTAAACACAGAAACCAACCCTCACTCAGCTCAGGACACGAACAGGAAAGAGAGCGAATCGAAAGGAGAAGCGTGCGCACACCTGCCAGGCGTCGAGCGTGTGCTGGAACTCCTGAAGCCAGCGGTCGGCGGCGGTGCGGATGGCGGCGTCCGGGTGGTGGTACAGCGCCGCGAGCGCCTCCTTCACCGTCGCCGTCGCCGTCGCCTGCGCCTCCATGACAGCGACGGCCTCCCCCAGCTCTAACCCTCCCTCTCCCCGCCGCTTGATGTAATCTCCCGGTGTATTCCTCCGGCAAGCTGGTTGGATCTGCAGAAGGGATTCGTCGGGTGGGTAGGGTTTAACAGAGGAAAATTTGAAACGAGGTGAGGATGGGAGCAGACGAGTCCGGCCGTACTTTGGGTTGCGCGTGCCTGCGCGATTCGACGAGAAAATAGACGGACTTGATTAAATTTTCTTTTCTTTTTTGTTTGGCTTTTGCGCGTAATTAATATTCGTTGTGATGATGGGCGTGAGTTGTCCGTCTGTCTATGCACGTGGGCCCTGGTCTGAGGTAATGGTAGGAGCTTATTGGTTGTTGAGGGGTTGTTCATTGATAGGAGTATATTGACTAGCTTATTGGTTCTGAATGACCTTGTTGAGCAGGCTCGAGAAGAAGGGCGTGTTTGGTTTTATGTCCAGACTCTGCCACAAGCCGCTACAGCTAAGGTCCTGTTTGGTAGGAAGAAGCGTTTTTGTTTCTTAGGAGAATCACCAGAAATGGATCAAAACGAGTTACTTGCCCCTTGAATCGGAATTGAATCGTTTCACATCCCTTCGTTAAAACACAAAACGGCCAAACCTAGTTTCGTACCGATTCGATCTTCCACCCGACGCAAGCCTCCTCTATCTTGTTGAAAATTACCACCCCTACCACCACACCTTTTTCACATCGCACGTGGACGGCCAAAGACTTGAGCGGACGAGGCGATGACCGACGCCGCCGCTGAAGAAGCCGAACACCACAGCTCCCATGCCCGCGGACTGCGGCTCCACTCCCTACCCTCTACCTTGCACGCAGCTCCAGGCGGTAGGCCCCCTCTCCCGTGGCTTCGCTCCCCAACCCTCTCCGAGGCACGCGCAAGCCCCAGGCGGTAAAGGGCGAGGAGGAGGAATCGCCTCCCTACACCCCGACCGCGCATGCGCTTGACTGCTGCCAGTCTTCCCCACCCCTTAGTAATGGCCTTCCCTCGTCAAAGAGGAGCTACCGCCGTCGTCTATGTAGCCCATCGTCGTCCCTCCAGGCTCCCAGCGCACCCTACAACCAGCCTTCCCCCTACAGTCGAATGGATTTGTGTGATTAATGGATTTGGGAATGCAATATATGATTTCAGGAGACATGGGAACCTGTATTTTGTTCGAGGATGTACAAGCAAAAATAATGCATTTTTCTTATGTTGGTAAATGCTTTATTTTGCCTCGAACTAATTCAAGAAAACCTTATCACATTCAAGGGCACTTTGGTCTATTCCATCGTATTCTTCTCTTTTCAGAATCTGAATCAAGAAAAATAGCCAAATGGTTGCAATAAATGATTCCATTTCTAAGAGAAACGTTTCTCCTAAGAATCTGAATCTGAAACATTTATGAGAATGTAGAACCCTACCAAACGGACCCTAAGATCAGCCTCTGTTTGCTTTTACGGCCGAACCTGAGGCAATGTGTGGCGTGCCGCAGTCACCAAGGTTGCAGCATGTTTTCCCTCTCCTCTTCTCACCAAAAGCTTGGCGCAACTTTTGCTCGCCACACATGTGGCGTCGAGAGTTTCGTCTTTGACTTGGTTTGCATCTTCTATGGTACTTTTGGAAAGCTAGAAATTCCTTTTTTAACATAAAAGCTAGAAATTCCTTGTCATTTCAGAAAAAGGAGTATTCTATCCACTATGTCATTTTCAGATGCAGGTTGCGCAAAAGGCTCACATGAAGCTTTTGGTCGGCCTCTTCTTGTGAAAGGTCCTTGTTTGGTTTTGGTAATTGAGTAACAACCTAGATGGACTAATATGTTTAAATGTGAGATACACAGGTGATTAGTCCACAGGTACACTTATGTGAGAAACTCATGCCATGACGATGAAGATGGCTTGGATTTGTTGCAAGGCTCACACATGTGATGAAGGAGCTCATTACATATAAGACATGACATTGAGTCATGTGGCTAAGGTGAAGATCAAGACAAGACTTGGCTTGATGGACCGGTTTCAAGAGTAAAGGGCAAGTTGGAGGCTTTGGAGCGATGGACCGCGTAGCGGTGAAACTTGAGCAAGACTTGGCGCCGATGGACGAAGGCAACGGTGAATAGCAAGTGAGGTCAAGATCGATGAACCAATAAGGTCACGTGATGATATGAAGTGGATCATATCATTTTGTTGATTGTGTTGGTGCATGTGTTGCATCAACGATTAAATGTATATTTGTAGAGCATTTTATTTCACCGGTCATAGGTGTGTAGAGAAGTTTATGACCGGGTTTAGGATAGATGGCCGTACTATCAAGAGAAACAGCATATGGTTCATCTAGTGCCACTCGAGTGATCTAACTTTGCATCGTTGCTAGGATCGAGTGGTGTGGTGAATTGAGTGTTAACTCTTTGGAAAATGTTTATGAAAATGCTAACACACTTACATATGGTGGTGGACACTTGATGGTGTTGGCACATTTGCAAAGAAGGCAAATTTGGGAAGGGAAGAGAGGTCACTGTGCGTGACCGAACGCTGTCCCAGTGTGACCGATGCATCCGGTACTCAACCCCTGCTGCTGGCTGAGTAGCCGTAGCGACCGGGCGCTAGATCCAGAGTGACTGGATGTGTTCGGTCAAGTGACCTAGGGATCAGGTAGAGAGGCTAGCGCGACCGGACTCTGGCGTAGGAGCGCGACCTGACGTGCCCCTCGCATTGTTCCTTGGCTAACAACACAAGCAGTGGCGCGATCGGACGCATGGGGAGTCCGATCATGGGTGATTGGACACGTCCGATCGTTGAAAAGCATCTCTAGATCGTCTCTGTTCGCGATCGGACTCTAGAGTGAGGAGTGTCTAGTCTGAGCAGTATGAGCGCAGGGGTGAGATAGACATTGGGCGCCAATGGCTCTCTTCAAACGCAGTGACGTGTGGTAGTGTCGAAGCGACTGGACGTAGGCAACTAGACGCATTCGGTCACTGCTGCAGGCGCGTCCGATCAGTGCGCAGAAAGCCTAGTGAAGGGGTAGCGGCTCTATTTGGCCTTTAGGCTATAAATAGAGGGGTGCCTCGGCCATGACGGAGGTTGAGCACCTTGGGGATGTGTTTCCCTTTTGTGTGCTTGGTTTGAGAGCCCTCTAACTTACTTGTGCTTGCGAGAGTATGAATCAATTAATTGCGAGTGAGTGATTCTAATGCGATTGCATTGCAAGATTGCATCGAGTGGCACTAGGTGATCGAGTTGCAAGCCGGTGGTGCTTGTTACTCTTGAAGGTTGCCACCTCCTAGATGGCTTGGCGGTGGTCTCTGTCGAAGCACATAAGGAAGACTGTGCGGTGCTCCAGAGAAGTGATTGTGAGGGTATTGTACTCACCCCATGGGAGCCGCTAAGAGCAACTCTAGTAGAGCGAGACACGAAGAGCGACAAGTGGTCTGGTCGTGTTAAAGTGCTAGATCTTGTGGTAGCACTCCATGTGAGAGAGTGTGACTTGTGGGTCACCACTAGCAAGATGATCGATGGCAACCTTGGAGCTTGTCTCAACGGGGACTAGCTTGTTGGCAAACAAGTGAACCTCGGGATAAAAATCATTTGTAACTTGTTCATCCCATTACCTTCTTGCTTCCCATATAGCATATATATTGTGCTTGTATAGTTGCTCTTGTAATTAGTTAGCTTTTGTAGCTTGCTAATTACCTTCTTGCTTATGTAGCATAGAAGTAGCTCTCTTGCGTGACTAATTGGCTTGAGTAGCCTTGTTAGTCACATTGCTTAGTTTGTGTAACTAAGTATTTTGAACTCTCTAATTTAGCTTGAATAGCCTTGTTATTGAGCATTGCTAGTGAGCTTAGCCTTTGTGCTTTTGCATACTAGTTGGTGTAGGAGCTCCCCCGTACTTGAAGTACTAGTTGCATAGGCTTGTGTGACCTTACTTCTAAAATTAGTTAGGTCAGCTCTAGCTAGCCCGACACCATTGTTGCCTAATTAGGATCTCTTATAAGGTGCTTGAGAACTTAGATAGAAGGGTGTAGTCTTGGCTAGGCCGATAATTTTAATTCTGTATTTGTTTCGGTTAGCCAGCGCGTTTATTTTTAGAAAGGACTATTCACCCCCTTTAGTCCGTCATCTCGACCCTACACCTTAACGACTTACCAGAAAGAAAGATTTTTTTCGCAAGCTAAGCTTGATAGATTGTATGGTGGAAGGAATTTTTTGTGGCACTAGACCGAGCCACATGGGAGGTCCGGAGGTATGCTGTTAGGAGCAAACCAAGATGTCTTTGATATCGGGAGCATCGATGATGATGATTTTTTTATAAAATTCCATCTCAAAAACAAAGATGACGATTTTCAGTGGTGTTTATTGGCCGTCTACAGGGTAGCCCAACCGGAGTTCAAGGTGCAGTTTCTAACTGAACTGGTTTGGGCATGTAGTAAAGTGTCCCTGACTTTGTTCATTGGTGGAGATTTTAACATTATAAGGAATCTAAGTGAGAAGAATAATGATAAATTCGATGCTCGATGGCCCTTCTTATTCATTGCCATCACAGATGGATTGGATTTAAGGGAGATTGAAATGTCAAGATGTAAGTTTACTCGGGCTAATCCAGGAGCGTGCCAACTTGTGAGAAATTGGATAGAGTGCTAGCTAGCATGGAGTGGGAGAGAAGTTCCCCTTGTCATGGTGGAAGCCTTGAATAGAGAAATTTCAGACCATACGCCTTTTATTTCTGTGTACTATAAAGAGTTTTTCGGATCATCGCAGAGAAATGACTTCTCTCTTAATGAGTCTCAAAGAGACGATGTCCCCCAAGTTAGTGAGATGGAAAATGGCCTATTAACTAAAGAAATCTCAAAAAGGAGGTAAGGGAAGCCATTTTTCAGATGAAACATAATAAGGCTCCGGGGCCGGATGGCTTCCCCGTTGAATTCTACAAGGTGTTATGGAGTCTCATTAAAGATGACTTAATGGCCTTGTTTAGAGATTTCCATCTTGGTCAGTTGTATCTATTTATCTTGTATGCTCAATGTTAGTTTTAAGATTTTCACAAGGTGTAACAAATAGATTGATTTGAATTTCTAGTAGAGTGGTGAGACCTTTACAAACAACCTTTTTGCCAAAATAAATATTCTAGAAGGAGTAGTGGTGCTCCATAAAACTATTCATGAATTGCATAAGAAGAAGAGAGATGGGGTCATTCTTAAACTTGATTTTGAAAAGGCCTATGATAAAGTCAATTGGAGTTTTTTGCAATAGACTTTGAGAATGAAGGGCTTCTAACCTCTTTGGTGTAAGTGGATTGAGTCAGTGGTTAGCAAGGGAAGTGTAGGGATTATAGTAAATGACAAAATTGGTCACTATTTTCATACTAGGAAGGGACTCAGGCAAGGAGATCTTCTCTCTCGCCTATCCTTTTCAATCTAGTTGTTGATATGCTTGTCATTCTTGTCTCTAGGGCTAAGAATAATGGTCAATTCAAAGCCTTAGTGCCCAATCTAGTTGATGAAGGTCTTTCCATTTCCCAGTATGTGGATGACACTATTCTTTTCATGAAAAGTGATATTGAGGGTGCTAGCAACTTGAAACTGGTGCTTTCGAAAGTTTGTCTGGCCTCAAAACCAATTTCCACAAGAGCGAACTATTTTGCTTTGGTCTGGCTAAGGATCAGAGCAAGGAGTTTGTGGAGCTTTTTGGTTACAAGGAGGGCAACCTTCCCTTTCGGTATCTAGGAATTCTGGTGCACTTTAGAAAGTTGTTAAATAAGGATTTTAGTCTGATTAATGAGCATTTTTTAAAGCTTAGTAGTTGGAAAGGCAAGTTGCATTCTTTTGGGAGAAGGTTAGTGTTGGTAAACTCAGTTTTATGTAGTTTACCAATGTTTATGTTGTCCTTTTTCACTACTCCTAAAGGAGTCATTAAAAAATTGGATTACTATCGATCTAGGTTTTTTGGCAATGCGATGAACATAAGAAGAAGTATAGACTTGCTCGATGGAGCATACTTTGCAAATCAAAATGTATGGGGGTATGGGTATCTTGAACTTAGAGGTTCAAAATCTTTGTTTGTTGGTGAAATGGCTTTTCAAATTACTAAATGAAGAGTGTTGGGGTAACGATCCCCGAGTGTCTCAAGGCATCGACTAGCCAGCAGGTCGAGCGGCCCATGATACCGAACCCAAGCCTGAGCTCAAATGACCGAGGCCTAGCTAAGCCAAGCGGACTAGGCCAACCGCTGAGCCCGAGGTTAGCCACGACCCTTCCCTCCTGCCTTAGCCGCACGCTATGCAGCAGCTCACGACCTCTCACCATCCCGACTCCTGGAAAGGGACGAGAGAGATCGATCCCACCAAGCGCACCTACTCTAACAAGAGCAGACATGCGCCGCTAAACCCCATAAGGACCGAGGGGATAGCAGTCATCTAAGTCCGGTCATATGCCATCCCTGTGACACGCAATGCAGACAAGACAACACCGCCAAGCAATGATGGCCAGTACGGAGGACCACCATCCAAATACGGCCCAACAAGACGTATGTACGATCCCACCCACTATGGGATGGGATCCACGATGATGCCCTTGACTTAGAGGCCATCCAAGTTGATGAGGGCCATGACCCTAGAGCATGGGATCATGGCCATCAATTCCATAGGTAGCAAGACAATCAGCGATCGGGGTGGCTACCAACTCCTATACGATGCCCCTGGAAGACTAGGAAACGATGATGAGGGCCACGGTGAGACCATGTCATGCAGGACGGCTGGTGAAACACCATCGTGCCCACAGTACCGCCATGACTGGCACTGTGGCACTATGTCATGCCATGCCACGATGTGAGCACAAGGCCATGACGATAGCCATGCTAGGACATGCACCATAAGACAGCGTTACTTGCAAGCCAAGTTAGCTAGGCCCCCTCCCTTAGGCTCATGACTCGTCGGTCAGGAGAACCTCCTTTTTTTGTATATGACCTAGCCCTAGACTCTATATAAGGGCAGCCAGGGCGACATTCTCAAAAGACTCTCTATTCTCTTCGGGCTCTCGAAGCTTTCCTTCAAGCAGCCATCTCCTAGCTCTAGCCCTCCTACCTCTTCCACCATTCTTGCACCCCCCCATTGTAAGAACTTCAGAGCATTCAAGCGAGGAACACGCACTCGATCATCTTTGAGACTAGTCGTAGGGCTCTAGCTTGAACCAGAATAAATCCTTGTGTCTTTTGGATGCCACCATCGTCTTCCTAGAGCAACGTGACATTCATATAAATTACTAGTCTGGTTTACAAAACACTGACAGTTGGCGCGCTAGGTAGGGGACAGTCGCGCACTCTTGATTGTTGAGAAGGAAGCGATGGCTCCTCGCACTATCGGTGGATTCACTCGCGGAATGGCCCACGACGACCACATTCACCACGAAAACCTTGAGTCCATCGACATCAAAGGGCCAGCGCCCATGTCCGCCTTCGGCCACGGCCAGGTCGTGCGTCCTAGAAACCTAGACCCCATGGCCTAAGGCGGACACACTCTCAGAACTGCCCTCAGTGGCTGCATCCCAGAGTTCACATACATAAGGGGGCCAGTACCCTCTCTCCTCACCAGCCAAGGCTAGCCCTTCCACCGAGGAAGCCAGAGGCCCATGGCTCACGATGAGCTCACCCACGGAATGGCCCCAACTGGCCACATCCTTTTGGGGAACCATGAGATCGTTCGCACCAATGGGCTAACGCCCATCACCGGCCTCTACCACATCCAGGCCCATCGCATGGGAGGCCTGGACTTGGTGGTAGAGCCATGCCTTGAGCGGTGTCTCCACCACCAGTAGAACATGGCAAGCTAGGGCACACGCAAGCGATGAAACCGACCACCGCCACGCGGCATTGTCATTAGTGATCAAGTGGCTACCCGGTGTCATGCCTTGCAAGGCCAAGCTCGGAATCAAGAGCCAGTCCCACGTGGTCGACTAGCTATCCATCACACCATTACGAATTGTCAGCTTCTACATGGAGGTTCGCGCATCCAAGGAAGCGCCCCCTGAGCGCACAATGCACCGCACCGAGTGAACCAAATTGTGTTGCCCTTAGAACCCACTTCCGCAGCGATAGGTCGCGCCGGCTCTTCATCAAGAGCGGTAGCCACACCTAGAATTAGAAACACGACGACCATGACATCGACGCACCATGGGGACTCATGCACCAGAACACATGAACCCTCCCAATTAAGGACTACAATGGGCCAAACACGAGGAAGCCATCCCTGGGTGCTCGCGAGCCCACCGAGGACGTCGAGCCAGTAAGGGTCGAGCCGAGTCCACTCGAAAGGTCAACCCACGCCAGCCACGATTGCTCCAGGTGATAAAGAATCACCCTTACCAGCTCATGACCCAAGGACCGCACCTACTCCTCCACGAACAAGCACTCGGGGGCTCATCGTGCCCCGAGCAACGACGGCTAGACCCACAACGATTTCCGGTACATCGGTCAGTTACATCAACTTTGACCTTAGCCTCTCTACCTAAGCACATCCACATATGTATGTAGGCTTACCTATAGTTCCAAGAGACTTAATAGTTCCAAGAGACTTAAAGCCGACCTGTAGGGAAAACCAGAGAACATGATGGCCATACATTTCATCCTAGTATCGCTTAAACTCCCGAATGACTCGATCCAACTCGCGCTAGCAGCCGGACATGACTCGCTCGTAGGTGTTGCATACATAGATGCATACACATCATCCATGGTGTAGCACTATTTGTCATCGTCCCAGCGACTGACCCATTCTGAGTTCTCTCCAATCGCGCCTCATGCCATGACGAACCGATGACCCGGGTCTTGACTTCTCGTTCGCACTAAAAAGATCGCCCTAGCCAAGCCTCATGGACCAACTCCTAGGCAAGGCCAGGCACCCATGCATGAGCCTAAAAAGAAATGGGGCACTCATTCGCTCAAGGTGGAGGGAGTGAAAGGAAGGAGAGCTCTCATCGCTCGCTCGCTTTCTTCTCGCATCGTACCAGATCTGTGACCTATCCTCAACGTCTTACTATTTCGTCGAGTCACGTACCTTTTGGCCCTGTGAGCCGGTCCCTAGGCTGAAACACGCACCCATGAGCACGGGACTAGGGGAATGAAGCACATTCCAATTCGAATGAAAAGAAAGTGAAAAGGCAGTAGAATGACAAGTGAATGCGCCGATCACACACCATATACATAGAGCCCAAACATGTTCATCATAGTAATATTATCCATACAACACAGAACAAGCGCCATAGAAACCCTCATATACCGGAAGTCTAGATTGTTGTTGAATGCAGGCGGTTGATATCTTACCCGCAATAACCTTCGCACCATGAGCAGCGGCACTACCGATGGCAAGGATATTGCTGTCAGACTTCCTCGGTGCATATCCTCATCCAACAGCATCAAAATCGATGCCGCCATAGTGCGAACCGATCGACGTCAAAGCGGTATGAACGCCATAATGAATCCCCTTGGAAATCAGAGGATCCACGTGGAGGCAGCCAGGCATGCCTCATCTAGGCGAGGCACCAGCTAGGCATTCCCCCGATCGGTGCCGAGCATGACGTCGCAAAGAGCCCGTCCAGAGGCGGTCAGCGCTGCCAGCTGGTCATCCATCTCCAGCAACCTCTGGTTCACAGCCACCTTCTCTTCCTGATCTGAGAGCGCCCTTGCTTGCAATCCTGAAAAGAACAACTAGTTCACAATGAGACATACCAATAGGACGGAGACACAATGCAGAGTAGAAGGGGACTCACCGTTACAGGCGGAACGTAGTTTCTAGCACTCGGCTTCGAGGTGCTGACGCCCCTGCTCGGCTATATCCCGGGCAGCGCCAACCAAGATGAGCTATGTCTCTTGGACAACCAACATGTCCTTGAGACTAGCCATCTAGGGATGTCAAAGCCTCGATCTGGGACCGGGCCTACGCTTCCCGGCGGGTCAGTTCCTCCCTCGACCTCTAGGTAGCCTCCAACTCTCCGCTGCACAAGCGCTGCACTTTGGCCTCCCCTTGTCTAGACAGCCATGGTTAGTGGCACCTCTTGCCTGCGCCTAATAGGCTAGGCACAAGACCCGAGACTTCTCCATCGAGGTCTTCATTAGTCCCTACAGAGAAGAGAAGTGATCAGACAATTGTAACAAGGGCAAAACAAGCACGACGAAGTTAGAAGACCATAAGGCCTACCTGCGCCTGCACCGCCACCTCATTAGTCATCTGATGCTAGGCTTCCGTACCCAAGTGGGCAACCAAGACGATCGTGTGGCCCATCTTGGATAAGGTCGCCCAGATGCCTTCATAGCTCCAGGGAAGCAGCTTCCCTCGTGGCTCGCTCGGCCACATCATCCACCACGAATAGAGCCTCGCCGGAGTTCATAGGGTGCGGCCAAATGAAGAAATCTTCACCCACCTCAAGGTCCTCCTCACGGAGGGAAGGAGTCATCATGGCCCGATCATCGGAAGCCACTTCCGCTAGCAAGGGCCGGCGGTGGGCGATGAGCCCGTGCACCCCTCTAGATCATTGACTGTACCAGGCCCTCCGACAGCCGACCTCCTCTCCTCGACCGTTGTTGGTGTTTATTAATGTGTCACTTGTTTGAAGTACTTAGCCACCTATCATAAACCTATATCCCTAACTTTACTAGGTTGTCATCCCTAGTGTTGATGCAGAGATATTTGTGGGTACTACATAGTATTACTACTAGAATAACACTAAGCAGTTCTTTATTAATTATGTAACTAGAGAGAATATATAAATCTATGAACCAAAAGTATCCGCAAACGCACAGATAATATACTATTGTAGCATTTTACCCAAGAGTATATTAGGTATCGTTATTTATATTTTTACCACTAGGAAGGTCTAGCATGGACATGTATTGATAACTTATACTATTGAAGAAGAAATAAGCCATAGCCAATATTCTACTCACAACAGGGATAAGTCATAGGATAAGATATGTATATAATAAGTAATAATAATGATAAATCACTCAGAGCACTCCTTTCTTTAGCATTAGCATGGTCAGGTAGAATATTAGAGGAATAATTCCTAAGTTATTCTTAATTACAAGTCAAAGCATACAATTGATTAGTGCAATTACACCTAGTAATCATGGCTAAGATCATCATCATATCTACACCTAAGAGATATTACTAAGGAAGATTGAGGACAGAGCTCGTTCTACATTCATAATCGGACCCTACTTGCACCTATATTCGGGGAGTGGACTATAAAGGACTCAACGGGAGTGTCACATCTACGATCTATCACATGACCTAGAATATAGGGTGTATCCATAGGTAAACAACGTATAAGCACCACACTTACACAATGTTGACCACCCACTCCGTGTACATCAAAGTGAGCACTATACGAACTTATGCATAAACACAATGATAAACTAGCTATACTAATTATATAATCAAAGTAGATGTTGAACATCATAATAAAGAACATGAATAAGATGAACACTGAGATTGTCATAATAATTATAACCAACATATAAAAATAATAGAGAAACAAAAGAGAGAGGGGTACAAAGTTTATACCAAACCACGCTCTTCACAAGATCAGAAATCCAAGCAAAGTCTTGCTTGCCTCCCTCTAGATCTATCCTAACTAGCTATGCTACGGAGGAGGAGGAGATTAGGGTTTCTATCTTCTCAAATGACTTGATGACTTCTGATGCCTGGGGAGAGGCAGGGGCTGGATTATATAGCCCTAAGGGTCCAACGTGAGCCCTTGGATCAAACCGACTTAAGCAATGGCCTAGATGCATCCTCAAAGGTGGTGGAAGACCGACATACGAAGCTGGCTGACAGGTGGGCCCTGCAGGCCAGGCGGCCCCACATGTCAGGGGGTGCCCTCCGCTTCGTTGATTTGCCTTCTAGAGTTTTCTAGAGTCTTCTCACATAGGTACCATGGTGGAACTCTATATTTTCCTTTAACGATTAGGTCCTCCTTGGCAATTTTTTGATTAAACCCTGCTGAAAACACAGATTCACCAAAACTCGTAGAATCTATTAGTTTAAACCCCTAAACCTTCATTGGTGATTATATTTATGCCCTTATACATGTTTAATTGATAGTTTAAACTAGTTGTTAACTACCATCAACAACTGTTTCTGCCTCCGTGCAAGCGTGGGAGAGGTCCCCCACCAAAGAGGAGCCCTCTTCGAAAGGCGAGCGTAGGGCTGCGACAGGGGGAAGCTTGGCCAGTGGCCTAGAAACCACTCCACCGCCCAATGACAGTTCTGACCGCATGGGAGAGCGCATGATGCTCACCAACGATGGCAAGATCATAAGCCCCGAAAGGAGTTCGTTGCACCGAAAAGCCATCAAGAACAGATGGTCAAATATCATCAACAACCTCGATGAAAAAGGAATAATGGAAACGTGGTGTACCTGGTGGAACATTCCATGAAAGTTGTGGTGACGCATCTTTTTGAGCATAGCACAGAAGGTGGAGCCACAGCAGGGGCCGTCACCGATGACGCTATGGGACCGAAAGTCGAGGAGGCCACTCCAGCTACAGCAGAGGTGCCCATTTCCTCTACACCACGCCCTATAGTGACTTCCACCGCCATGTCCACGTGGATAGGGGCACTAGAGGAGGCCACCATCCATTCCTCCAAACACTTCTAGGGAAGGGCGGTGGCCCTCACCGTCCACCCCGGGCTCGGCACCTGTCGCCGCCATATCCTCGACATCCTCCTCTCAGGCGGGGGCCTTATCCCCCACCAAGGAGGGATCGGCGGGAGCCACAAACAAAGAGCTCATGTCATCATCCACGATGGTATGAGAGCGCTTTGGACTCAGCCCCTACGGTGATGATGGAGCCAGACGCTTTCGAACGGCGTCCTCATCTACCGCACTAACTGAACGGCTAGCACTGCTTGGTCCGACATCGTCGTTGGACCCCCATGAGGCATCGGGTACAATGCGTAGGACCACTAGGCCCTCGTCCTTGTCCCTAGAATCATCGTCATCATCCTCATCACCATCCTCGTCATCATCATCATCATCATATGGTGGCGCTCCATGCTTCTGGCACTCCATCAATATCTTTGCCTTCTCCCGACGGAGGCGCTTCTTCTCCTCAACGACAGCATTCTCCTGGGCAGCGTGCTCGGTGCCCCTAGGGCAAGGGAGATGAAACCAAGAAGCGAATGAAGGCACATGCTACCAAAACAAGCCTGATGAAGCTAATGATCTCGAAGCAAAGGCACTACTACACACACCTTTCACAGCCGTGTCGTAACCCACATCGCAGTCCCATTTCGGCCTCAGCGGTAAGCTGTCGGTAGTGATACTCATAGCCATCACCATTGGTATCTGAGACTGACTGGGGTCTACACTACACCGCCGTATTGGCTTATCATCCGTCTATGATAAGGTCCTTACTTTCATCACGTTGGAACACGACCCGCGTGTGTGGGCATGCACTAACACCGCCGCATGGCTTATGATTCGTCCATGATCAGATCCTTATTCCGTCGCATTGGAGCGTGACCCACATGTGTCAAGGCAAACATCACCATCGCTTCAGCGTATGAACCGTCCGGTCATAGGGCATGGTACCATCATGTTGCAGTACGATCCGCCCATGATTATCCTTTAGTCGGTGTCGGGTTACTAAACGATTCGACGGTGATGCACTATTGACCCCTGCCGCATCAGACAAATAGCGGTGGTGATGGCAGTCTGCTTCACCAAAGACGAGTGGTATGATGGAGATGACAAAACAACCAACGACCCTTACATCCGACGGTGACAGAATTGCTTCCGGTTTTCATAATGTATTTACTAATTCAGCTGGACCTTAATAACTTACTGAACACACACCATACATATATAATCAATACACATCATTCATCATGTCCATAATGAAGAGTACTTGTTATAATAACAATGCTCGACACTAACATAACAACTATGTCAACTGATGAATTAACACAAGCGGTACATAGATAGCATAATAAAGGTTCTGCTTCCCTACAGACTTACGTAAGGTAGATGTGCTTCGCTCCTTCAGATTGGCACTAGTTGATTAGCTTGGCAGCCAATGGAGCATGGAACCCCTCTTCTTCCTCTCATAGCCATTGCAGAAAAATCGTTCAAAAGCATTGAGACTCCAAAACCTGCACAATGCAAAGCAGCAAAATTAATAATATTCAACATACCATTGGTTTAGTTATCAAGCCAAAATTGGACTATATATAGACTCAAAACAACTCCCTACCTGAACAAAGACATGTCCTAACAACAAAATACAACATATGCATGCACCTTTACTGCTCTGCTAATGACTCCATGAACAAGGGAACATAAGACAGATAGTGAGGTCCGTTCAAATAAATACTCTAGGTACTTTTAGGATAGCGGACGAGGCCTAGACAAGAAGGACATGAACTTTTCTATGGCTCATGTCATATGCCATTAGTGTTCTGTTCTCCCCAACAAGGAAAATCAAATTCCATTCTAGGTGAACTGCAATCACTCTGTAGTCCTCATTGACAGCCTCAGAACCGAGTCCAATATTGTTCAGTCCAAATAGTTGTAGTGTGTTCACCATATGCTTCAATGTTCATTTACTAGTACCATAGTCTTTAAGGATCCAGATTGAAAGGTCAAACGTATTGAAAATATCAGCAATACATAGACACAACTGACCCTGATCTCCATGTATGGACATTGTAACACCCTAGGTGTTTGGCTTCCACTAATTGCATTTCATTTCATAAATATGTGCATCATCTATCTCAGCATGTCATTGTTACTGAAACATGCATATGCAACATTTTCAATTGTATGTGTTTCATGCTTGATTGCTTAGAATGGTAGTAGTGCAACATGTGATGTAACATGAAATTCTCATACTTTGAAACATGGTAATATGGTAGTAATGTGGCAATTATAAAATGACAACAAAGTCATGAAACATGTGAAACATTGCATTGCAACATTTGGGTGAATTGCTTGTTTTGTTGTTTCATCACATGTGATCATTTGACATGGGTATAGCACTTGTGTAAAGTGGTTGATTATAGTCTAATACACCTTAACTACACTTAGGGTAATTGTTTGGACACTGTTCATGTGGACCAAAATGACCAAATTGCCCTTTTAGAGAGGTTTGACTTGAATTGACACTTAGAGTGCCATAGTTTGACTGATTCAAAAGACCAACTTAGAGACTTTTCATGGCTGTGCACTCTTTACCAAAGTTGTAGCTAATTTATCAGGGAACAAAAGTTGTTTTATGATCATTTCATGAAAATGGCTAGAACATGCTCAAACATGGCCCACAAGTCAGAAGTTCATGCTGATTTCAGACTTAGAATTTTTCTAAGTCTTTAAGGCGTTTTGCAGTTTCGAGTATCACTGTTTGGAGGCTTGTATCTCCCTAACTAGGCCGAACCAACTCGAGCTCCTTTTGATAAAGTTGTTGTACTCACTTCGATCTTCAATTTTGTTAACTACACCATGAATCAGATTGTCGCCGTTTGGGAGTTATAGATCGTCAAAAGTACGCTGTCAATCAGGTCATCGGGCGTTGATTCGGCCGTTTCAGAAAAACGTCAGGAGAACGCCGTGGCCGACCGGCTCAGGAACTGATCACCGTTAGGAAGTTCGATGTGGGAATTGCAAACCCACGCTCGTGAAAGTTAGTGAATGACACCGCTTCATCGAGCCCTGGAAACAGAAGCACCTTGCCTATGGGGGCTCTCCACTCAGCAACCTCCTTCGGGGGAAGGATGCCCTTCTCCATGAGCCATTGCAGCTTCACCTCCATCACCACCAAAGGTACCCACTCACTCATCTCTACAACGTAGGAGGGAAGCGGAACAATGGCGATCACTCCAGAGTAACGGTGGCGCACGGCCTAGGTAAACCTCTCAAATCTGATCTCTCATTTCCTTTGCTCACTATCATTTGCAGCAGATGGCAATGGGAGGCGGAAACAAAGGTAAGGGACAAGCTTAGGTTGAGGGGGTTATTTATGTGGTGGTGCCTAGTGATGTGAACCGTGCCTGAGTGGATTCCACCCCTGGACGAGGCCCACAAACCCTTGGGAGATGAGGCACCACGCCGTAATGCGTGACCACACGCGAGGGCGCCATTAAGTCGCAATGAAACCGGGGAGGTCAATGGCCCCTAGCATTCGTGCGCGGTGCGGCCCTCCATCATTATAGCCATGCGGCACGGCGCCCATCTAGATGCAATCAAGCACCACTAAGTCATGCCGTGACCCAAGAGGCGATGAGCCCTTGGGTCCACGTGCAGAACAACCTGTCGCGTCGATGACCCCACGTTGTGTTTAGGAATCCATCTCTTCGGCTGGTCCTTAGAAGGGCTCGAGGCTACAAAGGGATATGGGCAGGAAGGAGATGGCCCCCTGTGGCTCTAATCAGTGGTGTGGAGCCACACGACCATCTCTCTCTGTGTTTGAGTCATCCATTTCAAAAACGCCCGGGTTAACTATTGATGGTAGTTAACATTCATCACAAACCATCAATACACCTTGCATAAATGACTAAAATGGATCACCAGCATAGACTTGGGGGTTTCAACTGACAAATTCCTTGAGTTTTGGTGAATCTGTGTTTATAGCAGGATTTAATCAGAAAACCATCAAGAAGGACCTATTCCTCAAAGGAAAGCACATAATTCCGTGGGATAAACAACAAGGGAAGACTCAAGAAGACTCTAGAGGGTACTCCACCAAAGTAGGCCACGTGACACTGCCATGTGGGGCTGGCTATTAACAAAATACGTTTGGCAGTCGACCGAGGGGTATGCCTACAGTTGTAGATGAATCAGTGAGAGGTGCGCATGAGGGAACCGGATGGTGGCATAGAACGCAAGAGACAACGATTAGATAGGTTCGGGCCGTCAGCTTGATGTAATACCCTATGTCTTGTGTCTTTGTTGATTGTATTGCGTATGATCAGATGCCTTAGGCTAAGCCTAGGATCCATATGGGGATGTTGACTAGGGGACCACTACCCCTCTTTATATACTCTGGAGGGATAGGGTTACAAGGAAAATATCATATTTGGTATTACAATATCTTATTGTAGCCTTGCGGTGCATGCCGACTAATGTCGTGCGCCACACGCCTTGATCTTGTGGGCTAGACCACTTCTGATGGTGTGGCCCATGTCTTGTCCTGTGGGTATCGGGGGTCATACCCCCACAGCTAGTCCCCGAGCACCTTGTATCCGTTGAGCAACACCGTCTTGAGCTTATTCGACCTGTCCAACTTGCTGCTGATCATTAGGAATAGGTGTCCGACCAGTTGAACTGGGAGCCGAGCTGTTGAAGTGAGTATTCGAGCAGTTGAACAGGCGTTCGAGTAAGGTTGGACGAAAAACTCGAAACTCGCTAGCTCGCTCGACTCGCTCGTTAATGGCTCGACTCGAGCTCGACTCATTTAATAATGAGCCAACTCGTTTTATAATGAGCCAGCTCGGTTTATAACGAGCCAGCTCGAGCCAGCTCACGAGCTGCACGCGAGCCATAATGAGCCAGTCAATTATCAAGCCAGCAACTGAAATTGGGTCAGCCCATATGGCCATACATCCCTCGGCAGCTCGGCCCAGCCCATTCATGAAACCCTAACCTTATATAGCAATATAGCACACCACCAGCCGCAGCCCGTAGGCAGTCGACTCCACTTCCACCGTAGTCACAGTCACGGTCTTTTCCCTTCCCCCTCCGGCCCTCCCGACCCCTGACCCCAAGCCGCCGCACGCGCTCGGCCGCACCGCACCGCACGCAGGCACGCAGCTCCTCTCCGGTCTCCCATCTCCACACGTAGCTCGCCGGCTTGCCCCATCCCATCCTGAGCTCGAGCTGGTCATGGAGGATGAGGAAGAGGTCCGAGGGATGCTTCCTCTGGTGGCGGCAAGTCTTGAATCGAGGAGAAAACACAAGATGGTGCCGCCCTTAATAGGCAATCGCGGTGGCCGTGGTCGTGGTCGAGGATCCGTAGCCTTAAAGTTCACTACTCCATCGGCCTCCATATCAGTAGAAACGGACACGGTATGTATTTTTCTTGATGCTTTGATCTGTAGCCTAGAATGTGTCATGTGTGTGATTCGTGTGAACATGTGCAACCATGCAGGATGCCACTATGCCAATATATTTATGTTTATTCATGTGAGCATATGTGATTTGTGTAATATGTAGATCAGAGTCATGCGCTTAGGTCGCTAGTTGTGCAAACAAAATTGATTTTTGACATGTATGTAATCTATGTAGCACACATCGAGCCTTTAAGCGGAGGATGAGGATGGCGGAGAAACTTTGACATGAATGATGCTACCGCTATATCTCGTAAGCATGCCGTCGATGATGATGATGAAAGTCGGGAGGAGGAGGATGGAGATGATGTAAGCGTGCCGTCAAATTCTTCAAAAGGCGACTAGAGGCGGAAGAAAAATGAAGGCGGGCTGGTATTCATTTATCTCCTTCTAAGACCAAGGTAAAGAGAGGAAAGAGGGCTGGTTGTTGGAAGTATTTCAAGGAGATAAGTGTTCAATCTGCGAAGGAGTTTGGTGTTATGGTGACAAAGGCTAAGTGTAGATTCTGTCATAAGAGTTATGTATACCGTCTAGGGGGAGCAACTTCACATTTGAACCGCGCCACCTTGCCCACGCACACAGTTTGAGAATAAGCTTGCTAAGGCTAAACAAAAACTTGCTCAAGGTACACTCAACTATGTTGCAGATGATGGCTGTCTTGTTGTTAATCCTACTGAATATGACCATGAGCACACTAGAAAATTGATTGCAAAGATGATAATTGTCCATGAGTATTCGTTTAGGATGGTTGAGCATAAATGGTTTAATATCTTGATGAAGTGGATGAATAGCAACTATGAATGTATTGGTAGGAAGACTATTAAAAATGAATGCATGAAAGTTTATGAATCTGAGAAAGAGTAGCTAAAGAAGAGTCTTAGAGAGGCTAAATCAATAAGTTTGACAACTGATTTGTGGACATCCAATCAAAATGTTCAGTACATGTGTTTGGTGGCACATTACATAGATAGTGATTGGGTTTTGCAATGCCGTGTTCTTAACTTTATTGAGTTAGATCCTCCCCACACCGGTTTGGTGATAGCTCATGCTGTTTTTGAGTGCTTGGTGGAATGGAAAATAGAGGATAAGGTTATGTCAATCACCCTTGATAATGCTTCAAATAATGATATCTTTGCTACTACAAATTTGTCGACCAAGTACTTGCTAGAAAGAATGGTCGATTTTGATCCCCAATATTTTCATGTTCGTTGTGCTGCTCACATAGTCAATTTGGTTGTTAATGATGGTCTAGACCAAATAGAAGGTCTCATAAGTGACCTAAGGAATACTGTGAAATATTTCAAGAGGTCTCTAAGTCGCCTATACAAATTTGTAGAGGTTTGCAATGATTATGCTATTAAAGTTGGGAAATGTTTGTCTCTTGATGTTAAAACAAGGTGGAACTCAACATATAAAATGCTTGACACTTGCATTGAGTATAGGTCTGCATTTGGTTATTATGCTCAAGTAGACCAGAACTATGCATGGAAACCTACAGAATCTGAATGGAACATATATGAGAAGATTAGACCAATTCTAGGAGAGATGGCTGGAGCAACCACTGCATTTTCAGGATCAGTTTACCCTACTGCTAATGTCTTCTACCCTTACATTTTGAAAGTCAAGATTGCATTGTTGAAGGCAAAAAATTCTAAGGACCCATATTTGAAGAAAATGACTGCCGCAATGTTAGACAAATTTGATAAATATTGGGAAGAGAAGAACAATGTAATGGTTATTGCTACAATCCTTGACCCTAGGTTCAAAATGAGATATATTCAGTTCTATTTTAGTCAGCTTTATGACTTCTCAAGGTGTGAACAAGAGGTTGCTGATATAAAAAAAGAGTTAGAAGAGCTCTACAAGAAGCATGAGTTGGAGCAACGCCGGAAAATGGGTGGCGGTAGCAGCTCATCAACCACTCAATCAGCCTCATCATCAAAGGAAACAACCATCCTTTACATGATAAGAATTTTAACTTACTTCACTATTGGAAGGTGAATGCTCTTAGATTTCCTGTTGTGTCTAGTATGGCAAAGAAGTTCTTAGCTGTCCCAGCTAGCAGCGTATCATCTGAGTCCACTTTCAGTTGTGGAGGTAGAATTCTCGATGACTATAGGAGTTCTTTGAAGCCAGCGATAGTTCAAGCACTAGTTTGTGCATCTAGCTGGATACGAGGTTCTAAAAGTCCTCCTATTATTCTGGTATGTGATTTTTAGTCTATTTTTCAACTCCATTTTCCCCAAAGTTTGTGTATGTAAATATGTAATGCTTAATTCTTTTACTGTTTTTATAGGGAGAAGATGGTGATGATGGTGACATTGAGAGTGTGGAGCTTCCCAGCAGTGTGGTGGAAAGCAACTAGTAAGTCTATTTTAGAATGTCCAGCACTGTGGTGGATATCATATTTGTTCTCACTTGATGTGTTCTTCACATACAGGTAACAAGATTTAAAGGGGGGACAGAACTAGGGACCTATTGGCTGCGCTCCATGGCTGCTTTTGACTTGCTTTTGGTGTATATATATTACCTGCAAAACTGATTAGTTTACCACTCAAGCTGTAGCTCATTTATTTTGCTTCATTCTTGAATTCTGTATGGATGAATGGGTGATGTACTGATGTAGTGATGTGTAAACTGTATGAGTATGACTATCATGGACTCATGGTCACGGTCGTGGTGGGCTGGCTGAACAAAAACTTTGTGGAATTGTGGATCAATCGATGGATGGATTATATTCTCTATTGTTAAATTTATAAGTACTTTGTGTTTATTGCTCACTAGCTTTTATAATCTCCCTGTATTGTGTTTTTAAGATTTGGCTCACGAGCCAAACGAGCTAGCTCGAGCTTTTTAGCGAGCCGAGCCGAGCTACTCTGCTGGCTCGTTTTTATAACGAGCCAAATCGAGCCAGTATGTTAATGAACCGAGCTATAATGAGCCGATCTGTAACGAGCCGAGCTGGCTCGATATCTAGGCCTACGTTCGAGCAGTTAAACTATCATCCAAGCTGTTGTCCGAGCAGTAGGAACGGTGACCAAGCAGTTCAACTATGAGCAAGCCTAGACTTACTTGAAGCTAAGGTTTGCCAGAAGGATGTAAGGGGCTCATGATAAATTTTTTGTTGGATGAAGTGTGCCCACTTAGGTTCTGGGCGTCAAAGTTAGATGCTTTGTGTCCTTGACATAGTCAGCGCGGAGGAACTTAGTCACTTTGTAGAAGATTAAGTCAAAAAATAAGCACATTCACCGTGAGGTGAAGTGTGCCCACTTAGTCCCCGAGCCTGGCAGTAGGTGAAATAGTCACGTGGTGCCAAGGTCCAAAGTAGTAGTCTTCAGGTGCTGACCCAGTCCTCAATGTCGCTGGAAACTAGTGTAGAAATAAATACAGTCATCACAAGATGACGTGTACACACGTAGTCCTCGAGCCTGTTGGAAGATTGTGAAGGTATCTTGTAGCACGGTCAAAGAATTTTTAATAAAAGCTTGCTAATGTCATCTGGCATGTACTTCACAAGACCCTGGACGTGCTGCCTAAGATCAGCACCCTGATCCAAACAGCATGGAGCAACTTGATAGCACACCGGTGACACGTAGTAGGATCCGACCACCAAGGGAGTCCCCAGCTTAGCTGGTGACGCTTGCACGAAGAATCCGAACACCAAGGAGTCCCCAGCGTAGCTGGCGAGCCTCCAACATAGCTGACGATGAAGCCCATGCGATCATCATTGAGACACGACAGACGGTCGGAGCAAGTAGTCTAGGCAACATCATCCTTATATTACTAGTCGGCCTTAGGCAAATCAGATTCGGGGAGATCAGTGATGTAGGACTTGGGCGGCTCGCTTAGTGGCTCGCTGGTGGCTCAACATGGCTCGCTTAGCTACTCGCTTCATGTTCAAGTTGGATCCCACGTCACGAGGATGTAGATCATCATTGATCATTTTTGGCTAGCTTGCTTGCATCATCTTCATGTCATGGTGGTGCAGACCATGCATAATTTCCTTGCTCGCATGGCTCTGTGGATTGGCCAAACGGGGGATCATTTTGTATGTATGCCCCATTAATTTGCGCTGTCGATCCGGTTGATGCAGAAATCCGGATGAGTCAACGACGAGGTCCCCGTCGTCGATGAGGTACAACCAGTCGATGACATGAGTCTCGATGAGACATTGGCAAGGGCTGTCGTGGCTTCCTACCAATAACAATCATCATGCAGACAAGCAGAGAACTAGGGATGCATGAGGATATACATAACCCATAGACCATGTTTAACTAAAATAAAAGTATGACTTAGCTTTTGGATCCATGAACGCAGGTGTCGTCAACTGTTAGATTGCTGTATGGTGCTGTAGACATGGCCGATGCCACTCTAGGCTGTTAGCCGCCTTGATTAGGATCTTCGGGCTTTGAGGCTTGCTGTATGTGAGGCGTGGTCATGTTGATGTAGCCATGGGATGGATCCACAGGAGCGATGCTGGTATGGATCTGAGAGAGCCGTGCCCCCCATAGACCCTGCGTGACTCTAGCTAGCTATCGCGTAGGTTTCCGTAGGCCACGAAATCACACCCTCCATGGTTGGAGATGGCTTGCTCCACGATCTATCTGTTGCCGCCGACGATGAAAAACTGAGTCCCACCGAAGGTTGTTCAAGGTCACCATCGTGAAGAGCCGATTCCCCACGATGATGATAGAAAATTTCCCATCTGGTTCACCATGGATTCAGCACGCACACCCCCTACCTGGTGCGCCACTGTCAATGAAATACGTTTGGCGGTCTACCGAGGGGTATGCCTATGGTAGTAGATGAATTGGTGGAGGTGCGCTTGAGAGAACCGGATGGTGGCACAGAACGCAAGAGTCAGCCTCCTGTTGCTATGCCGGTTCTCTACTGCCTCAAGGATCACATCTACGCCATCCATTTAAGTCGGTTTGATCCGAGGGTCTAGGATGCTTCAAGGGACCTATATATACCTGCCTGCACCCCTCCTCTAGGACAGTCCATGCATTTGATGCTAAGAGCCTGAGGGCCAGAAACCCTAATCCATATTTCCACCAGGATCAGAGCTAGCAATTAAGAGAAGATTAGTCCTCAATAGGATCTAGTCTTGTATTAGAGATAGAGAGATAGAGTGAGAGGGAAGAGTTTCGGAGGAGTCTCGGCCTATGGTGCTCTTTCTATGGCTTGTACCCTGGCGGAATCAAGTTCTTCTTGTGCTTGCTTCTGAGATTCTCTAGTAATCGACTTCTAATTCAAGTAAGCGTCTTGTTCATATTGTTCTTTAGGTTTATGACTCTCTTTGAGTACATTAATCCTTGTAGCTCCTGGGTTAAAGTAGTATTCATAGTGTAAGTGTGGTGCTTAGACTCGATTACTCATGGATGTACCCTACTTTCCTGATCGGTGGTAGCTCACGAGGGTGACTCTTATAGCCTCGTTGAATCCTTTATAGTCCACCTCCCATTAGTAGGCCTAGTAGGACATTGTTGCTATAGGAAACATACTCTACCTGTGTTGTCTTTAGTAATATCCCTAGAATTGAATAATAGAAGACAAAGCTTACCAAAGTTAGAACTTGAAGACTTTAACAATCTCCTCTACGCTCCCATTATCTATCCTTGATTGTGAAGTTGGGTTAAGTTAGATTTGGTTATTCTCACACATGTTTCCTTAAGATCGATATAAAATTGAGTACTTCCGGTGAAGTGTTACATCGGTATAATATCCGTGCGCTTGCGGATTTTTCTCTGTGCATTAATTTATACCAACAAGCATTTCTGGTGCCGTTGCCGAGGAAACGGTTGCTGAGTTAATTTCGAACCTAGCTTATCCTTGAATCATTATTCTTTTATCTTTTGTCTTTTTACCTTTTCTTTTTATCATGGATCCAGAATCCACCCCTATCTACCAATGCCTACGAGCACACGCCTAGAGCCACTAGAATCTTCAAAGCCTATCCTAACACTTGGCTATGAGTTGCACTCGTGTTTAATTAACATGGTCTAGGATCAATCTTTTTCGAACAAAGATGATGAAAATCCCTATTCCCACCTAAATGAGTTTGAGCAAACCTGTGCATGCCTACGCATAGCAAGAATGTTAGATGAAACCTTACGATGTAAGCTCTTTCCTTTCTCTTTGATGGGAAAAGACAAACATTGGTACACACTCACCATAGGGAGTAGACAAGGAGATTGGTAAGCCCTATGTTCTAGCTTTTCCCCACATTTCTTTCCCTTCTCTAGAGTAGTTAGCCTTCATTCAGAGGTTCTATCTTTTAAACAAGAAGAAAAAGAATCTCTAGGCATGGCATGGGAATGTTTTAATGCCCTCATTAATACTGGCCCTGACCTTGCCATTCAAAACCCCATTCTCCTTCAACACTTTTATATGGGTCTTGATAGAAAAACATCGAAGCGTCTTGATATGGCCTCAGGAGGCTTGTTCCTCCATGTATCTGCCAATTCGGGGAGAAGCATTCTTACTAAAATTCTAGAGAACACCCCTAAAGAAGTAGAAAAGAAGCCGCTAGAGGAGGAATCCCAGATAGCTGAACCAGAACCTTTGCCTAACCCATCACCAACTTCAGCTATCCCAAATCCCGAACCACCGAAAAAAGGAGGAAACTCTAATTTCGGATTTCATGCTTGAATTCAAGGATAAACTTTTTGATGAATACGGAGATACCTCGAATTACCATACTATGAGGAGACCCCAGAAGCCTAGGAAATCATCATCCAATGAAAAACCTTTAGACCCTTCTAAGGAAGGTTTCCATAAAAAGACTACGAAAGAGCTACTGTCCATAATAAGCAATGAATGGTTAGAAGAATCAGAGCTTTCCTCTGATGAGATTCGTCTAGATTTACCTTCTATTTCCATTCGTTGCCAAATCAACAAAGCTCCTATTGATGCTCTTTATAATCTAGTTGTGGGTGCTAACATCATGTCTGCATCTTTTGCTCATGATTTATTGAAACACATGCCATTAACCCAAACAACAAAGTTATTGAAAAGTCTTTCAGGACACATTCTCCCAAGAAAAGTGTTCAGGTTGTTAATGTCAATCATAAACCATCAATATAACCTGCATATATGCTAAATTCCATCACCAAACATAGGTCTAGGGGTTTAAACTAATGAATTTCATGAGCTTTGGTGAACATGTGAATGCAGGAGGATTTAGCCAGAAAATAGCTCTTGGGACCACTGCCATACACTCTAAATAGGTAAACCGACATCAACAAGTGATTCAACCCACGAAACCTACGAAAGATGACTCAAGACGGAGCCCAAGCCTCGCCACCAGAAGGAGGAGCCCACCTAGCACCATAGTGGGCTGACCGACCCAATAAGGAGGCCGCCTAGCCCATGAGGGTGGCCCCTCACCCTCCGCCACCGTGTACACCTTCCTAAGCTCTGGACCCTTGATGTTAAGGTGGTTTTAGGTTAGTTTATCCAACGGTGATCGAGGGAGTTGACGCGGATCGATGATGTGGCAATTTCTTGCCCCTACTCTACCTTGATTCCTTGTTCCCTACTCCACCTCGGCCTATATATAGCAGCCCCTACCCCCTCCCTGGGGGCATCCTTGAAACCCTAATTCATATCCTCCTCGTCAATATCAGAGCCAGCTCTTAAGATGTAGAAGTAGAATAGCTCTAGTTGAGAGTTAGGGAGAGTTGAGCCATGCTCAGGTTCTAGAGAAATCTTCGGAGGTCGGGTATATCTTTGTATCTCACCTTTGCAAGACCTATGCTTTAATATATTTATCTTCTCTATCTATTTTTATGCCTTTCATGTGTATGGTTAGTATATTTATCATACCTTAGCATGGGATCTCCGCTCGCATCGAGTGCTTTAGTTAACATATGTGATTAGAGTAGTAATCTATAGTATAGACATGGTGTCTAGACTATAGGTTACCTGAGATTACGCTCAATCCTACGGTTAGTTGTGGTAGCCCTAGGGTGACAGCTCTGTCAGGCCGTTGTAATCCACCATGTTAGGATTGATGTTTGTAGAGCTTAGGCAGCCTTCCCACAACTACGCTTTCTCATCCCCCTCAAGAGTTGGAAAGGTACTGTTGCTCCAAAATGTTATTGTGTATGATCGCTATATTTACCCATGATTAGTTATACCCTACAGAACAAAAGTAATAGAGAAGTATTAATGAACCTTGAACTCTCCCATTGTCCTCTCAACTTAGCTAGACTACTCATTTATTATGTAATTCTCTTAAGTGTGAGTCATTATTCATAACTTTATCATAAACAACACTTACCCCTACTTTAGTTTAGTTAGTATAATAGTTAGTAGATACAAGATGGTGAATTATCAACTTCTTTAACCATTGTTTCCCTATGGATAAATATGATACTCTGGAATACTCCCGGGTGAAAGCTACAACGGTATCCGTGCTCTTGCGGATTTATCTGTGTGTGCTTAAAATATACCAATAAAAAGCACTTAGTCCTTAATTGGGATAAATGTCATTTCATGGTTAAAGAAGGCATAGTCCTTAGACACTTGGTGTCCAAACGAGGGATAGAGGTAGATAGAGCGAAAATTGAAGTAATTGAGCAGTTACCTCCTCTCATAAATATCAAAGGGATCCACAGTTTTCTTGGCCATGTGGGGTTTTACCGCCGCTTTATAAAAGATTTTTCACACATTGCTAGACCACTTATAAATCTTTTGGCTAAGGATGTTCCCTTTGAATTTGATGATGCGTGCTTAAAATCTTTTAACATTCTTAAGAAAAGCACCCATCTCTACACCAATCATTCAACCCCCTGATTGGTCGCTACCTTTTGAAATTATGTGTGATGCTAGTGATTATGCTGTGGGGGCAGTCTTGGGACAAACAAGATAAAAAGCATCATGCAATTGCTTATGTTAGCAAAACTTTGACAGGACCTCAACTTAATTATGCAACAACTGAAAAAGAACTCCTGGCTATTGTTTTTGCTAATGATAAGTTTAGATCTTACTTAGTAGGAGCTAAGGTGATTGTTTATACTGATCATGCTACTTTAAAATACCTGCTCACTAAGAAAGATGCTAAACCACAACTTATAAGATGGATTTTGCTTCTCCAAGAATTTAATTTAGAAATAAAAGATAAAAAGGGAGTAGAAAATTCTATTGCTGATCACTTGTCTAGAATGCAATTCAAAAATCTATAGGAACTACCCATCAATGATTCGCTACGGGATGACATGCTCTTCAAGATCACGAAATCCGACCCCTGGTACACAAATATTGTTAATTTTATGGTTACAGGTTATGTACCACTAGGGGAAAACAAAAGGAAGCTCATCTATGAAAGTCGTCTCCACATATGGAATGAGCCGTACCTCTTCAGAGTCTGCTCTAATGGCCTACTCAGGAGATGTGTACCGGCAGACGAAGGCATCAAGATTATAGAACGATGCCACTCATCACCATATGGAGGACATTACGGTGCATTCCGTACTCATTCGAAGATCTAGCAAAGTGGATTCTTTTAGCCAACCATGTATGAAGATACGAAGGACTTCATCCAGAGGTGTGGAGTGTGTTAGAGGCATGGGAATATTAATTCAAGAGATGCCATGCCACTCATTAACAACCTCAAGATCGAACTTTTCGATGTTTGGGGTATTGACTACATGGGACCATTTCCAAAGTCAAAGAACTATGAATACATCTTGGTGGCAGTTGACTATGTCTCCAAGTGGGTTGAAGCCATGCCATGCAGAGCTGCTGATGCTAAGAACTCCAAAAAGATGTTTGAACAAACAATATTTCCAAGATTCAGAGTTCCGAGAATGGTGATTAGTGATGGAGGCACTCCACTGACAAAAACTTTCACAATTATTTGTTAAGACATGGGATCCGTCACAATGTCGCTACTCCATATCACCCTTAGACAAGTGGCCAAGCAGAAACATCGAACAAACAAATCAAGAATATTCTGCAGAAGACGGTCAATGAGATGAGGATTGCATAGAAGGATAGATTACTCGATGCACTATGGGCCTACAGAACGGCCATGAAACACCACTTGGGAGGTCACCATACCAACTCATCTAGGAAAAGACCTGTCATCTACCTGTTGAGCTAGAATTCAAGGCTCACTAGGCGATCAAGCGATGGAACATGGACTTTGAAGCTGCCAGAACTAAGAGGAAGATGCAACTCTCTGAGCTTGATGAATGGCGTGAAAAAGCATATCACAATGCCAAGATATACAAGGAGAGAACAAAGAGATGGCATGATAAGAGGATCAAGAAGAAGGAGTTTGCCTCCAAAGATAAGGTATTACTTTTTAATTCTAGGGTAAAATTATTTGGGCATGGAAAACTTCGAAGCAAATGGGAAGGACCATTCAAGGTGATAAGCACTTCATCGCATGGAGCGGTAACACTTCCAAATGATGAAGGTACGTTATTCAAGGTAAATGGTCACCGTCTTAAGATCTTTCTAGAACTTGAAAAACCACCTGAGGATTTGGATGAGGTAGATTTTCTGATTTTACCATACATTTTCACCACTGCCATCCTCTTTATGTTTCGTAATGGATAAATATACTTTTTGGGATTAGATAGGGATTAGAAATCGCCGTGAGAAAAATCTCCGTAGGGGGCCACCATGTGGGACTGGTGAGTCCCACCCCTAGGCCGGCTGGCCCACCTATAAGCCACCTCGTGCGCGATCGATTCTCTCATGTATTCTAGAACCTTCCCCTCCGTGATCCCATAGTTTTTCACCGCATTCATTTTTCCTTCGTTATGAGACCCTAATAGATAGACCTTGACCCCAGTTGCAAGTTTTTCTACCCTATATAAATGAGCCCTTGCCTGCCTCCATAACCATTCCATCAAAGCTTTCCATCTCCAGCAGCACCAAAGCTCTCCACCTCCCTAGTTCCATCGCTAGAAGAGAGATCGTTCCCTACGGAGTCGACGAACCCATACCGCTAAGCATCATCCCACCACGAGGAGTAGCTCCTATTTACTCCAACCAATCTTACTTCGTCCAAGCCATCCGTCATCCGGTCCTTGCTCCACCACCATCGCGTCTACTTCTCTAGGACAATCCACGTTAACCAGACGCGTCGTCGACGATCAAGGTCCCGAAGGAGATCAACCTCCTTCCTCCAAGGGCAAACAAGACACTGACTGGAGTCAAGACCAACAAGTTTGGAGATGTCACATGTGTAGAGTATGAGTCGATCACCCCTTGTTTGAGCATAGATGGAGTTCACGCTGCACCAGAACAAGTGAAGGTTGTTCCACCGAAAGAGAAGAAGAAGAGGGCGCGACCCTCTATTTTAGAAAACAACGAGAAGCACCAACGTTCGACCATTGCCATGCTGCATGACAAGATCAAAACCATCACCGATTATACCCATGCTCTGTAGTTTAGGATAGATAAGGAGCTTGTTTATCGCAAGAACCTAGAATATGAGCTTAGTATCTTAAGTCGCTATATCATCAACAATGAGAAGTATAAGAGTTAAGAGTTAGGTTGTGGATCAATAGGGCATAGTTAGGTTAGTGTTTAGGTCGTTTGCTTAGCTCAGATTGTTAGAGTGGTTGAAGTTTGTGTTAGCTAGTAGTTTGAGCTTAGGTTGGTTTGTGTAATAAAGTGCCCTATGATATTAATGGAATCTTGTTATTATTACCTACTCTCTATTTCTTTTGGATATGTGTTTGTCTCCACATGTTGTGCATAAAGGTAAATAGGAAACAAGTGTGGGGGAAGCACACCACGACAACAGAACATAATTCGAATGCAAAAATCGCTAAATTCAGGAAGTAATGGACCAAGAACCATGTCGACCAAAGTTGGACCTGAATGGGCTTCGGGCCAGACCGCCCGATCTCCCCTATGGGCTGGCCAGCCCACTACAGTGCCTCCTCACCTCGTGCTTCGTCCATGGTCAGGTTTGTGGCCCATATGTTCTATTTTCACATGTTATACTTTCTGTTTCGAACTGGATTGAAAATCCTTTAATAAAACAACTTAAAACCTAAGGAAAAGATTATTTTAGTCATGACTAAAGGATAGACTCACATAACACTTTTCCTAGAAGTCTTGCTACTGTTGGAAACTTATTATTAGGGACCCCATGTTACTTAAGTTGTTGTGGAATGAGATATAGTAGAATAATGAGAATTTGATTCTTGATGTCTTGTTATTGGAGAATTTTATTTCAAAAGGTTAAAAGAATAGCTACACCTCTCCTTTGTGGTAAGCAATATCCCACCAGAGCCAAATATGATATATAGACTAGGAAACCTTCTACATATATTACTTGTCATTATATTGAGTTTGGTCAAACCTTGTGACCCTTGTTGAGAAATTAATCATACTCTCAAGATCAAGATCATGTACACTCCAAATATATCTGCTACTCCTACACTAGGGGTACGCAACAAAATGTTTTCCATCTACCCAAAAATGTTCTACTCCTATACTGGGACTAGACACAAAAATATGTTTGTTAGGATAAATGCTCCAAGCTCTTGTAAATACCTCTCTTGAAAAGTTTCAATTACAGAAGAAGAGGCATGGGCTATGCAAGAGTTATTCATGAAAGAAAAAGAAAAGTATTGAAAAAAATGGACAAGTGTCTGAGATATCTAAAACAATGGGTACTCAGATGCCCACCATAAAAAAGAGAGAGATGAATAAGATAGCTCATCTTTTCTTGCAAAGTATTTTTAAGTTAAAACAAGAGAGACACATTTCAAGGAGCATAGTAGAATTAGGTTAGCCACCATATACATATCCACACACATGCATATCTTGATCTACAAAATACGTCCGGCAGTCTACCGAGGGGTATGCCTACGGTAGTAAATGAATCGGTGGAGGTGCACGTGAGGGAACCGGATGGTGGCACAGGTTCGGGCCATCAGCTTGACGTAATACCCTACGTTCTGTGTCTTTGTGGATTATATTGTGTATGATCCGAAGCCTTAGGCTAAGCCTAGGATCCATATGGGGATGTCAACTAGGCGACCCCTGCCCCTCCTTATATACTCTGGAGGGGTAGGGTTACAAGGAAAATATCCTATTTGGTATTACAATATCTTATTGTAGCCTTGCAGTGTACGCCGACCAGTGTTGTGCGCCGCACGTCTTGATCTTGTGGGCTGGGCCACTTCTGATGGTGCGGCCCATGTCTTGTCCTGTGGGTACCGGGGGTCATACCCCTATAGCTAGTCCCCGAGCGCCTTATATCCGCTGAGCAACATCGTGTTGAGCTTATCCGAGCTGTCCAACTTGCTGCTGATCATCAGGAACAAGTGTCCGAGTAGTTTAACTGGGAGCCAAGCTGTTGAAGCGAGCATCCGAGCAGTTGAACAAGCGTTCGAGCAGTTGAACTGTCATCTGAGCTGTTGTCCGAGCAGTGGGAACGGCGTCCGAGCAGTTCAACTGTGAGCAAGCCTAGACTTACTCGAAGCTGAGGTTTACCAGAAGGATGTAAGGGGCTCATGATAAAAAAAATTGAAGTCTCCATCTTGGATGAAGTGTGCCCACTTAGGTTTTAGGCGTCGAAGTTAGACACTTTGCGTCCTTGACTTAGTCAGCGCAGAGGAACTTAGTCACTTTATAGAAGATTAATTCAAAAAATAAGCACATTCACCGTGAGGTAAAGTGTGCCCACTTAGTCTCTGAGCCTAGCAGTAGGTGAAACAGTCACATGGTGCTAGGGTCCAAAGTAGTAGTCTTCAGGTGCTGACCTAGTCCCCAATGTCGCTGGAAACCAGTGTAGAAATAAATACAGTCATCGCGAGATGACATGTACACACGTAGTCCCCGAGCCTGCTGGAAGATTTTGAAGATATCTTGTAGCAGGGTCAAAGAATTTTAAATAAAAGCTTGCCAACGTCATCTGCCATGTACTTTACAAGACCCCGGACGTGCTGCCCAAGATCAGCACCCTGATCCGAACAACATGGAGCAACTTGATAGCACATCGATGAGACGTAGCAAGATTCGACCACCAAGAGAGTCCCCAGCTTAGCTGGCGATGCTTGCACGAAGAATCGAACACCAAGGAGTCCCTAGCGTAGCTGGCGAGCCCCTAGCATAGCTGATGATGAAGCCCATGTGATGAGCAGTCCAACCAACTGGTCGGCGGCGAAGTGAATGCCGAGCAGGAGTGAGTGCCGAGCAGTCCGACCAGTTGGTTGGCGGTGAAGTCCATCCGATGGGTGGTCCAACCACCTATACGATGATCATCTTGTCCAGTCCCTGAGCGTAAGCTTGTTGACCGAACCATGCCCCTGCGAAACAAATGTGTAGAATGGGTAGTACATGATGTAAAAATAAAATATATGAACTCCGGAGAAGAATCAGCAATGGTGATGAAATAGCGTATGTAGCTCGATGATCAGTTGGTGTGAACACTTAGTGTTATTCTGAAGATGTGTTTATATTTAATATAAACCGTCCGACCAGTTAGTGTGTAGCTAAGTCTCCAGCCCTAGCTAGCCTGTTAACCATAACACGAAGCGTGGAGCCCGTGTGCGTGTAGGAAGAGCAGGGCGTCGCTAAGGAGGCACTGCCAACCACCCCTAACATAGAGGGCAGGCGCTCGCCACGTGTAGGGAGAAGCCGAAGACAGGGCCGTCCTTGGGAACATCTGAGCGTCAACATGAGTGTTCGGGGATTTATTGAGTCGAAAGCGTGTGGCATCTTTAAGGTGGTATACGTGGAGAAAAAAGTCATTTGGAGAATAATTATGGAGAAAACAACATGGAGAGACATCGGAGACGTATGAAGATTAGAGAATATTTAGAAGAATATTAAAGCGTGACTTAGCTTGATTGACGCCGAGTGGAGTAGAGGAGCCGACGAGTCATGATGTCTGTGTAGATGGATGTGATTTGGATGGCTCGCTTGACAGCTCGGATGGCTTGCTTGATAGCTCGGACGTGTACGCGGAGTCGTAGGTGAATGGGCATAGTCAGAGCCTGACGGAGTCAATCCACGTGGGGAGGCGAAGCCCTTGGGCATGTCCGACCGAGGCGAGGCACAGTCTGAGATCTTCCTTACAAGTCTGACATACGTGAGGTTGCTTGCATGGTGGTATAGATCCAGATGCATATGTGCTTGTATATCTCTTCAATTACTCCAATTAGCTTGTACGGCCGATCAACATCTTCAGTGGAAAACACCACTCCACATCTTTTTATCGCCGGCCGCCTTTCTTGATTGCTAGTCATCATGATCTGTGGCAATGATCTTGCATATTCAATTGGGTTGTTGCCAATAGAAATCATGCAGACAAACGGATATATCTAGGAGTATAACAATATTTAATTAGGAAGCGACTTGACTTAGCTTTCTTAGATTGCTTGATTCCGCCTTGCACGTATTCCCGATCTTGTTGTCACATGTTGTGTCTATTGGAGGCGCATGGCAAGGCGTCGGACTCCAGCACATGCAGCTGTTCACCGAGGAAAGCAATCTACTGCATGCCAGCATCGAGTTTTCACGGAATGCCGAGGTGTCGGCGATTTTGGTTGAAGAAGAAATTCCCATATTGTTCGCCATGGAATCAGCACGCACACCCCCTACCTAGCATGCCACTATCGACAAAATACGTCTGGCAGTCTACTGAGGGGTGTGCCTATGGTAGTAGATGAATCAGTGGAGATGCGCGAGAGGGAATCGGATGGTGGCACAGAACGTAAGAGACAACGATTAGATAGGTTCGGGCCATCAGCTTGACGTAATACCCTACATCCTGTGTCTTTGTGGATTGTAATACGTATGATCTGATGCCTTAGGCTAAGACTAGGATCTATATGAGGATGTCGACTTGGGGACCCCTGCCCCTCCTTATATACTCTGGAGGGGTAGGGTTACAAGGAAAATATCCTATTTGGTATTACAATATCTTATTGTAGCCTTGCGGTGCACGCCGACCAGTGTCGTGCGCCGCACGCCTTGATCTTGTGGGCTGGGCCACTTCTGATGGTGTGGCCCATGTCTTGTCCTGTGGGTACTGGGCATCATACCCCCACAGCCACAAAAAGGAGAAGGTAAGCTATGTTTTGTTTAAAAAAATATTAAAATGTTTCTCTAATTGACTTGACTGAAGGAAGATGGTGATCTGTTTCAAGCTGTTCCATTCTTCAACCGCCCAAAATTTCATGGTAGACACTTGAATCCTGCAGTGCATGTATGACTAGGAATAGTTTTATGTTGATGACTTAGTGTAAGGTTATGTCTTGAGTAATCCATCTTTTTATCGAGGACGAGTAAAAGCCTAAGTGTGGGGGAGTTTGTTGACAGTAGTTAACATTCATCACAAACCGTCAATACACCTTACATAAATTATTAAAATGGATCACCAACATAGACTTAGGGTTTTAATTGATAAATTCCATGAGTTTTGGTGAATTTGTGTTTCCAGCAGGATTTAATCAGAAAACCACCAAGGAGGACCTATTCGTTAAAGGAAATCTCGTAATTCCATAGGATAAACAACGTGGGAGGACTCTAGAAGACTCTAGAGGGTACTCCACCAAAGTAGGCCACGTGACACTACCATGTGGGGCTGGCCAGCCCCACTGTCAGGCCGGTCGGCCTATGGGGCCACCCTGTTAGCCTTCCGTTGCTATGTCAGTTCTCCACTGCCTCAAGGATCACATCAATGCCATCTATTTAAGTTGGTTTAATCCAAGGGTCTAGGATGCTTCAATGGCCCTATATATACCTACCTACACCCCCCTCTAGGGCAGTCCATGCATTTGATGCTGAGAGCCTAAGGACAAGAAACCCAAATCCATATTTCCACCATGATTAGAGCTAGTAATCAAGATAAGATTAGTCCTCAATAGGATCTAGTCTTGTATTAGAGATAGAGAGATAGAGAGATAGAGTGAGAGAGAAGAGTTTCGGAGGAGTCTCAGCCTATCAGTGCTCTTTCTATGGCTTGTACCCTGACGGAATCAAGTTCTTCTCGAGCTTGCTTCTAAGATTCTCTGGTAATCAACTTCTAATTCAAGTAAGCATCTTGTTCATATTATTCTTTAGGTTTGCAACTCTCTTTGAGTACTTTAATCCTTGTAGCTCCTGGGTTAAAATAGTATTCATAGTGTAAGCGTGGTGCTTAGACTCGGTTACTCGTGGATGTACCCTACTTTTCGGATCGGTGGTAGCTCACGACGGTGACTCTTATAGCCTCGCTGAATCCTTTGTAGTCCACCTCCCATTAGTAGGCCTAGCAGGACATTGTTGCTATAGGAAACATACTCTATATGTGTTTTCTTTAGTAACATCCCAAGAATTGAACAATAGAAGACAAAGCTTACCAAAGTTAGAACTAGAAGACTTTAGCAATCTCCTCTACGCTCCTATTATCTAGCCTTCATTGTGAAGTTGGGTTAAGTTAGATTTGGTTATTCTCACACACGTTTCCTTAAGATCGATATAAAACTAGGTACTCTCGGTGAAGTGCTACATCGGTATAATATCCGTGCGCTTGCGGATTATTCTGTGTGCATTAATTTATACCAACATTGACCTCCTTTGGGGGAAGGCATCTTGCCCTCTGACCACTGCGGAGGCGATCGAGGACCGATGGGTTCGATGGCCAATGATTTATGGGACGTCTCTCGACGAGGAATTGTCGAACTCCACGTCGATTAGGGGGATATCGGGTCCCGCTCGAATTACCCATTGACCCCGATGAGGCACACTGCTCTAACCACGTAGTTACAGTGGACATGACTCTCCCCATGTGGGGCAAAAACAAACGCGCCCGCAACAGGGCATCATGATCCCTCAGGGTCAAAAAGGGCATTAGAGAAAAAGGAGACGGGCACATGCAATCCCACAAAGGTATTGAGGCCAAGCCTCGACCGTCTCTTCTTGGAAGCCTCGACCCTCAACCGACGTCGATCCTTCCAAGAGGTCAACAAAGCTAGCGGTCAAAAGGATAGCAACGTTTCCTACCAGAGGCTGCAACCTAAATGCATCAGGACAAAACAACGACCCCTGGTCAAGGAACATGTCCCAAAAATCCCAACACCATTTGAAAAAGGAGTGGGACCCCGCAGTAAACGGTAGAGGACACAAGCTGGAATTCGAAAAACATAGCTCAAATCCATTATGAATGAACTCCGGCATGAAAACTCGAATGACCCAAAGAAAAACCACAAGGCATGGCCAGCGCCACACTAAGAGCCTAACATCCCCAGCACGGTAGAAGCGATCCAAGCTTTGAAAGTGTAGGTGTAATCAAGCCTTAATTGTGGGTTTTTGTGATAATAACCACACGATTAGAGGACTAATGAGTTTTATCGAGATGACAAATAGGTAAAATAAGAATGATGATAATACATGTGATGGTGGAGCCTTAGATTACAAAAAGACATGGTGATGAACTCAAAGGCATTTAAATTCTTTGATATTTGATCTTGAGTTTAGGCTATGCCGCACTATAAAGATGGATACAAATCTAGGTGGTTTGAGGAAGATAGAGTGCTCAAGAATTTAACTAAATTAAACCAAAAAGGGGCACACAAGCACTACACTGCTCACAATAGAACCCTGCGAAAGTTAGAAGTTCTAGTCTCCTATCAGAAGTTCTGACTTTGGGCATAACCCTGAAAAATTAGAAGTTCTTGTCTCCTATCAGAACTTCTGATTTTGGGCACAACCCTGCAAAAATCAGAAGTTTGGGTCCCCTATCCAAAGTTCTGATTTCCGCTGTAACGGTCATTTTTGAGCTGGACCTTTATATACTCATCCTCTCTCAATCTAACCGTTGCCCACTCATTCCACTCGACCAAAGCTTCAGTCAAAGTGCCTCCTAGCTCCAAAAGCTCCCCTTTCTCTCCTCTTTGCTCCTAGCTTCAAATCTTGCAAGAGATTGAGTTGAGAGAAGGGATTTGGTGAGAGAAACATCGAAGCAAGCTTGAGCACTCGATTTCTTCATCAAGCCGGTTGGATTTGCAATTGTTACTCTTGGGGCTTTGCCCCTAGCCGGCTAGGCATTGCCCGTCGAGCTTCCAACTTGTGTGGCAGCCCTGGGAGGTTTGTAATCACCCCAATGATCTAGTGAAATCACCCCTCATCTCAAGAGATTGCTCTCTTGACTTGAGAACAAGGATAGGGTTGAAAGAGACCTAAAAGCCTTTGTGTCTTGCTCAACAATATGGACATAGGCAAGCCTTAGTTGCAAGCTAAACCACGGGATAAACACCTTGTCTCTCTTGTGTTCTTAATTTGTATTGTTCTATACTTGTTCTTCGTTGTCTCTCTCTCCCTCAAGCTATTTCTAGGGTTTGGTCCCGATCTACAAATTGGTGACACTCCAAGGGCAAGGAGGTACTTGGGTACCTTCATCTATCCATAAGGAAGTGGGGTATTTCATAGATTTAAATTTCATATTATTTTAGGCATAGATTTTAGAGGTATCCCGGTGGTCAGAACTTCTAATATTTCGTGTGGGAACTTCTGATCTAAGTCAGAAGTTCTAACCCAAACTCAGAACTTCTGACCCTAAGACTAATCCGCTGTTTCAAGTCTGTGTTAAAAGAAATTTTAAGTATGCCTATTCACCCCCCTCTAGGCATCTCGGTCCTTACAGGAAGCTATAATGCCAAACGGAGGCTTGCGGGATGCTCCCCTCCGCCATTGTGAACAAACGCAATGGAGAGGAGCACCTCGCAAGCCTCCTCCCAGCACCATAGCTCCCGAAGCATAGGACACAAGGGAGAAAGCGGCTATAGTGCCGTCGTCTCACAAGGATAGGGATGGCTTAGCGGAACCGTCCATAGCAAGGACCATCTCGCACATCCAAGCCATGGGGACCCAGAGAACGAGGAGGTCGCAAAGCTGCGGTTTCGATAACCATGCCGCCTCATCCTACCCTGCTCGCAAGACTCCTTCTAGCACCAATTGTTGGAAGGGGCAACACTATTTTCTGACCATCACAAATGACCCCCAGCGGGTCGCATGCTTGGATCCTCACGGTTCTCTCCGAACTTCTCTCCCTTCACCTTTTTCAAACTTAGCCTCTCACAGGCTACGAGCAATACATAGACGTGGTTAGAGGTTGTTCAAACAATAGGAAGGTTCCTATTTATAAGCCCAAGGGTGAACTAAGTAGCCTGAAGCCCCCACGCCGTGTGGCACACCATGGGAGTCCACAGCCAATGTTAGATGTTTGCGTGAGGTCGGGGAAATCAAAACCTCAGCAGTTGCGTATCGCATCATCAGTGCCTCCTGACAGGGTGAAACAAAACAGCCGCCTACCACATTAAACGCACTAGCCCACAAGGGGTCGAGCAACAAAGCTCGAATAAGCCATGACAATGAACCCGCACTCAACACGCACGCATCTCAGCGCTTTCATAATCACTTCGTGATCACAAAAATGCTCAGGTGCTATTGTCGGGGTTATGATCTCTGGGTGTCTTAAGGCATCGACTAGCCAGCAGGCCGAGTGGCCCACAATACCGAAGCTAAGCCTGATCCCAAACGACCGAGGCCTAGCTAATCCAAGTGGACTAGGCCAACCACTGAGATCGGGGTCGGCCACGACCCCTCCCTCCTACCTTAGCCACACGCTATGCAGCAGCTCACGACCTCTCATCGTCCTGACCCCTTGGAAGGGATGGGAGAGATCGAGCCCACCAAACGCGCCTGCTCTGACAAGAGCAGGCCACCACACTAACCCCGCAAAGACCGAGGGGATAGCAGTCACCTTAGTCCGGTTAGACACCATTCCTATGACACGCAGCGCAGACAAGACAACACCACCAAGCGATGACAGCCAGTACGGAGGACCACCATCCAAATACGGCCCGACAAGATGTATGTATGATCCCACCCACTACGGGATGGGATCCACAATGATGCCCTTGATTTAGAGGCCATCCAAGCTAACAAGGGCCACGACCCTAGAGCACAGGATCGTGGACATCAATTCCATAGGCAGCAAGACAATCAACGACCAGGGGCGGCTACCAACTCCTGTATGATGCCCCTAGAAGACCAGGAAATGATGACGAGGGCCATGGCGAGACCACATCGCACAGAACGGCTAGCGTAGGGCTCTGGCCTAAACCAGTATAAATCCTCGTGTCTTTTGGATGTCACCATCGTCTTCCTGGAGCAGCACGACATTCGTATAAATCTACTAGTTCGGTTTACAAAACACAGACAAAGAGGGACTATGGCAAGATGCGTTTTTGAGAAGGAAATATATGAGAAACAAGAATCTTTCTCAAGTTGTTAAAAATGCTGGTGATTCACATTTTTGGATGGGACTTTTGGAAGTTAAAGATCTTTTCCTAGAGAACGGGTGATTCAAGGTCAATAATGGAAACCAAACTAGATTTTGGGAGGACCTTTGGATTGGTGAGGAGCCTTTAATGTTGAAATACCCAGGTTTGTACAATATTGTGAGAAGAAAGAGTGCTAGGGTAGCTAGTGTGTTGGGTAGCTCTCCTGTAGGGATGAAAACGGTCGAAAAACCCTCAACCGTTTTCAACTTTTATATTTGAATATGAAAACAAAAGCGAAAGCAGTAAAGCCGAAAATGAAAACGAACACGAACTTATGGAATATCGAGAATTTCAAAAACGAACTAAGTCGAGCGGAATTATGTCGAACACGGCCAGTATACAAAAAATCCATACGGAATATTGACCCATAGGACTAAGTGCATAACAATTAACAAGTGCAAGATACAAAGTGCATAACAATTAACAAGTCCTACAACTTCCATATAAAAAGTATTCCCATTTGACACCACATAAGAAAGATATGATTTTTCTAAGGCAACAAGCGCTTGTTTGCGATTAATATGCTGTTGAAACTTTGTTTATTTTTTGAACATCTTAACAACCTCAAATGAAAAAACTAGAAGTTGTAGATCTCGTCAAGAACTATAATTTTCATATAAAATCATCTTCATCCGAGATCGTATGAAGAAGATACAATTTTTCTAAGGCTAGACTTCTAGTGGGCCAAATTCGGTTTCAAACCGAATTTTGAATTCGGGATATTCAGAATTAAAATTAGAAAAGTACAAAACCGTCGGAAAATGTCTAAACCGTTTTCGCTTAGATTTCAAATTTGGTGTTCCGTATTTCGAAATGATTTTGAATTTATCCGAAAATACGATCGGGTCAAATGTAGAAAATGATGTGGTTCAGTATGGGATATTTCCGTACCATTTTCATCCCTACTCTCCTCTAAACATTTCTTTTAGAAGAGCATTGGTTGGGTAAAAGTTAAAGGACTATATTAGTCTTGTCGCTTTATTTTTACCTGTCACGTTGAATGATAATAAGGATGAATTCATCTGGCTGTTGAATAAGAATGAGAAGTTCTCAACACAATCTCTATACAGAGATATTATGAAGAAAGAATGTCTCCCAGGGAAGAATGAGTTTTGGAAGGCGAAATTGCCTTTAAAACTAAAGGTTTTTCTTTGGGATTTAAAGAGAGGTGTAGTTCTCACAAAAGATAACTTAAAAAATGGAGATGGAAAGGAGACACTAGATGTGTTTTTGTGGTCTCGAAGAAACAATACAACATCTCTTTTCATTGCCATATGGCTAAATTCATTTGGAATTCTTTGTTTACCATTTTCAAGTTTTAACCACCTAGCGATATGACCCATCTGTTTGGTCCTTGGACAAAGAGTTTCGATCCAAAGATTAGGAACCAAGTAATAGTGGGTGTAGCGATGATGTGCTGAGCTATTTGGTTGAGTAGAAATGATACTGTTTTTAATAAAGCAATCACTAACTCTTTCGTGCAGGTAATTTTCAGAGGGACGCACTAGATCAGACACCGATCTTAGTTATCTAAAGGGGAAGAGAGACGTGCTTTGAAGGAGGGATGCAGACGTTTGGAAGTAATGGTGATCAAATTCTTTGGGAAGATGGAGTGGCGATGTTTAGCTAGAATAGAGAATTGTACTATTCAGGTTTTGAGGAGTCTGAGTTACCTAGTTTTTTATTTGATTGGTTTGTGTTTAGCGGAGTTGGGTCTAAGCAGTTGTAAGAATTGGCTATACTCATTCACCCATGAATGGGGAAGGGTCGGAATACTTCTTTATTCCTTAATCTAAAAAAAGTTTTTAGGACCCTGTCGATGTTTGACCACCAATAGCCTGCCACGGGGGTCCCCGGGGCAGTATTGTTTGGGCTTCAGCGTATGCGGAACTCGACGGTGAACGCAAGAGATAGTCGATTTATCCTGGTTCAGGCCCTCGATTGTGGTCGAGTAATAGCCCCACGTCTAGTCAGCGTTAGCCTTTGCGTTGGATTGATGGTATTGTAGAAATCGTGATCTCCCGTCTCTAGGAACCCTGCCCTCCTTTATATAGTCAGAAGGTCAGAATCCTAGTCGGTTTACAATGAGAGTTCTTAGTAGGATTACAGGATAATACTACTACTAAGATTACATGGGGAGAATCCTAGTTAGACTAGATCTTCTCTCCTCCTTGCGGGGTATCCTGTGGGTCCCGCACCGACAAGCCCCCGAGCACTTCATGGTTGAGCTCTGGAAACCTCGTCTTGTTCTTTCAGGCTTTGCCAAGCAGGAATAAGCGTCGTCCGAGTGCTTTCTTGAGCGAAACCATATAGCGCTCTGTGAGATCTTCGCGTGGAGTGTATGACCTGGCAGAGACCAAGATATGTCTTCAAGGCGCTTAACTCAGAGGACAACTTCTTCTCGGTTTCCGACGAAAAAAAGAAGCCGGTATGGTCCCGAGAGAAGGACTGAACAAGAAGAAAGAAAGAAAAAAGTATTCCCCTTTGGGTGTAGCCCCCGAGCCTCTTGCTATTTGGAACAAGGAGCTGGAGGGTCTTGCCTTGAAATCGCTCTGATCCTTCGTTGAAATGTTCCCGAGAATGTGCCCGGGTTCTTTATAAAAAAGAACTCGGATATAGCTCGGTCCGACTTCTTTTTGTCATGATTCCTTGAAGTAGTTTTGTCTTGAAGAAGTCTTCTTGGTGATGTGCGCTTTTTCGAAAAAAGTGCACTCACTGAGTGTAGCCCCCGAGCCTCTTGCTATTTGGAACAAGGAGCTGGAGGGTCTTGAATCTTATGTTGTTTTAAAATTGTTGACTTGAAGAAGTCTTTCGAGTGATGTGCGCTTTTTTGAAGAAAAAGTGCACTCACTGAGTGTAGCCCCCGAGCCTCTTGCTGTTTGGAACAAAGAGTTGGAGGGTCTTGAGTCTGATTTTTTCGAGGAACTAAAATCTTCTCCTGTTGTAGTCTCTGAGCATTTATCTGGGTTCTTTGATTCTAAAAGAACTCGGACGCATTGTTCTTGGCATATTCTCTAGTAGTCTGCTTTGTTTGTCAGGTGTAGTTGTATGGTGGTGATTGAGTGTAAATGTTTCATGTTCACGGGTTGTACAGTGTTGGCATATTCTTCCGAATATGCTCGTCTTCGAGTACTGTTCCTTCTGAGTCTTCCATTATTGAGTCCTATCTTTTCACTATGTCCTTTGAAAGGCTTGTTTTGTTGGTACTCCTAGTCCATGTGCGCTGCTCCTTCGATCTATAAATACCCTCCCGGGGTGCTTGCTTTCATCCATTGAACATTTTGTTGAAAACTTCGTAGTCATGAATATGGTAGTTTGTGAGGTAGAGCAGCCCCCGGGCGTATCTTGTAGTTCCTGTGTGTCTTGTCGTAGCTAGAGGCTGAGCGTCAAACACATCAAAAGGAGGAAAAATCACTTCATGCCTGGGTAGTTGAGGCCGAGAGACAAAGGGATGCTGCTATTCAGGAGGCTTTAAAGAACTTCGGAGGCCATGAAGAACTTGGAAACAACGAAGAAAGAGTGCAATGGTATGGCGAGTTCTTTTCGTTTCCTTCTATATTTAGACCTTCCTTTCTTCTGACTCGTTGTTTGGTGCCTTGTCTAGCTCTCCGAGTTGAAAAGCAGAAGCTCTCGGAGAGTATTGATGAAATGAAGACTCTTGTCCGTTCTAGTCACAACAAGGCTGAGGAGGTAATTACTCATGCTGAGGAAGAACTCGCGCTTGCTAAGTTGATTAGGCATGGAGCTGATAGAGATCTTTGTGCAGGCTCAAAAAACTATTGAAGACTTGTCTGGCAAGTTGGCGACGGCTACCAAAAACTAGAAAGCTTTATGGAAATCCTTTCATTTAGTAGCCGACGCTCTCCGAACTCCAGCGGATGATGGGCAATCTTGGGCTCAGTTGATTCCTCGAATTCTGACTCGTTTTCAAGAGTTCGTGAAGAGGTGCGCCCAACTGTGTACCAAGAATGTCCTGGCCTAGGTCCGGGTTCTTGCTCTAGAGGCACCTTTGTCCAAGATAGCAGAGGAAGCCGATAGTCAAGAGTACATTGATGCCGTTGAGAGGATGGAGCCTGAGGTCGAAGACTTAGTTAGTAGAGTTGTAGATAATCTTAATATTGTTATCTCTTCCCCTGATGATGACGTTTGATGTAATTGACCTCTATGCTCATGCCTTGTAATATGACATTATACTTCCTTTTGAATGAAGATTCTTTGCTGATGTCCTCTCTACCTAGATGCCTTGTTTATTCTTTGGATGAGTTGTCCAAGCAATCAGTGTTATTTGACTTGCCGAGTACTTTGTCTTGCTTTCGACTTTGCCATGTGAAGAACTTTGCATGTTATCCTTGTGTCGACAACCTCTCTTGATCTATTGAGTGTTGGCCTGGCTCCTGTCTGCGCCACATAAACAACTTGGTGCGGACTCTCGAGTGTCTTCAGTGTAGCCCATGAGCCTCTTGCTTTTTGGAACAAGGAGCTGGAGGGTCTTGACTTGATTTTTTCCTAATCCATGTCCAGGCTTAGTCGTTTTATTTTTTGTTTCGGGTGTTAGCTTATTAGCTACCCTCATCGGCTGGCTCAAGCGTCTTTTCCGCTATTTTGCTCTCGTAGGGTAGGCTCGGCATGTTTCACCATTTTGCTCTTTTGTCCGGGTGTTAGCTTGTTAGCTACCCTCATCGGTGGGCTCAAGCATCTTTTCACTCGGGCATGTTTCATTTTTGCTCTTTTGTCCCGGTGTTAGCTTGTTAGCTACCCTCATCGGCGGGCTCAAGCATCTTTTCACTATTTTGCTCTCATTGTTTCACCATTTTCTCTTTGGTTGGTGTTAGCTTATTAGCTACCCTCATCGGTGGGCTCAAGCATCTTTTCAGCTATTTTGCTCCCGGCCGGTAGGCTCAGGCATGTTTCAGCCATTTTGCTCTTTGGTTCGGGTGTTAGCTTATTAGCTACCCTCATCGGTGGGCTCAAGCATCTTTTCAGCTATTTTGCTCTTGGCCGGTAGGCTCAGGCATGTTTCAGCCATTTTGCTCTTTAGAAACAACTCGGGGTTAGCCATCATAAGATGTATGTTGCCGAAAAACCATCTTTATTGATCATGATCGTTTGATAAGCCATAATACATATTTTGTGGAGGGACAACATCTTTATTGGCCATGAACGTTGATCTCTTGTGGTTTGTACATGTATTCTCCCTTGAGTTGTTTTCATGCGTAGAATCTTCTTAGTTGGCTAATGTGCCATGTATTGCTGACTTCTTTCTCATCTTCAGTTATTAACTTGTACGTGCCTGGTCCGGTGACTTTTGAGACAATAAAAGGACCTTCCCATGGACTGAGTAGTTTATGGCGTCCTTCAGTTTTTTGTATTCTTCTTAGCACTAGGTCTCCGACTTGTAGTGATCGAGGCTGGGTATTCTTGTTGTAGTGGCGTCTTAATCCCTGGAGGTATCTTGCTGATTGAAGGGTAGCGTTTACCCTGACTTCTTCTGTAGTGTCAAGTTCTAATCTTCTGGTGTATTCTGCTTCTCCTTCATCATACTGTTCTATCCTTGGTGACGTCCAAATCAAGTCGGCAGGTAGTACAGCTTCTGATATGTAAACTAGGAAGAAAGGCGAGTATCCGGTAGCTCTGCTTATTTGAGTCTGTAGCCCCCATACTACTTTGGGTAATTCTTCAATCCACTTTGATCCATAGTCTGCTAGCTCTTCATACAGTCTTGGTTTCAACCCGGCTAGTATGAGTCCATTGGCTCTTTCTACCTGTCTGTTGGCTTCTGGATGTGCGACTAATGCGTAATCTATGCCGAAGCCACAATCCTGCGCCCAACTTTTGAACTCCATGGCTGTAAAGGGAGAGCCTAAATCTATGATGATTCGATTGGGCATGCCAAAGCGGTGCATAATGTCTTGGATGAACTCGACTGCTTTGGCTGCGCTGTATTTTGTGAGTGGTTTGTATTCGATCCACTTGGTGAACTTGTCAATTACCATGAAGATGTATTCGAAACCACTCTTTGCTTTCTTGAGGGGGTCCTACTTGATCCATCCCCCAGCAGGAGAAAGGCCAAGCGGGTGGGATGCAGATGAGGGTGTGAGCTGGTACATGAGCTTGTCTTGCAAACATTTGACAACCTTTGCATTTTTTGACGAGTTCTTCTACGTCTTTCAGAGCTGTTGGCCAGTAGAATCCGGTGCGGAAAGCTTTGCCGACTAGTGTTCTTGAAGCGGCGTGATTTCTATAGCAACCTGAGTGTATTTCATCTAGGATTTATCTGCCTTCTTGAACCGAGACACATTTTAGGAGTACTCCTGATGATGTAGCTCTTCTATAGAGATTGTCCCCCACTAGGACGTAGTTTTTGCTTCTGCGAACAACTCGGGTAGCTTCCTCTTTATCAGCTGGCAACTTATTCTCTTTGATATAATCAATAAAAGCTTGTGTCCATGAAGTGTTGATTACCAGAATCTGGTTGCCTTTGGCTATGAGTTCTGGGGTTCTCACCGGGTTGTTTGATAGAAGGAGCTGATAACTCCTCTATGAATACGCCAGGTGGGACCTTTGCCCTGTCTGATCCGAGCTTGGCGAGGACATCTGCTGCAATGTTGCTATCGCGTAGGACATGTATAATTTCTAACCCTTGGAAATGTATTTTGAGTTTTCGGATTTCAGCGCAGTAAGCGCCCATGTTTTCTTTGGTGCAGTCCTAATCTTTGTTGACTTGGTTGATGACTACTGTCGAATCCCCGTATACGAGTAATCGCTTTATTCTGAGGGTAATTGCCACTCGTAGCCCATGGATCAGAGCTTCGTACTCTGCTTCATTGTTGGTAGCTTGCCATAATATCTAAAGGACATACTTAAGTTGCTTTCCATCTGGAGAGATTAGGAGAACACCCGCATCGGCTCCGCCTAGATTGAGTGATCCATCAAAGTACATCTTCCAGTGGTCAAGGATTGTATTTGACATAGGTTGTTGAATCTCTGTCCACTCGGCAACGAAATCGACAAGGGCTTGAGATTTGATTGCTTTTTGCGGGGCAAAATCGATGTTGAGAGCACCAAGTTCAACTGCCCACTTTGATATGCGCCCTGTTGCGTCTCTGTTGTGCAAGATGTCTCCGAGCGGGAAGTCTATCACCATGGTGATCTTGTGGCTTTCAAAATAGTGGCAGAGCTTGCGTGAAGTGATCAATAGGGCGTACAGTAGTTTTTGCACATGCGGGTACCGGATTTTAGATTCTGACAGTACTTCGCTGATGTAGTATACGGGTCGTTGTACTTTATATGCGCGCGCTTCTTCTTCTCTTTCCACGACTATCGCCGTGCTGACCACAGTAGAAGTTGTTGAAATGTATAGCATCATGTCTTCATCTTTCTTTGGAGGTGTGAGAACTGGTGAGGATGTGAGGTATGCCTTAAGTTTCTTGAAAGCTCCATTGGCTTCTTCCGTCCACTCGAACTTGCCTGTCTTCTTTAGTAGTTTAAAGAAAGGTAACCCTTTTTCGCCGAGCCTTGAAATAAACCGATTGAGTGCCGCCATGCAACCTGATAGCTTTTGCACATCTTTGATGTTTCGAGGTGGGCCCATCTCTGTTATGGCTCGAATTTGCTTGGCGCTTGCTTTGATTCTGCGATGACTGACCAGGAAACCGAGTAGTTGTCCTGAAGGGACTCCGAATACACACTTGTTTGGGTTTAATTTTCACCTCCATCTTTTCAAGTTCTCGAAAGTTTGTTTTAAGTCCTCAATCAGTGTATCTGGGTTCTTTGTTTTTACCACCACGTCGTCCACGTATGCTTCTACATTTTTGCCGATCTGATCTCCAAGGCACGTTTGGATAGCTCTTTGGTAAGTGGCTCCAGCATTCTTGAGTCCAAACGACATGGTCTTGTAGCAGTAGGCACCGAACGGAGTAATGAAAGATGTCTTGCTCTTTTAATGTGATCTGGTGATACCCTGAATAGCAATCAAGAAAGGATAATAGGGCGGATCCTGCTGTTGAATCAACTATCTGATCAATGCGTGGCAGCCCGAACGGATCTTTCAGGTAGTGCTTGTTGAGATCTATGTAGTCGACACACATGCGCCATTCGTCCGTGTTCTTTTTCTGTACTAGAACTGGGTTTGCTAGCCAATCTGGATAAAGGATTTCTCTAATGAATCCAGCCACCATTAGTTTTGTGATTTTTTTAATCACTGCCTTCTTGTTTGGTGAGAATCGTCGTAGCCGTTGCTTTATAGGCTTGGAGTTTTCATTGATATCAATTCTGTGCTCAGCCAACTCTCTTGGGACACCTGGCATGTCGGCTGACTTCCAAGCGAAGATATCTTTGTTGTCCCGAAGAAAGTTGGTGAGCGCGAGTTCCTATTTTGCCGAGAGGTGGGCGCTGATGGTTGCTGTCTTAGAGGGATCGCCAGTGCCCAGGTCGATTTGCTTGACGTCGGCTTCTTTTGGTGGTGCGAGGATGCTGGGCTTTTTAGCTGGTATCTCTAGTTCTTCTTGGCTTATTTCTGCGGCAATAGTGGCTATTTCTTTTCTTCCATTGTCGGCTTGTGCTTTGGCCGCGATTTGGATTGCCTGAACGTCGCAGTCAAAAGCGCGTTTCAAATCACTTCGAAGAGAAAGGACACCGTTAGGTCCTGGCATCTTAAGCAGTAGGTAAGGATAATGTGGTATTGCCATGAATTTTGCTAGCGCTGGGCGTCCGAGGATTGCATGGTATGATGAATCGAAGTCTGCAACCTCAAACTTGATGAACTCTGTACGGTAGTTCGAAGGAGTTCCAAAAGTAACGGGTAGAGTAATTTGTCCAAGTGGCATGGCTGCCTTACCGGGTACTATACCATAAAAAGGTGTACTTGTTGGTGTAATCATCCCGGTGAGTTGTAGTCCCATCTTCCTTAGCGTTTTTGAAAAGATGATGTTGAGTCCGGCTCCCCCGTCGATTAGTACTTTGGTGACAGTCATACCGGCAATAGTTGGATCTAGAACCAGTGGGTAATGGCCTGCGTTTCCCATGCTAGTCCATTGGTCTTCTCTAGAAAATTGGATTGGATATTGTGACCAATTGAGATATCTTGGAATAGCCGGTTCTGCTGTCATGATAGTCCGTAGTGCTAATTTTTCTTGATGTTTGCTTCTGCAATCTGGGCCCCCGGAGAAGATCACTGCTACCATCCCCCTGGATTTTTGGAATCCTTTATCTTCGTGGTTGTTTTCATCTTTTTTCTGATTGTCTTCTTTGGTGTTCTCCTTACTATCTTTTCTTGTGTATCGATCATTGAAGGTGTATCAATTTCCGATGGTGTGCCTCCCATTAGGGTGCAATGGGCAACATATGTTTTCGATGTCGTCATATCTTCTTGGTTTGGAAAACTTCTTTGATTTGTCAGCCATTGCCACGGTGTTGTCTGGTCTACGTTTTCTTTCCTGATGTCTGCCATTTCGATGATTTTGCTTGTCTGGGTTGTCTCGGTTGCTTCTATCTGGGAACCTCTCTCGTGTCTTCTCTTCTGCAGTAATCATCTTTTCTATTGTTCGTCTGAATTCTTCGTTGTTTTTCGGATTTTCTTTGCAGAAGTCTTGAAATTGCCACCTAGCCATGATTCCGTGAGAGAAAGCTTCAATTACTTCTTGTTCGGTGATGTCATGCACTTGAGCCCGTAGTTCGCCGAATCATCGATAGTAATCTCTGAGACTCTCACCTCCCTTCTGCTTTAGTCCTTTTAATTCTGCGTGAGTGATCGGGTGTGTAATGATCCCTACAAAATTTTTACAAAAAGCTCTTTACAAGTCCTCTCAATTTCTGATTGATCCTGGATTTAATTTATCGAACCATTGGAGAGGCATGGTTTCCAGGGCCATGGAAAAGAACAGGGTCTTGATGTCATCATCTCCTCCGGCTAGTTCAATTTATTGTGAATATATTCTGAGCCATTGTCTTGGTTCAGTTTTGCCATCATACTTAGAGTGGTTGGACGGTTTGAACTTGTGAAGTAGTCGTATTGATGCAAGTCTGTTTGCAAAACAGGGGAATCTATCGTGCGTTCTGGCTTCTTTGAATTCCGATTCAGCACCTTCTTCTGGCCAACTGTTGTTTTGATGAGAGTAATTCTGCGAGGCCGTCTGGGTAGGCGCCCTACTCCTAGTCTTTCTTGGTTGTTCAACTCGGTGGCCTTGACTATGGTCCCTCCTACTTTCTCTTTTATGACTTCCACTTGGTCCAAGTCTCTCGAAAGCGGACTTCCTTTGATTTTGATCTTCTTGCCTATGGGTTGTTGATCTGGCGGGTAGTCTTGATTGGGTTCTTTCTTCATGCGTCCTCGGGGCCGTTGACCGGAGCAAGTCCCGAAGCTGTTCATACTTTTCACCGGGATGTGAGGTCGCTCTGAGTTCTTCTAATGCTTCTCGGATCTTATCGTAGGGCGTACTTGTCGTGCGTCTTTCTTCGACTTCTCGTTGTGATTTTCTTCTATCGTACTCGGCCAACTTTGACTCATATCTGATCTAGGCTTCCTTGCGCTGCCTAGCACGATGTTGGCGTCCTTGCTTCAACTTGTTTTTTCTTTCTCTAGCTTGTTTCTGATTCTCGGTTTCACCATCGTAGCCCTAGGCAAAGGGTGATATGTTGGATTCTGATTCATCCGATGACCTGACATCGGGTGCTTCTAGGGGGACCAATGGTGACCGAAGGACGGCGAACCATGAGTACTTCCCGTGTGTGAACTGTTCTGTTATTGGCGTTAGTTTCCACACTGTCGGAGTTGCTGATAACTTTAGTAGAGGCCTTGAGGTCACAAATCGAGTCTCCTTCTTGGTAAGGTAGAATAGCTGTCGTCGTCGTGTCGTCCAGTCGGGTACTGCTATCCTCAAGAACAGAGCCCGGCCAGTGGACGATGTAGTCTTGAGATGTTATAGTCAGTACGAGACCTTCCTGAGCTCCCTTCAGTGGCATTCTAAGCACTGGGTCCAGGAATCCTCCAGACCGTGCCTGATTAGATGTTGCCATGTTGTGGAATCCGAGCGGAAAAGGATCCGACTTCTTGAAAAGATTCTGCGTGTACTCCGACTTATATTCTTGATAGGTCAGGGCCATGTTCTTAAGCCCCATCGGAAAAGAACTCGGTTTCTCGAAAGAACTCGGATAGGATTCTATCTCAGATGCGGAGCCTGAATTCGAGTCGGATGCGTAAAGCCGTGAAACCTGAGTTGAATCGGACATCATGAGCTGTGCGAATCTTCCAGAGATTTGGTCTGTCGTAGTCACCGGAATAGAATAGTCTTCATGGTGTTTCGAATCTTCGAGGAGACGGCTTTGGAGCTTGCCATTATTGTCCGCTTCGCAGATCCATGAGCCGAAGATGAAAGTTGATCCCGTCGAGAAGATCATGTTGTTGAGGTCCATCGAGCTCTCGGATGCAAATTTGCCGAAGGCCCCTACCTAGCGCGCCAGCTGTCGATGTTTGACCACCGATAGCCTGCCACGGGGGTCCCCGAGGCAGTATTGTTCGGGCTTTAGCATATGCAGAACTCGACGGTGAACGCAAGAGACAGTCGATTTATCCTAGTTTAGGCCCTCGATTGTGGTCGAGTAATAGCCCTACGTCCAGTCGGCGTTAGCCTTTGCGTTGGATTGATGGTGTTGTAGAAATCGTGATCTCCCGTCTCTAGGAACCCTGCCCTCCTTTATATAGTTAGGAGGTCAGAATCATAGTCGGTTTACAATGAGAGTTCTTAGTAGGATTACAGGATAATACTACTACTAAGATTACATGGGAAGAATCCTAGTTAGACTAGATCTTCTCTCCTCTTTGCGGGGTATCCTGTGGGTCCCGCACCGATAGACCCCTTAAGAAAACATAATAATTATGAAGAACATAGTTGTTTTTCTACTTGTTGCAGGTAGGACGCCTCTTACATCAATGGTCAGGAGACTGGTCTAGGCATTTGCATAAAATATCATAGGGACCAGTCCTCCTAGGCATTACACATTCAGACAAAACTTCTCAAGCTAATTCTCCTCTTTGTGCAGAGGCCTTAAGCCTTTTCTTTGGTCTACGTCTCATTGATTTCCCTGCAGGTTTATGAGTATGATTTTCTTGTTGATAGTTTTGAACTCATGTCCTGTATGAAGGATCAATGTGGTACTCTTCCTTACTAGAGAATAAGACACATCATTAAAGATATGAAGGAGTACTACACAAATATTAGAGGAAAGTTCCACCACATTCCAAGAAATATGAACTCCACAACATATCAATTAGCAAGAAATGCTTCTACTATGTGGTTGGAAAGCCCTATTTTCAGATTTCCAACTTGAATCATTGTAGTGATTGTCCTCTAAAACAAAAACTTTGTAACTGGCTTTATGGGCTGATCTATGTACCTTTTTCATGCATATGGATCAAAGTGCATCCCTTATGGGCATTTACCTCTAAAAAAGTAAAGAGAGGATCAATTGGCAAATGAATTAGCAAATTTATAACTAGACAAAGTGTCAATTTTGCGGTTTGGTTGTGGTAGAGACATCTGCGCGCATTTAGGACCCATCAGTATTGACTGAACAAAATACACATAACTTTAACTAGATAAAGCTCTCTCTCCACCGAGAAAAAAGTAAAAGAAAACCAATGATGATACTATGTGGTTGTTTTATGTCAAGTGTGCTCCCTTAGGAGAAAAATGACCAGTACAAATCAAGAATCGGACCTGCTAGCGCCCGAACGTCTAATACGGGCGCTAGTGTCCGGATAGGTGCCCACATAGGGAGGGAGTGAGTGCCTCGTGCGTCGGGCTCGGCGAGCGAGTGCACCAGCAGTGGGCGGCGCTGCCCTGGACATCGTCTGCACCGCCAACCGCTTCCCACGCGCATCCCATGTGCAACACCGGACTACTTTTGAAACATCCAGATGTAACAGTTGCAACATACAAAAAAGACAGATGAAACACTTGAAACACTTGTGAAAAAACGCCTGAAAACATTTAAAAACCATTGCAAACTTATGCAACATCGAGATGAAACACTTGCAAACATACGTATGAAATACTTGAAAACACTTTAAAACATATGCTTGCAGCAAGCATGTATATGCAACATCTAGATCTAATTTTACAACATCCAGATAAAACACTTGCAACATACGTTTGGAACATACACTTGAAACATATGTGTATAACCATTACAACATGTGCAACATCCTTATTTACTTTTGTAACATCGATATACAACACTTGCAACATACATCTGAAACACTTGAAACATACTCCTGCAACATGCACTAGTCAGGGGACGTCAATGGCCCAGCGTACCCCTAGGCATAGGCGCAAGCCTCCCCTTCATGCCGACGTGCGAGGTTGATGGGGGCGCAAGCGCATGCCTCCTCTTCCACGATGGGCAAGGTGGATGGAGGCACGGACCGCAGAGTAGCCAGCGAATGGGGGTGTAGAGCAGCCAGGGATGGGGCGTGGAGTGCGATCTTCTTCTGCAGAGAGGAGAAGCAGCAAGGGTGGGTGCGCTACTGCGAAAGAAACCACCCAACTTCTGTTGGAGAAGACGAGCGATTTTTTCTGCAGATACGGTGGCAGAGTCAAGCGGAGCGCAGGACGCTCCTATCCTATCGTTACATGATCAAGAATTTCAACTCTGATGACTCGTCGTGGGTCCACTTTCTCTTCCGGTTCAAACCGAGTGGAAAAGATGATCGCGAAAAGATTCTGCCACTCTGCGCCTCATTTAAGCAAAACTCAGTCTTAGGTGGTGTTTAAATCGAGGGGGTAAAGTTTAGGAACGCCACGTCAGGTATCACATCGGGGTATCACATGGGAGTGTTCGGACAGTAATAATAAAATAAATTACAGAAGTCCTTAATAATCCTCGAGACGAATTTATTAAGCCTAACTAATCCATCAGTAGCACATATTTACTATAACACAACATTGTTAAATCATAGACTAATTAAGCTTAAAAATTCATCTCATAAATTAGTCACAATCTATATAATTAATTATTATTTTTAGTCTATATTTAATACTCCATGCATATATCAAATATTTAATATCAGAACTAAACCAGACCTCAGTCCATAAAGCCCAACTAGTATCCTCTACAGTCCACACACTCACTTGTACAGTGCGATACGCTACCCGAAAAGGAAAAAGTGACTGAGCTCAGGCTCAGCCGAACTGACGCCATTAAAACCATGGCCACCATGCCGCCGCCGCTGCCGCTGTCCCCGTCCCCGCCCCCGCCCCCACCCCCGCCCCCGCGCACCGCCTTCTCGCCTCGCTGCACCGCCCTTCAGAACCCATCGACCTACATGTACCACTGCCAGCTTCTCAACGGCGCGCCCCAGGGGTATGCGTCGCCGCGCCACGCGCGCGCGCGGCCCCCTCGGGAGCGGGAGCGGGACCTCGCCGCTTCCTACGCGCGTGAGATCGGCGCCTGCGTCCGCGAGCGGCGCTGGGGCGCAGCGTGCGAGGCGTTTGCGTCCATGCGCACCGCGGGAGCCGCGCCAGACAGGTTCCTCCTCCCGCAGGTGCTCCGCGCTTGCGCCAGCCTTGGTGCGCCCCGCCTTGCGTCCGCCGCGCACGGGCTCGCCGCCAAGGGCGGGGCCGCGCTAGCGGGGGACCCCGTCGTCGGGAACGCGATCGTCGCCATGTATGCGGCGCTGGGGAACGTGGCCTCCGCGCGCGCCGCGTTCGCGTCGCTGCCCGACCGCGACGTCGTGGCGTGGACCGCGCTCATCAGCGCGCACGCCGACGCTGGGGAGCTGGAAGAGGCCTTCGACCTGTTTGAAGAGATGCAAGAGAGCGGTGTTCGCCCGGACATGATTTCGTGGAACACGCTGGTGTCTGGATTTGCAAGAAGTGGTGACCTCGTTGCTGCTCTGCATCTGTTTGACGAGATGCGGCAAAGAGGTGTCGACTCGGGAGTCAATTCTTGGAACTGCATCATCTCGGGTTGTGTGCAGAATGCACTGTATGACGAGGCTTTGGAGGTTTTTCAGGAGATGTGTGAGAGTGAGAGGCCTGATGCGGTGACTGTGGCTAGTATTCTCCCTGCTTGTGCTGGTTTGCAGGCACTAGGCATCGGAAAGCAGCTGCATTCTTATGTTTTGCGGTGTGGAATCAAGATCAATGTTTATGTTGGAGCATCTTTGATTAGCTTGTACTCTGAGTGTGGAGAATTTGATGATGCGAGAGTTGTTTTTTCCACCATTCAGGAGAAGAATGTCAATGTGTGGAATGAGTTAGTTCAATCATATATCAGAGAGGGGAGGATGGACAAAGCTTGGGAGGCTTTTAACTTGATGCAGGAGGATGGATTGGAGCCTGACATTGTCACCTATAACAGTTTCATTGCTGCATATGCTAAAGTGGGTCAGAATGAACAAGCATATGAACTGTTTTCACGCATGGCTGATGTCGGCTTAAAGCCTAATGTGGTCTCAATGAATGCATTAATTTGTGGTTTGCATCGACATGGCCTTTACACAGATGCACTTGAAGCTTTCAGATACATGCAGCGTTCCAGTGATGGAAAAGCAAAGGGTTGGACATTTCTTGATAATTGTGGCCCAATTCAACCAACTGGCACAACCATTACTGGTGTCCTCTCGTTATTGGCAGACCTCAAGTTAGATCGTCTTGGGAAGGAAGTACACTGCTATGCTTTAAAGAATGGTTTCACATCAAACATCTATATTTCAAGCAAACTAGTCGACCTTTATGGTAAGACTGGTGACATGGCGTCTGCTGCTAATGTCTTCCAGAGAATTGGGAACAAGAATGTTGTCACATGGAACAGTCTGATGGCAGCCTACAAGCATAATTGGAAGCCAGAAGTAACACTGAAGCTGCTCGGTGAAATGCTGCAGTCCAATTTGCATCATTGGAAGCCAGAAGTAACACTGAAGCTGCTCGGTGAAATGCTGCAGTCCAATTTGCATCCCAATTTGGTTACAGTACACATAGCTCTTATGTCGTGTGGTATGACAATGGTATTGGGATATGGTAGAGAACTGCACAGCTACATCACAAAATGCTGGTCTGGTGGTTACCCAGCTACTCTTGCAAGTGCTTTGATAAATATGTATGGCAAATGTGGTAATATTGAGGATGCCAGGTTGGTTTTCAAGTCCACGGTTCCAAAGGACATAGCAGTATGGAATGCAATGATGAGTTGCTACTTGCTTCATAGGATGCCTAGGGATATTATAGATCTGTTCAATTATTTGGAACAGTCTGGTATTCAACCAGATCACATTACTTTCATTTTACTTCTTTCAGCTTGTAAGCAAGAAGATCTGTTCGAGGAAGCTCAGAGCTATTTCTACAATATGGAAGATGTATATGGCATAAAACCATCTTTAAAACACTATACTTGCATGGTTGACATCATGGAATCAGCTGGGCTACTGGCGGAGTCACTGACACTTATCCAGAGATGCCGCTGAAACCAGATGCATGCCTATGGTCTACTGTGCTTAAAGCTTGTAAGCTGCACTCAAATCTAGAGATTGGGGAAAAGGCAGCAAAAGCTCTTTTCGAGCTTGAACCAAATAATCCTTCAAACTACATGGTGCTTTCGAATATATATGCAGACACAGGCTTGTTGGATGCCACCGAGGCTGTGAGGGATGCCATGACAGAGCAAGGATTACATGTTGAGAGACAATGCAGCTGGTTATACAATGGTACAGCTGTGCACTCTTTTGAGGCTGGAAATTTGTCGCATCCTGCAATTGATGCAATTTTGAGTACATGGAAACATTTAACTATCAGGATGGAGCAATCTGGGTACTCCACTGAAGATATTGGCCCCTGTTACAATGTAGAAGCTGATCCACTGTCATGCCACCACACAGAGAAGATTGCGGTGTGTTATGGGCTTATCTCCACATATGATCACCAACCAATACGCATCTCAAAGAATTTTAGAATGTGCATGGAGTGCCATTCATCCATCAAGTTCATCTCAAGGGATAAGAACCGGGAAATAATCGTTTCAGATGGTTGCACCTATCACCATTTTAAGGATGGTACATGCAGCTGCAGAGATGCATGGTAAAAGAAGGGAACTGACTAAAATTGTGGATCATGTATGCCATGAAAATTGTGTTTAGGTACACCAATATCGGCCTGGTGACATTTGCACACTTGCACTATCAGTTATGGCTGGTATCAGCAATCAATGTCACCATCTTGAAGCATTCAACACTTCGGTGTATGTCCAGTTTGCTCTCCTGGGAGCCAGGGCAACAGATATGACCAGCTTCATGTGAGAATCTGGAGCTTTTTACTGTGAAATACTGATTTTTGCAGTATATTTCCACAAATTTGCAAGAGACGAAGGCTCAAGTAACAATCTAACAATCAAGACTGGACAAGGTACACATCTTTCCCATGTTATTTAATGTTCTATAAGTTTCATTATTGCGTGTTTTGAGTATATTGATTTGCTAAGAAAACACTGATTTCAAATAAAATAGAGTGTGCATCCTTCATATTAGAGACAGCGAAGATAAAAAAACTACTGATAAGTCTACAGATAGAAATTCCAATGAAGAATTCTTTTTTTTGTGGAGAAATATTACGACCTCCCCTCAGTATTTTCTTATTTTTTGTACTCTATATTTATTCTATAAATTTATTCTATAAACTAGGATTACAGGCAATAAGTACTGTTCTACTATGTTTCTTCCTGTCACCATTCTAGAGGACTTGAGATACGATTTATGTTCACCTTATATAGATGATACACCCCTTTCAGTTCTTACAGATTTATGTGAAGCAACTCATGGGATACATTTTTAATTAACTTCGCACCGACTTCAGTCTTGCCAATATTTTTTTCCAATTCATGCTTCTAAGAAAAGTTATTGATTTTATAATGCAGGTTCCTCAAGAGATCCAATCAGAGGCCAAGTATTAAAATTATTTCATATCTTAGCTATCAAGTTTCCGAGAAAAAAATATCTTAGCTATCAAGTAATTATTTTTACTAATATTTTGGGGGCAAATCAAGCTCAATGCCTCATTGATTAGACTTATGCACTTGTAGTCAATTATCAACACACATATATTTGAAGGTTCCAGTCACCCTGTTGTAATACAAATGTATAAATAGGTTGTTCTAACAAGCTTCTAAGTTCTATGACCTTGCATGCACATTTTAATTGGAATTTCAGTAAAATTTGGATTGTGATCACCCGTTTTTGGTACAAGATTCTTATTAAAGAGATTATCTGATAAATATTACAATATGCAACCTCAGACTGGTTGCACTATTTCTGAAAATAATGGTTACGACCATTTGTTCAGTTCTTCCTTAATTGATTTCTGCAATTTGTTTGAACATAGTGCCATTGAAACATTCTTTGCTCATTTATTGGCATTCATATGTGAATGCATTTTTGCCTTTTTGCAGTTTCAGCTTTTTTTTTGTACCACATTTTCTTGGTGCTCTTCACTCCAATTATGATAAGTGAGGCTCAACCTTTTTAGCGAATTAGTCTTTATTAATACCATTTTCAGTTAGTTATGCACCAAACTGCAGATGTTGCATGACCATTCTCCATGATTGGCCTAGGTAACATTGTAACACCTGGTTGGTAATAAAGGTTCCTTCAAATGCATCTGCTAGGGAAACAATCTTTTACTTCGAATTGGTTATTGAATATGAGCTCGAAGCATACTATCATCCCTCAAGCTTCCTTACCTACAAGAAATTTCAGAGTACACCATTGTAATTACACATGGGGTCAGTAATTCAGGGTCACCCTGCTACAAACAAAAAGCAGCAGCACAGAGCACACCCAGTACTAAGTGATTTACCCTTTTCTTTTGATTTCCTAATTGCACTTCACACTGATGGTGCCTTGACAAAAATTCTGATCTCTTTGCTGCTGCTACTGCCTTTTTGGTTATCATCTCCCTGACTTGCTACCTACCTGTCTCTGTTGATGCATCTGTATGTGATTCTACGAACCAACCTGCACAAGTGGCCTCCATTCAATACACCATAAAAAAGGATTAGGCGCATCAGCTCTATTTTTTTTTTCCAGTTGTCCTTGCTAGTGAGCAAGCAAGTACACTTGCAAGCTTTGAACTCCAGTAGTTTCCTAAATGAACTCCCAATTTAGATTTTTTTTGGCAAAAAGATAAAAAAGATCTTTCCAACAGTTTGGTAAAGCTACTCCTTAAAAGTAAGAACTTGGTAAATCGCCTCTCCAACTCGTAAGTTTCCTCAGTCGATAGGAACTCTATATCCGCTCCCTGTTCGGTGTTTTTCTCAAAGTAAATTGGACACATGAGTAAATTAAGAAAATAAAAGGTATCAGGTGAAAAAGCGGTAAGAAAAAAGAAACTATGAAAGAAGCTTTGGTTGGTTAGAAATAGTTTGGAGCTATCAACGCAAAATCATTGGAAAGCTAGTATAGGAAACTTTTGAAAAGGGAAATAAATTGACGTTGCTATTTGTTTTGTTAACTCGTTAAACTTATTGGTTTAACAAGTTAATTATAGGAAACACCTAGAATTGCTCTTGGAAAGGGCAGGACAATGCCTTTTACATAAAACAACTTGTTTATTCTTCTCTTCTAGTTACACTTCGTTTATTCTTCTCTTCTCCGTTACAGACACACCTTGAGTCAATGCTTCAGTTTTTCCTTGCTCTAAAATTCTCTGTACCTTTTACAATAAATTAGGTAGCTGCATTATGAACTTTTAGCGCCACTTAGTTAGAGTTGTCAATATTTTATTTTCTTCTACAAATAAAACCATCTTATATTTACATCAACAAACAGACACATCAATGTGTATGCAATCATTTCTATCCAAGAGGTACTGGAGGCAAATGGGCTGATCCCACACCCACACTGGTGGTCTCCGTATAAACTCACTCACGCATGCGGGCTGGCCCAACACAGGCAAGCGTTGCCGCGCATGATTTCTAGTGAATGCCTTATAGGTGACAAGACTGGTTATGCTCGCTCCTGTAGTCCTGTGGCATCCTTAGTTGATGCCAATTCAGGAAGTCTTAAAGTTCTACACAGGCTTTCTGTAAAAAGGAAAAGCAGGGGCATGCATCTTACTAACTATGGCTGGTCCATAGTGTAGATACCGTCATGGCTGAGACTTGAGACAGTCTCACTCTTCAGTTGTTCATCTACTGGTAGCAAGTAGTCTAGATGTGTTTGTAGCTGCTTTTATTCAGCCTATTGGCCTTCTGTTACATAAACATTGGCCTCACGTACACAATTGTACTACATCTGCCGTCAGTCTTGGTACGAGGTCACCACAAATGACAGATTATATGTCAATGTTGTTGCAGGGACCAAACCATTCTCTCACTTTGTCAGAACTCAATTTGCAGAGACTAGTCTTTCATTTGTTTGTTCAAAACCTAATCAGTGTAATCAGATTTACTTGATAAGACCGCCAAAATTTTCATGATTTTATCCTCCTCTTTCCAGCACCTGTGGCGAATCTACTTACATTTGAGGGGGTGCGGATGCTCTTACGAGAAAACGAATATAACAACAATTACAACCAATTCTTCAACTGCACCACGTATGGCATAAATCCATGCAACCACAGGACACCTTTATCCATGCAACCGCCCACATGAAGTGCTCTCCCAGTTGCGATTTGCACATGAGTAGTTTTGAGTTGACCCGCAGCCTTAAGGCTCTAGGGCAAAGCACATATCCCAAAATGTGCGTACAGTAGTTCTTTCAAGTAAACACTAAATAAGACTACAGAAGACTTCAATAAATGGGCATGAAACACCTAAATGAGCCTCAAGCTTAAAACGAAAAAGTATGTTTATTTCCTAACCAAACTAGAGAACAAACATCAATCCCATATCTGCAGAGACAAAAAAAGGCCTTGTTTTAATCCAAGCCTGCTACATATTTGCCGTATCCTCATAAATAATCTATCTTCATGTGGGCGGTAGGGCTAGAAATCATGACTGGACTCTATCTCAGGAGCTATGGTGTCGAATCATTTCGGATGGTGCAGCTGCGCCTCGCTTCTCGGCTTCTGAGCTGCAGATGCTGGGAGAGGAACAGGGACTCGAACGAAAGTTACGTGCTGGAAACATGCGAGCCTGCTTCTGGTAGCCACAACTTCTTCCGGATTATCAAGATCATTTCGTTCTCCTCTGATTCTGGGCTTGGCTCAGCATCTACAACAGTTATTGCTTCCCAGTGAAGTGCGTGGAGGTACTTCTTGATGAATTCAATGATAGTGCTCTTGTCCCTCACGATGACAAACCCAGTTGGCCTGAGGATACGATCCATTTCAAGGAGCAGGTCTTCAGCACTGCAACCTCTTTTATCAAGGTCAGAGAAGACTGCCCATGCATGGAGAAGATCATATGTTCGAGGATAGGTTGAGAAGGCTTCACACCTGCAAACAAATTATTGCATTAGAGTAAATTGTAAATGTGGAAGCACAATGTCCCCGCTTCTGCGGAAACTTGCCAATAATAACAATCTTGATTGCAAACAATGCGGGCCTAATGATTAACATTTGCAATGGCAATGCAACAAAACCTTCACTCAAACCAAAACAGGAAATGTAACTCAAGAATATAGTTTCAGTTGCCCAACCCTGGATCTGGCTCTTTTTTATAGAGCTTTAGAGGCCTCAACCATGAGGCTCATGATCGTACTGCTAAACTTCATACTAATTTTCACAACAAAGAGTACAGCATACAAGGCACAGCACAACACTTTTGGGAGGGACCAATAGACATACAATGTTAGCATTATGGGCCAAATACCATTGCAGCAATCAAAACAGATTTCCTTTAACACAAGACACCCAGTATTTTCAGATGCATCAAGGGTAGAACAGTAGCAGAATGGTTCTAATGAGCCTCATCCTAAAGGTGCTTGTTTTGTCTAAAATACCAAGAATAAATTCTAACAAGGAAACACTCCTTACAAAGTATTGAAGGAATTCACTCCTAAGTTAAGTTGCATAGGTCAGCACAGCCAATAGGTTCAACAGTGTTTCATCATAAAATTCATCCGTGATCTTGTAAGTTGTAACCTAAAGTCTGATCAGAATATAGCTGTGAGATACAGCATTCACCATCAATATAGAGTTGTAATTTGCACTTTTAATTACCACTAAAACATAAGGGCAAAAGGCATGGCAAACTGGTACCATGTTGATATCTCTTAGCTGTACAAAATTCAATAATAACAATGGATAAATTTATAGGTGCTTAACACATACCAGTCGTGATTGCTGCCTATCAGCCCTCTATCATAGATTATCTTGAGGGTGCTTGGTCCATCATGTGGCACAACATTCATCACCCATACGTCTTTTTCCTTGAGTGCAGCAGCAAATGACCCAAAGTTTGCTTTCATGTCCATGATGTTTCTAATAGCGTCTGGTTTTACCTTTGGGCCCAACAAACTCCAATAATTTTCTACTCTTTGCTGCCACATTTCCTGCACAGCAAGAATTACATCAGCAATCTTTATGCAGTTCTTATGAACTCAAATAAGAAAGTTCTGAATGTAAATGGTATGTCATTATCATAAAGACATTGTAAGGTCAACTAACCGTGTCCTTTTCAAATGTGTCTGCAGTAACATACAAATCAGCAAGACGGGGAGGCGGGGTTGTTAATCGAGCAGGCCAGGGAGCTAGCCCAGTTCCCCCATCTCTGTGCATTTCTGAAAACATAAAACGACTTGTTCAGTATTCTTCTTGCATCCCAAGGTTAGAGAAAGTGAAAATAATAGGGGCAAAGGGAATTTCTACCCTATGCCTAGCTATTACTGACAAACATGAAAAGTATATATTGAAAAAAAATACAATTGTTTCCAGGATTGTTTATCTACAAAAAAGGAATCATGCCTTGACATAAGCAAATAATAATAATAATAATAATAATAATAATAATAATAAGACCATGAATCAACAAAGAAACTAATTTAGTGTTATATTCAATAATAATAATAATAATAATAATAATAATAAGACCATGAATCAACAAAGAAACTAATTTAGTGTTATATTCACATCCCAAAGTCAGAAATCGTGTATGACAAATGAGAGAAGCAAAATGTCACAAGTACGTTCTTTTTTTTTCTCAGAAAAAAGCAGGGTACACCTTTAGTATCAAACGACTAGGTGGGAACAGGATAATTACTCACGTTCAGGATACGGAGTAATGCAAGCTTCCATTGGCACTCCCCATACTGAATCTGGATCATCACCACTTTTGCATAGAGGTGGCTTTGTACCATGTGCTCGTCTCTTGTAACAATCATTGTTCAGAGGTTTCACCCAAATAACAGTTTGGTTTCTTTTCTCTGCAATTTTCCAGCACATCCTTTCCACAAGGGCACTCATTTCTTTCCAGATTCGGAGATCCTCCTCATCCTGTGCATATGCTTCAGGAGAGGAGTAAGCAAAATAACCTCCAGGTCGTAGCAATCTGTCTAGTTCAAGCAGAAGAATCCCATCTCTTTGAAGCCAATCGATCCTACAACGTGAACAATGGGCTAGTTCAAATGATCTACTTGGGTACGGAAGCCTTTTTGTTCCCAAAACACCAAGATATGCAGGGATCCCTCTTTCAAGTGCAAACTGAATCTGATTCTGATGCACATCGTTTGGTGCCAAAGACATTGCTATCACATTAGAAGAAAGTAGGTATCCTCCGAAACTAGCAACTCCACAACCAACATCAAGAACAGTACGAAGCATCCCCTCATTGTTTATATTGTTATCTTTGAAATTTAGCATCTGCCAAATAGTAGAGATGGGTCAGATAAAAGAATGTCAGGGCAACTTACAAAGTAGTCAAGGCAGACGGCTTACATTTGCAATATTTGATATATATTTGTCAGCTCCATGGTGAAAATGGGTCCCACCACCTGGAAACTTGATCTTTTCACCGGCTTCAACCATCCAATTCTGGTCTGACTTCTCTTTTGCAAGGTGAGTGTGTGGAATGTTTGCTTTCCACACTACATCACGACTTTTTGGCCATTTTATACGAACCTGAAAAAAAAATTGTGGATCTGATACAGCTCAGCAAGGATCCAATCAAACAGAACTAATTTCAGATAAGTATAGATTGGAAGGTCAGTGCACGTGTTATTAACAAGAAAAAAATATGAATAAACCAGAAAAGCACACGGAAAACATATAACCATGTCTTGACAACGAAGACAAAATCATCTTAGTCAACTTGCAAAAGAGCTTATATTATTGATTGAATGAAGCACACACTACTATATACAAGATGCAGTTGCTGCAATTATTACATTAAAAGGACTGGTTGAAAGCTTGAAATGGTCAGTCTATGAACTCAAGTCAATTGAGATATATCTCATATTCTCATGCAAGATCTAATTAGAATAAAAGAACACTTTGAGAGAAGAGTTAGATCAGTAATGACCTTATAGCCATGTGGTGGAGGAATCAAGCAATTAAAACGCCTTTCGGGTGGAGGGCAATGCCTCTCATAGTGCTCCATCAGGTTTAAATCCAGCTTCAGCCTCATTTGATATATCAAATTCCTATCCAAGCAGGGGATCAGCTCAGAGTGCCGGTCATCACACACCTAAACACCCAAGAAAACAAACAATTAAAATCATGAACAGACAATCCACAAAAGAAAAGGACTGATCACTTGTTGGGAACTTACAGGAAAGCTCTTGGGCTTGACATCATCTGCATCCCCAGTTCCAAAAATGGACTCTTCAGAGCCATCCTCACCATCATCACTGCCCCATCCAAGTGACCGTGAGAATTTGGTCCCGTACTCAAATGCGGTGGTCCCAGCCTGTCCATTGGAGCCCGAGAAATACAAGAAGAGGAGGCATAGGCACACAATCATCACACAGCACAGCACAACCGGCCTCTTGCTGTGCCCCGAGTCATTTCTCCCCCTCATCTCGGATCCCAACTTGCCTTGCCCTCCCTCTAGTATGCACAGGCCTCAGGATTCATAAAGGACTGACTGGAATTCCTCCCCTCTCAGTCACACTGATCTGCAAAGGAGAACACCAGTCCTTAGAAACAACCCTATCACTATCAGAAGCTATCAGTAAGCAGGAAACCCTACCACAAACACACAGCCTGCAGAACTGAAACCAAGATGGAAGCCCCCCCAAGAACGGAAATCGTTAGGAAGAATTAAATTCTCCCACCAAACGCCCCAAGACTTGTACAAGATGCAATTAAACGGGGAATTTCCTGTCCAAGTAAGCCAACCTTCAGTGCCCAAAGGTGAAAAAGAAACAGCAGCAGCAGTGAAGTGAAGTGGGGGACAGATCACAAAGAGGGAAGATCACCACCCCTTTAAATAAAGCTCCCTTTTGCGGCTTATTTTACTCGCGGAATCCGATCTCGGGGGCTCTTGTTGGAGGAAGCGGGCTTGGAATTCGGTTCACCCGCACCGAACCTTAAGAACTTGGATTAGGCGGCCAAGCATACACGGAAATGGATTAGGCAGCCAGACACACAACAGACGCATAAAAGGCTTTGAATTTGACGCGGTTCAAATGCGCGACAGCGACGGTCACCACTGCGACAGGGTGTGGCAGTGCGATTGGAATACGTCCGGCGGAAAAAATTGCAAAAATGACACTCGAAAGATTGAAGATTGACTCTTGATTACGAGGATATTCGGTGGATGACATCCATGTGTCTATGAATGTCCATGTGTCTATGAATGTGGGTCCAAACCACCGATGTTTCGAGTCCCATTTTTGTCCGGCGCGAGAGCGGAAACAGATTAAAAAATCGCAAACTAACCACTTGAACGGGGCAGCCTACTCCCAAAACAGACGAAACCAACAGAATCCTAACAGACGAGAAAAACACCGAACGGAAAGCAATCGCAGCACGGGATAGACCTCCGCCGCGACCGCTGCGTAGGCACCGGGCTGAAATCGCGCAAGCGAGCGCGCGTATCCACGGCGGCTGCTCCCTCGGGCGAACCCCGGCGGCTCTGAGGGCACGCCGGGCAGTGCGAACGGCGGCAACAGATCGAGCAAGGCCGCCCTGCCGCCGCCTGGGCCGAGGCGTGGACCCGCATTGCGGCGCGGGTCGAGAGGAGGGGAGGGGTGGAGGGACGGAGCAACGCACCGCAGCGCCACCGCGGGGCGCGGTCGCCTCCGGTCGCAGGGCAGGGGCAGGGCGGAGAGGCAACCGGTCACGGAGCGAGCGAGCGAGCGAGAGCCAGCGGAAGGCCTCGACTTGCGGGGTAGAGCGAGCGAACGTGCAGAGGAAGAGAGAGGGAGAGAGAGGTGGGTATTGGCCTATTGGGTAAGAGAAAAGTCTATTTTTGGCCATCGAACTTTTGGCGAAGTCCGGGAATGACCATCGAACTCGAAAACCAGGAATGTTTCACCATTTATTTTCTGAAACCGGACACAAAAGGCCATGGACCGCAGTCCACCTACACATTCCTGGTTTTGACAGAACTCCTCCCCTTCTCTCATTCTTCTCCTCCAAACCAGTCCTCTCCTCTTCTCACGTTACTCTCTCCTCCCCTTGCTCTCCCATGGCTGCCACTCCCTAAATCCCCTCTACAGCACCAAATCCTTGGGGGAAACTTGCAAATCGGATCGAGGACAACAACAGGAGCAAGAAGAGGTGCATCTTGCATGTGGATCGGTCCTTCCCCATCCCTTCCCGTCGCCCTAGGGTTTGTGGCTGACCAAGGTGAGTTGGATTTCCCCCTTCTCTACACAAGTTTGGTGTTTAGGGTGGATTTTAGCCATGGGAATAGGTGGACTAGTGGGGGAGAAAAGTTGCTTGAATGTTGTTCCTCGGATTTCAAATGAACAGTTTCTGCAGATTTTCTTGGGGAAACGATTAGGGCTACTTAGAGACCGAAATAAGTGTTTTGGTGAACTACAAAGTTGTAGAGGACCTTCAGATCTATTAGCTCGTGAAATTTCATGATTTTATCTCAAGCAGCTTCAGAGATATGTATTTTCAAATTAGGTGTCATGTTGTGACGAAGTTCGGACAGAAATCGGATGTAGGGCCTTTCAAAACCCTTAAATGTCTTATTAGACTTTCCAAATATGAGAAGCTTGTAGTACTTTCCATTAGCTTTTCAGATTGGTAAAGATTATGTCGCTTTGTTTGTTGTTTTGCTTGTATATCGGGTTGGGGGTAGGAGTGCTAAATCCATTGTTTAATGCGACCACAAACTTGTTTGTCATACGAGCAAGTGATAAAGTGTCCTGGGATGAATCCATTTGAGTATCTTCCAACCGGTTCCATTTTAATGGAGAATTCATAAGAACAGAAGACAAGTGCGAGACATCGGTGCTTTCGGATGGAGGTTTCCTTCATAGATAGGGATAAAGTGTCCCTGCCTGAGATTATTGGCCACCTAAAGGACCACTGCAATGTAAGTGAAAGGGCTCTTTTGCATTGGCTTCTTCCTGGGAAAGAGCTCAACAATGGTCTGAGGCTGCTTCTAGATGACAAAGGCTGCTTAGAGGTAGCAGGTACCATTGGGGATGGAGAGGTAGCTGAAATCTATGTTGAAGAACTTATTGCTTCTAAGAAAGTGAATGTGACGAAGGCGGAAGAGGAGGAAGGAACAAGTGATGAAGATGACTCACCGAATGAGCAGGAAGTGCAAGAGGAATTGGATGATGAAGGACCTGAGATAGAAGAGGATACTCAGCCTGTGCATGCAGCCAATGAATTTTTAGGTGCAGCCATTGTTCCAAGTGGTAATAGAGCTGGGATCCAACAACCAATACAACTTGATGAGGGATGGAAAAATTCAAGGAAAGACAAAGGCAAGCAAGTAGTTGTCCATGATCCAAAGTCTGGGATAGCAAAGGATGGTGACTACTTACTTACCGGTGATGAGTGTTCTTCCGAGGATGATGATGAAGTTGTAGAAATTCCGACCAAGTTCGTGGTGTTTAAAAGGAGGTTAAAGGTCGGACAGTAGCCAACTTAGATGAAGTCATATTGGACAGTCCCAAAGAGGTGCCAAATTTGTATGAGATAGAGGATGAAGGAAATTTGACCCCATATGATGGCAGCAGTGATGATGAGGATTCAGTAGAAGAGATGAGTGATGGGGATATTCAGAAGTGTACTAGTAAGTGTCCAAGATTTAATAAGAAGGAACCAATTCCTAAGTTTGAGATTGGAATGAAGTTTAGTGGAAAGAAACAATTCAAGAAGGCATGTATCAAACATGGTCTAGTTGAGAGGAAGCTTATCAAATTCTACAAGAACGAGGCATCAAGAATGATTGCGATGTATGTGACCGGTCCACATGTAAATGGAGGTGCATGGCTTCATCAATTCTAGGAGTAGTAGTTGGCGATTGTTAGCTACAATGCCGAGCATACATGTCCACCCGTAAGGGACAATAGGTTGGTCAATCACCTTTGGTAGAATTGCTTTGCCAAGTATGAGAAGATGATCATTGCCAACCCTGCTTGGGGTCTTGACTCAATGAAAACAACTGTGCAAGAGGACATGTTTGCTGATGTGAGTTTTAGCAAGCTTAAGAGGGCCAAGTCCATGGTAATGCAGAAGGCATTAGATGCTACTAAGGGTCAGTATCTACTCTTGTACAATTACCAGCTAGAGTTATTGAGAAGTAATCCTGGAAGCACAGTTATTGTGAGAAGACAAGGTGATACAGACATTTTTCAGAGGATGTACATATGCCTTGATGCTTTGAAGAAAGGGTTTAAGGCAGGATGTAGAAAAGTTGTTGGGCTAGATGGGTGCTTCTTCAAGGGAGCTACAAATGGTGAGCTGCTATGTGCAATTGGCAGAGATGCAAACAGCCAAATGTATCCTATTGCATGGGCTGTGGTGGAGAAAGAAAATAATGATAGTTGGGATTGGTTTTGTGATCTTTTGTTTAGAGATATAGAGGTGTATGGTGGCACTGGATGGGTTTTCATATCAGATCAGCAAAAGGGAATTTTGAATGCAAAGTGTAAATGGGCTCCGAGATCTTTGAGCATAGGAATTGTGCTAGGCATATATATGCCAATTGGAGGAAAAAGTTCAAAAAGAAGGAGTGGCAGAAGAAATTTTGGGCTTGTGCAAAGGCCCCTTGTGTCACATTGTTCAACCTAGCCAAGGCAAGACTTGCAAAGGATACACAAGCTGGAGCTCAGGCTATAATGAACACTAATCCACATCACTGGAGCCGTGCCTGGTTCAAGTTAGGTTCTTTTTGTGATTCAGTTGACAACAATATGTGTGAATCTTTTAACAAATGGATTGTAGAGGCTAGATACTTTCCAATTATTACTATGCTTGAGACAATTAGGAGAAAAGTCATGGTTAGGATTCAGCACAATAGGACCAAATCAGATGGGTGGAACACAGTCATATGCCCAAATATCTTGAAAAAATTGAATGCATATTAATTTATCTGAGTTTGCCATGCAATATGTAATGGACAAGACCAATTTGAAGTGGTTCATTTGGATTAACGGTGTTCACCGTGGACTGAACAAAATGAGTGTTCCTGAGATATTGGCAACTATCTCGAATGCCATGTCCTCATGCCATATCTTGCATTTTCTTCAAGACAAATGATCTGTCACCATTCATTGCTAGTCGCTACTCAAAGGAACAGTTCAAAAACACATATGACCATTGTCTATTGCGGTGGAAGGAATGAATGCATGGCCTGCTTCAGAGAAAAAACACCACTTTGAAGGCTCCTGGATATGTAAAGATGCCGTAGGCCAAAGAAGGAAAGAAAGAGAGAAGCACATGAGAAACCAAAGTCCTAAAAGGCCTCAAAGGTGGGCACAATTATCAGGTGTACGAAATGCATGCAAATTGGTCACAACAGGTCCACATGTGACAAAAGGAATGGCCAGTCCCATAATGCTTCTCAGGTTTCAAGAGAACAAGGTGGAACTTCATCAAGTGCACCTCACCATAGCACTGCTGCATCCATGAAGAGGAAAGCAAATACAACTCCATGTACACGTAACAAAAGGACAAGGACAACCAAGGTATGGTTCCAAAACCAAGATAACATTATTGCCAATTTATGATCCTCACAAAATATGTGTGTTCAATGATTTATTTTTCTTTTGCAAGGTCGGAGGTTCAAATACATTGGCCAAGACATCCACGCAAGTGCCAAAGTTGATACAACTCCTTCGTTCAAAGAACTATGCACCTGCACTCCAATGTGCCATTTACCAAAGCTGGCTCAAGTGTGTCTATCACTATAAACTCGTGGAAAGTCAAGTTCGCTTTGAATGCTCAAGGACCATCCCCTCCAAAGAAGCTCCCCGGTTAGAAGACCAACCAAAGGCCCTATGTTCTTTCTCGCCAAAGACCGGTGATGCCATCCGAAATGTATCTGTGATGCCCATGTGTAATGCCGAATCGTCGGCTTAAGTTTATATTTGCTACCATCCGAACTATGGATTGTGAGGTGTAATGCCGATCGCTGGCTTAAGTTCATGTTGCTACCATCTAAACTAGGAATTGTGATGTGTAATGCCCGATCGATGGCTTAATTTTACTCCGACAAAGATGTGAACTATGAATGTCATGTGTAGGTGGCGTCAAAACCGGCGTGGCGGCCAAAACCAGGTGGATCTGCAATCGATGGCCCTTTGTGTCCGGTTTCGTAAAATAAATGGTCAAAGATTACTGGTTTTAGAGTTCGATGGTCGTTCTCAGACTTCGCCAAATGTTCGATGGTCAAAAATGGACTTTTCCCATTGGGTAAAAGCTGGGCCCCGGTGAGTTAAGGTGGCAGGATGACGACGACGACGCGGGGATTATATGACAATTAACTGAGCCCAGCAGATTTTCACTGCTCGGTTTGGTTGTTAAAGTAAATAAAGTATAGACCAATGATGCTAAAAAAGAAGTAAAGTAGACCAATGCGGAATTACAGCGTGCTGCCGTGAAGGGGAGGGAAGGGAACCTAGACCAACCGCGAGGACGAGGAAGGGCCGGATGCGGAGAGGATCAGAACAAAAATCTTAGATTAGCATCAGATTTAGCGGCGTTGGGTTGGGAATTTGGATGGACAAAGATCTCTGTCGGCGTCCGTCTAGTGGGGCCACTAGAATAGTGACGCTACTGTTTGCCGGTGCGTCATCCAGTGTCGCTGCCGTGCTCTTGTCACGTGAGTCTCAGATTCCACTATTCATGCTGTATCGGTTTTCAATTCTAATAAAAAACGAATTGTTTTTCCACTCCGACATGCTGGTATCAAATCGCACGCCATTGCTACAAGAATCAGCGGGGGACATTGTTACAAGAACTGCAAACAATTGCGCAGAAATGGATCTTCGAGGAGAGATATCCGACCGACCAAATGCAGCCATGCGAATGGGGCCCTGTTTAGTTTCATCCAAAATACCAACTTTGACACTATGCAAAAAAAAGATTCCCCATCACATCAAACTTGTGGTACATACATAGAGTACTAAATGTTGACGAAATAAAAAACTAATTGCACAGTTTGGTTGTACTTTACGAGACGAACGTTTTGAATCTAATTAATCAATATTTGGACAATTATTACCAAATAAAAACGAACAAGTACTGTAGCTACAGTTCTTCGCGAAATCGGTCGGCGCCAACTTGACCAACTAAACGTGGCCTGGACTGGACTGCTTGCACACAGGAATGTACGATCTGAGATCTGGCCACAGCTTGTGCACGCAGGCACCGACGCACAGGCTGCCCAGTGGTGAGGTATGGACTGGACTGGAGTGCTGCTGAAGCCTGGAGATTCTCACACAAGGGAGCATAGCCGCACCCGCACAGGACCAGACGCCGGTGCGGCAGTGACCCCACCGAGACACATGTGGTGCCCGCCAGTTTTGGCATGCCTCATGCCTGTATCTGCACTCGGTGTCATCATAACTGCAGGCCAAATTTGGTACAAAAGGTTGAAAACCACTCGCAATCATACTGTTCATCATTTGGCTGCAAATACCCCAGCAAAAGCTTCTTTGGGGATCCTATCCCACGAGAAAGAGTAAAAAACCCATCTAGTTACAGCAAGCTGTGACGCTTTCTCCTCCTGCGAATGAGACACGTTGAAGTCAGGCAGTATTTTACATCAACTCAACATCTCGAGCTAGCAAGCTACAACCAATTCTACCTTCTCCCGCTTGTGGGAAACTGCCGGACATGACAAAACGAGTCGCCACAACAAAATTCCCACCGTTTCTCTATAGCACATCTAACCAACGCATTTACACGACGATCTCATGGCCAGAGACGCCCCCATCTTGTCCAGCAAATGGGCTATGAATGCCAACCCTAAGACTAGCTCATCTCCCTATCTTTTCTGGTGACACTAGCCCTTCAAGATCTACTGGACCATGTGGTGCCTACATGCACCCCTACCACAATGGTGCAGTGCTTCCTCATGGTTTAATTGACCGGTCAAACATCACTGGTTCCATGCCATCACATCTACTTGATCTGCATGAAGCCCGAGACATCCGCCAGGAAGCTAAGGAGGTTTTTCCTAAATCTCTGCCTGTTTGGCCGGTCGAGCGAGCTTGAGAGATTGTTTGAACTAGTGAGGTTATGGAACGCAGTTGCCAGCCTTGATTTCACGGTCAGATTCTGCTGTTTCTCGAGCAATTCATGGACCAATCTCTGCAGATAAAAGCAAGGTGAGGATATGTAGCAAAGAACACAACAAGTATCAGGTTTGCGCATGATGTGATGGCTATTAGTCCATTACAGAATAAAATGGATGTAATAGTTCTGAGTTCAGTATTAGCTTCCAATATTATTGGTATAACATTTTCTTCAGGGTATTTTATCGTAAAATATTGGAAGGGACCTGAGATGTTACTGAGATTATAATATGCAAAGGAGAACCAATGTTCATGTTACTGAGATTATAATAATATGCATAATACAGTACTTATTTTCAGATCAGAGGGAAGGGTGTGTGTGTGTGGGTGGGGGACCTGATATAACTCCTGTTCACAGAACAATAAAGGAAGCAAAGCATCTGCAGCATAACCTGCTAACTCCAATCTGCAAAAATAGCATGCCAGCTTAGAAGTTTAATTTACATAAAACTAGAGCTACTAAATGATTGGCAAATTATGCCAAATAAAATTTACTTGGCTTAAGATTCAAAGCAGTCAAAATCAAATTACTGATACGCAGAGCTCACCTGAAATCTTCAAAAAGAAGTATTTGCAATAGAAGTCTCAAGAAGTGACTTGATATGCTTTCCTGCAGTTTGCCATTTGATCCTTCAGATTCCATGAGCTGCGAGTTCAGTCCTCCTCTCCCTCCTAATCTTTCTTTGAAATGGTATGAAGCAAGAGCATTTACTGCTGCCAGGCACCTCTCAACAACATCGCTATCCTGCAACAGACAAAATAAGTCTGAACTATATCAGCTTGAAGAACAGAAATTCGCACTAGAGGGTAAATGTTGTGGAACAGCAAACAATGAGCATATGACACATAGTTCAATTTATAAGAGACGCCAGAAGTGAATGGAGTATGGGGGTGAGTTGCATTTGACTGAAAATATTAACATGAAAAGCACATGGTCATAATTCAAATAAAAGGTGACAAAAAGCATGAAAAACAACACCAAAATGTCTAAGGGTCCATTCGTTTTTAAATATATGACATTCAGGGCAAGCTAATCTTTTTCATTCCTAAATGCCATTCAAAAACGAACCAGTTGTATCACTCACAATAAACGGAAGGCCACAAACTAATTGTCTAGCCTTCCCTAGCACAACAGTCAAGTTTTGAAGTGAAACAAAGGATCAAGAGCTACCAACTCTTCTGTGGCTGCAATCAATATGCAGAAACTATACCATGATTACTGCAAGCTATGCTGCTGCAATCCGAAACCTTAGAAAATATAGGAGTGATTTTTGTTCCGTTCAGCAAATCCCTGAACTTACTGGTGCTAACCAAAAATCAACTTATGACACCCAAAAAAAAAAAACAGAACAGAGTTAATGCAGATTTAGAAAGTGCACATGCCTGATTACGGAGCCCGAAGTCAAGACTTCCAATAATCCTCGTAAAAGCGTCTCTATTTAAGTGAGCAACCTTTTCCGGGTACAATTCCAACAAGTGTGACATAAGCACAAAATACTGAAAAGAAACCGGACTAAAGATTAGCATTTGATTGCTATTATCCTCTATTACAAAAACTAAAGGAGAAAACTCAAAAGGACTTACATCACGACTAAGTTTAGGGTATTTCAGAAGGTCCAAAGATATCAAGGGGGTCACAATATCAAGACCAACGTAGATAACCTGTGAAGGTAACATCTCAGTTATTATTTTCAAACTAATTAATGTTAGTTCTCGATGTGAATAAATAGCAATACACTTGGCTAAATAAATAAGTTATATGACATCAGTAAGTTTTCTTCCCTGTATGGAAAATACAACAGCTAGCAGAATGCAACACCTTATGGTTTCAAAACAAGCAGAGTTTGACCCTTGTATTGGTTTGTCAATCTGTATCCTCAAGGTTTTTTTATTATGAACCCAAGTACAGAAGAGTTGGCTAAAAATGCCATGGACGAATGAAAGCTCTGATGTTTGCTGTGGGGATTCCAAGTCTCAACAACCCGACACGCAACAGGGAAGATAGAAGGCCAGTAACTACATACTTTTTTTTTGCAAGAAACATCAGCTGCGTACCTCTGCAATATCAGGTGAACCTTCACCGTTGCAATCAGACAGAAAGCCAACCTGCACTTGACAACTGTGTCTATTAGTTATGCAGAACTTTTGGCCAAATTAAACAAACAGGGTGTAATGGAACAAAAGTTACCAAATCCTTCGAGCATATATTTGTCAGAAGACGAAGCAAAGCTCGCAAATCCTTATATTTTTCTGCTTGTGACTCACTATGCAGACTTGAAGAAAGAGAGAGCATTACCTAGAAAATAGAGATACCATAGGGTCAGTCCCTGAAGAAAATTATCTACAAGCTCCACAAAAATGGTAGCATTGCTGTTGGGAAACTATACAAACTGCAAGCCATATTTAATCTTTTTAATACAATATTGCTCACTCGGCACTCGCGTTAATTTCTTTAATTGTCTTTATTCAAGTTCAAGGCATGCCCTTAGTTATCAACATTAGATGACTAAATGAATCTGCACTAGTGTCACTTGAACATCTCCAGTTAGATCTTTTCTATGTCTAAGTAGATTAGCATTTCTGCAGAAATTAGCACACAAAGCACCAGAGGCCAAATAAAAATAAAAACAGAAAAATATCTTTAGCTGAGTTTATTTAAGGAGCGTCCTTACTTAAGTTATCAACATTAAATGACTATTTAAACCTGCACTAGCACCACTTGGACAATCTCATTAGATCTTTTCTATGAACAGAGTCCACTAAGGAGATCAGTATTTCTGCAGAAATTAACAAGAAAAGCACGAGCACAAGCTTAAAATGTTTTTTGGCATAGGGAAGCTGTGAATGGTGAGATAGGGGTAACAACAGAAAAGAGAAGGAAAATGTAAAGTATCATGAAGTTACTACAATGGCTGACATCATTTCTTTGAGAATAGTAATAGTCAGAGTCATCAGTCACATTGGCAAAAAAAAAAAGAGGAATATTACGATACAGAATAAAATAGAAGTACTCATATTCTGACCTTCCCAATGTTATGAGAGGAGTATATCTGGAGCAGTCGCAAGCAAAAGTTCACCAAAGCTGATGTTTCTTTAGCATCCAGGAATACAGCTTGACCATCAACAAAGTCCACCACAAACTTGAGTATCATGTATATGACTGAGGACTAAAGGGATGGGGAAAATTAATTGCATGATCTTCAACGTTCACTTGTGGAGTGATAGTATGATGCTTGAAAAATAACATTACATGATTTCTGTAGACCTCCAGAAGAGTCAAAAGTGGGTTCATCACAGTACGACCCATCTCAAATAGAACTTTTTGAGTGCGGGGTTGAGTAGCTCTAGCAGCGCCTCTTAGTCGTTCCAATAGGCAACAGACCTACAACCATTGACCTATTTCCTTTATTCTTCTCTAAAAGAGCACAAAGCAAAGACCATACATACTTACCATGTAAACAACATCTGCTTGCTGTGCCACAGATTTTAGATCACTCCTGCTAGCATTTTCTACCAGGCACCCCGCTACTGGTCCCATGAGATCCCTCAGGTACCTTTAAAGGAATCAATACAGGCACTGTTAAACCTCTCATCTCTGTTTCTTAGAATAGCAGCCAGAAGTAAACAATAGTCTTACTGTGCAGATGCTTCAGGATCTTTGATGCAGGAAGCAGCACAGGCAAGTGTTTCTGCTAGAGATCTCTGTAAAAAAATAGCAACAGAAGCATAAGATCTTCAAAAATATAATGCCATAGGGTAGAACAACATGATTTGCACATGGTACATCACTTACTTGTAAACGTCCACTCAATGAAAGCAAAGAGCGTCCACTTGCAAAAGCTCTTGTAAGATCACGCCATGAATCCTAAAAGGGTACATGGAACACCACAAAGATTAGGAAAACAAAACAAAAAAGTTTTAGCAATCAATACAACATAGTATGTTTTTCTTGTTCAGGCAGAAACAAGCAATACGTACAAAGATATTCTAGGTAACACATTTAATGCAGTGCATGTGGAAATAGAAAGTCACATCTTTGTGACCATTACCAGCATAGCCCTTTCTTTACAATTATTAGTATCTTCTTGGTCATTAATATTTTAATTTTTAAAAATATAGCAATTAGTATAAGAACCAATAATTTCTTCTAAATATAATGATACACAACTCCCCTGTGTCTTCAAAAAAAAAAGGATAAGAATCAATAATTGAACTGGAGTGTGTTCACTAAAACATGCAATTACTGTACATCAGATGATAAAAATGCTACCAAACTTTTTTATGTGCACAAACTAACGTGCATTGTACTATATGAAAATGCAAGCATCAGTAATATGTCATTGGTTGTAGAAGTAGATTTGGGCTTACCAGTTGAACAAGATAAGTGCATGTGTGTTTCCGGTGAACAACTGTAGCAAGTAGCTTCTGGCATGTCAATGTCTGTGAACAGGAATCAAAGCAAAAGATAAGGGATAACCTAAACTTTTATCTTGTCTAACACTAATGAAAACAATCTAGTGAGAAATCTTGAAAGTTGTGGGCATTGTTGAGCTTGGTCAAGTTATGCAGTATTTGGTATTTTGGATCAAACGCATAGTATGATGGAATGATAAGGCTAAAGTCACATCAAAGATATCAAGAAATCAAAAGATCAAGATGTTTTACAAGAGCAATTTTTGCATTAGGCACTGCAAATTGAACTGGGGCAAACATGTCTGGGCACTCTGCACAATTCCATCATGATTAATAAGTAAAAACGAAGCTTACCTGCAACTCAGTTTCTCCCTGATATGTAGTAAGTGCTAACATTGAAATGAGAACAACAAAATCAAGAACAAGCTCTCCTTGGTTATTTTCCCAAGCAAAACTGTTTAGCAGTTTTCTGGAATGTTGGGATCCATTTGTACCCTCACTATCAATTTCTCTGCTTACTTTTCCTCTACTCACATCAAGTGGCACTAAGTAGGTTGCAACCCATCTGGCCAAGAACCAGATCACAGCCTGCCAACATCAATAAAGAACTTAAGACAACCTCTTTTTAAAATAAGTATAAAACAATGTCTAAGAACCATTCACAGAAAATAGCGGTTAGCTTAGGTCCAGAGCAAAAGAGGCTTCTTTTACATAAAGAAAACGAGGACGATAGATAACAGTACAGAGAAGTACCTCCATTAGTCGTGGACTGAAGTATTTTGCCCTAATTCCTGGATCTAGACACTGCCTGGAAAAATTTATTATAGACCTGCATTATCAAGAGACAAATATTCACATTATATTGCTACAACAGTATTAATACTGTTAATACAGTCAAATGGGTTATCAGAGCTGCAACTGGCCCCAAAACTGCAGGTCAACCGATTGTCTTTCCACTAAAAACAACCAGATTCCTGATTTTCAATGAAATAAAAAGGGGAATAGATTGAGGTAAGATTTTTCACCAGGAGAGTGTAACAACAGGATGCTGTGCTGCTTCAATCACATTAGGGAATCCAGCCTGTAATGCTTCAGGGATCTGTTCAAAATTAATTAACAACAGTGAGAACTTTTAACTTTAAGACATATTTCTTAGCTTATAGAGGTAATAAATGACACAAACCATAAAAGAATGCAGTGTCAATATAGTTTGCAAAATTACGTGACAAATGGTGCATTATGTTAGTAAGTGGCAACTCAGTGTATTCACAGGTCCAAAGGGATTTACAAGTGTTACATATGTAGAAAAAAAAACCACCAGCTAGAGGAGACACACAATAAGCCAAGAGGGAACGATGATCAGAGTGATCCCTATCCATTTTCGCATCAGAGTAACCTGGAGTGAGGAAAGAGAAGGCGGCGAGAGGTAGTTCCACGAAGGTGTCACAGAACCCGAAGGAGGTGAGTTTAGTGGAGCTGGGTAGGAGCCGAGACAAACTGGATATGAAGAGTGAGAAATGTCAGGACGAATGATCCCAAGATAGACGAGGCTCCCAACTAGCTGACAATAGCGAGTTGCATCATTCAGTGGTTCAGCATCAGTGAGTTGTGGAAGAAAAGAGGTGAAGGGAGGACATTGCCTAGTAGCTTGGGGAAAGGTGACGTGCCCTCGAGAGCTTGGAGGACTGGGCATCTCAGATCTGAAAAGCTTAGGATGGGCACTCCGAATGCGCTGGTTATGGCTGGAAAAAACTGAGTCGCACTGGCCATGGGGCATGTTTCCAATCCAGGTAGGTTAGAGTGTTCTTTGCAATGGCCATTGTGACTGGAGTGGGGGATGGAAATCACACTTTTTTGGAAAGATAGATGGTTACATGGGCAGCGTATCATAGACATCGCTCCTTGCACTCCGTGGTGGTCAAGAGAAATATCAAGAAAATAACGGTCACAGAGGCTCTCAATGAACACCTAGGGATTTCAGATGCATGAGGAGCTTCGTCAATTGGAGCTCTAATGGAGTACCTCGGTCTTTGGGATCTCATCATGGATTTCTCGCTGCAGACTGATGTAGAAGACGCGCACATATGGCGCTTATCCTCCTTTGGTCAATATTCAACAAAATTGGCATATGAGTATCTTTTTCAAGGAGCAATTCAGTTTAGGCCATGGGAATGAATTTGGAAAAGTTGGGGTCCTGGAAAGTGCAAGTTTTTTCCTGTGGCTTGTAGCTCATGATAGATGTTGGACGGATGATCAGCTTGCGCTCGTGGTCTGCCCCATCCTGAGCGATGCCTCTTATGTGACCAGGAACAGGAGACAACAAAAAAAACTCGACCTCCGGCCCCGCGCTCCGGGGGGTAAGACAGGCCCCGGATTGGTCGGGGTTGTATGTACTAGGAGGGTTTACCCCCGCGCCCCTCCTTTATGTACCTTTTCTTCTTAATGAAATGACACGCGGTTCTCCTGCTTTGTTCGAGAGAGAGAGAAAAAAAAGACAGCCCCTGGGCATTGCATTAAGAAGACCTTCTCACGCAGATCGAGAAAACTCCCAAACCCCTAAACCATCTCCTAGTATCATGCCCCTTTGCAAGGCAGCACTGGTACTCCATCCTTCGTCATGTCGGGTTACAACAAATTGCACCTCAGCCAGTTGATACGGAGTTTGATGAATGATGGGATAGATCTTGGCGCATAATTCCAGAACACCAAAATTCCCTGGTCGCGCTAGGGGCTTGGATTATCTGGACACATCGTAATGCTTGTGCATTCGATGGAGTGACTCCTAGCTTGTCAAGAGCTCTCAGCGCTACTAGTGATGAACAGCGTATTTGGGAGATAGCAGGCGCACAGAGCCTCTCTTCTTTGACTGGTGCGTCTCATGAAGAGTAGTAAGTTGGCGTCTAGGTGTGTTGGTCGCTTGTTTCAGTCCTAACAGGCACACATGTAATCACGAGGCTTTTGCCATTATAAAAGTTTGAAATTCCATGTGAGCCACTAAAAAAGTTTGGGCGACTCTAGCAACATTCGTGAAAACTTTCTTGCCCTCCATGCCGCTTCCATCACATTTGCCACGTACCGGAACTTGGGCAGGAGCGACTCGATCAGTTTGGCCTCATGGGGACACACACACCGAGTCCGACAAGGAAGGCGGGAGCGGCTCATGGGGCGAGGGTGTCGTCTCCAACAAGGAGCTGTCCGAGGGTGTCGAGGGCGCTGAGGAACCAGCGTCTATGATATCCATCGCAGCATCTGCTTGGGGACGAAGCGCATCTTGATCGGAGGAACAACATCTGCTTGAGGACGAAGCTTTTCAGTAACTAGCTAGAGGTACTCAGCATTCATGCATCAAATTCTATGTACTCTAATCTGAAATACTGCTTACATGCAAGCAGTTTTTGGTGCCAAAACTTTTGCATCAAATTCTGTGTACTTCGTAAGCAGGTTTTTGGCACCAAAATAGCCGACCGGCTAGTGGCACTGGAGGGACCCAGAAACTTTTGCACGGCATTAAGACCTGAGGGGATTTCGGATTTTTCCCACCGCAGTTTGACACCATTAGAGGCAAATGTGACGGAAGCGGCATGGAGGGCAACAAAGTTTTCACGAATGTCACTTGAGTCACCCAAACCTTGTTAGTGGCTTCTATCATGCGTGTATACATCTAACACATGAAACCATGTGAAATAAATCAAACTGAGCTACAGAAATAATGAAGAGATGATATGAAGAACAATAGCCTACCCCAACTTGTTTGGGACTTAAAGGCTTTGTTGTTGTTGTTGTATGATATGAAGAACAACGAGGACATTCATGATATGCTAGTAAAGAAAGAGAAACATGACAATATTCACAGAAAGGGCTTTATAAATGCTAGTAAAGAAAGAGAAGCTTTAGAGTAGTTACAAGTAGTGTTTCTCCTTCGCCTGAGTCAGTTAGGACATGACTAGTAACCAACAACAGCCAATATAGCTCTTCCAGTGTTTGAGTAGGATCACTTTCATCATTTCTCTGCTAAGAAAAATCTATTAAATGTGAACTACAAAAACAGCACCACTTCAAAACAGTAGAATGTACAAGGCTACAGTAGCAGGGTAGCGTAGTAGCTTCTCCTTTCTTAATAAATGAGGTAAATTACAAGATAACAAGAAGACCTGATTTAGCCGGGCAAATCGTTCTGAAAATAACTGTGCAAGAAATGGAATAGTAGTGTCTGCAGCAGCACGTGCTATTAGAGCATACAAGGCTAACTGCTCATCACGTTCTGGAAGAAGTACTTCATTAGTATGATGAATCCAAAAGAGTTAAAGAGATACTAGAACAGATGAACTGTCTGTGGAATTTAAGCATACTTGAAACAGAAACATGAAAATATTCAGTATCATCAGTATCCTCGAACGCAGAATCAGCAGCAGCTATGTCAAAGAAAATAAGAGTAATCAGTATGCAGGACGTAAACAAAATAGAAAATCTTTTACAACATCTGTAACATTCTTCAAGTCTGAGGTTACATTTAAATGAGAATATAAAGAGATTTGTACCCTTCAAGTGTGACTCCACAATGATCTTAAACAAACTTGAAGCTGCAAGTGCTCCATCAACTGAGATTGGACTTTTGTCGGCATCTATGTCCTACCAAAACAAAAACTTTATGTTGTAGTTCATGGTGATGTATTAAACAAAGGGCTGAATGAGCTTTACAAACAAAAAGGATGAAACCCAATGAACAAAGTGCAATATAAACTACTCCCTCCATTCCAAATTATAAGACGTTTTAGCATTTATAGATACATAACTTTTGCTATGCACTTAGATATACACTATGTCTAGATACATAGTAAAAGAAATGTATCTAGAAAAGCCAAAACATCTTATAATTTGGAACGGAGGGAGTACTTGACATGAACTGAGATCTTCCGTGAATAAATAAAACATTTTTTTATCAAAAAGCAAAAGTGCAGACTCATAAGGGTCAGGAAGTCGACAATTATACAACCTTTCATTGTTTTCATGTGCAGAATTGATGAAGAGGATTTGTTTTATCTGATGTATGTACTCAGACACATTTTCTACAAAGTGAAATAAAACATTCGAGCATATAGTTGTTATGAATAACACTTGTATTGAATAACAGCACCATGGGTGCTAAGGACTCTATACTCCTAATAATAGTTACTGAAATATTTTGAAGAGTGTTGATGCAATAGTTGTAATGGGATAAAAGATGTGCATATAACTATGTAAACGGGTCCAACTAAACATGTTAGCATACATATGGCCAAGGGGAATTAATCATGTAAGCTCAATTTGCTACAATGGTTTTACATTAACTTCTTAATGCAATGATACGCAGCTCTCCTGCATATTCAACAAAAAAATGGTTTTACATTAAAATATAGCCATAAAGGTAAATCCTCTGGTTTTAAATGCTAGTTGAGTACAGTTTACATTAAAGTCGTCAAATTATAGTTGAACAATGGCTAAAATCGTCAAATTATAGTTGAAACAATCCAGCACACTCTCATCTCGTGTGTGTTCATTCAGCAGGTATGGACACTGATTTTCCAAAGGTTGGGCCTGAAAGCAATCGCCCCTCAACCTTCTGAAGCTTGGTTCTCAAGCTGGCGGTGCAATGATATCAGAAGTGTTCAAAAAGAGATGAGGAAAAGCCTCAATTCCCTTATCACTTTACTAGCTCAGGATCTTTGAAACCACCTAAATGCATATGTGCATGAAGCGGCAAACCCAAATGTTATGGTTGTTTTACAAACCATGACTAATGATAGCAGTTTATGGTGCCTAACTTGAACCTCTCCATCCATGAGCTCCTTTGGTCGCTCACCCTGGACGCATAGTATTGTGGAGGTGGATAGGTCATGGTCGTTTTAACTCTCAAGTGTGGTGTGTCTGCATTTCTGTTTCTTTGTGTGTTTGGGGTGTTAGGGAGTGGTCTCTGCCTCTCTGGCCTCTTCGTTTTTATTCTGTTTTTAATAAAATGGCACATACCTCTCCTGTGTTGTTCGATAAAAAAATATTAGCACCTATAACTCTATTTTAACTTTTCTTAGGGAAAATTTTCTTCAACTCAAGGTTACTAAGAGGAAACTGGTATTAGAACAGTCCAAATATCTTTTATAATCCAATAAAAGAGTAAAAATGTGACCTACAGTTATTACATGCTAATTACTACCCAAGCTTATAAGAGAGAAAAAACAGAGGCAACAATCATATCACACTGGAATTTTGAACTGATTATTGCAAATAAGTGTTTAAGTTGTGTAAAAGGGGAATGACACAAACATATTTCAAATTTGGTGCAAAGGTCAAGGGAAGTACCCCCAGAATAACATTCCATGTTTCTAACAAAATATCAAGGGAATCTATGCCCCATGTTTCCTCTTCACTCTGGTTATTCAGAATGGACTTGACAGCTTCTGACGTCAAAGCAGAAAGCAGATTAACTGTACCGTAGGGCCTGCAAACATGTCCGTGTTAAACAAAAGAGAATAGCAATCTCAGTCTACCTGATATTGTAATAATAAATGGCATGAAGTGTACAAAATATTCTGAATATACTCACAATATGCATTTTCACTATTACAAAAAGAGCCAGATACATTAAGGAAAAATGAGAGATGTAGCTATGGTATCTTGGTCATGATACCATCTTACAAATGGACAGACTAGTGTGTAGTGTCACATCGAGGGCCAATTGACTAATATGTAGGAGTACAAGGGACGAGTTAAGTTACCAAATTTGCAATGTGGAACTAGACAATGTACAACAAACTGACCTTATTGACTTTAGGAGGTTGTCAAAAAGTGAGCCAGTAGTTAAAGACACCATTGAAAGAAGGGCATGGCAACCATCTATGAACTCACTACAAAACAGTGAATATCTCGCTCATCAGCATTTCTCAAGTTTTTCCTCAGGTTAAATCAAGATTGCAAAGATGGATCCTGAGAGAACCTTTCACTTCCCCCATTTCGGATTGATGCTGTGATTACATCAGGAGGTTCAATCCATAGAACAACAGCAGATAATATCAGCATAAGGTGTTTAATCTGTGCATCCCCATTATCTGGCAACAGAAAGAAAAGAGGAAATATTATGTAAAAGAGATCACATGTAAATCATTAACATGCTTTCCAGTGATACATTGAATATGTAAATTCTAAAAGAAAAGATTCAGCTTTCAACCTTGAACACTAGCCTCTGTTCTTCAAACCCAAACTCAGAAACAGTCTAGTTTGCAACCTCAAACTATTAGAATCAACCACTCCCTCCCATCCCCACCCACCACACATGCAACCCCCCAAGGTGTTTCTGTCTGACAATAGCACCAAAGTGGGCAGTTGTGGGCGTAAATTCTACTTCCTTCAGTCACAAATATAAGTCCATCTTGGTTAGCCCTAAGTCAAACTTCTTTTAAATTTGATAATCAATATCTAACAATTTATATAGGTTGACAACACACGATTGACATCAATAGATTTATTATAGAAACCACTTTTTTATAATATACGATTCTTTTCATTTAAGATGATATATTTTCATAAATATTGCGAATCAAAGTTAGAGAAGTTTGACTTAGACAAACCTAGATGGATTAATATTTGCAATTGGAGGAAGTAGCGTGTTCGTATTTTTATTTCCTCATTGTATGAGGAACCACGCCTGCATATTTCTGTATACACTCCCCCAAACCTCATAATGTGTATGCAGGTGCTACTGGTAATGGTGGTCTAACTAGGATACCATCTGTGATAAAAATATATATATATAACAAAACTGCTGAGGTCTAGTATAAGGATTGTGTTTCGTAGTAGTGTGAGGTTGCAGTCAAATCAAGCTAATGCCAGAATTTATGGATGGAAAGGGAACATTTCACAGATCTTCAATAAATAATGACCGTTTGGAATAAGTATATACCATTAGGAAACACAGAGCCTGCCAAGGAGCACAACTGCACTATAAGCTGTCTGCAAGAGACAGCAATTGGAGAATCACTCCACAATGTATCATATGAGTACTTTTGGCGCAAGGTGGTGTAAAAGTTCAAAACCCAGGTAGGGTGTCCGCTTGATATTAGAATCTCTCTCCACATAGACCCTGGCTACAATAGAAAATGCAAACATTATAAGCTGAAATGGAGCAAACATGCAAGTAATTAGGATATACCTTCACCAACGAACGTTCAAACTTCTTCAGATTTATCGTATCAATCCTCAAGCCAGAATTTATCTTAGCATCTGAACTCTCATGCTCCACAGTATGCTTGAAATTCCAGCTTAGTATCTGAAACATCAGGCGCAATGCTGCTGAACAAGCTCTCTCGTCAGGTATTGTTACAGTTGAATTCAAGATTTTGTCAGCAGTATTGAACATAGCAGCTTGTGCCCAGCAGTAAAAATCCTTGCAAAAGACAATAGCGTGTTATAATGATAACCGAGGGTTCAAGACTTCAAGTGACATGACACAGCTGTAGTATTTTCATGTAAGAATGCCTGCCAAAACTTCTACATAATTGGGAAGATCAATACCTTCAAAAACTGCACTTCGAGTGAGTATTCACATTGTTCGTGAAATTCCTTAGGCAGGCTCATAGCAGAAGCAGTTGAAGGGGAAAATTCTGAAACCTAGGTCAGACATAAAATGTAGTATGAGATCAGTTGGAAAAGGATAGAAAAAAATGTTAGAACCAATCACATCGGCCTCAAGAAATTGGCATACCAAGGTTTCCAAGAAATTGATTGCAGCAAACTGTCGATTAGGCCCATGAATACCCCGGATGGATTGCTCAACCTGAAAACATTATCAGACATACAAATACAATGTTATACAGAAATTTAGTGTGCGACTTGATTGATTAAAATTCTAATACGAAGGACAATTTGAAAAAAAAAAAACAGTGATGAAGTTGGAGGTTCTATGTTTGCTAAAACGTTCAAGGGTCCCAAAAAAATCATATAAGAATAACAACATCTTATCCATCAAGTTGATCCACTTATAGTTATAGCAGCTTGGATTTCTTCATGCTACATTTTTTTATTGTTGTTTTATTAAGTGTTACCAATGAAGAAACAAGGGATGAAGTATACCAATGTTGCATAAAGATCCACAACCACAAAAATCTTAGGCTAATCCTGATTTGTAAGGCTGTAGCTGCCAGCTGACAGATAAGTACATACCTCAAAGAAGATAGCTGCTTTCTCTTGGTCCGAAAACTCAACCCTGCAGACATATTCCGTGTCAAAACAAATATATTTGAATATCAAAAATCTTTAACGACCAAAATATTGGAGCAATCAATCGCCTTCAAGTGCACTGGCTAAAACACAAATAGTTTATTTCATCATCTGGATTCAGGGAAAGATGTCTCCTATTGTGTATATCATCTTGGACAATCATGTGCAAACAACCCAGCCAAACACCAATCCAACCTTTGTCCAGTCTGAGATAAGCAGGAATAAACAAATAAATAAATTACTAAAATAACAAATCAGCCCATTACTATGTGAACTCATCTTAAGGAAAGATTGTGTGCATGAGTTGCAAAACACTCCATGAACGAAACCATGTCCAAATCAGCAACCCAAGCAATGAAAAAGTATACAAGTATGAATATGAATGCAGCACGCCCATCATTTTCGTACCCATGTCACAGAAATTCAGGGAACAAAAGGCAAATAAAAAAATATGAGTAAACTGAAGCTAGCAAACATGTTATGATAAGACACAAGAGATCTATTAGACATTACACTTCTAAAGTAGGTAGAAACATAGAAACTAACCAGCCTCTTTTCAGTAATCTAGCTGCCACGGCAGAAACTTTCGATTGCACATAGCCATCAGGAGAACTTGCATGCTCCATAACATAGTTTAAACAATATCTACAAATGATAGAAAAAGTTATAGTAAGCGCTAAAAACACGATGCTCCCACATTAATTGCAAGCTTTCACCCTCAAAAAGAAAAACTCACATTATTAGGCTTCTTTTGTTGTCATCTGTAAGGATTCCCCACTCCCTTACTGCAGCATCACCAAATGCACCAGCAGCTTGGAATCTCGCATTAGGCATTTGCGATGTCTCTGGGAGAATATAATGTTTTCAGCTCTTTTCGAGTATCTTAACACTAGAGAAGAGCGATGCTTAACTACTTTTTATGAGAAAAAGAACAGAATAATTATTTTTTTCGGCACAAAAGCCCCAAAATAACAAATAATAAATGGGGTAAATTATTATTACTTGCAGTCTCCGGAACAACAATTCAGACAAACAAATAAAAATGTATCTCCCTTCAAAATGGAAACAACATGTATACAGGTTATATGGAAACAACATAACTAATACATCTTGCGATATGTTTATGCTAGTAAGTCCTAACCTTACTCAGTTGTGAGATTAAAAATGGATATATCTGCTCTGTTGAGAAATAGTTCTGGTTCATCATAGGTGCATAGCAAGAGAACAGCATACCAAGAATGAATCTGCATGCTTGATAAGGCATCAGAGACAAGTGCAGCGAAGTTATCACCTTTTCCGCCTCAGATGGATTCATGTGCAGCTGCAAAATTACCCATTGTCAAAAGGATAGATGCTAAATCGACACAGATGCAATAGATGGCATTCTACAAGAAAACTGGCGTGTTCATTAGCACCATGACAGTTCCATATATTAAGCTAAACACAAATACCAGGAAGACACTCCTGTAATAAAACTTCACATAATGTGGGCAGATTAGTTAATGTTAGGGAATAAACTAAGGATCCATAGTCAAAATAAAAGAATATAATCACACAAGAAGTGGAAAAAGTTGAGAACAGCTTGGGGATAGATTAACAAGGGTCAGCAAATGCTATTCCGACAGTGTCTTTCTCTGCACAGCACAGTTCTACTAGGCCCTCCTAAGTCCTAACAGATAGCTCAATTGCTACACGCAGATTCCCAAATCTGAAATGAGGAGCTTCAGGTTATCCAATGAATAAATGTGTCACAAAATATCACTAAAGCCACCCTATAGAACCAGTACTATTCCCTAGCGCATAGATTACATGCTTTAGAAACGCAATGTCAAGACAAAAAACTTTCAGTTAACCAGCATTTACGGGATTCATAGCCAACTTTCAAATGCGTTAGAAGTCATTAAGGCACTAACATAAAATGTGTTAGAACTCATTGAGGTACTAACATCTCCTAAGCAATCAATTAACGTGCCCAAAACAAACAAATTAAGCAAGCCATTCAAAAATTCAAATGCCCAACAAAACAACCAATCCGTGGCGAAACCTCATCTGACACGCATCAAACGGGATCCCGTCACCAAATGCACAGAGAAGCACTGATCAACAGACAACAGAGCACGCCACACACGCTCAATCAAGTCCCCAAGGCAAACCATCAAAGTGCAGTAAAATCTGCATAACCTAGGCAAATCATCAACGGCGTGAGCACAATCAAGGCAAGCACAAGTCCGCGCGCGCTCTCCGAATCTAACACCGGGGCACCGAGAGCAAAGTGCTAAATGCACGGAACACGTGGAATTCAAGCTCTTCAACGAGGGTGTGGGCTGCGGAATGGGACCTGGATGAGGGAGCAGGCCTGCTCGATGGCGAGCATGGTGGCCTGGAGCTGCTGCGGATCGGGGGCGCCGCCGGGGAAGCCCTGCATGGCGGCGGCTGATCGCGCCTGAAGCGTGGTTGGCTCTCCGCGATCGCCTAGGGTTTGGCCGCCGGCAAGCGGCCACCCGCCGGGCGTGGAGTAGCTGCGGAGGGCAGGGAGGCGGCGGAGGTGGAGAGCAGCAGGGGAGAGGGATGAATGGTGGCTGGATAGTTTTGCGGTTTTGGGTCTTCTGGGGGCCCTGCCCTGGGTCCGGGTGCGGAGGTGGAAGTGGAAGTGGAAGTGGAACAGAGACGACGCAGCCGGCGTGCTTTGCTGGCGCTGTGAGCGCTGTGTAATCATCGATCCAAGTGCTAGCGGATTTTCTTTTTTTTTATGCTCCCTCTGTTTCCATTTAATCTGATATACTTTTCTAAAATATATTTGGCTTATTTTTTTAGTTGGAACGGTATTTTTCTCTCGCAACAATTCAATCAGAACAGTGTTTTTTCAGCCAGCTTCAGCCAAGAATCAGCAAGCCGAAAAGGCCCCGTTCGGATTACTCTATATTCGGCTTGTTTTTTTAGCCGGAACAGTATTTTTCTCTCACAACAATTCAGCCGGAACAGTGTTTTCAGCCAGTTTCAGCCAAGATTCAGCAAGCCGAACGGGCCCGCCTTAACAGTTTAATTTCCTAAACTGTCAAACAGTGTATTTTAGGAAATTAAACTTCCATTTAATCATCGATGCTTTAACAGTTTTCGTAAAAATACACTGTTTGATTATTTGATGAAAGTATTTTAGTGCGAGATGAATCTTCTGCAAGCATATATTATCGATCTATATAACTTTGTGAGGCCGTTCGCTGGTCTGGAACCAACCAGCCGGCCGGATTGAATACCCTCACAATTTATTGTTCATCAAACCAGCCGAACAGTATTTTTCTCTCACAACAAACCAGCCGGAACAGTGTTTTTCAGTCAAGTTTCAGACCAGCGAACGGAGCCTTTATGTATAACATGATAGTTGTTTACGTTTTCCAAGGTGTTTTATATAAAGGTAGGATGTGTGTGCGTATACTCATAAACGTAAGTGCACGTATGTATATGAGCTTATGTATCGATACTGTGGTTGAAAAGGGTTAAAGAAATTTGAAACCAAAAGGAGTATTTGTTTTTAGGTCTTATTACTCCTCTATTCTCTTTGTAGGTTTTGTATGGATCTATTAACACATCTATCTCTTACAAAACGCACATGTCCCACTCGAGAGGGTGACAAAGATTTAGGCCCCATTTTGGCAGGGCTTCTCTAGTGGCTTCAGGAGCCGCTTGGAGCTATTTTTGCCAAACGGAATAAAATAAAACGGCTCCACCGATGAAGTCCCTAAAAATGTGTTCTCACAGAGCTTTAGGGGGTGGGAAGGAGCCAAAAATAGTGGCTTCTCTCGGCTTCACCTCATTCTACACGGCGTTCTCTGAGAGCATATTTTAAGAAAAACTATATGTGAAGCTGTTTTGCCAAACGATTTATCAAAACGGCTACAGCTCCACCCATAGAGTTGTTCATGGAGCTGAAGCCCCAAAAAAAGGACTTCATGGGTGAAGTGGAACCATGCCAAATAGGACCTTAATAATACCAGTGGAAAATGCGCGCCCTCGCGTGCGAGGGTTAAGGTGAGATTTATTTATGTGTGCGCACGTTTGGAATTAGCAGGCAAATCTATAGGCAAAAGATGAGTGTCCAGTGCTCCAATGATAACAGCATCAGGGCCCGGAAGTCAACATGACCATGTCGTAGATGGGTTAGTACATCATACAGAGCGATTATATATAAATTGTTTATTACTGAGTTACAGGGAGCAATTCTGCTTCTGAAGTACTTTAGGTAATAGCAAACGTTGTTGGAGCATACAACTATTGCAGACAGTGGTTCCTAGAGGACCTGCACATTTGGATTTTCCATTTGTTGATGTTGAGAAGGTGGAGATATAGTGTTTTGAAAAATCCTACCCGCGTACTCATTTATTACCACAAAAGGGGTAACACACCCTAAGGGCACCTAGATATATAATAAGAAAGTAAAACACATTAGCAAGTATTTTTAAGGAAAAAAAGTACTCATTTAGATTCGTAATAAAACCAGCATGCACCTAAGCTCAAGTAATCTCAACACTGAAAAGAAAAGAAATCAGATTAACTTATGTTTGTGTGTTTAACCAATTAAATAGTAATAAGAAACTTAGTTTTAACTATGAAGTAAAACCTGCAACGACCGAATGAATAGCACACTATCGGTAAAGATGGAGATTTGTACATAAAAAACATAGGAGTTCCTGACTCAACTAAAGATAGAGGCGATGAGGTTTATATTCTGACAATCCAAATAACAAAGTTGATGTTCTGAGAATCTAACGAAGCTGATGTGCAGAAAAGAAATGGAACATGGTGGCATCATATTTTCCTGGATAATTAGTTTATGTAAGATCAATGTAGAAATAAATCACTATGATAAAAGCCTAGACATTTGGTTCTAACCATACAATATGTTGAAATTACTGTATCTCTCAAAAAATAAACCTCCATAGACTCACATAAAATTGGAACGTATCCCTGGCCCTTGGGTTTTCCTTGTGCCGTTCCCCAAAATGCAGTGCCTCTATAGGTGGCTTTTATTTGAGAAGGGGAAGGAGAGGATGGAAGGGAGAGCAATAGTTTTAACGTGGGTTACCGGGAGAGAAAATTGTCAGAAAAAAATTAGACAAGAGAAAATAGAATGTGTGGAAAAAAGGAGCAAGAAGGAAACTACATAGATCATCCATCAGCCCACTAAAAGAGAGGAATTTTTTTGTTTGCCTCTTTGCTTATCCTTTTATTAAATATCAACCATAGACCTCTCTAAGTAGCTCACATCACAAGTGCCAGGTAGAGTATTTAGAAAGCAAGAGTCTTGATAGGGCCTGTTCGCTTATCTGAAATTTAAAGGAATCTGGATGGTTTGGAGGAATGCTGGAGGAATTTGTGAGAGAAAAACACTGTTTCAGATAAAAAAAAATAAGCAGATCAAGCCAGGTTTAAGGGCACGCGAACGGGGCCATAGTCGATACATACTTGCACAGGCGGGCACGCCGATGACAACAATAAAAAAACCTTAGCTACAGAGAGCCAACATTAAGACAGAAACAACTTACAGTTTAGTAATATGATTCTGTAGATAACATTTTACCGTCCCATAAATTAGTAGAAGCATCAGCGGTATCGCTTGAACTACTTCAGCAGTACTTTTCAGTGAATGAACAGTGTTTTGCTCTCACAACAGATCAGCATAAGCCAAATTTCAGCAAAACGAACAGTTTATGTCTCGATAGCATTATAAGTCTATTTGCAAGTGTATATATTTTTTAAAATACATTTACCTGTATATGAGAATGTGCGTGAAAGAGTACTGAAGGTCTGCTATGACGCTGTCAGCTCTGAACCTTAAATACTTCAGCCTGTTGCAATGCATACGGGCCGGGTTTTCTCCCAGAAGGTTTAAAAGAAAATATAAAAATATGGACAGTAATGATATTGAAAAAAAAAGATAATCAAAAGAACTACTGTGAAATATCGATAGTAGACTATCAGCATGCTTTCTAGGGTTAAAAATTGCCACATGAAAAAGTTAGCTTTGTATTATCATCCGCAAGTGTACCACCGAGACAAAAAAACTAAATCACATAATGTGATTCAGAGTAATAAAGAAAATTTAGGATTCAGATTTGAGCATCCGATCGATGGTTTAATAGGGACAGTCTATAATACATCAATTTAAACACTAAGTATACAATAGTATTCCTCGCTACAGATGCTTTGTAGAACGGTTCGAACAATCTGAATTTAGAGCAGGTAGCTACCCTAAGCTTAGAGGCACCGTGTAATCATTGCAACAGAAACTAATATGATTTTCAATTGGATCAACCATGAATAATCCATGGTTTTCTTGCTGCTAGAAAACTAAATATAACCCAAAAAGAGAAACTGAATTTCATATATTTGCGAATGATTATAGGTATGGAAGTTTTAACACTAAATTTAACCCAAAGAAGAAAACTAAAGTTCATATCATAGCGGGACGATAATAGGGATGAGAGTTTTACCATTAATTTTATATTTTCACTTCCTTCAGTGCTCTCTTTGTTGACAAACAGTCTAGTGCTCTTTTTCAGCAATAAGAATCGAACTCATGGCCATTTGCTTCATTTTATATAATGTTCAGATGACCTGGTGAGCAGAAAGAACTATAGATGGCAAGGCTACATGTATAGAACAATATTTGTGAACATTTAGCAAATTGAAAGGTGATATGGAAGCGTTAGTTGTGGCTATTATACCAATTAGGGATAAAAGAGCATGATTAAACATTGAAGTACTTATCTCTAGAACACATGGTGAAGCTGCTAAGGGACTCGGACCAAAGAGCTGAAACATCTAGCATCCTGAGAACAAATCAGAGTGTGCCTGCAGCGAGCACAAATCTATTCAAATTTGACTGAGGATGAAACGCTAAATGATAAGCAACTCATTTTTGCTGTGCAAAACATGATGCATAACACAAGGGTAAATAAGCATTATATTAAAGGAAAATTTAACTCTCTCTCTCCAACCTCCATTTGCAGCTAACAAAATTGTGACATGAATTATTTGGGGCCATTTAATTTAGGAGGAATTCTATTCAACTGTTCATAGTTTGCTAAAAATATTTTTAGCATAGCCGGCAGGTGTCTACCTTTTCAGAACATCTACACTCTGATGATGGCATTCCAAATGCTTGATTCTCTCCGCCCCCCATTTGTAGCCAATAAAATTGTAGCAAGAATTATTTCGGGCCATTTAATTTAGGAGGAAATCAATTCAGCTGTTTATAGTTTGTTGAAAACATTTTTAGCATAGCTAGAAAGTGTATGTCTTCTGTTGGTGGAGAAAGTGACCAACACGTAAATATTTATAGTTTTGCCGTACGTTGTGATTGGATGTGGCCTAGCACTCAATGACACAAGGTTTATACTGGTTGAGGCAACGTGTCCTACATTCAGTTTGAGTCGGTCGATGACTTTATTCCTGAGATCAGGTGCTCGAAGTTTGTTGTGGGGTTACAAATAAGATGGAGTAAGATGGGGGTGCAAGAGGTCCAGTCGGACTCTGGACCGAAGGGCCGAGAGAGACGAGAGCTCCTATGTGCGCTAAGTATTTGAGCGTGTGTTTTGTTGGAATTGTTCGAATCGTATGTTGTTCGACTCTGAATCAATCGTCCTGGTGGTCTAATCGTCTGTCTTTTGGAGGGAGTGCATCCCCTTTTATAGATGAAGGGGACGGCTTTACAAGAGAGAGTGTGAGAGATAGAGTGCATGTGTGCTACCTAGTCTTGTTGCCCATGCCGTTGGGTATAAGGTGGTTTGTCGACGCCCACAACCCCTTTTGATCTTCAGATGCATGTGGTTGGTTCCATCGTCTTTTTCTGGTATGGCAAATGTCGGTGCCTACCATACTATAGGATAAATGTCGGCGCCCATAACATTGTTCATGTTCTAACATGTCTAGATGGTTGTGGTGCATCCTTCTGACATGGTCCGACAGTACTGTCCTGCAGGTGTGCAGGGTACGGCCCTTGATATTACGGTTAACCGGAGCGCCATGCCTTACTTGCTCTGTTCGTTTCCTAGGTCTTTACCAAGTGGGCGTCCCCGGTTGGTCGTTCCTCAGTCGGCTCTAGCCTCTTGGTCAGAGAAGAGCTGTAAGCATGGGTTCAATATACTCTCGGTCGGAGAGGCGAGTCAGAGTCGGTGGCGAGCGTCGATCCTCCTTGGCCAAGCCTTCCGGTCGGAGAGGTGGGCCAGAGTCGAAAGCGATCGCCGGAGTCAGAGGCGAGCTGGCTAGGCCTTCTAGTCGGAGAGGTGGGCTGGAGTCGGAGGCGAGCGTTGATGCTCTTTGGCCAGGCCTTCCGGTCGGAGACTGGATCGCCCGTAGCCTGTCGTTAGGTTTTTTGGGCCAGCCTAGAAGTTGCGCGTCGTTCGCAACGTCATCTGCTGGGCCGAGCTTTTGTTGGGAAGCAGGTCCATGAGGGACCCTAGGTTTATGAACCCGATAGGAGCCCCTAGTCCCCGGCGATTCGGTAGAATCATCCGAGGGGGTTTCATGTTGCCAGTGGGGGAATTTTCATTTCAACAACGGGAGCGCGCGAGCGCACCCGCGGGTGTAGCCCCCGAGCCCTCGGGCGATTCAGGCATAATCGCCTAGGGTGTTTTTGTCAGCGGGCATGTGTGTATGCACCTTGGTGGGCATGGCCTCCTCTATCTAGTTTCTCACCCACCGTTTCTAGGAGCGTGGTCCCAGGCGTTTGGTCACGGCCGAGGGACTAGGCAAGAAGGAGTCGTCAACCAGGGCATCAGGCGCGCTGAGGGTTCGGGTGAGTCGAGTCGCTAACCAAGGCGTCAGGCGCGCCAAGGCATCAGACGAGATGGACTCGTGGATCCAGGCGTCGGTCGTAGCCAAGGGATCGGGCGAGATGGACTCATGGACCTAGGCACCGGGCGTAGCCGAGGGTTTAGGCGAATTGGAGTCATGGATCTAGGCGTCGGACGTGCCAAGGGATTGGGTGAGTCAGAGTCACGGATCCAGATGTCGAGCGCGCTGAGGTGTTGGGCGTCCTGAGCCCCTAAGCCTTATTAGGCTCGATAGGGGTCAGTTGAGTTTCGTGCATTACCCCATCCATGGTTTCCGCAACCGGAGGGGCTGAGCTAACATCGCTTGCCTCGATGGCTCGAGTGATGCGCTCGGTGAGCTCGCTAACGGGTACGTTCGAGTGGAATCCAGGTACATCGTTCGTGACAGGGTCGGCATAGCCCTCATGTAGCATTCCACTACTCCTTAACCCATATCCTGGTAGATGCCTAGGTCATTACAGAGACCAACCCAGGTGGCCTGCTGGCCTCCCCTCGATGGAGATTCTATGGCATGGCTCGAGATTAGGATCAAACAAGAAGGTTGAGATGACCTTGTCTGCTTTGGAGCAGATTGGGCGAGGGCCGCTGGGGCTCATCTGCGTTTTCTCCCCTGGCTCTGTTTGATGCGAGGCGGACTCAAGCCCTTCGTGGGCCGCCTTTGAACCCCGGTTGGTCGTTGCTCATGTTGAATGAGGCAACTACTGTTTCGTGACATAACGTGAAGCGTTGTGATGCATTAGCTGCATATGCGATGCTTTGGATGTATGGGATGAATGAGTGATTGTATGAATGAATGCATGAATGTGTGTATGAGAATGGATGAATGAATGACCATGCATCAGAAAAAATAAAGTAAGAGGATTTGGTAGAGTTACCTTGATGACCCGAGTGATAGGTTTGAGGAGTTTTTATCGGATATGTCTGAATGGGATCCACGCTCGTCGTTCATGACGAGAGCCAATCGTGGCCCACATGTGCGTCCCTCAGCTCCTTACCTATCCCTCGATGTTCGCCTGAGCCGTCCGATCGACTCACGAAGCCCGTTGGTCTCTCTTTGGTGGAGATCCCATTGTTGGGCCCTTCGAAGTCTTGCCTGGGAAGGCGGAGAGCCGCCTACACGCAGTTGTGCCTTGTTTCCCGTGTCCAACATGCGGTAGTAGTGGTGGGCCATGCCTAGGCCATGTCCCATCTAACAAGGCGCCATCTCATCGGGTAGGGTGTATCTCATTAGTCAGGACGCGTCCCACCGCATTCCATCCGCATTGAATAGGGGAAGGGAGAGGGTTTTTCGCCCTAATCCTTCGTCTTTCCCCAACTATTATGCTTCCTCTCTTTAAATAGGGGAAGGGAGAGGGCTTCCATCCCGTTCCTTCACCTATTCCCCATCTACCGCCTCTCCTCCTTCTTCCTTCTCGCCAAGAGCATTCGTGTGCCGCATCGATTCCTAGGAGAAAAAGGGTTGAGCGAGGGAGAGGAGAAACTCATAGATCCATTTATGAATCCAGAGCGCAATGTCAAGCTGGAGGTCATCTTGTGTGAGCGAGTCAGTGCTGGTCGCCTTCGCCGAGAAGGGGGTGCCGCCGCCGAAGGAGGTGGCGCACTAGAGGGCTCCTATGGGGGAGGATTTCCAGCGAGGTCATCTCCTTCCTCACCTTCCATGAGCGCGGGCTAGGGTACCTCGCGCACTGGTTCCTGTGCGGGCTCCTAAAAGGGTGGGGTCTAGAGCTACAGCACCTCAATCCAACTAGGGTGCTGCACATCGCGGCTTCATCACCGTGTGCGAAGCCTTCCTCAGGATGGAGCCGCACATGGACTTCTTCCGGTGGATCTTCTCTAGGCGTGCATTGTCGGAGGGGAAGCCGCTCAGGATCACACTGGTAGAGGGCTTCGCACTGCAGAACAAACCGAGCGCGTCGGGCGCCTACCCCGCGTACACCCCTATGACTCCAATCGGGGGTGGCATGGGGAGTGGTTTTACATCAGGAACCCGGTGGAGAAGTTGTTCCCGCCATTCACCGGAAGGAGGCCGGAGAGGCGGGATAGCTGGTCATGGGGGCCCGCCAGTCGGCAAAACAAGCTGGAGGTCATCAGGGTGGAGCTCCAGAAGCTGGTGCAGCAGGGACTCGATGGGCTGCGGGTGTTCCACACCTTCTTCCGCTGTCAGGTTGCCCCACTGGAGGAGAGGACACGGGCGATGTGGATGTACACCGGCCCAACATACCCCGACCACGCGTCATCATAGGAGTTGGTGAAGGATGAAGTCTAGAGCCGACTCAATAGGGTGCTGCAGCTGAGGGCCAAAGAGACCCTCGAAGGGAAGCCTAGACCTCTTCACGCTTTGAAGCTGTCCAACCTGGTACGTTCTTCTCTCCTTATTTTGTGTCCCTTTCGATCCTGCTCTCCTATAATCTTGACTTTGAGTCATTCGTTTCATAGGGACTCGAACGTTACAAGTCCCAGCCGCATCTTCCAAAGGGGCCAAGGGCGTGGCTCGGCAAGCCACCCTAAAGGTGGCAGCAGACGCCAAGAAGAAGAAGAGAGCTGAGAAGGCTCGGAGGAAGAACGAAAGGGAGATGGAGATCACTCGATGGGTCTAGGCAGGCGAAAGTAGGAGGGATGTGGAGGTGGAGCTCAAGTCAGAGGACCCCACGGAGGTTGGGGACGATGTGAGCTCTTCCGAGGATGGTGGAGGCCGAAGCATCGTCGTGACTTCGGCGGAGCGTCGTGAGGCCATGACCACGTCAGCCAGCGTTGGGTGGGACGTAGAGAGGCATGGTGATGTTCCCACGCCAAGAAAGTGCGCCGTGAGCTCGAACACCGTCGGCGAGCGGGAGGTGAAGCGGACGCGGTCGCCACACCCTTTGGAGGCGTTGCCGGCCTTGTCCCCACCTGCTCTGGGTGCGGTGGGGTAGGCCGGTCGGTTGGAGGAACGGGCTCACACCAGCGTATCATCGGGGCCACCGTCGGCGCGCGACTAACAATGGGGGACGCCCCGCCAACTGCTCTAGTCGGCGTGCCTCGAGCCTGCGGTCGCGGTGACTCATGGGCCGATCGGGAGCCAGCTGGGTCGTCTCCCCCCCGGTCTAGGTGAGGCGGTGTGGCTCACGACCTACGAGCTGCCCTCATTCGGTGGGCCCGCTGCTAGTGGGTCAGGTTTTCAGAGCCCTGCCGCTTGCGTCCTGGTAGGCTTTCTTTGTTTCTTTTCGATCTCATAGTTTGAGTGACTGACCTGTACTTGTTTGGCAGTGACTAAATACTAATGGGGTTGAGCATCTCCCCGACTCCTGTGTGGGAGGAGTGGAGGCCCACCTTGCATCGCATCACGATGAGCGAGCGGGGGAGAGCGGGGCGGCGGTGGTGCGACCTTCCCCTCCGGGGGCTGTGCCCTCTCGGCTGGTCGCAAGTATGGCGGCAGCGGCGGCGATAGTGTTGGTGGCTATCCTAGTGGCAACGGCAGAGGTTGGGTTAGAGGTGACCCTTACGGCCCCTCCCCCAACAGTCATGGTGGAACAGAGGAGGGAGACTGGGCTCCCTGCCTCGCCCATCGGAGGGACACATGGCTCACCCTCCTAGTCGGAGCTATTGGCATTGGGAGGCGACGTGGCTAGACCAAAGGCAGAACAACCACCGGTGGGCCATGAGGTTGAGGTGGAAGAGATCCCTTGCCCCGGTGAAGTGGGCACCAGGGTGGAGCCACCAGCCATCCCACCGTCGTAGGAGCTGGCGGTGGTTTGGTCATCGGCTGGGCCTTCCAGCGGGCTGGGGCGACCACCGACCTGGTGTGGCCCTGCCCCGAGGACCCAAGGAAGGTTCAGTTCATCCTTTGGGATAAGCAGGAGGTGCAGCTCTAGGACATGCTTAGGGGGAGAGGACTCGCCATGGAGTCTGATCTCGCCCAAACCAGGGTGAAGCTCGAGGAGGCCTTGGAGTGGGTCAAGGTCATCCATTAGGCGGTCACGGTCAACCTGCCCCATGTCGCAGAGGTGAGTTTTCTATGTTCGTCCTTGGCTCCTTGGTCTTTTGTCGGTTGCCTCAGCATGCTTGCTTCTCGTTTTGTAGGGTATGGAGGGGATGTAGTGCAACAAGTCTCATTTCCTCCGAGAGGAGCATGCCCAGGAGGCCACAATGTCGCGGGGGGTTGTCAAGCTCGAGCGCTAGCTGGAGTTCGCCCGCCGTGAGTCCTAAGACCGAGCGGCGAAGGCGACAGAGGTGCGGGTGGTGGAACTGCTCGTGGTGGAGCGAGGCGACTGCCGCTGAGCAGGGACTCGAGGCGGGGAAGGTTCGCCAGGAGGAGATAGAGACGGCGCTCCAGAAGTCCCTGGCGGAGACCGAGGTGGCGCTCAAGAGTTCCCTAGAGGCCCTGGAGTCGAAGCGGAAGGCCCGGTCGTAGGTCGACTAGGAAGTGCTCGCGCTCCAAGGCCAGGTGCTTGGGACGGAGGAGTTGAATGCCCGGTTGCATGAGCAGGTGACTCGGTAGGAGGAAGGACTCTCCATCCTTGGGAACACCCGCCTTAGTACATACTTGTTCATTTTTTGGTTGATGTCTTGGTTTTTTCCTTTACTTGCTTCTGAGCTTGCCATCCTTCTTCCAGAGCTGGGCGGTAAGGTTGGGTCGCTAGAGCAGGACCTGGAGACACCCAAGGCGACGATTGGTCAGAGCACGGAGGCGCTGGCCAAGTCCCTTGAAGAGCGACGTGCTCTCAAGGGGGAACTTGACCAGATGCGCAACATCGCCCAGGTCGTTGTCTCGGAGGTCTTTGGGTCGGCGCCAAGTACCAGCACGCCCGCCATCCGACTAGCGGAGGTCTCGAACAAAGTTTGGGTGCTCATCACTGATGGGATATTCTACGGGACATCGGGGGTGCTGACTTCGGTGGCGACGCACCACCCGGACCTAGACTTCACCGCCATCTATAGCGGGTATGCCAATGGCTAGAGCCTAGATGCCATCCATGCTCTTGAGGAGAGCTTACTGCCACACACACAGTTGGTGGCAGACCAAGTCTCCGCACAATGGGTGATGGAGGCTCGCCGTGCGAACGCGGCTGAAGGCACGGGAGCTAGGAGGATGTCGCCCAGCCTATAGATGGAGTGGAGCTCGGTTCGAAGGCAAACATCGCCCCGCCTCCTACCGAGCCAAACATCGTCCAGCCAGAGACCGAGCAGCCCCTACCTTCACCAGTCGAGCCGGTAGCCGATACCGCCGAGCAGCCATAGTAGAAAATAGAGTAGAAGTACTTAGCATATGTAAGGAATAAGTTCATGGGGGAGCCCCCATGTAAATGTTTTTGTGTATCCATGAATACAGCAACTTCGTTTTTGTGATGAATCACTTCATTCGGGAAGTTTGTCCCATCTATTCCTTCATTTTCGCACCTACCCATTCGTCCCGTAGGCTGCAAGCTTAAGAGCCCAGGCGTGGCCCGCGAGGCTCAATTGCTCGTAACCATAGGTAGTGGTGGGGTGCGATCGGTCTGAATGTTAAAAGCAAAGTTATGTAAGGTAATTAAAGGAATGGACTACGCTTTCATTCGGGTAGAAAAGTATTTACCATAAGATAGTAAAAAAGAGAGGTGGTATCGCACCCTCATGGAGCCCCCGAGTGGCCCGGGATGAAAGTGTTCGGGCCGAGGTGCTTTGTAGGAGCAAACGTTGAATGAAAGAAAGCGGTAAAGACCGAATTTTAGGGGAAGAAACTACGTAACTGTTCGATGTTCCAAGTGTTAATGAGAACGTCGCCGTTGTTGTCCTTCAGTTGATAGGCGCTCGGTCGGATTACCTCGGTCACCGTATAGGGTCCTTCCCAAGGCGGAGAGGGCTTGTGTTTCTCCTTGATCGATTGGATCCTTCGAAGCACGAGGTCTCTAACATCGAGGATCCTTCCTCTGATTTTCCTCTCATGGTACCTGCGGAGGGTCTACTAATAGCGAGCAGAGCGGATGACGGTCATCTCGCTGGCCTCCTCGAGCAGGTCAACTGCGTCTTGTTGAGCCTCCATGTCTCGGTCATAGTCGAAGGCCTTCACTCTTGGGGCACCGTGGTCGAGGTCGGAGGGCAGCACTGCTTCAGCTCTGTAGGCCAGGAAGAAGGGTGTAAACCCTGTGGATCGGTTCGGGGTCATTCTCAGGCTCTAGAGGATCACTGGGACCTCTACAACCCATCGCCCGACGTACTTATTGAGTCGGTCGAAGATTCATGGCTTGAGTCCTTGGAGGACCATGCCATTGGCTCGTTCAACCTATCCGTTAGTACACGGATGTCCGACTAAGGCCTAGTCGATCCTGATGTCGTATCCATCACTAAAGTCCAGGAACTTCTTCCCAGTGAAGTTAGTTCCATGGTTAGTGATGATACAGTTAGGAACGCCGAACCAGTAGATGATGTCAAGGAAGAACTTGACTGCCTCCTCTGAGTGGATGTTGGTGAGGGGTCCTACCATGTCGAGGCCCCAGACCATGAACGGCCAGATGATGGGGATGGTTTGAAGCTCATGTGCTGGCAAGTGTGTTTGCCGAGCGTAGAACTAGCATCGCTCACACATGTGGACGACCTCCTCTTCATCTCATAAAACCTTGGTGAAAGGCTTTTCTGACCAGTGACCTCAGGGCCACATGATGTCCATAGATTTTGGCATGGACCTCGAGGAGGAGCTGTTTCCCTTGGTCACTGGGGACGCACTTCATGAGTACTCCCGATGGACTTCGTTTGTAGAGTTCGTTACCGATTGCGATGAATGTCTTGGCATGTTGAGCGATCCATCACACTTTGGTCCTTTCGGGTGGAAGAACCTCCTCGAGGAGGTAGGCGAGTAGCGGCGCTCTCCAGTCGGCTTGGTCGAGTGCCACCATGGCGATGTCGGCGGGCGACGTTGTCACGGAGGTACTGGGGTTGGAGCCCCCGAGCGTCGAGTCAGCATCGAGGTGTGTCTGGATTGGACCTTCCAGGATGCGGGCACATGGTTCATGAAGGTCGTTGATGAAGACCCCATCCAGAGACGGAACCCGCCTGACAGCCAATTTTGTAAGAAAATCGGTGGCATCATTGTCCTTTCGGGGGATATGATGCAGCTCGATCCCCTAGAATTTGTCCTCGAGTTTGTGCACCTCCTAGCTGTATGCTGCCATGAGGGGGCTTTTGCAAGAGGACTCCTTCATGACCTAGTTGACGACTAGCTCCAAGTCGCCGCGAACATAGAGTCACGTGGCGCCGAGCTCAATGGCGATGCATAGTCCGTTGATGAGGGCCTCGTATTCTATGGCGTTGTTTGAGGCCAAAAAGTAGAGGCGGATTGCATAGCAGAGCCTACTCCCATCTAGGAAGATCAGAACCACTCCAGCCCCCGAAGTACATCATCTAGTACTCGTGGGTGACGTCCGGAGTCGGTAGCTGGACCTCCGTCCATTCGGTGATAAAATCCGTGAGAGCCTGAGATTTAATAGTGGTACGGGGAATGTACCTGATGTCATGGCCCATTAGTTCGAGGGCCCACTTGGAGATTTGCCCCATGGAATCACGGTTGCGGATGATGTCTCCAAGTGGGTATAAAGTGACAACTGAGACTTCGTGGTGGGTGAAATAGTGCAGGAGCTTCCGTGTCGCCATTAGCATGGCGTACAGGAGTTTTTGCACCTGGGGGTACCAGACCTTGGGGTCGGTGAGTACCTCCCCAATGAAGTATACGGGTCGTTGGATCTTAAGGTGGTGTCCTAGCTCCTCCCTTTCGATGACTAGGGTGACACTTACCATGTGGTTGCTTGCCACGACATAGAGGAGGAGGGGTTCTCCCCGTTCGGGAGCGATGAGGATTGAGCTGACATTAGTGACGCTTTGAGGCACTCCAAAGCATGTTGTGCCTCCTCAGTCCAGACAAAGGTGTCCATCTTTTTGAGGAGCTTGTAGAGAGGCATCCCTCGTTCACCGAGCTGGGAGATGAATCGGCTTAGGGCGACCAAACAGCCGGAGAGCCTCTGTACACCCTTGACATTGTGTATGAGGCCCATGTTGGAGATGGCCATGAATTTTTTGGGGTTGGCCTCGATGTCATGCTCGAACACAATGTATCTAAGCAGCTTCCCCGTCAGAACCCTGAAAACACATTTTTTGGGATTCAATTTGATGTTGAACCTTCGAAGGTTCATGAATGTCGTGGCCAAGTTTGCGATCAGGTCGTAAGCTTGAGCCATTTTGACCACTATGTTATCAACATAGACGGCGATCGTTGGTTTTGGCTGCTCGACTTGGTTAGGCTGATTGAGCGGGTCGATTTGATCGGCGAAGCATTGCTGCATGCACCGTTGATAGGTGGCGCTAGCGTTCTTCAGACCGAAAGGCATGGTTACATAGCAGTATGAACCATACGGGGTGATGAACAAAGTCATGAGCTGGTCGGACTCTTTCATCGTGATCTGGTGATAGCCTGAGTAAGCATCCAGAAAGGAGAGGATTTCGCATCTCGAGGTGGAGTCGACTGTCTGGTCTATTCATGGTAACGGAAAATGATCCTTCGGATAAGTCTTGTTGAGGCCAGTATAATCAACGCACATTCTTCATTTCCTAGTCTTCTTTTTAACAAGAATAGTATTAGCAAGCTAGTCGGAGTGGTATACCTCTTTGATGAATCCAGCTGCTAGGAGTTTAGCGACCTCCTCGCCTATGGCCCTACGCCTCTTGTCGTCAAAAAGACACAGGCGTTGCTTGGTGGGCTTCGAGACCAGGACAAGGCATAGTGCGTGCTCAGTGACCTCCTACGATATGCCTGGCATGTCGGAAGGTTTCCATGCAAAGACATCGTGATTGGCACGTAGAAAGTTGTAACACCCCGGGTGTTTAAGTATTAAAAACTGGACATGCCATCATATGCATTGCATGGCATTTGGTCATATTGCAAACTTTGATATGCATTCACTAAAACAAGTTTACATTTATGTTATGAGTGTTGCCTGGTATGGTTTGAATTGAGTTAAAAATTTGGTTTGGATTTGAATTTTCAAGAAAACTCTGATTTTCAGTATTTAAATCCTACTATGAAAACTCATTTCAAAATCTAAGCATATTTTGGGGTTAAGCCTAAAAGCAAAAGTGTTGAGCTTGTCAAGTTATACAAAGTTTGTTTTTGGAGTTTTCAAAGTTGTTTTATAAAATTTGAAGTAATTTGAAAAGGCATAATTCTTTAAATGTTCCCTTTTTGAATTCAAATTTGCATTTCAAAATGTAGACCGAATTAGGGGGTGGTTATAAAAGCAAAGTTGTAGAACTTTAAATTTGGAGCAACTTTTATTTTTGGAGATTTTTGAGTTGTTACATAAATTTGGGAGTAATTTGGATTTTTTAAATCGAATGACAGTTTTGGTAATTTTGATGAACAGTAACATGAAACCAACTCACCGCTCTACGATTTTCCTTCTGCTTTCAGACGCGATGGTGGCAGCCCTTGGCTTCAAGGCTAAGCGTGGAAAAAAGCTCTCGTGGCTTCTCCTTGCTTCGAGCCACTCTATAAGGACTTCACCGTCATTGTTTTTTTCGCCACTCTTCTCCTCTCATTTTCCGATCGCCATCGCCACGCTTCTCGTCATCGTCGCGTTTGCATTCGCCGTAGTGCCTCAACATTTCGGCAAAGCTTGTTCTAGCTCCGCCTTTCTTCCTCGTGAGCCAGCAACCTCACCGCTGCGTGCTTGCGCCATCGTGGCCAGCCTTCTTTTTTTGTCCATCGCGATCGCGCGAGCATCGCCACCGTCGACGTTTTGCTCCACCGTGGTTGCTCGGATCGTCGACCTGCTTCACTGTTGCTTCTTCGGCCCCATTCTTTGCTCCATCGAGTTCGGGGTGAGCTACTGGTGCTTCCTGTGCACGTCGATCCACTCATTCATTATTCTTCCATCCAGCTTTATGCTCTAGTGCGTTCGGGGTGAGCTCCTAGTTCTTTCCGAGTTGTTTGTGTGAGCTGCTGGTTCTTTCTGAGTTGTTTGTGTGAGCTCCTGGTTCTTTTCGAGTTGTTTGTGTGAGCTCCTGGTTCTTTCCGAGTTGTTTGTGTGAGCTCCTGGTTCTTTCCGAGTTCTTTGTGTGAGCTCCTGGTTCTTTCCGAGTTGTTTGTGTGAGCTCCTGGTTCTTTCCGAGTTGTTTATGTGAGCTCCTGGTTCTTCCCGAGTTGTTTGTGTGAGCGGGAGATTTGAAAAGGAATTTTTCTTTTTCAGAAATGATTGAATAGTGATGTAATTTGTTATTTTGTGTAGATTTATTTAGAGCTCCAAAAATTATGAAAATTTTTGTGTGACCTCTCTGTGATGTATATTATTTAGTAAAAATATGAAATGTTGTTTTTCAGTACTTTTTGAATGTGATAAAAATTACTCAATTAATTAATAAATGAGTTTCCATGATTTTTCTAGGCTTATTTATGTATCCAAAAATTATGAAAATTGTTTTGTCACTTAGTTATCATGTGATGAACATTTAAAAAAAATTTGAGAACAATTGGAACAAGTTGATTTATTTCATAATTCTTAATTAATTAATTAATTCATAAAAGCAAATTGTTACCTTTAGTGATTTAGGTTTTGTTTGAATTTTTGATTGAGTGATGTCCTTGGGTCATTAGTTGGTGATGATCCTTGGCAATTGATGTGAGTGTTACGAAAATGGTTTAGTTAGTTTAACTTGTAAAGGTACCGCGAAGGAAAGTTGTTTTCAAGTTGTTAATTTTGCATCCATCATCAGGCATCATGTTTCGTATTCCGCATCATGTTAAACATGGCATTGTTACTACGTGTAGTGAACGAAGGTGAGCACGTGATAGTTAATCAAGTGGTTGAGGAGGTTGATCCGTCTGTGGAGGTTGGTGTTAATATCGGTGGAACATCTCCGGACCTAGACTTTTCTATCAACGAAGGCAAGCCCCAGATGCATACAACCCTACCTTGTGTTTTACAAATTGATTTCGCTTTTGCTTTTCTTTACTGCATTAAGTGATTAGGAGTTAAGTGAAAACCTAATTGATGCATTACCAACCTTGTTATTCCATATTTTACCATATTACTAGTTCTAAATTCGTATATGCCTAGTTTTGCTTAGCTATGCTTAGAACGATGGAAGTAGGGTGATTACCTGTCATCTGCAAGTTTTAAATGGAATTTTGGTTACTTATGTTATCATGTGATATGGGAATGTGGAGTAATAAATCTAGACCGGGTGGACTTGGTGTATGGGGGCCGCAAGACATGGAGGTCTTGTGAGCGGGTTCTTTCCGCCTGTGTCGATTAAGGTCCGTACCGTTGTCGAATTGCATGAGGTGAGACTTTGTAGTACTAACCACATACTCCGGTAAGCCTTAACTTGGCTATTCTATTATGAGAATGGCTACTCACGCACTGGGAGTGGAGAGATGGCGGGAATAGCGTGTATCCACGTGACAATGGGCTGGATTGGTGGAGTACTGTATTCTCGGGTGGCGCGGACCCGTTCTTGTTTTAGAGGATCCGAGGGTAGGTTGGTATATGTAGGTTGGGGACCTACATATGTCGTGTGGTCTAGAATTCCCAGCTGTGTTTTTAATCGGTTCGAATCGTCGTTGCTCCTCGGTTATGGAGACTCAACTCACTGTTCATCATCGTAGTGTAATAACTGGAACTTGAGGATGGTTTGAGAAGGTGTTGGGTATGAAGTTTCATGATCTCAATGCGGATAATGTCAGCTTTGTATATGATCTTTATGAAGTTTTAAATGTTGATATAAAGAATTTTGTTAAAGCGCTTTTACGCAAAAGAACCTTGATTATTGCTAAAGCCATACCTTGAATCCTATGAGCCTGCATTCCTACATTCTTTTAAATTCTTATTTCGGTTAAGTCTTGTTGAGTACTTTTTTACTCAGGGTTCGTTGACCCTTGTTGCAGGTGAGGCTCATGAGCAGATCTGTTTTGGATCATGCTGCATGACTGTTGTTCAGTGCGAGGACGATAAGTAGATGTGTGGCTCTTGGGTAGGGAATCCTATTTGTGTGTTCTGTAATATGTTATAATGCCACTCCACTACTTTGTTTTGTATTATTAATCGAACTTAGTTGTATGGTTTGAAACAAATGGTTTGTAAACTATGTTATTATAAGACTTCTGCTGTTTTTACTCTTGTGTATCTATTTGAATAAACTATTATAATACTGCAATGACTCTGTAATGTGATACTGCTCGGAAATCATGGATGATTCGGGGTTCCCCAAGGACACCCGACAGTCTTCTTAAGTTACCGGGAACGTATGCATAGATGTCAAAGGTCGTTGGACAGTGACAGGTGCATGTGGGCCCTATAATTTAGGAGGTTCTGCCACAAAAGTCGGTGAGCTCGCGTTCCTATTTGGTCGAGAGCTGGGTCCTGATCCGCACCGTCTTGGTAGGGTCAGTGGGGTCGATCCCCACCACCTTAATCTCCTCGAGCAACTGGAAGGCAATCGAGGAGGCTGGCTTGTTGCAGTCCAAGACTGCTGGGGTCGATAACTCCCTGAGCCACAGGAGCTCGGATGAGTTGACGATGGCAGTGGCGAGCTCGAAATGCTCGCGGTCGCACGTGTAGACGTGCGAAAAAGTGCTACTCACGGTGATGACACCGTTCGGTCCCAGCATCTTCAACTTCAGGTAGGTGCAGTTGGGGACCGCCGTGAACTTGGCGTAGCATGGCCGCCCCAAGATGGCGTGGTAAGACCCCGGGAAGTCCACCACCTTGAATGTAAGAACCTCCGAGCAGAAGTTGGCTCGATCGCCAAATATGACGGGCAGGTAAATCTGCCCGAGCGGGTACGCCTGTGTCCCCAGGATCATGCCATGGAAGAGAGAGAGCTCACTAGGCGGAGCTCCGACCGGGGGATGCGCATGGCGTCGAGGGTGTCGATGTAGAGGATGTTGAGGCCGCTGCCTTCGTCCATCAGCACCTTGGCGAGGCACTTCTTACGGATGATGGGGTCGACGATGAGCGGGTAGCGTCCCGGTCTAGCAACGTGGGATGGATGGTCCCTCTGATCAAAAGTGATCGAAGATTCTACCAATGAAGGAAGGACGGGACGGCCGTCTCAGCGACGTAGGCCTCTCGGTAGCGCACTTTGTACTGGCGCTTGGAGTAGATAGCATTAGATCCTCTAAAGATCATGATGCATTCCTCAGGGTCAGGAAAGCTGTCCCCATCCTTGCCTACTGTGCCTCCTTTTTTGGTCGCTGCCTCCTTGCCCTTTCCTTCCTTCGGCCCACCGGCCTATCGTAGAAAGCGCTTGAGGAGCTCGCAGTCCTTGTAGAGGTGCTTGACGGGGTAATCATGGTTGGTACATGGACTATCCATGAGCTTGTTGAAGTGGTTAGGCTAACCCTGCTGGGGCTGCTTGCCCACACGATCAGCTATGGCGACCAACGCGGAGTTGGCCGGTCGGCGCCGATCCTTCTTGTTCTTTTTGCCCCTTTGAGTGGAGGGGCCCTCATCTTGATCCTCGCGCTTGGCCTTGCCCTTGTCCCAGCCTCCGTTGAAGACCGGTCCAACCGCCTCCTCACCGGAGGCATGGTTCGTGGCGACGTCGAGCAGGTCGCAGGTGGTCTGGGGCTTTAGACAACCAAGTTTGTGAATCAGAGACTCATAGGTTGTTTCAGAGAGGAATGCGCTGATGACGTTCGCGTCGACGACATCAGGTTGGGAGTTGCACTGCTTTGATAAACCTATGGATGTAGTCCCATAGGGACTCATTGAGCTCCAACTGGCAGTTCTTGAGGTCCTAGGAGTTCCTAGGGCGGACTTAGGTCTACCTAGTCATAGATGCTGTCAAGCGGGAGGAATTCGAGCCATGCTCAAACATGTTCCCCCACGCAGATGGGGAGGTACTAAATGATGAAGTGGTCATCTTCCACTCCTTCGGCTTGGCAGGCGAGCTAGAAGTCTTCGAGCCATATACTGGGATTCATCTCCCTGGTATACTTGGCGATGTTGGCAGGCGGTTAGAAGCGCTGTGGGAACGGCGCTCTCTGGATGCATCGGCCAAAGGCCCGTGGTCCTGGGCCATCTGGGCTAGGACTCCGATCGTCTGGCCGGCGACCATGCCTAGGATGCGTCTCACTGCTCCCCTCGATCGTCCGGCCGGAGCCCGTGTCGCCTGCTCTTACCACTGCCCAATGGACGTCATCATCATGCTAGGCCCGACGCCGGTTGCTGATGACGCTACGAGCGTCTTGGTTCGGCCTGAGGTGTTCACGCATAGGTGGCCAGTGTGGAATGGGCGCCGGGTTAGGCCATGGTGCAGTGCACCCTCCTGTTCCACGCCTAGCGGCTGTAGTGGCGAGCGGATGGAGCAATTCGTCTGGTGCGTCCCTGCTCCCCTGGTGGGGAGAGAGGCCACGAGTCGGTGGCACAACGCTGAGCTTTCCGCCTATTGAACTGTGACAGTCTCCACCAGTGCCTAGAGGTTCCTGTGGACTACCTGTTCCTATGGGTCGACGAGCTTGGGAAGGCCGTGTAGAAGCATCGCCGCCGCGGTGATGTTCTAGCCAGCCGAGGCGAACTGTGGGGGATCGTTCCCCTCGTTGATGATGTTACGCTGGCGCCGCTCGCTGGGTTACACACACGCGGTGCATCATGGTGTGCCGAGCGTGTCGGCGCTGGTGGCGGCTGGTTCTACCGCCTTTGTCATAGCTCCTGGGCACATGCGATTGCATCCACGCGAGGGTTTGGAGGGGTGTGGGTCTAAGAGACTCCACCACCACCGGTGGCTGTCCCGGAGCGTCCGCCATAACACACTCATGGGATAGAGGGTGGCTAGGTGCCATGACGTCGCCGAATGCTGGAGCCGTCGCTCTGAATATCATCATCCATAAGGTCATGGAAAGAGGCGGGAGCGTAGTCCGCCATCACCACGAATTCGGATATGAGAGGGGGTGGTGCCAACATCTTTTGGAGCCCCCATGCATACGCGTCCACAGGGGATGCGAGGCCATTGGGGAACCGGTCGCACGACAGTCGCGGTAGGGACAACAGGGTCCCTCCGAAGAATCAGCAAAAAATGGTAAATGGCTTGTAAATAACAGTATATACATTACTCATAGTGGGGTTTGAGCCTAGCATAGGCTCAGAGCGAAGCGCAGGTGCCTCGTCCTTGAGGTCACCGGGAGTTTCAGAGCCAACGGAGGGTGCCCCTCCGATGGGCGCCAGAACAAGTGCCTTCTCACGAAGGTGAAGCACGTCGAGCTGGTCCGCGATGAAGTCTAGGCTTCCAAAAAGGAAGGCCTAGGATGGCTCGAATATGGGAGGAACCCACATACCAACAGGTGGGAGCGCGGGAAACTCCAACGAGCCGAAGTGAGTCATGTCGCTTGAGCCCGCCATGCCAAAGATGGCGGAAAGGTGGGCCATCCGATGACCAAAAGCGTGAACGTATGGTGTCTTCCCCATGGACGGCGCCAACTGTTGGTGTAGAAAGTGACCAACACGTAAATATTTATAGTTTTGTCGTACATTGTGATCGGATGTGGCCTAGCACTCAATGATACAGGGTTTATATTGGTTCAGGCAACGTGCCCTATGTCTAGTTTGAGTCGGTTGGTGACTTTATTCCTGAGCCTAGGTGCTCAAAGTTTGCTATGGGGTTACAAATGGGAGGGAGTAAGATGGGGGGTGCAAGAGGTCTAGTCGGACTCTGGACCAAAGGGCCAAGAGAGACGGGAGCTCCTACGTGCGCTAAGTATTTGAGCGTGTGCTCTATTGGAATCGTTCGAATCATAGGTTGTTCGACTATGTGAAATGATCATCCTGGTGGTCCAATCGTCCATCTTTTGGAGGGAGTGCATCCTTTTTTATAGATGAAGGGGACGACTTTACAAGAGAGAGTGTGAGATAAAGAGTGTGTGTGTGCTACCTAGTCTTGTTGCCCATGCCATCGGGTACAAGGTGATTTGTCGGTGCCCACAACACTGTTGATGTTCAGATGCATGTGGTAGGTTCCATCATCTTCTTCTGGTATGGCAGATGTTGGCGCCAAAGTTTCTTGTTTTTGGGGACGCAAACTATTTGATTTCTGAACTGTGTGGACCATTGAACTCCAGACCTAATAAGTACAACAAAGTATGAGTCTCAGGTTTTATCGCCATATAAATCTACCTCACTAGAACCTAGCAAAGGTACACATTGCTTTCTTTCTAGTAGCAGCACAGTAATGCATTCAGGGCAGAGGAGTCATCACAAATGAGAACAAAATAGAGGCTTTTACCTGTGTGCTATTATAAAAGTTTGTAATTACCCACAAGCCATTAAAAAGTTTGTGCGGTCACAAGTGCCATTTGTAACACCCTCGGTGTTATAATGTAAATCGTTAACTAAAACACCGCCTGAGCATCATGTTTGTGTGTTAATGCATGTAATATAGAGTGTAGATCAATTTTCGTAACTTGAAACGATCAACGGAAACACAAAACGAAAGGTTGTTCGTGACTTATGAAATTATCAAGTAAGGATGTTAGCGAATTTATATTAAACGAAAACACTATAGAACATATATATGGAATTTTAATATAGTTAGAAGTACTAACTTTGTATATGACAATGAAATAACCGCAGTCGAAAAATGAATTCACTAGCTAACATACCTAATAGCTTGGAAATCGAATTTGACGTGAATCCGATCAAGACTTAGTCGAATTTCTAATACTGAAAAATGGTTTGACCTAGCTATGATTGGCAATTTTGTAGAGTAATTGGGTTAAGGGGTGGTGTGGTTTTAGGGCTTGTTTTAGTAGCCTAATATGCCCTCTTAAGAATTGCATAGGTGGTTTGGCGATTAGATCAACGTGTTAGATGTTTTGAACGCTTTAGAAATCCTGCGCAGCATGCTCTTGGCTGGCTTCATCGCGTGGGCACGGTCACCATGCCTTGGGCACTCGGCGCTGCGATGTCGGCTATCTGCACGCGTGCATGCATGTACACCCGCGCACGCCACGCTCTCGGCTGCCCGATGCCCTAGCCGGTCCGCTGCCGCCTGGCCGCCTACCTCGTTGTGTCACTACCCATGCCTTGCATTGCGTCGCCTCCGCTTTGTACCATTGCTGTTGTCATGTCTCGTCCGCTCGTCACTCATCGCATCTTCACCACCGCCGCGCCACAAAGACGCTTGCTATAGCATCTGCTGCGCTCTGCGCGCATTGCGTGTCACGACTTCACGCGCACATGGGCTTGCTTGGCCACCACTCGCATGTCATTCGCCATTAATGGTGCCACGGCCACTCGGCCACGCTACCTGCGCCTACAAGCATGGACGTTCCTTTCCTGGCTACGGTGGCTCGCAGTGATTGCACGTGTGCGGTTGCCATGTCCCACCAAAGCTCGGGCAAGCAGCCAGACCCATCCCCTTTTCCCCCTCCCTCCTTTGTTACACGTGCCAGCTAGGCCGCGCCTTCAATCCGGCATGGTTGGGTCATGTCCATTCAATTTGGTGTGCTCCCGACTCCGCCTTCGAGCCTGCTAGCCGATCGACCCCGTACCGTGTCCAATTACGCTTTGGCAAGCTCCAATTTGGAGCTGGGCTTCCGTCGTCGCGCCATTAAAGGCTAAGCTCGCCATTGTCGTGGGCAGTACCCACCTTGTCATCCCGAGCCAAATTGGTTGCACCCCTAGCCCCGCCTCACAGTCCTCCTCGACGTGCGCACCTGAGCCTTGCCCTCACTGCTTCCCTCGCGACGCTGACGTGGCCATGCCTTCGTGGCCCACCGTCGCCCTTGTCGCACGCACATGGCTGGCTCGACTGGGGCAGTCTCTGGCCACACCACCATGTTGTGTAGGATTGCATGAGACCCTAATGCTCCTCCGCTGTCTGTATTTCCTCTCCGGTGGCAGAGCTTGACTGAATGGGGTTAGCGCTGTCGTAGGTTGGCCATCGCCGTGGAGGGAGCTCTTGATTGCATCTCCGTTCATCGCTTCATCGCCCACCACTTCACGTTTGCATCTAGGTGAGCATCGGCTCCTTAGAGGGGGCAGGGAGGGGCCCGGATGGCCGGCGTGGCGGTCCAGTGCTAGCGCCGCCGCGCCGGTGTGCGCGGGGGTGGCCGGAGGACTCACCCGTGGTCAAGAAGTGATTTGGGAAGGGTTTATCTGTATAATAGCTGACTATAGGAATAGTGTTGCGGACCTCGGGGTGAATCATCGGTAGCTCGAGGGTGTTTTCCCATAAGTGATCGGCGCGCGCGGGCCTCCCTGTCATGTGCCATTGCCGCGCGGATGGGCCACGCCCCTCGTGGGCCGCGCCGGCGAGCCGTGTGTGCATGGGCCGCGTTGCTCGCTCGTGGGCCACGCGTGTTGAATTCGGTTTTTCCTTTTTCCATAGAATTAGTAAATGCTTTTCCAATTTAGTTTTGAGCTGATCTTTAGAAAATTATAATAAATTCTATAGATATCCAAAAAAATAGTGAAACAAAATTTGTTAGGTTCACAAAAATGTGATCTATCTGTTGGTGTAGTTAGTTTACAGTTACCTGGGATAAAGTTAGATTCATTAATTCATTTAGGAAAGCTTAGCATTATTTAGCTTAATATTTGTATAAATTTTTGTGGCAAATTGGTAATAGCTTTAGCCATAAAATTTTTACAGTAGGTTCTTTAGATTATTATGTGCTCACTGTAATTTTTGTAGCCTTAGAATAGGTTGATAAATATGATAGCTAGAACTCCTTATTTTATTATATATATAGTAAATCGGTATTAAGAGTAAGAATGCCTTTAGTTGCTAAGTTAATACATGAAATGTTTCATACCTGTTTAGTGGAAATGATACGCAACTTAGCGTCTTAGTCGGTAGAGCTAGCTTAATAGTTTGATAGATGTATTCTTATTTTAAGAGTTGCTATTGCCGTATTATTAAGTGTTGCATCATCAATTCGTGCATGTAGATAACGAGTTGGTAGAGTTCGTGTCTGCGGACGAGCAGGAGTACGAGGAGATCATTGAGGAGTATGAGGAGGAGATTCTTGTATAGGAGGGAGCCCTGGAGCCATCAGTTGTGACTTTGTTGACACCCCACCTGCCCATGGCAAGCCCCGGTGCATAACCCTTATTTTGAATGATCACTGAATATATATATAATGTGCATTTACGTTATAGGCAGTTTATGGAAACTACATACATAGATATACCTACTTATGAGTCCTACTAGGATAGGTCGAGTAGTTGCTATGCTCAGGATTTTGGTAGCGTGAGTAACCTACCGTTACTCACAATAGGTGATTATTGTTATCACTCATGATAAAATGGTGAAAGGAAAATAGAGACCGGGCAGGGATATGGTTTGGTTATTGGTGGGTGTACAATAGGTGCATATGTGATTTATTATCACTCATGATAAAATGGTGAAAGGAAAATAGAGACCAGAGACCCTAGGCGGGGATATGGTTTGGTTATTGGTGGGTGTAAGAGAGTTGTGTCCTCATGAACAACGGGGCATAGCTTGGTCATAATATTTCCCTATCTATGTCGGGTTCCGACCTTTCCAAACCGACATTGGGTTCTAGGCAAGTCACGGAGGTCTAATTATCCCGAACACATACTTGGATGTATGGGCGGGAAGGCTTGTTGCTCTCTTGTCGTGGGTTCCGCTCTTTCCAAACCGGGAGATTGGAGGCGTAGGATGGTGGAGGTCTAAGTAAATATTTGTAGTTTATAGGACTCGGGAGCGGGGAGGAGTCCAAGTTTGGATGACAGGACCTAGACCCCATGACACTAGTTTAGGCAACATGCCCTATGCCCGGTGCAGTGACCAACAAGTTTAAAATATTTGTAGTTTTATCGTTTGCGTTGATGGGAGGTGGCCTAGCACTCAATGACAGGGTTTATACTAGTTTAGGCAACATGCCCTATGCTCCGGTTGAGGTCGGTCGGTGACTTTATTCCCGAGCCTATGAGTGTTCAAGTTTGCTTGAGGTTACAAACAAGAAGGAGATTACGTGGGGAGTGAAAGAGTGAACTTGAACGATCTAATGAATCTAGAATCACTTGCATGTTGAGAGAGAGTGCATCCTTTATAGATGAAGGGATGTTCTTATGTGAGAGAGAGAGAAAGTACAGGCCTTGTTTCCCATGTCGTGAACTAGTGATGGTGGCGCCCACAATGTCGGATCTAGAATCAGGTTCATGTTTGTTTGGTGTCCTTTTTATGGTTGATATGTGGCATGGCCTTTCACAGTGGTTGTGAAGTGAACTTGAGCGAATGAATCTAGAATCACTTGCATGTTGAGAGAGTGCATCTTTTAAGATGAAGTTTCCCATGTAGATGATGCTTCTAGGCTTGTGATGTCTGGACACATGCATGAGGTTCCGCCCACAATGTCGTTGCACGGAGTTCCGTCGGTAGTTAGAAATATGGCACATGTATTATTTCGTTGATGCCTGAGGCATGTGAGGAGTTTCACCATGTTCACTCGAGACGTAAATGCAAATCCCACAACATTGTCGATGCCCAGGCATGTATGGTCCGATGGGAGGTAATGACGCCCATTGACTTGGGAAAATGTGTGGCGCCTACAACACTATTTGTGTCAGGGAGTTTGCAGAGTACTGTTTCTATAGGTGTACAGGGTATGGTCCCTAGTATCGTGGTTTGACTTGTGCGCCTTGCCTTGCTTTTTCCGTTCATTTCCTAGTCCTTTCCGAGCGGGTGTCCCCAGTCGGTTGGTCCCAGTCGGCTCTGATTGCGCCAGTCGGAGAAGAGCGGTGAGCAGGGTTTTTGCGTACCTCGGTCGGAGACGTGGGGTCAGAGTCAGAAGTAGTGCTTTGCTAAGACCTTCCAGTCGGAGAGGCTGTCCGGAGGTGGGCTGGAGACCGAAGTGAGCCCTCCGGTTGGAAAGGTGGGCCGGAGTCAGAAAATGGGCGTCGCTCCTCCTCGGCCAAACTTTCGGTAGGTGATTGGATCGCCCTTCTGGCCTATTATTTAGATACTTGGGCTGGCCCTATGAGTTGCGCGTTTGTCTGCTTGGGCCGAGCCTTTGTTGGAAAACCAGTCTGCGAGGGACCCCGGGTTTATGAACCCATAGGAGCCCCCGAGCCCCCGGGTGATTCGGACAGAATCATCAGGGGGATTTTTGTCTTGACGGTGGGTGCGCGCGAGCGCACCCACGGGTGTAGCCCCTAAGCCCCTAAGTGATTTGGGTAGAATCGCCTAGTGTTTTTTTGCCAGCGGGGGAGGTTTTTTGTTTTGTCAGAGGGTGCACGCGAGCGCACCCGCGGGTGTAGCCCCCGAGCCCCCGGGCGATTCGAGCAGAATCGTCTGGCGGTGTTTGTTAGCGGGCATGTGTGCATGTTTCTAGTCAAGATGGAGTTGTCAATCAAGGCATCGTTGCGCAGTCGAGGCGGTTAGTCTTTAGGGATCGGGTGAGACGGAGCTCGCAGATCCTAGCGTCGATGCGCGCCGTGGGATCGAGCGAGGCAGTTAGTCTTTAGGGATCAGACGAGACGGAACTCATGGGTCCTGGCGTCGGTGCGCGTCGTGGGATCGAGCGAATCAGAGTCGTGGATCCTGGCCTTGGCGCAGCCCGCGCAGCCGAGGCAGTCAGTTTAGTTAGTTTTAGGGATCGGGCGATCTAGAGTTCATGGATCCTGATGGGGCGAGTTTAGGGTCGCAGACCTAGGCGTTTGGTGTGCAGTCGAAGCGTAGCCGATGGATGGGGCGAGGTCGGGGTCACAGACCTAGGCGTTTGGTGTGCAGTCGAAGCGTAGCCGATGGATGGGGCGAGTTCGGGTCGCAGACCCGGGCATTTGGTGTGCAGTCAAAGCGTAGCCGATGGCTAGGGTGAGTTTGGGGTCGCAGACCTGGGCGTTTGGTGTCTTGAGCCCCCGAGCCCCATTGGGCTTTGGTAGGGGTCGGTTTGAGTTGTGTGCGTTACCCCATCCTCGGTTTCTCACAACCTAAGGGGCTGAGTTTTGTCCCTTGTCCCGATCGCTCGGGATCAAGTGACGCGCTTGGTGAGTTCGCTAATGGGTATGATCGAGTGGAATCTGGGTCCGTCGTTCGTGATGGGGTCGGCATAGCCCTCTTGTGACATTCCACTACTCCTTTACCTGCAACCCGACAGATGCCTAGGTCGTTCCGGAGACCGACCCAGGTGGCCTGACGGCCTCGCCTCGATGGAGATTCTGTGGGCTTGGCAAGAGGTTCAGGATCGAACGAGAAGGTTGAGATGACCCTGTCTGCCAGACTGGGCGAGGGCCGCATGGGGCTCATCTACGTTTTTCTCCCCTGGCTCTGTTGTTGCTCATGTCAAATGAGGCAACTGCCGCTCCGTGACACAACACGGAGCGTTGTGATGCATTTCACTGCACGTGCGATGGCTTAGTTCTCGAGCCCCCGGGTGGTTCAGGGCCCGAATCGTCCGAGGGGCATGGGCATATGGAATGAATGCGTGTATGGATGTATGAAATGATTATAAAGAAATAGCGGGGGTCGGCAGTGTTACCATGATGACTCGAGTGACGGGGTTTTGAAGAGCTCCAATCAGAAATGTCTGACCGGGACCCATGCTCGTCATTCGTGATGGAGTTGGCGTGGCCTATAAGGGGCGTCCCTTCACTCCTTACCTATCTCTCGGTGTTTTCTTGAGCCGTTCGATCGACTTAGGAAGCCCGATGGTTTCTCCTGGCGGAGATCCCGTCGTTTGGGTTTTTCCATGTTCTGCCAGGGGAGGCGAAGAGCTGCCTACGTGTGGTGATGCTTTGGTTTTCACGCCTGGCGTGCGATAGTGGTGGGCCATACCCAGGCCATGTCCCGTCTTACCAGGCGTTGTTCCATCGGCCAGTGTGCGTCGCATCGTTTCCCATCCACATTGAATGGGGGAAGGGAGAGAGTTTTTCGCTCTAATCTTTTGGCCCTCTTTAGCTGTCGTGTTTTCTCCTTAAATAGGGGGAGGGAGAGGGCTCTTCGTCGTAGTCCTTTGCTTGTTCTCCAACTGTTGTCTTTCCTCCTTCTTCCTCCTCACCGAGAGTGCCTGTATGCCATAGCGGTTCCTAAGTGAGAGAGAGGGTAAGCGAGGGGGAGGACTTACAGATCCTTTTGTGAATCTAGAGCGCGATGTCGAGCTGGAGGCTGCTCGGGGTGGTGCTGGCCATCTTTGCCTGAAAAGGGGCGGCTTCCGCTGAAGGGGGTGGCGTGCTGGATTCATCTGCGAGGCCTTTTTTGGGATGGAGCCGTGTGAGGATTTTCTTCAGTGGATCTTCACCGGGTGAGCCTTGTCATAGGAGAAGTTGCTCAGGATCGTGCCGGTGGAGGGTTCTACGCCTGCAGCTGCTCAGGTTGGCCAGTTCATAAAGTTTGATGAGATCTCTTCTAGCCATGGTAGCCATACCTCGGTAGTAGCGTCCTTGCCCAGGAGCTGCCTTGTCTGCATGAGAAGGTCAGGAGCTCCATGCTCTTCTACTGAGCATCTATGGGTGCGACACCCTTGAGGTACCCATTGCGCTCGCCGAAGTCGAGGGGACGAAAGCGGGCGGGAACCTTGAGGTACCTATTGTGCTCACCGAAGTCGAGGGAACAGAACCGGGCGGGGCCCCTGTAGCGGTGGTTACATCTAGCGGCGTGTGCCATGGTCTCTCCTTTGGCGTCAGGTGATGTCGTCGAGGAACCGCAGTAGTATTTAGATTAGAAGGAGTTAGAAAATGTAATAGTTGTGGGTGAGCCCCCGTGTGAATAGTTTTTTGTATCAATGAATCCATCAGTTCTGTTCTTGTGATAGAACCACTATCCATTCCTTGTTTTTTATCTTGGCATAACTTTTGTTTTTATCCTTTTCTTTTTCGCACCTGCCCATTAGCTCAGTAGGCTACAGCTGTTAAGAACCTAGGCATGGCCCGCGGGGCTCGGCTGTTTGTAACCGTAGGTCATGGCGGGGTGCATTCGGTTGGGAGTAAGAATGGAGTCACATAGGGCAATCAAAGGAATGGAATGTGCTTCCATTCGGGGACAAAGTTGTTTACCATGTGATAGAAAAAAGAGAGGTAATATTTAGTATTGTACCCTCATGGAGCCCCCGAGCGACCTAGGCTAAAAATGTTCAGGCTAGGGTGCTTTTACAGGAGCAAGTGTTGACTAAAAAGCGGTAAGACCAAATTTAGGGGAAAAAGCGACGTAGCTATTCATTGTTCCAAGTGTTGGTGAGAATGTTGTCGTTGTTGTCCTCTAGTCGGTAGGTGCTCGGTCGGATTACTTCGGTCATCGTATAGGGCCCTTCTCATGGTGGAGAGAGTTTGTGTTTTCCTTCGTTGATTGGGTCCTTTGGAGTACGAGATCGCCGACTTCGAGTATCCTCCCCCTGATCTTCCTTTCGTGGTACCTGCGTAGGGTTTGTTGGTAGCGAGCGGAGAGGATGATGGTTGTCTCACGGGCCTCTTCAAGTAGGTCGACTATGTCTTACTGAGCCTCCTCGGCTCGGTCATGGTCAAAAGCCTTCACTCTTGGGGTGTCATGGTCGAGGTCGGAGGGCAGCACTGCCTTAGCTCCATAGGCCAAGAAGAAGGGTATGAACCCTATGGATCGGTTTGGGGTCATTCTCAGGCTCCAGAGGATCGTTGTGACCTCTACAACCCATCACCCGGCGTACTTGTTGAGTTGGTCGAAGATGCGTGACTTAAGTCCTTGGAGGACCATGCCATTGGCACGCTCGACCTGACCGTTAGTTCATGAATGTCCGACCGAGGCCCAGTCGATTCTGATGCCGTATCCATCACTGAAGTCTAGGAACTTTTTCCGGTGAAGTTAGTCCCGTGGTCAGTGATGATACAGTTAGGAACGCCAAACCGGTAGATGATGTTGAGGAAGAATTTGACTGCCTCTTCCGAGCGGATGTTGGTGATGGGCTTGGCCTCTATCCACTTAGTGAACTTGTCGACTACTACGAGTAGGTGAGTGAAGCCGCCTGGGCCCTTTTCGAGGGGTCCCACCATGTTGAGGCCCTAGACCACGAATGGCCAAATGATGGGGTGGGTTTGGAGCTCCTGTGCCGGCAAATGGGTTTGCCTAGCGTAGAACTGGCATCCTTCACACCTGTGGATGACCTCCTCTGCATCTCATAGTGCGGTGGGCTAGTAAAAACCTTGGCAAAAGGATTTTCCGACCAGCGACCTTGGGGTCGCGTGATGTCCGCAAATCCCAGCATGGACCTCGAGGAGGAACTACTTCCCCTAGTTGGTGGGGATGCACTTCATGAGCACCCCTGATGGACTCTGTTTGCAGAGCTCATCACTGAGCATGATGAAGGTCTTGGCGCATCGAGCGATCCATCGGGCTTCAGTCCTTTTAGGTGGGAGAACCTCCTCGAGGAGGTAGGCGAGTAGCGGTGCTCACCAGTTGGTTTGATCGAGTGCCAATACGATGATGTTGGCGGGTGACGTCGTCATGGGGTACTGGGATCGGAGCCCCTGAGCGCTGGCTTGGCATCGTGGTCGGAGCCCCCGGGCGCTGGCTGGGCATCGGGGTGTGTCTGGACTGGACCTTCTAGGATGTGGGCGGATGGCTCATGGACGTCGTTGATGAAGACCCCGCTTGGGGACAGATCCCGCCTAGCGGCCAATTTTGCAAGAAAATCGGCGGCATCGTTGTCCTTTTGGGGGACGTGATGCAGCTCGATCCCCTAGAATTTGTCCTCGAGCTTGCGCACCTCTTGGCAGTATGCTGCCATGAGGTGGCTTTTGTAGGAGGACTCCTTCATGACCTCATCAACGACTAGCTCCGAGTCGTCACGAACGTAGAGTCGCATAGCACCAAGCTCGATGGCGATGCGTAGTCCGTTGATGAGGGCCTCATACTCCGCGGCGTTGTTTGGGGCTGAAAAGTGGAGGCGGATGGCGTAGCGGAGCCTACTCCCATCCGGGGAGATCAGAACCACTTCAGCCCCCGAGCCGGGTGCCATTACGGACCCATCGAAATACATTGTCCAGTACGCGTGGGTGATGTCCGAGGTCGGTAGCTGCACCTCTATCCATTCGGCGATAAAATCCGTGAGAGCCTGAGATTTAATGGCGTACGTGGGATGTACCTCATGTCATGGCCCATGAGTTCGAGTACCCACTTAGAGATCTATCCCGCGGCGTTGTGGTTGCGGATGATGTCCCCGAGCGGGTATGAAGTGACGACCACGACTTTGTGGTCGGTGAAGTAGTGCTGGAGCTTCTGGGTTGCCATCAGCACGGTGTATAGGAGTTTCTGCACCTGGGGGTACCGGACCTTAGGGTCGGTGAGTACTTCCCTAATGAAGTATATGGGTCGCTGGACCTTAAGTTGGTGTCCCAGCTCCTCCCTTTCGATGACCAGTGCGGCACTTACCATATGGTTGCTGGCCGCGATGTAGAGGAGAAGGGGTTCTCCCTGTTCGGGAGCGACGAGGATCGAGGATGACGTCAGGGACGCTTTGAGGCTCTCTAGGGCCTACTGAGCTTCCTCAGTACAGACGAAAGTGTCTATCTTTTTGAGGAGCTTGTAGAGTGGCATCCCCTGTTCACTGAGCTGGAGATGAATCGACTTAGGGCAGTCAGACAGTCGGTGAGCCTTTGCACGCCCTTGACGTTGCGTATGGGACCCATGTTGGAGATGGCTGTGATTTTCTTGGGGTTGGCCTTGATGCCACGCTCGGACACGATGTATCCTAGTAGCTTCCCCTTCGAAACCCCAAAAACACATTTTTCGGGATTCAGCCTGATGTTGAATCTTCGGAGGTTCGTGAACGTTGCGACCAAGTTTGTGATCAGGTCTTAAGCTTGAGTCGTTTTGACCACTATGTCATCAACATAGACGGCGATCGTTTGTCTTGGCCGCTCGGCTTGATCAGGCTGATCGAGCAGGTCGATTTGGTCGGCAAAGCATTGCTGCATGCACCTTTGGTAGGTGGCACCAGCGTTCTTCAAGCCGAAAGGCATGGTTACATAGCAGTACGAGCCATATGGGGTGATGAACGAGGTTGCGAGCTGATCGGACTCTTTCATCGCGATCTGGTGATAGCCCGAGCAGGCATCCAAAAGGAGAGGATCTCACAACCCGAGGTGGAGTTGACTATCTAGTCTATGCATGGTTACAAAAGAAAGTGATCCTTTGGACACGCTTTGTTGAGGCCAGTATAATCAATGCACATTCTCCACTTCCCGGTCTTCTTTTTAACAAGAACGGGATTGACAAGCCAGTCGGAGTGGAATACCTCTCCGATGAATCTGGCTACCAGGAGTTTGGCGATCTCTTCGCCTATGGCCCTACGCCTCTCATCGTTGAAGTGACGCAGGCGCTGCTTGGCGGGCTTTGAGCCCGAGATGAGGCGCATTGCATTCTCGACGACCTCCCGCGGGTATGCCCGGCATGTCAGAAGGCTGCCATGCGAAGACATCATGATTGGCGCACAGGAAGTCGACGAGCTCGCATTCCTATTTGGCCGGGAGCTAGGTCCCGATCCACGCCGTCTTGGTTGGGTCGGTGGGGTCGATTCCCACCGCCTTGGTTTCCTCGAGCGGGTGGAAGGCCGTCAAGGAGGTTGGTTCATTGCAGTCTGGGACTGCCGGGGTCGATGACTCCCTAAGCCGCGGGAGCTCAGACGAGTTGATGACCGTGGTGGCGAGCTCGAAATGCTCGCGGACACACATGAAGGCCTGTGAGAAGGCGCTGCTCATGGATGACGCCATTAGGTCCCGGCATCTTCAGCTTGAGGTAGGTGTAGTTGGGGATCACCATGAATTTGGTGTAGCATGGCCGCCCCAAGATGGCGTGGTAGGACCCTGGGAAGTCCACCACTTCGAAGGTGAGGACCTCCGAGCGAAAGTTGGCTCGGTTGCCAAACGTGACAGGCAGATCAATCTACCCGAGTGGGTATGCCTGTGCTCCTAGGATCACCCCGTGGAAGGGAGAACCCGCAAGGCGGAGTTCTGACTGGAGGATGCGCATGGCATCGAGGGTGTCGACATAGAGGATGTTGAGGCCGCTGCCTCCGTCCATTAGCACCTTGGTGAGGTGCTTCTTGCGGATGATGGGGTCGATGATGAGCGGGTAGCATCCTGGTCTCGTGACGTGGGAGGGATGGTCCCTCTGATTGAAGGTGATCGGAGATTCCGACCAGCTAAGGAAGGAGGGGACGGTCGTCTCGGTGGCGCATGCCTCCCTATAGTGTACCTTGTGCTGGCGCTTGGACCAAATGGCATTAGATCCGCCAAAGATCATGATGCATTCCTTAGTGTTGGGGAAACCGTCTCCGTCCTTGCCCACCGTGCCTCCTTTCTTGGCTGCTGCCTCCTTGCCATCCCCTTCTTTTGGCCCGCCAGCCAATCGTAGGAAACATTTGAGGAGGTCGTAGTCCTTATAGAGGTGTTTGACGGGGTAGGCGTGGTTGGTGCACGAACTGTCCATGAGCTTGTTGAAGTGGTTAGGCAGTCCCTGTTGGGGCTACTTGCCCGTGCGATCAGCCACGACGACCAACGTGGTGTTGTCCGATCGGTGCCGATCCTTTTTGTTCTTCTTGCCCCTCTATGTGGAGGGGCCTCATCTTGGTCCATGCGCTTGGCCTTGCCTTTGCCCTGGCCCCCATTGAAGACCGCCTCGCCTCGGCATCCAAGCTTATGGATCAGGGACTCATAGGTCATCCTAGAGAGGAATGCGCTGATGACATCCGTGTCGATGACATTAGAGGGGAGTTGCATCGTTGGGAGAACCTGCGAATGTAATCCCGTAGGGACTCACTGGGCTCCTGCTGGCAACTCTTGAGGTCCCAAGAGTTTCCAGAGTGGACATACGTCCCCTAGAAATTTCCGACGAAGACCCTCTTGAGGTCCACCCAGTCATGGATGTTGTCGTGCAGGAGGAATTCAAGCCATGCCCAAACATGTTCCCCCACGCAGATGGGGAGATACTGGATGATGAAATAGTCATCATCCACCCCACTGGCTTGGCAGGCGAGCCAGAAATCTTTAAGCCAAATACCGGGGTTTGTCTCCTCGGTGTACTTGGTGATGTTGGTGGGCGGTCAGAAGCATGGTGGGAACGGCGCTCTCTGGATACGCTAGTCAAAGGCCCATGGTCCCGGGCCCTCAAGGCTGGGACTCCGGTCGTCTGGCCGCAACCGTGCCTGGGGCGTGTTTCACCGCTCCCCTCGATGGTTCGGCCAGGATCCGTGTCGCCTGCTCTCACCACCGCTCGGTGGATGTCATCGTCATGCCGAGCCAGATGCCGGTTGCTGACGACTGCGAGCATCCTGGTGTGGACCGGGCGGCTCATGTACCGGCGGTCGGTGTGAAGCAGGCGCCAGGTTGGACTGAGGCATAGCTGCTACCTCCCAAGCTGCACCTGGCGGCTGTAGCGGCGAGCGGATGGAGCGATCCGTCTGGTGCGTCCCCGCTCCCCGGTGGGGAGAGAGGGCGCTTGTCGGAGTCGCGATGCGGAGCTTTCCGCTTGTTGAACGGCAGCGGCTTCTACTAGAACTCGGAGGTTCTAGTAGACCGCCCGTCCTAGGGGTCGATGGGCTCGAGAACACCACGCAGAAGCATTGCTGCAGCAGTGATGTTCTGGCTAGCCCGAGCGAACTATGGGAGATCGTTCCCCTCATTCAAGATGTCGTGTTGGACCTGGCGGGCGTGACCCTAGGCACCGCCGCCTGGTTATGCGCATAGGGCGCAACGTGCTACACCAAGCTTGCCAGCGTAGGCGATGGCTGGTTCTGCCGTCGTTGTCATAGTTCCTCGGTGTGCCCTTGCGCAAACGCGAGGGCCCCTCGCACGCGGGTCCAGAGGGGTGTGAGTTTGCGCATACTCCGCAACGACCACCGGCTATCCTAGAGCGTCCGCCATAGTGCACTCCCGGGACAGACGGTGGCTAGGTGCCACGTCCCCGATGCTAGAGCCGTCGCTCTCACCCTCATCATCCAGGAGTTCGTGGAAAGTGGTAGGAGCATAGCTCACCATTCCCACGAATTCAGATGTGAGGGGGGATGGCGGCACCGTCCCTCGAAGCCCCCGAGCACACGCATCCACGGGGGATACGAGGCTATAGGGGAATCAATCGTACGGTGTCTGGGATGCGGTCAATATGGTCCCTCCGAATAATCGGCGGGAGATAGTAAATAGAGAGTAAATTACAATATGCATATTACTCACAGCGGGGTTTGAGTAGAGAGTTTGCTCAGAATGAAGCACAAATGCCTTGTCGTTGAAGTCGTCATGCGTCCCAGAGCCGATGGAGGGTGCCCCTCCGATGGGTGCCAGAACGAGAGTCTCCTCACGGAGGCGTAGTACGCCGAGTCGGTCGGCGACGAAGTCTAGGCTTCCGAAGAGGAAGGTCTGGGACGGCTCGAAGACGGGTGGAACCCACATCCCAACCGGTGGGAGAGCGGGAAACTCAAGTGAGCCAAAGCGAGTCGTATCACCTGAGCCCGCCATGGCGAAGGTGGCAGAAAAGTGGGCCATCCGATGACAAAAAAGTGTTGAACGTATAGCGTCTTCCCCACGGACGGCGCCAACTGTCGGTGCAAAAAGTGACCAACAAGTAAATATTTGTAGTTTTGCCGTACATTATGATCAGAGGTGGCCTAGCACTCAATGACACAGGGTTTATACTAGTTCAGGCAACGTGCCCTATGTCCAGTTCGAGTCGGTCGGTGACTTTATTCCTGAGCCTTACCATATGGGAGTTAATGGCACCCATAATACTGTAGGGAAAATGTCGGCGCCTACAACACTGTTTGTGTCAGGGAGGTTGCAGAGTACTGTCTCTATAGGTGTATAGGGTACGGTCCCTAGTATCGTGGTTTGACTTGTGCGCCTTGCCTTGCTTTTTCCGTTCATTCCCTGGTCCTTTCTGAGCGGGCGTCCTCAGTCGTTTGGTCCTAGTCGGCTCTGATTGCGCCAGTCGAAGAAGAGCAGTCAGCAGGGTTTTTGCGTACCCCGGTCGGAGACGTGAGGTCGGAGTTGGAAGTAGTGCTTTGGCCAGACCTTCCGGTCAGAGAGGCCGTCCGGAGGTGGGCTGGAGACCGAAGTGAGCCCTCTGGTCGGAAAGGTGGGCCAAAGTCAGAAAACGGGCGTCGCTCCTCCTTGGCCAAACCTTCTGGTCGGTGATTGGATCGCCCATCTGGCCTGTTGTTTAGATACTTGGGCCAGCCCTATGAGTTGCGCGTTTGTCTGCTTGGGCCGAGCCTTTGTTGGGAAGCCGTTCTACGAGGGACCCCGGGTTTATGAACCCGACAGGTGGGTTGGTCCTGCTTGTGCCTAGGGTGCAAGCGGGGCAAGTGTTTTAGGGTACCTAGCTGGACACATTGATTCGTGAATCGTCGGGTGATCTGGTACGGCTTGTCTACAGTCTAGCATTGTAGTAAGAACTGAAAGATGAAAGGTGGTGAAAGGGAACTGTTTGCTCCACTCTTGCTTGAAAGTAGAATAGGTGCTTACATAGAATGGCTAGATAATGAATTAATCATGACTGCTAATAATAAATATACATAAGGATTTACTATTAGTATTGCTTTCCGCGAAAAGAAAACCCAGCAAACCATAAAGCTTATCATATCCTTTGGAGTCAGGAAATTATTCTCACTTGTCGGATAAGTCTTGTGAGTACATTATGTCCTCAGGGTTTATTTACCCCTGTTGCAGGTGCAGCTTGAGGAGTAGCCGTTGTGTGAAGGATTCTTCTGGTGGGCACAGACGGATCCTTGTATATTATCGATAGATGTTTCTTTTTATTCCACTGTTTAATTTCCACACTCTGAATTTGGTCCTGTAATAATGTATTTCTAAGAACTCTGGATGTATGAAATGGATTAAGTAATGTAAACTCATTCTCATTATTGGATCCTGGAGGAAAAATATGGATTATTCGAGCTCTCCCTTGGGGTGTGCTCGACGGAATCCGTCCGATGTAGCGGGCTTTTGGGGTGTTTAGTGTCTGGTGGAAGACGAGCGCCTCCGAAGGTGTGTTATTTCGGGCGGTTCTGCCACACCATTGGTCGAAACTTTTTTACCCTCTACGCCATTCCGTCCACATTGGATGCTAATTGTGTCAAACTGAGCTACGAAAAGACTTAAATACCCTCAGACTAGAGAAGCGAGCTAAAATTTCATTTTCCTCCTGTGCCACTCGCTGGATGAGTGTTTTGGCTCCAAATTGAGGATGGAGCAGGAGAGTGTTCGGTTGGACGAGGAGTGTTGTGCCCATCATCCCTGAAAGCGAGTACTTGTACTACCTCATCAAAAATAAAAACTACATAGAACTTTAGCATAATACATCACAACAAAAAATTGTAGCTAAGGGATAAAATACATCACAATAATCTTTTTTAGTGTTTACTTATATAGTGTTAGCAGGAACTTGCATTGCATGTATGAAGCATATATATATTATTATATTTCTCATAATACGTAATGGAGCTCAAACTCATTTAAGAAAGAGAGCCCACCGCGGACAGACGCCCGCTATACATGGCGTCATCTATATTTATCTGCGGGAGTTGTTGATCACAGACTAACAATACAAGAAGTTAGCTAGTCACCAGAATGTATAAGCATTCACGTATTTGCCCTATAAAGAAAAGAGGCAGGATGCATGAACTAATCGCCTACGTACGTGAGGTGTGCCAGAAGGAACAGGCTAGCAAGTTGCATGTGTGTATCATGTACGTATATATAGGTATGCGACAAGCTAATAGAAGTATGTACACGTATATGCAAGTAGCAGCAGTAAGCTTCTTCAGTCACCAGGAAGGCGTATGTGCACCTGTGCAAGCCGGCCGGCCGGCCGTAGAGACGACGCGTTCGTCAACTTCTTCATCATCAATGCAACAGCTCCTTATAAATTCAAAAAAAATGCAACTGCTCCTTCGCCCATAACGCCCAAAGTGTCCATGGATCATCGAACGCGTCGCGTTATGTGACGAAAAGGAGCCGAGTCTACGGCGACCAAAGCCGCATCTGGAGGGCAGCTAGCGTTGCATAGGCCAGCTAGAAGGGGTACTGACCAGCACCGCACCGCCCGCTACAAAGGAGGTGCCCGCTACGAGTGTCGAGTACGTGAAACCAGCATCCATATGGCGCTAAGATCGAAGTCGCTGGCCGAAAGCAGCACCATCAATGGCATGTGCGCGCTGTGGCGGTGAAGCAGCCGAGGCTGCGTAGCGTGCAGAAGCGGCCGTGGGGCTCCCGCTCTCTGCATCCTTGAAGATGGCGCGCCGCCCCGTCAGCGACTCCAGCATCGGGACTCCAGCATTAGTGCATCACCACCCCGACGAACGCGATCCAAGCCTTGGACAGGCGCCTACTCGATGACGACGCCGGCGGCGGAGGCTGACGATGGGGGTAGGAGCGTTCTACGAATAGGAGCCCAAGCAGAGCACGACATCGGAGTCGAGGACGACGCAAGTGCGTGCGCCTCCATGCGGCGAGGTACGGTGCGGTCATGGGAGCCGTGTCTACGTGGGAGCTGCTGTCCGGTGAAGCCATGGAAGAAGATGACCTTGAAGCCACGTGCCCGCACCGCCCTACGCGACTTGGCTACCCGCCACCCACTGCAGAGGAGCCGCCGGGCTCTACAGCTGCCGCTCCTGATGAGGGCCTACAGAGGATAGGGTTGCTGGCTATAAACAAGATGGGGGCATTCTGGACATTTTAACTAGCCGGACCCACATGTCAGGATGGTCAAACCGTTGAAAACTAACAGAATATGACGAGAATGGCATCGAGGGTAAAAAAGTTCCGACCAGTGGCACTTATGACCGCTCAAACTTTTTAATGGCTTATGGGTAATTACAAACCTTTATAATGACACACGAGTAAATGCCTCGAAAAAATACAATTATGATCATTGAGCATGTGCCCTGATTTAGGTTTGGATCATAAACAATGTGTAACCTTTTTTGAAAATGAGGAAAGCATGAATAGGGAAGTACATAGAGAAGAAATAATGGAATTTACATGCAAATGTAATCCACGCATGCCTAGCTGTAGATCTGCATTGAGTCTGCCAAACAACCTTGGAGAGAAGGGCAAGTAGCATAAACATGGGGATGGGCTACAGTGGCAGCACCTATGTGTTATGCACCATAAAAGAATCATCCACGCAGCCATAACACCCTGCTGGAAAGGGTAGCATAACTCGAGGACTACCAAGGAGCCCTGAAGCACACAGTAGCATTGGCAAGGCTAGAGAAGGAAGCTGTAAAAAATGGAATATCAACAGCTCCTCCTAAGAATTAAGATTGTGTTTGTTTTCATTTTCTATTACATGTTTTGTCTTCTCTGTTTCATTACACAAAGTACACTGGTTGGTAAACACGTTTCGAAAAATATTCAGTACAGAAAAACATATGACAGGAGTCATATCTAAGTTTTGGTCAATAATCGCTCGAATGGGTAGAGAAATACATAGTTACTAAACTTATAGCAGGCTATTGTTCATGAGTTAAAATACTATGAGGCATGAATAATAAAAAGGTGTGGACTAAGGAATGCCCTTGCTTACCTCAAGCTCTAAATCATCCACTGTAAGCACTGCTACTACACATGGAAGCTCATGTTTTAGAACTCTAAACTGCAGTTTAGGACACGAAATCAAGGTGCTGAATTGAACATATCAAGATACCTCCACCCAAAACTGAGTACACATTCACATAATTAAACTCCAAGTTTGCCAATTCGATCAAGGAAGCACAAAATCGGACAAAAAACAGCGTTTAACCCTAACCCTACAGCACATCGTGGACATCACCTGCGAGCTAGTTGCTCGGGGAGGACAGGCTGCGCTGCTAGGCCCGTGGCTGGCATGAGCCGCCGGCGCCTGACCGTGCCAAGGTGGCCTAGGGGGCACGGACATGGTTAGCACAAATGCAGAATATAAAACTAAAGTTTCATGATTGCACCATCAGAATAATATAAAATCATAGTTGATGTAAAGTAATCATGCAATTAACCAAAAAGCTTAAGTTTGCTTGTAACAGTAACCGAATAAAGTGGAACAAATACCCTATGTGGCCTGGACATGTGACAGTAAGCAGTTCAAATAATGCATTCTAACACTTTTAGGGGTTCAGATTTCTCCTTCAGCAAGCTATATTAGTGACATGGTAATTTGTGTCATCTTAAACAATAGATGCTTCATCTACGCAATGGAACCTAAAGTCCAAATATTTAGAAAATTATTAGATGCAAGTGCAAGTAGGTGATAAGTTGCATATTTCAGTAGGCCTGAGTCCTAACCTGTGTTTCTTGCTTGAAAAATAATATAAATCACACTCCTCAGTTTTTATCTTAGTATAAGAAATGAAAACTACATGCAAGAATTCAGTAAACATGAATTAAAATGTAATCAAAGAAGATGTGTACTTACTTTGTATAGGCATGCAGTCAAACCTGAACTCTGGTGTATTTAAGCATGGGCTGAGAAAAACGGACATCGTCACAGTGAAGTTCAGAATGATTTGATACATGGCAACTTTCATGAATAAATAAGAAGCAAATTTAAGAATGAGATAATGACACAACTAAACTCATTGGTATGTAAAAGGCATTTTTTTGGATCCGTTAATCTATGTCAGCGCGAAAAGCAATTGAGGCCTGAAGAATGCAAAATAATTGAGGCCTGAACAGTACAATGTAATTGAGGCCTGAACAAAGGCAATAGTAACCTAAGTGGAAATAGCTAATTAAATTGGCAAAGTTTTTTTTGTTGAATATAGTATCTGCTCGGTACCATGAGATCCGGACGCTGAGCTGAGCCGCTGCCATGGGCGGTGGTGAGGAAGAGGGCATGCCCAGCCAGGGTCGGTCGTGCCGCGTGGTCGTGCCATGGCCAGGAGTGGCTCACAGCGCAGCTGGGGTCATCAAGCACACTTCACCTGGGAGACGGCAAGAAGCGAACGGAGCAGAGGGGCGCCACCGTGCACACGCAAAGCAGAGGAACCGGCTGTGGGAGCCGTGGTGAGCACCGCGCCGGTGCGTAGCTGTGCCGGGGGCGAGCATCGCCAGCACGCCGGTGGCAGCCCACGCCAGGTTCGCGAGGGAGAGGGGATCTAGGGTAGAGGAGCCATGAGGTGAGGGAAGAGAAGAGGGTGGTGTACCGTCAGATGCGGCCACTGAGCGGAGCCTCTGGCACGACCAGCGAGGAAGAGGCAGCTAGGGTTTCGTCAAGCCCACACGGATCAGCTGGAGAAGGCAGCGCCGAGGGGAAGCCACGCCGGCGGCCACAGGCTGGGCCCGGTCGTGCTGCTCCACGGCCGGGGACGGCCACCGTGGGGCGGGCGGCGCCGTACAGCAAGGGCGTCGTCGCCACCGTATTTTTTGTTTTTAGCCCTTTTTTTGAAAATTTTTCACAAATATGCCCCTAGAGGTATGCTTTCAAAATCTAGACCCTTAACTCGGCGTCATCGTTGGTGGCGCCAAGCTTACACGTCTCGGCCACATAGATTTTGGCGCCTAGGTCTTGGGCTCGGCGCAGACGTGGCGGTGACTTGGCAGGCACCTTTTGCGCCATAGATCTTGGCGGCGAGCTTGGCGCATTGGTTATTGGCGCCAAGCCCTGTCTTACGTATGGGCCCTCCCTTCCTTTCTCTCTGCCTCTCTCTACCACTCCCGAGCTAGGGCGCCGCCACGCGTACCCCTAGCCGCGCCCGCGCCAGCCCGGTCCGGCCCCCGTGCCCGCGCCCGCACCCGCACCGGCCCCCGTCGTGCCGGCCGCTCGCGGCCCTAGCTTGCTCGCGCCGCCTCGCCGCGCGGAGCGCCGGCCGTCCCATGCCCGTCGCGCGCCGCCCCTCCCGGCCCACACTGCTTTGTTCGTCCTGGCTCGCCGCGTCCACCGCGCGCATAGGCGCTCCCTCCAATGACCCAGGCCACGACACGGCCCCTGCTCCTAGCGCGCCATGACCTCGATGTCAATCTCGTCCTCCGCGTCCATGTCCTGCTCTGGTCCCGGCGTCCGTGTCCGCATCGCATCGTTGCATTGACTTGGACACGTAAAATTTTTGAATATGCAATGTAGGTACTTATTTAACTTGAATTGTAGTGCTACTTTGATTATTTGGTAGTTTCTAGTAAATTTGATGATGTAGGTAGTTGATTTAGTTAGTGAGATAGATATAGTTAGATAAATATAGTTAGTTAGCTAGTGACATAGGTACATAGATATAGTTATTAGATAGCTAGTTGATTTAGTTAGTGAGATAAATATAGTTAGATAAATATAGTTAGATAGCTAGTGACATAGTTATTTAGGGTGTAGTTGGTTAGTATCTATTAGAGAGGTACTATATAGCAGCTACTTGGGACTAAACGAACTGTATTTCAATTTTTGTTTGAACTATTATATGGACAATCTAGTGAGCATATATCATGGAGGCACCATGGAAAGAGATCGCTATGGATATGTTGAGTTTGTTGAGATGCAAAGCGTGCATGTGTTATTCAATGAGAAGCCATCATTTAGTGAGTTGGTTTCAAGGGCTCCAGAGGAGCTACATTGCCATGGAGCTGATGATGATGATGGCATCGTAGTGGAGGGTGTACTTCACCTAGGTTCCCCTCCTAGCATCCTTAGGAAGATGATCCCAATTAGGTGTGCGGACTAGTGGGAGAACTATGTGAGATCGGCTATGAAGTGCCAGTTCTAAAGTTTGGATGTGGTTGTGCGTCGGGTGTTAGTTGATCCCATCCCTCATGGGTTTTCCCCACCAATGGGTCAGCAGGCACACTTCGACCCTTCCATCCCGAAACCTGATATGGATATGGAGGTTGCACCTACGGTTCCCGATGCTCAATTTGCCCCCAATGAGCTAGTTGGAGATGCTTGTTAGACTCATGATGTTGTGGCAGATCCTCCTCATAAGATCCCTTTGACACAGAATCATCCGAGTAAGTGTCTTATCCGCATGGTTATTGGGAGCTTACCCCCTTCCTTATATCCATTTTTTCATTATTTTCTCATTTTTCAACTTATGTTGCAGGAGACATTCCTGACAATGTGGATGTGCCCACTGTTGCTGCGCAAGTGCACTGTGGAGATGGATTTCGTGGCTCCAATAGTGTTGAAATTATGAATGATTCGGGGCCATATGAGATGGCAAGGGATCTTGATCCTGATGATGATCGTCCTATTAGAGAGCTGGCAGAGAGTGATGTTGAGATGCTGAGGCGTATCTTTTCCGGCCGCCGTGATCCAAGAGTTTATGAGTTTAGCGATCTTGCTCATTTCGATTAGGCATGTGTAGAAGGATGTGATGATGAGCTCCTAGAAGCTCCTAAGGTCGGCCCTAACATGGTAATTGAGAAGGGTAGGGTATTCAAGGACCTCCCTACATTGAAGAGGTGGTTACATGCATTTGCAGTGATACGAAAGAGACCTTACAAGGTCTTGCAATCATATGTGGAGCCCCATTACATAGTTGTGTGTGGCAAGAAATGCTGCCCATGGAGGGTTTGTGCAAGGAAGCAAAAGGTCACCGAAAAGTGGAAGATCACAAAAGTTGTCGGGCCACACAATTGTGTTGACCATGTGCTGACACTAAAGCATCGGTAGTTGACATCTACCCTCATTGCCAAGCGGTTGATGGGAATATTACAGGGAGAACCCAACATGAAGGTTAGGACAATTATCAGGACCATTGAGGCGTTGTATGGAGGTTATGTGATAACTTATGGTAAAGCTCGGAGGGCTAAGCAACGAGCATGGAAGATGATATATGGGGACTGGGAGGATGGGTATGAGCAGCTGCCAGTACTTTTCAATGCAATCAAAGTGGTGAATCCTGGCATGCATTATGAGTACATCCCAAAACCAAATGCATGGAAGGTTGGGAAGTAGATATTCTTTCGTGCTTTTTGGTGCTTCCCTTAGTGTGTCAAGGCCTTTAAGCACTGTCGTCTCGTCTTCTCCATTGATGGTACGTTCTTGATGGCAAATACCAGGGCACACTTCTTATAGCCATATCCTATGACGCGAACAACAAGTTGGTTCCTTTGGCATTTGCTTTGGTTGAGAAGGAGAACAATGATAGTTAGGGATGGTTCTTGAGGCTAGTCTGGATACATGTGGTTGGGCCTAGCAGGGAGGTTGGCATCATATCTGATAGGCACTAGGGCATACTTAATGTCGTGCGAGAGCAAATAGAGGGGTATGCACCTTTGCACCATCGTTGGTGTACTCGGCACCTTGCCGAGAATCTACTCCGGAAGGATGGTGTGAAGGATAACTTTGATATGTTCCAGGAGGCTGCTCGACAGCTTGAGGACAAGTACTTTCAGAAAAAATTGAAGCAGGTCAGAACCGCATCAAATGCAGAAGGTATACAATGGCTCATAGGTTTGATGAGGGATTTAGAGAAATGGACAAGAGCTCACGACGCCGGAGGATAGAGGTACGAGTTTCAGTGCAGCAACATGGTGGAGTCATTCAATAAGTTGATATTGGGGATATGTGGTATACTCATGAATGCAATCATTCAATTCACCTTCTACAAGCTTGTTGCCTGGTTCAACGATAGACACGTCCATGCATTGAAGTTGTGGAGTGATGGAGAGATATGGGCTTCGAAACCAAAGGCACACCTAGAGAAGGCAAATGAAAGGGCTGGCACATATGAGGTTACATGTTTTGACCACACCACAGGGACTTATCAGGTTGAGCATAGGGGCGGTACAACATCCGACGGCGAGGTCCGAGAGTCAGTGATGCATGTGGTAATCCTCCAAGATTTCACATGCACTTGTGATAAACCAAAGCAGTACCACTTTCTATGTTCTCATTTGGTGGTAGCAGCTAGGCATCGCAACTTTAACATCGAGAGTAGGATACCTCATGAGTTCAGTGTCGACACGCTTGTGCACACATGGAGCCCCCGCTTCGTGCCTTTCTAGGACCCTGGAGAGTGGTCTCCATATGATGGGCCAAAGTACATTGCAAATCCAGCTTACCGTTGGAACAAGCGTGGATTAAGGAAGAGGATAAGGCACAGGATGGTTATGGATCAGATACCCAGAAGAACAAGGCATGGGAGAGGAACCCCATTTCTTACTGACCCCGAGCAGTACGAGTGCGGCAAGTGCGGTAGACTAGGCCACAATTCACGCACTTACCATTGGCAAATTAGTGAGATGCGACTATTGGTTGTTTTCACTATTTTATATTTGTCGTATTCATTCAATTAATTATGCATGTCTCAATTTATGCTTGTAATTGTGTCAATTACTTGTACATTTCTAAGTTTATGTTTTATTGTATATTGAATTTCTATTTCATTGACTTTTTTGTGGTAGATGTTATTATGTAGTATTATGGACTTTGTGGACTTTCATTATGAACTATTGTGGACTGTATGGACTATTATTATCGAATATGAACTACTATGGACTATAATTATGGACTGTGTGGACTATTAATATGCTCATGTATATGGTTTCAGATGAATGTGTCATATATTTGTATGTTTGTACATGTTGTATTGAGGTTAAATATTCATCTCATATTTGTGTATGGATGGCATAAAAAAATATGGGAACTTATGGCGAAACTTTCTGCCTAAGTACGTATTAATCAGCGACATTAGTTTTTTCTAGTTCAAAATAGTGATTGAAGTCTGGAATCGAATAGGCTTTTCAGTCATGGAATCTAGGGGAAATAGCATTTACAGTGATTTGTCATGTTACCGTCGAATAGACTTTTCAGTGTCCTTCAAAATAGTGATTGAAGTCTGAAATCGAATAGGCTTTTTAGTCATGGAATCTAGGCTCTCTAGTGTCTTATGATGTAGGATTTTCAGTGATTCTGAGTAGACTTTCTAGGAGCATTTACAGCATAATACAACGGCTAGCAAACCTGCCTCCGTCTATATATATGCGTTCTAGGATGCATTGCTAACCAAAAGGAAAACCAAACTAGTATTCGGTTTTGTTGTAGTAGGAATGTCTGGAGGGTCATCTAGAGGAAAGGGTTTTGGGAGTGGGAGAGGAAAGGGGGGACGAAGGGAACTTCCATTCTGTGGGAGGGGTCTCTTGGGCCTGATTTCTTTGAGGAACTAGTGTATCAGTTTCCCCCCGAGAGCAAGAGTGATTTCACTAAAGAGTGCCCTCTCAGAGGATACGATAATAGGAAGGAAGATTGGCCAAAATACATACATGGTGAGGACTGTTTAGTGCAGATATTCACCGAGGGGATCAACAGAGGTTGTCGCTTCTTCAAATGACCGCAAGCATGGGTAATTGCTATTACATTTCGTTTGTTAAATATGTTTCTCGAATACCCTTCCAACTCACAGGACATACTTATTGTAGTCTTTCGAGTCCGAAGAAAATTGTGGGTTCACTAGGTGGGTCAATCCTCGACCAATTTATCTGCATTAGCAGTACATCTACTACCTATAGGACCAAATCTTTGATCTACAAAGGGAAGTTAGCAGTGGGTACAAGAAAGACGAAGACGACAACAACAATAATGGTGCAAGTTCACAGGAGGCACTCTGCAATAATTCATATTGCACCTGCCCTAATCACAAGAACAAGGGGCCTCCACCGTCACCCCCGCCACCACCAACAACAACAATGGGAGGCTACTGTGGAGAAGGTGAAACATAATTTGCTATGTGGCCATACTACTAGGATGACCCTATCTTATTCACATGGCACATCCATGTGTTTGTTGTTTGGTTTAATTACCTAAGGCATGTTAGGTTTAGTCGAAGGAACTATGTACCCTTGTTTGGTACATGTTCTCATATGCCATTTCTTGTGCTTGTTGTTCGCTTCAATTACCTAAGGCATGTTAGGTTTAGTTCATAACCTCTGTACCCTAGTTCGGTATATGTTCTCACATGCCATTTTATGTGTTTTGTGTGTTGAATTATATAATGCCCTACTTCGTTAGGTTTTCTTTGCAGCACGTGATCATATTTCACTACGTCCGTAATATTAAACTAAATATTATGACCATAAATAATGAAAACAACTATATAATGAAAAGTCCAATACTATGACACATTAAACAACACAATAATACTAGAAGTACATGCTGACAAACTAAATAACGCAGTACATGACCTAAGCATGCCCATACTTAAAGTGCATACATGACAACACAATGAAAAGTCCAACAGTAGACAACATTGTTCATGAATAAACCATAAACTAGCAAGTAATGGAGACTACTGAGTGCAACGAGGCCACTTTCCCTTCCTCAGGGCATCTGGATTCTCCTCCATCGCTGCTTTCGCTCGTCGTGTATGCTCAAGCTTCTTCTCCCTCTCCTCCCTATACGCAGCATCACGCCTCCTTTCCCCATCTTCCTTGTGCTCCTTTTTTGCACCCTCCTCTCCACGTCTCTTCTCCATCATCTCCTTGTCCTCTGCCTCCCATCGTAACAGTTCTGCATCCATTCCTTGTCTTTAGGCTTGATCTCAGTTTTGATCCACTGCTCAAAATCACAGAGGGGTGGAGGGGTCTGCAAAAAATGTAATTGTTACAAAACAAAAAATCATGCAAGATTTCATATGACACAAACATCAATTCCTCATCATCTTGTTAATACGGCGTTTACGAAGTGTAGGCTCAAACGCAAAATTGGAACACATCCAATACATCTACCTATACGTGTCCTCTTCATCGGACTTGGCTACCTTGCGAGGATCGCCGCAAAAGCACATGGGCACTAGAACACCACTAGGCAGAGGCAACAGGTCGAAGGCATTTCCGGTCATCCAGCCATAACTACAATTTAGCCATTTTCGTTTTAAGAACCAAAAGCAATTAACCCATATCATAGCAACGTGCACTGAGGTTACCTTGGTTTGGTAGCTTTTCCACGCCTTGGCATCCTACGGTTGTATAATATAAATATTAAAATTGCATGAAACCCTAAGTAATGACGATTCTTAAGTTGAAAAATCCGACTAATATATACCGAATTGATTTGAAAAAAAACTAGCAGGGAGCGAGGATACCTTGCTCTTGAAGATCTACGGATCAAATCAAAGTTTTCAAGGTCCAATATGCCGATTCGTGAGGTAGGGCGAAGTGGGGAGAGAAAAAACTCGAGGGCGAGGAGAAAGAAGAGTAAGAAGGCTCAGGCAGGAAGGTTGGGCGTCGGGTTAAAACACCACCTCGGCGCCATAGATCTTGGCGCCGTTCTCGGTGCCAATAACCATGGCGCCAAGCTTGGTGCCAATAACCACGGTGCCAAGATCTACGGCAAGAAGGTGCCTGCCAAGTCACCGCCATGTCTGAGCCGAGCCCAAGACCTAGGCTCCAAAATCTTTAGCACCGAGGCGTGTAAGCTCGGCGCTACCAACGATGGCGCCGAGCTAAGGGTCTAGATTTTGAAAGCATACCTCTAGGGGCATATTTGTGAAAAAATTTCAAAAAAATGGCTAAAAAACAAAAAATTGGCTCGTCGCCACCGCGCAATGAGGAGAGAGAGAGAGATCGATCGAGCGAAGAGGAGAAGGGTCGGGAAGCATAAGTTTGGGGAAAGAGAAGCAGAAGCCATTGTATATTTTTGTCTGATCGGATTCAGACGAGAATCTATTGAAGCGAAAGATAAGCAGAAGAGAATCCATGGAAGTGAAGGAGTAGACTGGGAAGCCGCTCTCGGCAGAATCTGCTCTAAGAGACCTAGGTCGCCGAACTGAAGATCTAACGGTGGTGAGAATTCAGGGTGACGTGGAGTGATGTTCTATTGAGGAGCACTACGGGTATTCTAGGGGTTATCGCTAAGATTTTGTCTCAAGCAAGAAAGGGGTTCGAAGGGCAAACAATAGAGGGCAACATTAAACAGAAAAAAATAGAAACTAGGGATGGAAGAGGAGGACATTAAGGGCGTGATTGGTTGCCCGAACCAGACCATCATTTGGCCCATCCCGCATCCTTTGGTGTGTTCGCCGGTGTTTGGTTGCCCTACTCGCAACTTTCTCCTGCTTCCTCCCGTGCAGATTCGCTCGTCCATCCCAGATGGCACCGTCTTCTCGATCCCCACTTCCCTCTCGGTGTAGGCTCGCTCGGTGCTTGGCGGGGAACCTTCGCGCGTGAGCGCAGGAGATGAGACCGTCCGAGCCATAAAGCGCGCGCGCGGGTCTTGGCTAGGGTTACCGCCCTCACTCTTCGCCTCTCCTTCCACCATAGCTCCGGTGCAAACTCTTGTCTTGCTCCCCCTCGACCTTGGTAGCCCTACCGAGGTGACCCTCGCTAGCGGATTTCTCTCGGTCCTCCGACGCTTGGACGGTATATATGCCACCTACGCTCTTCCCCTCCTCTTTCTTCAGTGTCGATTTTGTTGATTTGTTGGTGGATTTTGCTTGAAATGCTAAGAAATCAGGGTTCTTGGTTTGACATCCTCAGATCTGTACAATGCTATACCTAATTTACCTGTTCCTAGCTCAGATCTGTACATGATGCTTTGTATTTGGTTTATACCTCATGTTTTGTGTAGATCTTGTACATGCTGATGCCTATTTTGTTGTACAAACTGAGCAAAGTGCCTAGAGGTCAATGATGTTGATTGTGTCAGTATATGCTGGAGGAGCACCCTTTGGTGTGGCAGCCGTGTCTTTCATAGTTCATTTTGTCTGATTTTTTGCTTGTTAAGCAGTACACACCCATGTTGCATGCTCCCTTTATAATGTTGCCCTCCATCCTGTTGGTAGACATGGCATTTGAAGCTAGGCAAAGGGCTATCGCTGCTGTGGTTGTTGCAGTGGCTGCTTGGTTTTTCATGTGGTTTAGGAGGAGAGTTGAAGATTCTCGCTCAGTCACCTATGGTCCCTTGGCTAAGAGGGACAAACAGAGGATGAACAACTATAGATATATCTATGAATCTGATGATGTGCACTGTGTCAACCTTCTTAGAATGAGGAGGGCCCCCTTTTCCAACTTTGTGACCTTTTCCATAGTAGAGAGCTTATCACTGATAGCATGCATGCATCTGTTGAAGAACAAGTAGCCATGTTCTTGCATGTTGTTGGTCACAATGAGAGGTTTAGGGTGGTTGACCTTACCTTCAGGAGGTCCACAGAGACAATTAGTAGGTTCTTCCAAAAGGTGTTATATGCGGTAGGAGAGCTGAGGAATGAATTGATTGTCCCTCCTGCTACCAATGTCCATCCTAGGATCCTTGGGAGCAGAAGGTGGTACCCCTATTTCAAGGTTGGTACCCATAACTTGTCATACATAGGTCTCATGCATTATCAGTTTAGTGTCAATGTTCACTTGCACTTATGTTTTTTCAAATAGAACTGTATAGGAGCAATTGATGGTACTCATGTATTAGCTAGAGTGCCTATGAAGATGCAAGCTGCCTTTAGAGGCAGGAAGCACACTATCACACAAAATGTGTTGGCAGCCATGGACTTTGACCTCAGATTCACCTATGTGCTTGCTGGTTGGGAGGGATCTGCACATGATGCTCTTTCTTGTCTGATGCTCTTAAAAAAGATGATGGCCTTAGAGTGCCACCAGGTATCATCCAAACCAAAAAAAAACCTTTGACACTTTGCTTAATCCTAAATGAAACTACTAAAACATATTCCTATCTGCTAATTTTTAGACAAATTCTATCTTGTCGATGTTGGCTATGCAGTGAGGCCTGGTTTCTTGCCACCATTTCATGCCACAAGGTACCATTTGAGGGAGTTTTGTTCAAACCGACCTCAAAATCAACGAGAGCTTTTTAATCTAAGGCATTCATCTCTTAGAGTAACAGTTGAGAGGGCTTTTGGGGCTCTAAAGAATAGATTTAGGATATTGGACAATAAACCTTTCTACCCATACAAGACCCAAGTTAAGCTTGTTCTTGCCTGTTGTATTATTCACAATTAGATCCTCAGGCATGGGCAGGACGAGCATGTGCCTCTGAATCCACATGGACACCTAACATCAATGATAATGCCTCACAACCAGATCATGTCCCTGACAATGGTACCTGGGCACAACAGAGGGAGGCATGGGCTGCACAGATGTGGCAAAATAGGGAGAATTCTAGGGTGTAGTGGCATGGTGTGTGTAATGTTTAGTAGCATTAGAGAAACTTGTATTTTAACTGAGACCTATGGCACTTTGCAATGATGTAGTACCTATTCCTTTTCTGCCTATTTGATTTGTTGAACTTGTATTTCATACCATGCAATTTGTTTTCCTTACATACTGGTTGTTCAATGTTATGGTGGTTGTGGATAGGAAATGGACAATATGCCTAACCAGGTTGTTAACATTGGTGGTGAGGACAATGTGGTGGAACAAGGTGGGGTAGTTGCTGCTGATGATGGCAACCAAGCAGCCCCTCAGCCCAATGGCCCTATGCACTAGAGTCCTGTCCAGTCTGGGTTCATGCTTAGGAGGTTCCATGATTTGGTGGGGCAGGGGGTCAAAACTAAGAAAGGGTTCAAGGAGGTACATGTTAGGAAGGTTGCACTCATGGTCTCTGAGTTTGCTGGGGTCAATGTGACCACCCAGCAGATTTACAATTACCTGAGAAAGTGGAGGCAAAGGTGGGTTAAGGTTGTTAGGCTCAAGGATTTGAGTGGTGCTCTGTGGGATGATGACCACCACATGATAGTACTTGATGATGAACACCTGCTTAGCCACACCAAGGTTAGAAACTATTTGGATAACACCTCAGCTATCCCTTTTCTTTTCTTTTGCTCCCCTATGTTTAATAGTTACATCTGTTTCACTAACTAGGACCATCCTGTTGATGCTAAGTTCTTGAACACACCAATAGAGAACTATGTTCAGATGGAGGCCATCTTTGGTGATAACCAGGCAACAGGCAGGTATGCAATGGGCTCAAATGAGTCTCTGGGTACTCCAACCGACATTGGCCAATGTGATATTGATACCATTGAGGACAACACTAACTTAGGTGGCACAGAGGCTGATTCTGGAAAGGGAACTCCTTCTGGTATGGAAGGCTCTAAGGGTTCTGATGCCAAGAGCTAGGATGAAAGGGGTGGCAAGAGAAGGAAGCTTGCCCCAGAGGAAATAGACCTCATGAATGGAATGATCAAGGCTGTGGAGTCTATAGGAGATGCCCTCAAGACTCCACAACACAATGGGGTGCATCAGGATCTTTATGGCTGTGTTATGGACTGCCTTGGGTACTCATAGGAGGCACTCATGTTTGCCCTGGTGAAAGGTCCTTGTTGGTTTTGGTAATTGAGTGACAACCTAGGTGGACTAATTGTGTTTATGTGAGATACATAGGTGATTAGTCCACAGGTACATGTGTATAAGCAACATATGCCATGGAGGTGAAAATGGCTTGGAGATGTTGCAAAGCTCACACATGTGATGATGAAGGAGCTTATTGCACATGAGACATGACATTGAGTCATATGATCAAGGTGGAGAAGATCAAGACAAGACTTGGCTTGATGGACGGTTACAAGCGTGAAGGGCAAGTCAAAGGCTTTGGAGTGATGGACGGCGTGGCGGTGAAGCTTGAAGCAAGACTTGGCGCCCGATGGGCGATAGCAGCGGTGAAGAGCAAGTAAGTCAAGATCGATGAACCAATATGATCATGTGATGATATGAAGTGGATCATATCATTGTTGATCGTGTTGGTGCATGTGTTGCATCGACATTGAAGGCAGATGGAATGGAATCATCTCCAAGAGCAAACGCCAAAGATATAACCTAACTCTGCATTTCACTTTAACTTCATCACCCTTGGTCAACCAGGAACTTGTCCGCTAGAATAGTTTATTTTCCCGAAAGTTGAATCCCGGTTTAGGATAGATGGCGTGAGGGATCAGAGGGAAACTTGTTTGCATCTCACCCTCATCTAACACCACTCCCTTGATCTAACTGTGCATTACCACCAAGCTGTACATCACTATGTGTATGTGTGTTAGTGGCTTCACATCCTTTCCCAAATGATTGTGAAAATGCTACTTGCACGCCACATCCTGTCGTCAACATAATGCAAAGTTGGTCACTGTTGGCACATTTGACCGATATGTGGTGTTTGCCCTCTTGAGATAGGTTTGGGTCATCTCTCCTAAACCCGGTCATAAACTTCTACGGCGGGATGACCGTTTCGAAAATGAAATGCCTATTTTATACCTTTGCCTTACAAGTTCTTCCATTCCATCTCCTTCAATGTCGATGAAGTTAGAAGTGACCAACAGTTTATCAATAATGATATGATCCACTTCATATCATCACATGATCATATTGGTTCATCGATCTTGACTCTACTTGCTCTTCACCGCTATATCGCCCATCGGTCGAGTGTGCAAGTCTTGCTCAAGCTTCACCGCCACGCCGTCCATCACTCCAAAGCCTTTGACTTGCCCTTCACGCTGTAACCGTCCATCAAGCCAAGTCTTGTCTTGATCTTCCCACCTTGATCATATGACTCAATGTCATGTCTCATGTGCAATAAGCTCCTTCATCATCACATGTGTGAGCTTTGCAACATCTCCAAGCCATTTTCACCTCCATGGCATATGTTGTTGCTCATACATGATGTACCGTGGACTAATCACCTATGTATCTCACATAAACACAATTAGTTCACCTAGGTTGTCACTCAATTACCAAAACCAACAAGGACCTTTCAATCTTCCCTTTTGGTAATTGATGACAACTCTACAAAGATATGGAAATTAAGCTCTTTTGGATTCATGTTGCTTGCCCAAGCAATTTTACCATGTGAAAATGATTTTGGACAAGTACCACAAACCCGAAATGGTAGTATGAGCTCCCCATATGTATGCTAGTGTGTATTTAATTTGAAGCTTGTACATATGCATAGATTGAAATTGTGGGAGAGTAAATACTACAAAATGATGCTAAGGTGTATAGAATAAACCTTTGAAGCGTGTACCAATCGTAGTTGCACCTTTAAGTTCATCCTTAGCACCATGGTTAGCTAGATATCACTTGGAAATAAAAGCACTAGATACCTCATGAGATCAACATTAAAATCAAGGTACTAGCATTACTTAAAGAATATACCAAGTGTCTAGCTATCATCCTATGCATGCTAGTTATCAAATCATCATTCAAGTTCTATAACTAGCATACACCACACAAGCATGCATATTGAATTTGAAAACTTATGCAATGCAAGCAAGCACATGATTATGCACATATCAAATGCAATCAATCAAAGTTTATGAGCTTGCTCCCCCTACTTGTGTGCTTCTCTTGTCCAAGAATTTTGATCCATCTCTTTTCTTCAATGTTGCTCCCTCTTTGTCCATGTCCAACCTCTATTTCTTTTATATCTCATCTCTCCATGTCCAATTTCTCCCCCATTCAATCAAGCTTTCATATCTTTGTACAATCTCTCCCCCTTTGTCATCAATTTCCATAAAAGGTATGCTTCTTATTGATGCAAAGGTATACTCTTTGGGGTAGATGGTTGAGACTTGCATTTTTTATGGACATTACTTGAATATCGGAATGACACCACAAGTAGATACCATTTAGAACTTGTAACTTGTATTACATGTATCTTATCATTCTATGTATCGGTCATCCATTTTATTTCACTTAAGCTCTTGTAGGTGAGGGATGCATTCTTTATTTGATGATCACTTAAAGTTGAGGATCACTTGTGGAACCATCATCTTGCATGATTGATATTATGTATAGATACCACTTGTAGGAAGTGAATACCATTTGAAAGAATCTTCTAGTATGGAACCACTTGTTTGAATTATCAATAAAGACCATTTCTTGAACATTTGCTATCTTCATGAGTACCACTTATAGGATATCACTTGTGAGTTGAAACATATAAACTAGATATCCATTTGCATTGTTGTCTTGTGCTTGTACTCTTATTACTATCATGAGCTTCTATGATTGACTTGAACTAAATTGTTTTGTCTAAGCTTCCAAGTCCGGTTTGAACCAATGACAAGCTTCTTCACACCTCTTTTAAGGGTTATCTTATCAATGTTGTACTTGTCACTTGTTAGCAATATAAATTAAGTCAAGTACTTGGGTTCACTAGCTCATGAACAAATTCATGTACTAACCACTAGATTAAGTAATCATTCAAGCAATAGTGGTAGGCTATGAATTTAATCATTTCATTTGTTATGCATGATCCTATGAAGCATGTACTATATGCACTAACCGCATACTAGTAAGGGATGAAATGATCATGCACATTACAGTGATACCTTTGCTATGTTGGAGTAGAGGATAGTCACATAGATTCCAATTCATTACTCCAATAGCGATGTGAAGTCCAATTATAAGCTTGGTGAAGACCAATAGATACCGTTTTGAATTCCATTCTTCACCCATATGAAATGAATACCACTTATGATCAAGTGCACTTTCTTGTTGTGGTTGACTTGCTTTATCTTTTGATCAATGCTTGCATGAGAGAACCATTTGGAATACCACTTGAGATATCATGACTAGCTCTCTTTTTGGGTGTTGCTTGCTTTTCTTGATCAACCATTTTGATTTCTTCAACTAAGCATCTCAAATGTTCCTCGGATCACCACTTCCATGTTAGCCTTCTAAGTACCACACTTGGTTTACCTACTCATAGGCGGCAAGCCCCTACACTAGGGAGAAGTGACCTCTCTCCAAGAACCATTCTTGATACTCACTTGAAATAACTTGATTGATTGATCCAAGTGATGGACTTAACTTGATGAGTAACCTTGATTCCTTCTTTAAGTCATTTTCTTTCTTCTTGTTTAAGTCCTTTTCTTTCTACCAAATGATTTCCAATCATATCTAGAACTTAAACTTCAATTCCAACTTGAGTTTGATCTTGATCTTTATCTTGAGTACTAAAAGTGTGCAAAATACACTTCTCAATCAAATGACCTTGTACTCTTTGCTTGTAATGCTTCTAGACCATCTCAAAACCAAACTTAGTTACCTCAATCACTTGTAAACATGTTTCCAACTTGAGGACCTTTCAATTAAAGTGACTCTAGATCAATCCAATATTTATCACTTTTCTGGCAGATTCTGTACTCTCCAAAGAAATAGGCATATATCCCAAAGTACAAATCCAAATACCACGAAATTTGGTGGAGATGGGCTTCACTAAGTTATCTAGCATCCATAAAAAATTTAGCTTCATTTGATCTCATATGACTGCCAAAATTTTAATTCTTCCACCACTGCTACATGCTGAAAACTGCTGCACTATAGCTGACAAGAACCACTCCAAAACCGAAGTATTTCTTATCCAATTTCCATGAAATTTCTACAGCATCTCATACCATAAATCTAGAGCATGTACACCAATTTTCAAGCCAATCCAATAAGATTTGATCACTCAACCATGGCTATGATCACAGCTAGCTCAGATTTTGAATATAGGACATATTTCAAGCAATTGAGCTATACTTCATCAAATATGAACCAAACTTGAAACTAACTTGTTTGAATACTTTCATAAGACATATATCCATTCAAAACACTTACTAAATGTCATCTTATGAACTTATCCAATCACAAATCAATCCAAACTTGATTACTAAGCAATTATCCATTCAAACATCTCATAGCAAGCAACATTGCATATTTATCCAATTCAATCAACTCATATGCACCCAAATGAAATGATCAACAAGAGATATACCTTGGTTAGCTCATGATCATCCAACTAGCAAGCTTTCACTCAAATATTTGCAAGTCATCAAATATATCCAAAGAATTACCAACAACTTGAATATGACACTTGTATGTTGTAGCACTTGGACTTCATTCAACTATCATGGCATTGGGATAATGATCATCATTTAGCAATACTTGGCTCAACTACATGATCAACAAGATGAATATCATTTGAACCAAGCCTCCAATGCCGATGGTACCTACAATCAATCATCCACTTTTTGATGGTACCCAAACAAGTTTGGGTCCTCTCAAGTTAGGTGCAACATACTTAGGCATAGCCTTAGTATGAATAGCGGGATGTTTTGCAATTGCAACCAATGAGGTACCATTGCCATCCTTTCTAAGCACATTATCATCAACAATTGAAATAGGCTTAGACATGTTACCTAGGGGACATGAATGAGCCATGTGTCCCCTTTCCCGGCATGAGTCAAGTTGAAAGCTGTTGCGTCCGGTCAAGTCAAGTGACCGTTGGAACCGAGAGCCCAGTGAAGGGGTAACGGCTAGTTTAGCCCTTGGGGCTATAAATAGAAGTGGCCCTCGGCCATGGCTGGTGCTGAGCACCTCAAGGGACTTAGTGTCCATGCTTGTGAGTGCTTGGGAGCCCTCCATCACACATATACTTGATAGTGATCATTCGATTGTGTGAGTGAGTGATTCTAGTGCAATTGCATCGTGAGGTTGCATCGAGTGGCACTAGGTGGTCGTGTTGTAAGCCGGTGGTGCTTGTTACTCTTGGAGGTTGCCACCTCCTAGACGGCTTGGTGGTGGTCTCCGTCGAAGCCCGCAAGAAGCTTGTGCGGCGCTCCGGAGAAGTGCTTGTGAGGGGTACTTGTGCTCGCCCCGTGGGAGTCGCGAAGAGCAACTTTAGTAAAGCGTGTCATTGAGCTACCCTCACTCAAGGGGTAGGTTCTTGCGGTGCCCGACGTGCGGGCTTAGCGGGTGATGCTAATTAGCCGCCGAACCACCAAGTGAGCGGTCGACACAACGGGGACTAGCGTGTTGGCAAACACGTGAACCTCGGGAGAAAAATCATCGTGTCAACCTTGTTCTTCCCGTTGGTTTGCATCCCCATTACACAAGCTTGCAATTACTTTTATATATCTTAAGCTTGTGTAGTTGCTCTTGTAATTAGTTAGCTTGTGTAGCTTACTAGTTACCTTATTGCTTGTGTAGCATAGAAGTAGCTCCCTTGCGTGGCTAATTTGGTTTTAGTAATCTTGTTAGTCACATTGCTTAGTTTGTGTAGCTAAGTATTTGCGCTCTCTAATTAGGCATTGGTTGCCTTGTTATTGAGCTTTGCTAGTGAGCTTAGTTGGCTTTGTGCTTTTGCTTACTAGCATGTGTAGGAGCTCCCTTGTTGCTTAAAGTACTAGTGGCATATGTTTGTGTGACCTTGCTCCTAGAATTGTTTAGGAGAGCTCTAGCTAGCCCGGCACCTTAGTTGCATAATTAGTATCTTTGCAAGGTGCTAGTGAGCATATATAGAGGGGTGTAGTCTTAGCTAGACCGATTGTTTTAATTCCGCATTTATATCGGTTAGCCGACGCGATTAATTTTAGAAAAGACTATTTACCCCCCCTCTAGTCCGCCATCTCGACCCTTTCACCTGGTTTACCTGCTAAAGAATAAGGCTGAGGGACTTTGCTTTGTTCAGATGACAGAGGCTCATAGAATCATGTGGCTTAGGACCTACCTGAGCACAACCTACTTTGCTTAGATGCATACTAGCCGGCCTCTCCACTTTTACATATAGCCATGCTAACTGTCTTATGCTGTAGGAAGTATTTTGATGTGTAGCACTTACCTCAACTGATGCTATAAAGAACCATTTGCCGCCTAACCAAGGCTGCACCTAGTCTGGAATAGCATAGGAGCCATGGTGATGGATGTGATGCTTTGTTAATCTGTGTGGTGTAGACATTAACAAAGGGTGATGGATTGTCACTTAGTTGATCTGAGCCCTAAAATACCTTGGATTGTCAGTTCATCTCAGACATTTCAGATGATGTTATTATTCTTGTAGGAGTTCCTATTTGGCCGATGATGCAAACTATAGCAATCTGAGGTGGCTGTGGGTATTATTCATGTTGTTGCTTTATTGTCTTCTTATGTTTTCTCATGTCTTTCATCAAACCGTGGGATACGTCCATTCCCAAGCAACTGTTGTAGGCATGCCTACCGGATGGCTGGGATGGACGTGTCCCACGGTTCCATGGGAGTCATGAACTTGTCTTAGCAATTTATGTTCTTATTTGCCACCTGGGATGATTGCAGTTCACATTAGCTAAGGCCTATGTTTTTTTGTGCTTCTAATGTCAACCATTTTTTGACTGAGGCTAATACAATTGTGAGATCCTTTTCATGCCTATGAAGATAACAGTGTCAGTTTGAGTAATGGATTAAGCACATTGTTGACCTTGACTTGTGAGATACTGGAGCATTGTTTCTTCTATCTTCTGCTTATGCTTCTCATGGCTATAATCAAACCATGTGAGACATCCATGCCCAAGCAACAGCTGGACAATTCTGATGATCTGATGGCTGGGCTAGATGCCTCTCATGGTTTCATGACTGTCATGATCTTGGTTTTCTACTATCTATTTGAGGTTTGTTGCTGTCTATGTTTCTTAAGCTCCAAGTTCAAGGTCAAATGAAAAGGCAATTAAATCTGAGGCAAATCGATTGAACTACCCCTCATCTTATCAACATCTCATACTTGCTTTTATGTGTTTTTAAGGGGCAAATGGCTTGGTATGTTGTGTACCGTGGAAGAGTTCCTAGGGTATATGCAACCTGGGTTAGATGCAATGCCTAGATAACTGGTTTTAAAAACAACAGCTACAGGAGCTTCCCTAACAAAGAAGAGGCAGAAGCATCATACTTAGAGTTCATGGGTTATGAAGATGATAAAGTTTTTGTCAATCCTCCACCAAAGGTGGTTAGGAAGAAACCGGTGTTATTTGTTGTGGCTGTGGTGCATTCTTTTCTGTTGCTGGTGCTCATGTGGTTCGTTCTTGCTCGTTGCTACAACTGTCTGTGATGCTTAAAATGCCATGGCTTGGTATGTTGTCTATCGGGGAAAGGAGCCTGGGGTCTATGTCCTAAAATGCCTCCTTGGTTACTGGCTATTGCTTTGGTTCGATCGTTTATTTTGATGATGCTTGAGTTTTTCATTGCTAAGCATTGTTGTAAGTGCATCTAATTGTTTCATATTGCCTGTGATGGTTTCAAAATGCCATGAAAACGTGTGGAGACAATGACCTTGTGAGGAACTGTGACTTTTGGGCAACCAGTCACGCTCTTGTTCATGATTTGCTGGGAATACTATTGTCATGTTTATGTCATTAGAAGCTCCAAGATCATTGTCAATGCCAAGCTTGTTGAACCGAGGCAAAGTTATCTATGTTTCCTTCTATTCTTCTTCATTCTGCAATACGTGGTGGTAACCACACCAAAACGGTACACGGGTGCTCACACCCCAGGCCGTGCGCCCAACCAAACACAAACGCTACCACCACTTCATACATCAAAACGATCAATGGGGGCAACCAAACAAAATCATTGTTATCCAGGACAGCTAAGCTAAAGCAAACCAAACAAAGGTGGGTGAATGCTGTGATGCCGGCTCGAAAGAGCCTGGACAGGGCCACCATCCCGAACCCCTGACCTCGGAGCAACCAATCACGCCTAAGTGTTAGTATATTGTCTAGGCCAGGCTACATTGAAATCATTGTAGCGATGACCTGCGCCAGCCACAGCTATAATACCGAGCACATCCCAAAGAGAATAAAATAGCTTAATATCCCTTCGCTTTGTCTTATCGGCTTTCTACATTTGCACTAAATTATGTATCTTCTATTAAATCAACAAAAAAGTGTATAAAAGATGATATTTCCAGCTGTCCAAATAGTTTAAGGCAAACCATCAAATCAATCGTCTGTTATCGGAAGGATTTCCATTTGATAAATTACCTCCAAACCTGACAAATCGCATTTGACATATTGTCTCCAAGAAAGAGTCGTCCCAAAAGCAAAGCAAAGGTTACCAGAAAAGAAAGCCGAAAAAAAGTGAAGCCAAAACTTTCATGTTTCAAGGAGAAAACGCAGAAAAGGCGAGGACCAGCCAGACACAAAAGCTGGAGAGCTCCAGGATGCGGCTCAAAAGCCGGGAAAGACCAAGCGCAGTGGCAACCTGTCGGCCCATATAATAGGTTCCATGCTCGCTGCAAAACCCCACGGCCCTAGCCAGCACGTCAGATTCTCTTGGGCTGGCAGCGTGCATACGTCAAGCCCAACCCGACTCGTGCTCCCTGGCCACCCCGGGCCGAGCCCCTCGAGAGCGCAGTTACACGCACCGGACACGCCCCCGATATTACACGTCGCTTCCACTGGTGGGCAACAGTGCGACACGCTGGGCGGCCGTGCCAGTCCACCAAAACCGCTTCTCTGCCGCTACTGTCCGGCGTCCCCGCACTTCTCTCAAACAAAAACCTCGCTTCGTGTGCTTGCTTCCGGCCCGCAACGCCGCCTTCCGCCGCGCCGCCACCTCTCCTGCCCGGGAGCTCGTCTCGCACGGGGAATCTCAGATCTTCGGGCCGTCCTCCACGTGGAACTCCGTTCCAAGCGTTGTGCCTCTGTGCGCCAGCGTCGCAGGTGCTCCCGCTGTAATCCTAGAGCTCGTAAGCATCTGTGGAGGCTATCTTTTACCTTTCCTTCCTCGCATTTTATAGTTTGTGCCAACACTGAGCGAAATTAGTTGGGTTTATTTGCTGCTTGATTGTGCTTAGGGCATGTTTTCCCTTGATTCGGAGCTAATGTCGCCTTATCTACTCCGTGCAGGAAGGAATTTGAGGGATTGCTTGGGAATTCCTCTACTTCGAGCGAGCTATGAAGAGCGGAGTGCGTGGTTTCTCAAATTAAATTCAGTGCAATTAGATCTTGCCATGGTTGGTTGCTCCACAAGGAAATGGCACATTTTGTGGATATAAGCTGCTGCGGATGCGGTATTTGGTCTGCTCCAGTTATCATAAACGCGTCTGCGCGCTCTTTGCGGATAAGAGCACGTGCTGTCTCTTTGGATTATCCCAGTAGGACTGAGCAGAAGAATGAGACTAATCTAGTGGTGGTACGACCAGACCGAAGATTGCGGGATGTTTTTGTCGATGCAAGTGCAGACCATGGAAGTGGCAGAGCAACTGCAGATTTCAAGAAGATTGTTCCATCCTTGGATGCTAATCCGAGAAAGCTGTTGAATGAGCAACTAAAACCAACAAGGCCCTTGGATCATAACTCGGACAAGGTGGCAAACGGGGCATGCTTTTCAAAGCATAAGGCCGAGTGCTATGCGGACAGCCTCCGCAGGCACTGCAACAATGGGAAGCTCATTCAAGCTTGCCGCGTCATCGATGAGATGGTGTTACATGGCCAGGTTCCAGATTCAAAGTGCTGTGTTAGATTAATTCGTGGCCTTGTGAGAACTGGTAAGACAAACAAAACTAGGCATGTTCTTGAGGTCATGGTGCTTTCGGGTGGGGTTCCTGACACCATCACCTGCAACATGTTGATTGCGCGACTTTGCTGTGAAGGGCAGCTGAGTTCTGCCATGAAAGTATTGGAGGATATGAGGTTTACTGGTTGCTCTCCTAGTGGCATCACTTTCAATACTTTGATTAGGTGCATGTGCAGCCATCATATGTATGACAGGGCAGTCTCCTTTTGGAAAGAGCAGCTAAAATTAGGTTGGCCACCATATGAGATGACGAGCACCTTGCTTGTTGACCTTATATGCAAAAAATGTGGCCCTATGCGGGCTCTGGAAGTATTAGATGAACTTGGTTTGGAAGGATGTCAACCAGATGTTGTCAGCTACAATACTCTTATCAGTGTGTCATGCAAAGCAGGCTGTTTGAAGAATGCAAAGTTGATATTAGCTCGTCTTTCAGCTGAAGGCCTTGAGCCAAATGGTACAACCTATTGCATCTTGCTTCATTCCCTCTGTGACAAGAGAAGGTGGTCTGAAGTAGGTGATTTGCTCGCACACATGAAGCAGGCAAATCATAAGCCTGATGTTACTGCCTACAATATCTTTATAAACTACTTTTGTAGGTGTGGATATCTGGATCAGGCAATTGATGTTCTAGTGATGATGGTGAACGAGAAATGCTTTCCTGATATAGTGACATACAACACACTTCTGAATGCCATCTCTAAATGGGGGATGGTTGAAGAAGCTCTTGGGATTTTTCATTCCATCAGAGAAAATGGATGCCAGGTGGTTCGCATTACATACAACACCCTCATAGATGCTTTAGCAAAGAAGGGTGAGGTTATTAATGCTATGACTCTACTCGATGAAATGATTGTTGATGGGATCAGTCCTGATGATGTCACTTATGGTTCACTTGTTATGGGTTTCTGTAAGAAGAACATGGCCAAAGAAGCACTGGAGCTTTTGAATCAGATGCTTGCTCTCGGCTTTGAGGTTAAAGCAACTACATTTTCCATGATGATCCAAGCATTGTGCAAAGGTTGTAAAGCTGAAGCTGCTGCTGAAATACTAAGAGTAATGGTATCAAGAAATGTCAACCGCAGGAGTGCATTTTATCTGTCTATAGTCACAAGGGTTGCCAAGTCAGGTCGGGTTAAAGAGGCTCAAATTCTACACCAGGAGCTACTGCAGAGCAAGGTCCTTAAAGAGGATTCCCAATTTATTTTAAGCAGCTAGTTGCTGGATTGCAAGATCCTCATGTCAGAGTCATGGAAGTGATAGAACACACGAGTCAGCTGACATAGCAGATAATTCCTGGAAGTTTTGCAGCGCACAATCTGCATAATGTCTTCGGTAAGGTACATTGCTCCTGTTATTTTTTGTTTTGGTGATTTTTTATATTGCAAACATAATGGGTATGGATGGAACGGTAGTTGTGACATGGTTCCTGCCTTTTCAGTCTCATATGAGACTTCAATAGCATTCCTTTACAAACATTTTCTAGAACCTCATGTGCTATCAGTGACTAGGCTCGGATGGTCGGTTCTATACAATAGCACGCTTTCTTTTTATCTGTATCATCAGCACATGTCTCACTTCTGTTTTCACCATTAGAATATGTGAATCAAACTTACAAGACAATTTGCATGGTGAGGTATCATTTTTTGCAAATATATTTATTTCTCAACCACATTGTGTATTTGTGTTCATTGTCACTAGAACTGAGTTATTATATTTAGTCAGGCTAAGCCATATTTGTTACCATGCTATATCTAAATCTGTTGCGTTTTGCATGCACTGCTGCACTATATTCTTTTTTTAGATGGCTGTATTTCTCGCTGCATTTGAGTTACATGTGACTATGTATGTATATGTGAAACATCAAGATCTTACAAATGCTTTACCCATGCCTGTCATTTTTCTCTGTTAAAGTAAAATCAGCTGATCGTGTTCCAGAAAGAATAAGCACTCTTGATACTTAGAAAAAAAGAGGACGGGCTTCCTGATAGCTTCGACACTTCTGTAGCATAATACTCCATGACTCCTTTAGAAAAAAAAAAGCCGGTACATATCTTCATTCAGGGTCACAGACTATCGTGCTATTGTTTTCAGGTCCATGTTTTTGAAGATGACTGTTGGCCAGAACCAGATCATGATGCATTCTTGATGGTTCATGCCTTCATGGCATAGACTGGACTCCGCGAGGTCATGCTCCGCATTTCTTTTTTTGTCTCACCAGCAGCAGCATTGTTCAGATACCAAGGTTCTGTGCCATAGTTCTGCACACGTTCACTAAACATGGTTATTGGCTGATGATGGATTGCAGAGTAAATTCCCTCAATGCCATCGAAATTCTTCGTTTGTGCTCGTTGAGCAACCTCAACTGAACCTTGATTCTCTAAATAAAGATGGCCTCCTCCTGTATTTCTAGAGGATTGACAGCAATCAGTGCTTCTTGCAAAGTTGTATAGGGTAGTCAGGTTGTCCTCGCGTTGTACCTATAGCCTTCCTCCTAAAAATGTTAGATCTTGCAAATTGATGCCCAAACATCTGCCTTACCTGTCTCCACTGCACAAATTTGTCGTAAAGATCGGCTGCAATTGCACCTCCGTGTCCAGATGTCCAGATTCATTCCTATCTTCGCCAAACATTGGTTGCTCGAATATCCAACGACTGAGGGTCTATTTTATCGTAACTTAAAATTAGCAGGTGAGGAAAGTTTGCTAATAAACTTCCTAAATACTTCCTCTATTCCAAATTACAAGATATTTTAACTTTTCTATTAATATAGTGTTTATATCTAAGTACATAACAAAAACTATGTGTCTAGAAAAACTAAAACAAACCAAAACATCTTAAGTTTAGAATTATATGAATTATATGAAGTATTAGCTAGTGAAGTTGCTACCAATTAGTTTATTGATGAAGGGGTACTAGTAGAGTAATAGTCCATATATGTTATCTAAGTCCTTGTTTAGTTCGTGAAAACTTTTTCTAAAAAATGCTATAGTATCCATCACATCGAATCTTCCGATACGTGCATGGAGCATTAAATGTAGACGAAAAAAAACTAATTGCACAGTTTGGTTGGAAATTGCGAGACAAACGTTTTGAGCCTAATTAGCCCATGATTGAACACTAATTGCCAAATAAAAACGAAAATGCTACAGTAACCCTCAAAATTCGACCAACTAAACACGCGCTAAATCTATTAACAGGTAGATCTAAATGTCCCTACTAATAATTAGTTAATAATTAGCAGTTACTTCTATTAACTAGCTAGTAACTATATTAGCATTGGTGGATCCAAACAAGTCCTTTTATGCTGAAAGTGCATCTAACCAGTTGTGGGTTTTATTATATTAGCACATACAATTAAAGGACCAATATTTGTGCCAAGTTTTGGATAGGTTATCTCTATCTATACAACTAAAAATACTAAGATGTCATCGTCTACCCGGAGCTACAACATTTCGCCTGAATCCCCCCTCCCCTCTCAATCGAATTTTTGTGTTGACATGTGGACTCGGTAGGACGATTCGCCTTTCTCGTGTGCATCCTGCGCCCCCATGCTCTCCCCAAATCCTAGCCAGCTTGGCACGCCACCAACAAGCCAGCAAGTCGTGCCTCCCTGCCCTGCCCTGGTGATGTCGTTTGCCTGGTGATGTCTCTGTCTCAGCCGTCACTCCCTCTTCCACACATCAGCCTCAAGAACGCCATAAAGGACATGACTCGGCGCCACGACCTTCTTTTTTTTACAACAACTTTTAATATATAGTGTTAAATCACATGACAACAGTGTGGGAAAAGAATTCCCAGATTACATAGCACAGATAAGTAAAAATTACTGCTAATATGCTTCTGTAGGCATAGGTGATGCTTCCGTCGAGGGCACGGGGCCCGTCGGAGAAGTGGCCACGATAGAAACATTCAGGGTCCTCATTCTCGCACTCCGATAGCATAGTCCGCACTCCCCTCGAGTGTCTGATCGGCTCGTGTCTTCGAGGATTAGTAATCTTGAGCCGTAGATAGGATGGAGGCTTCACCAGGCTCAAGAACATGGAACCACAGCCACCAATGCCAAATCTGAGGACCTGCATCAACTGACGTTGGCGGTCAACCCGAACACCAATGGCTGTGTTACCACTTCCATGTCTGTAGATAAAAAAAACAGGTTGACAAAGAATATAGACTTGTTGTGTCTGGTGGACACACGCAGAGCAAGAGATGGCCACCAATTGGACACGAAACTGCCCATGAAAGGGGAGCCTCCTGCATGGGATGCACGTTGCACTTCAGGAGGTGGACCCCATAGCGCAGTAGGCAGGGCCCATCCGCACCGAACAGATCGGAAACACCAAGGAAGGGACGGATGCAGGAAGCCGCAGCGGCGAACGGCACCACCGCAAAGGTTCCAACTGCGGACGCTGAGGCCGGTGCAACCTCCTCCGCTCGGGAGTTGTAGCCAACCTTGGCCACCATGGACGCAGGCACTGGAGACGAAGAAGGCCGAGAAGGCGCACCGATGCACGCATTCCACGCCTCCGACCTTCGCCCTCGTGGTGGCTCTCGTGGCCACCAAGTCGCCCTCGCCTATTGGCGTGGAGGAGGAGAGCTCCCGCTGGAGCCCCCATGACAAGCAGCCGCACCGACGGGGGGCGCACTGACGGGAGGCGCGCCATCGCCGAGGACGTCGTCGTCCTTCTCGCCTTTCCGTGATGTCCAAGACCGAGATGGACAGGTCGTGGTCGCCGGATACGTAGGGTTGTTGGTCGAGACCAGCCATGCCTTTGTTAAGTTCTGTCGGTCGCACCTTCGAGATTCCGCCACGCTTTCTCAAGATCCCTTTCTTGGATCGAGGCAGGCCATGTTGCCCATGCACCGCTCATAGCCATGGAGCGTGGCAAGCTGTGCAATCCGGCTTCCACATATGCCGACTAATCCCTGAGAGATGTTAAATAATTTGTTGCTCTCACATCTTTCTTTGTCATTGGAGGATTGTAACTGCTCCCTCCCTTTCCTGTCAATAGGACAACAGTAATTGGGAGTATGGCTATAGTGTCATATAGTAGGTAGTATGACTATAGTGGTAATGGGCAGTATGACCCTAGTTTGACTTCTATAATTTAGCTTCTATATGAAGGAAGTGGCTTGCTACAACCGCAAACAGTTTAGTAGTCCAATTCACGTGTTTATGTGTGTGTGTTCTAATCTCCTCTTCTTCATCATCTAGTGTGTGTGAGAGTGAGGGGTATGGCGATACACACCCATGTGACAAAGCTGGCCAACAAGTAGTATCAGAGCCACGGTTGGCGATCATTGGCGATGTCAGAAGCAGGAGGAGGGCGTTCTCTGCCATTGGGCCAGCATGAGCATCGAATGTCTTTATCACCAGAGCAACACTAGCTCGTAGTGCAGAGGACGGTGAGGGAGGTTGGAGGAGCATAGTATCCCAAGCTCACCCACACCAACTACAACGATTGGACGGTGTTAGTGAAGGTGATACTTAGGTTTGGAGTTGTGGCGCACAGTGGAAACCTGCACCACGTATGAAGCCTAGGAATGGTCCGTGATCGAGGCCATCCTCCGAACAATGCCATTGGAGTACATCCAGACGCTCGATAGCAAGGACAAGGCGAAGCTCGCCTGGACAACCTCAAGTCCACGTGACTGGAAGGATCGTGTGGGCGAGGGCACCACAGCTCTAGTGGGAGTACGAGGCCATCGTGTTCCATGATGGGGAGGTGGTGGAGGCCTTTGCATTGCATTTGCAATCACTCGCGAGCCAGCTCGCGGTGCTCGACGAGACTATCGATGAGTAGGAGGCCATTGCCAAGTATCTGTGGGTGGTCCCACCTATGTTTTGAAAGGACCAACAATACCTTGAATAGGCATAACCTACTTTAAAATTTTGCAACGGATTAAAACCTAGGTCGATCCTACTTTAAAATTACGGCCTTGTCTAGAATTTTGGGGAAGGACTGAATTTTTGGGCCCTGGTAGAGAGTGAAAACCTAGAACTACGAATTTAAGGAACAAAGTTCAGATCAGCTTTTACCACACGTGTAGGGGAGTGCTATGAAGGGATTCCACACGGAGACTTGCACCAATACCTACACAAAACGTAGACCAAGCCACCACATGGAAAAAAAATACAAGAAATAGGAGCTCAAGAACTCAAGCACACCAAGACACAAGATGTGATCTCGTCAATCTTCATGGTATTTCTTTCTGTTGATTAATATGTAATGTACATTATATCTACTTCCGTGTAGAGGATTGCGACAAGTGAGAAGAAGCTCAAGTTAAGGTCCGTTGATTAGTATGTAATGTGCTTTATATCTACTTCCGTGTAGAGAGTTGCGACCAGTGAGAAGAAGCTCACGAATTAAGGGTGGAGAGTCGATGGACAGCCAACAGGGTCGACGACCCTCTCCCCGATCTTATAAGGGGCTGTTTGGTAGCCGGCCGCAGCCTGCCACCGCAGCTGAGCCCGCGCCACACTTTGTGGCGAGCATTTTGGCCGCCACACCCGCCATGAAACAGTACACGATAGAAATTGTGGCAGCCGCACACGCCATGAAAGCAACCAGCAAAGACTTTTGTGCGTGGCTGCCTAACTTTAGTTGAAATTGTGGCGGCGGCGTAGAAGCAAACACGCCTTTATTATCTCCCATAGTAGATCCTTATTATGCATACCAGAGCAACCAGGGTCCACGTCATCGGCAAACCCAAGCCAGCTCCAATCTAAGAGCCTTCCACAAAATATATACTTCCTCCTCTCTCCTCATCCGGTCTGCTCCTAACTTTTCACTGTGGCGCATCGCACCATCGGCCTCTCAGCCCGCCCTAGCAAACACGCCCTTATTATCTCCCATAGTAGATCCTTATTACTGCATACCAGAATCTGCCCCTCGCGCGTCCACGTCATCGGCAAACCCAAGCCGTCCAAACTCCAATCTAAGAGCCTAGATTATTTAGAGCCATCTCCACAAAATATATACTTCCTCCCTCTCTCCTCATCCGTTGTCTCGCTCCCTCGAGAAGCTTCACCGTCTGCACCATCGGCCTCTCCGACCCAGGCCACCGCCCCAGCTTCTGGCGCCCCAACACCCCCCACGGACGCACGGCCGGTCGCGCCCCTTCTCCTCCGAGGTCGCCACCTTCTTCCGTACGTCTTCTTCCTCCCGCGTCCCTGCCTCCGTCATTGCCCTTCCTCCGGCGCAGCCCTTCCAGTGACGCGCTGCTGGCCGCCGTCGGCGCTCCTCCCACCAAGGTCGCCGCAGCGCAAGGTGCGCGCGCCCCCGCGGCGCCTGTAGCGGACCTCCCCTCGCCTTTCGAAGCCTCCGCTGGCCTCCTCCACCTTAGCGTCTTCCTGTCCATGCCTCTACCCGACAGAGACACCTCCGAGGTTGCGCCTTCCTCTCCCTCTCTCTCTCTAATTTTTCCAATACTCCAGTGATTTGGTTCCTCACCTAGGGTTTCAGTCCTCATGCCTGTTCCTATTGCATTGCCGTCTTCATCTTCGGCCGTCGGCTAGGCCAACGACTCGCTTCACAACTCCGATCTGGGTCGTCTCCCTCACCCTCCACCTCCCTGGTGCGTCAGGCCGATGAAGCCTGCGGATGTCGTGCAGCCTGAGGCCTACTAACGTGAAGAGGAGAAAAAAGGCAGATAGTGATGCTCAGGTACACTTGTGCTGCTCCCAAGATACAAATATTTATATATCAAATAAGTTTGCATATTGAATTTATCCATCCATGGATACAGTACATGGATTATTATTTTTTAATTTACATACACAATGCAGTGTGTTATGACTGCAAAGCACAGCTGCAGTTTTTCCGATGTTCAGAACTAACCTCAAGGTGGCCGTCATATTGACATGCTGCGGGGACTTCAATATGCTCCATGTCCCCTCCTTTTCCTTTTCCCACAAATTAATTAGTGTCTTCGTGCTGTTTGACCTGTTGCCCTTCAAGGCTAAAGTGATGTATTATTTTTTTTTCTTTGTTTCAGCACAAAAAAAGGCAGCCTCTGCTCTTTGTGGATAGCCTGGATTGACTATTAAAATCTCATGGTATGGTAGTCCTTACAATTTACGTTGTTATTCTCATAGTTGAATTACATATCTGTTAAAAATAAGAATTAAAAAACACACAGGTTGCCAAATTGTTCTCTGTCAGTTTACAAGGTAACTACATTATGTAATGCTTCAATAAGCACCATGTCCCCTCCTCCTTTTCCTTTTCTCACAAATTAATTAGCGCCTTCATGCTGTTTAACCTGTTGGCCTTCGAGGCTAAAGTGATGTATGCATTTTTTCCTTTGTTTCAGCACAAAAATGGCAGCCTCTGCTCTTTGTGGATAGCCTGCATTGACTATTAAAAATCTCATGGTATGTTAGTGCTTACAGTTTACGTCGTCATTCTCATAGTTGAATTAAGTATCTGTTAAAAACAGGAATTCGGATACACACAGGCTGTTAAATTGTTCACTGTCAGTTTACAACTCGAATTGCTGAATTTCCCTTTAGCGGGCATTGTACTGGGCCTGGATTGACTATTGAAATCTCATGATATGTTAGTCCTTACAGTTTAACATGTCATTCTCATAGTTGAATTACATATCTGTTAAAACCAGGAATTTGGATACACACAACCTGTTAAGTTGTTCAGTCAGTTTACAACTTAGATTGTTGAATTTCACTTTATGCAGGCATTCCTGTGGATAAATCACAAAGATGTGGTGCTAATTCCTTCCCAACCAACTCGACACATAGTGCCGATGCCTCTTTTTATGCTGGTTGCTGCCATGGCATGACTCAGTTTTGAAACTGACGCAACCTCCCTAGGAGACAGAACAACACAGGTTCATGTTTTAGGCCGCCATTTTTTCTAAGATCATCTTGCTACAACATGTCCTTTTATGGTCATCATTTATAGTGTTAGAGCATCTCCAAGAGTACCCCAAATTTTGTTTCCCATCCATGTTTTTTTTTGCCAACTCCCAAAGTAGTATGGGGAGGAAAACAAGAGACCATCTCCAAGAGTACCCCATATTTGACTTCCAAAACATCAAAATTGTGGACCCACAATGGGTTTTTTTTGTGGCTTTTTTTTTCTGGCGCGATCTCTTTCGCGGCACCGCGAAACCTTTCGCGCCGCCGCCGTTTTGGACGTCGTGTCCGTCGCATGCGGTTCCCAGCCGGCGGCAGCCAGGGACCCGACCCCTCCAGCATGCAGGTCCCTCTCCTAGCCGGCAGTGCCAGCCTTTGGCAGCCAGGCACCCGCCCTCACCAGCCTTCAGCTCCCTCTCGTAGCCTTTGGCAGCCAGGTATGTGAACGTATACTACTAGTATTCGCACGCAGTATATTTTGGCTTGAGATTGGCCGTAGATGTGTTTATGCCTTGATGATCAATTGTTGAATGAGATTCATATTAGTGTTTACATAGTGAATTCTCAGGCAGGGTAGACGTCATGACGAAATCACTTCTTCAAAGAGAATTGGATGATTCATCTTCAGACGACGATGATTATTTGATCTTCTCAGCTGCTCAAATTGTGCAAACATATTCGAATGCTAAAGGAAGACATGTTGGTTCTGTCCCAGTCCATCAAGTTATTGGGAGTTGGCAAAAAAAAACATGGATGGGAAACAAATTTGGGGTACTCTTGGAGATGCTCTTATAGATCATGGATGCTTTTTCTTCCCCCATATGAGCTTTGATTACTTCGCAAAACATGCAGCAGCATTTGGTTCCTGAATTGTATATTACAATTTCTGATAACCTGTGTGTCACTGTCCTCAAGTGCAAGTGATCTGTTCGATACGAACTGCTATTCAGTGTGTAACTGTGTATGTTCTCTATAGAAGATAAATTTAGATTAAATTGCTCCAGAAGACGGAATGGAAAAAGTGCATGTACAGCAATCAAACGCATTTTCCTTATTTCCTGGACAATTCATCGTCAAAGCATTCCTGTGATGGCCCTTGCATGCCATCTAGGCAGTTCTACAAGTTTAGGCAGCATCCTGTCCAGTTTACTTATTTTGGTGAAAATATTCTTTACACTTGTGATCGCTAATTCATTGGCATGGAAGCCACGGAATAGACTAATGAATGACGTAGCGTTTTGTTTTCTCTATGTTTTACTCACGACTCCAACTGCTCTTTGATGCGAAAAGAACGACAGCAAGGTACCAGCATCGAATCATCTCATACCATTTGAAGAATAATATGTTGTACACGTGAAACATTAAATTCTGTATCTTTATTATATCGCTCTGAAAAAAGACTAAAAACATTAAATTCAGAGCGATATAATAAAGACTGTTGGAAAATATATTTAACAAGTCCAAACAACCCTAAAGACTGTTGGAAAATGCTGGTAGGCAATTGGTGTCTGGTTTAGGGAGTGTTTGGTTGGTGATATGAAGTAGTCCATTATCATCCCACTTTTTAGCTTTGTTTGGCTTGAAAGATCACATTCCGCGTAAGCACGTAAGCTAGTAATTGATACTAATATGAGAAATCAAATTATTTTTCCTAAATTTGAGTAAGACTCATAATGCACACTCCATCTAGAATGGGTTGAAATAAAATTATTTTTCCTAAATTTGAGCAAGACTCATAATGCACTCCATCTAGAATGGGTTGATTTTCTAAACCAAACACTCCATTAAGTGTCGTTCCTTCGCAAGTGCAAATGTTACTGTGTGCGTATGGAGGGAGTGAGGGGAGGGGCGCAAAATTATTGACAAAACTGAGCCAACAAATGAAAAATATAGCCAAGAAAACATTATCTTTAAAAGGAAAAGAGAGCAAGAATGCACATATGAAGTTTCAGCGCATCACGACATAAGTAGCTCAATAGGCAAAGCACTTTAAAGGATGAGAACGAACCTAAGGAATAGTATTTGCAACCTAAAACATTCTCTGAATTTACACCTTAACAAAAATTGGATTGCCAATGTTATCTACCTTTGTGTTACTATGCACCCACAATCCACAGATTATCGGCAATGTTACAAAATGACAACAGTATCCATGCTCCAAGGTCTCGGATCATTCCTCCCAAGAACAAGAACGGCAACAAACCAGGAACTACAAGCTGATGAGAAAGCAGAACCTGAAAGCTACATGCCACGATCTTAGTTGTGATGGAATTGCTAGCCCACGCTTCCAAGATTAACAAAGAAAATGGCAGCCAAACATTAACAGTTCAGCTCCAAAATTTGCGCACAACAATTGAATTAACAGATATCCCCCTAAGGATCAATCAGAACACAAATGGATCTAGTCGACCAGGAAGGGTCCTTCACTATAGTATCATTTGTGACTGCTGAGGTTGTTGCCTTGAAACTGCAGGGCGCCCACCAACCTCCCTCCCCAATTTTCCAGCCAAGCAAAAATGTTTGCACAACAGGATAACTGACAAATATCGAATCAGATCTGCACAGTAAAACTTATAAGTAGTCTTTGGTGTTACTGAATCTGCTGAGTCTACAATAGCCTCCACAGGGTAGCCACCAACTTTACAATTCTTCCGCTTCACAACCATAATCATCCATGTCCAACCAAATTCATGCAGCAAGACCTGTAAACAGAAAATTCAAAAAAATATAATAAAAAAACTAGTAGGAACATGACCACAAGTATATTTATACTTTAAAAAATATCTCAGATTTGTATTCGACCAGCAAACCATTGGGTGACAGTTCTGGTTTTAAACCCCCAAAACTCCATGCTATTTCTGGTCTAACCCTATAATTGTGAAGTCTAAGGTTGTACAGAAGACATGAACAGCAGAACAGGTCGGGGTTTAATTGCAAGAGGAAGTAAGATGCAATATTGCCTCCATTGCACAAAAGATATATGCCCATTACACAAAAGAAATAATGCTGTCCTCTATACTCTGCAAAATTTCATGGTGTTTATATCATTTCATGGTGTAGCTTACAAAACTAATTTAGCTATCTTATCTTGTTGTGTTACTAGATCCATTGGACAATATTTAGTAAACACTTACACCATTCAGAATGGAGCCTCAAGTGATTCATCCCACACATCACCACTTCCATTTGAAGCATCCTCACCATCTTCTTCCATGGACAATCTAATATATTCTCTATGCGCAAACCGATCCCACTCAGTTAGAGTTGGATTTTCACGTTCCTACAATTAAACATTATCCAATTATTTAACTTAATTAACTTAATACTTGGCAGCAAATCTTAAGTTTATTAAGGGTTATAATCACCTGGCGAATGAGGAATGGATCACGAGTTTCAAACGCCATGAACTTGTTGAGATTGAAAAGAATATTGAATATATTTCCTGAGAGTTTACACCGTTTTAAGTCCCGTAGAGTGAAATAGCTCTCATTCTGTAGAAAGGAAAATATTTATCAAGCCCAGATAAAATGTTTGCGGAATATGTATGAGAATCTACCTCTGGTCCAATCATATCAATCATCTGGCATAATATGTCCTCAAAAAGCACAGGCTCCTGTGCCATGCACTCCATTCGGTGCAATTGCTCCTCATAGAAAAATTGCATTTCATTGGAAGTTAAAATACCATTACCATCAAGATCGATGCACTTAAACCTGTGAAAGTTGTTTCCCATATTTCAATAACAAACAATTACAAATATTTCAATAAAATTACAACTATAACCTGAGTTATACAATGTGCACAGCAAAGATAGAAAGTTGTTTCCCTCCAATACCAAATATATATGTCCATTCAGCCATCTCTCAAATGCATCATGCAACAAATATAAGTCCATGATAACTCTGATGCACCTTTTTGCTTCATTCTTCCATGTCTACCCCTACCTAAATGCACATTGATCAATGCGATACACTTGCTACTCATCTTAGGTGCTGTTTGGTTGTAGGAAAGGTAATGCAAACGTAAAGGAATCAAGCTGCAGCAGTATCCGAAATGGAACAAGAGATTACATGATTTGTTTGGTTCACTCCACATCCGTAGCATTATCTGATCCCGCTGGATGGGGAGCGTAGTCATGATTCTACTAAGCCAGTATTCGTTTGCAGGGCACCTGATACCAGCACATCACAAGCAAACACAACCTAGCGTGATTCGTTGACACTGTGATCGGACCCCACGCCAAATCAGTCCAACCAAACAGCACCTTAAACTCTAGCAATGATACAAAGTCTAAATGGGTTTGGTTTGAGGAACCACCTCATACTACATGAGTTGGTGCATCATGAGTTCATCCCATGAACTTTGGTGGAATCAACCCATTCCTCATGCATATACTAATTATTAGTTTGTGAGGAATGAGGTGGTGATGGATCAACCATTCTATTACACAAACCAAACAAAAAAGTAAGGAGTGACATGATAATGGATCAACTCATTCCTCAAACCAAACACACCCTAAGATTATAAATTGTAAGGTGGAATCATCTTATCACATTAAGACAAAAGGAACAGTTCTACAAAAAAATACTACTATTCAGAACACAGCTACAACTTACCAGTATTCAAGGCTAGGCTCAGATGATTTGTCTTCCTCTGATAATATAAAGTAAACAAAGTCTTCATAACCCATCTTTCCTTCTGACATGCTTGTGAATTTCCTTGGGATCTAATAACAGTAAAAGAGCCAATATAAGGACACAAAGCACAACATTTTGGTAATAAAGGGCTAAGGTTTGAATGCCAAAATGGAATAGACTAACCTGTGTGAAAATTCTATCAACTATTCTATAGGTCAACGAATGATTTCCATATCTGATGAGATTTTCCTTATCAATCAAAAAATCGTGATCTGTATCCAGCTCCCAGAATTTACAGTAGATCACATAAAAGTGCTCATATGAGAAGTATCTGCATCAAATCATGAGCCAAGATTATCAACTTGGGAAACATTATACAAAGGATACTGTTAAGACTATATAAAGAAAACACAGTGAACAAATGTAATCCACACAAAAACAAATGGAAGCAGAGGACAGGTACTCCCTCCGTTCCAAACTGTAGGTTGTTTTGGCTTTCCTAGGTACATAGCTTTTGCTATGCACAAAAACATATGCGCAATGTCTAGATGCATAGTAAAAACTATGTATTGAAGAAAGCCAAAACGACTTACAATTTCGAACAGAGGGAGTAAAAAATGCATGTACGCAACTGCATCATGATAAATAGTGTGATAAAAACCTCAGTTCTGCTCATAACTCATATGGTGATGCACAATGAATAGACAGTGGCGATCTGTTAGGATGTCATATATAATTACCTCAACACTTTGTTGATATCTTCCTCCTCATCTAACTGCTGAAGTGCAGCAATTAAATTTCCACGTTTGAGCTCTCTCAGAGTCAGATGGCCATTCCCAGATCTATTTATGGAGTAAAAGATTCTATATATTACAGTCTCCGCTGAAGAAAACAACAAGAAATAATGAATGTGACACAGCAAACATTAGCAACAGTCCAAAACATTCAGCAAATCTGATCTTAAAAACAAAATGGATAGTTGAGTTAGTTTTAGTGATGGTTGGTAATGCTCCAGACTTCATGCAACCAACACTTGTTGCCTACCAGCATTTTCCAATAGCTAAGGGAAAGAATTCAAATCAGGGTGCCATCATTGCCCATAAATTCCTATGGCAAGAACCACGAAGTGAAAGACAAGGCTGTCCGGCTACACTAGAACTACTTTAAATGAAAAGGTATCATATTATGTGTCCATGTCTATGTGACAGACAAGCTTACTGGAAAAACATATAAGAGTCCACAAAATCATATTTCAAATATGTCTAGCAAAAGACCGATCGGCTGTAAACACCTAACACTGTAAGGATGCTGCTCTACCACCAAGTAAAGGGCTTGCCATTCATATGTGCATTTCTCAAGGAATAGAAGAATAAAAAAGCATGGAAAAGCACATCTATGAAGTACAAATTGGAGTGAAGAATTAATTCTCAAGTCTGCTAATTCACTTGGACTTTGGATAGCAGGAACTACCATATCTCTCCTGAAATTCGGGGGTCCCTTGTAAAAACTCTAAGCCAGGGTGAGTTGCCAGTAGTTCTTTCAGGACAGGCTTGAAGTCATCCTGTACATTCGAATGTATTTTCCCCCCATCAGTATAAATTAGTCACACAGAATGGAAGAAATAAAATCTCTCCTAGATTCATCTATGCCCGTGTTAGCACTGAGAACATTCGGAAGAAAATAGCTGACCTGAGTGAGATATGTGTAACCCGGCTTTCTTAATATTTCAAATATTTGACTAGCCATATCCATTGTAATCTTATTGTCATTGATCCAGTACTCCACAAATGCATCCCTGTGTTTAGATAGAGTTAGACTACCATACTTAAATCTTTCTTCAGAATAATCAGTGTTGGTGAAACAGACTGCCATTTTACATCGAATCACTAGTACAATTTATCACATGTAGAGATGCAAGTTTGATGAAAGGCAGGTCAACCCAAAACCCACTCTTCCACACTGAACTCTACCTCCACCTAATAGTGTTTTGTTTTTTCTTTTTTTCTAGGATTTACAGACCAAATGAAGTAGTGTGCGTCATTGGGTTAATTGACGCATTTGTTTCCCTAATTGTTCAAACATAGTAAAGAAAACATTACTAAACATAAATCGCATTCCCAACTAATAATTGAGAAACTTATGAAACAAAGCAGAAGTTGAGTGACGCCAAATTTTACCATCAAAGCTATAGAGCATGTTACATGATCTGACACACTAGTAGGGGAAAGGCAAGCTAGAAGCTGCAACACTTCTCTTAATGAACAAATTCAGCAAATCAGGTTCCAAACCAGTGGCTAAGGTACGATCTAGCATTACAGGTATGAACAAAATAAAAAAAAAAGCTAGCATCAGTGATTCAAGGAGGAAGCAGGATAACAGAAACCACTTTTGCATGTATCAACGTTTTTGCAATGGCAACTTTGCTAGACCTTGTAACTACTAACCAGTAACCTATATAATTCCTTTGAAGAGGAATATACATATGGATGCAGCTTTCAACCAAAAGGTTGAAGCCATTTGTGTGATGGAGTATCACTTAGCCTTGAAATGTCATGCCCAGTAGTCCAGGTACTAGCCAAGCATGATACACCACTAAAACTGTAAGCACTTGCATGAACAAGACAAAACTAACTGACCAAAATGTATACTCCCTCCATTCCAAAATGTCAGGTTTTTTAATTTTGTCGAGTCAAAATTCTCTAACTTCGAGAAATTTATGGAAAATATATTACCACCCACCCCCAAAAGAAAAAACTACAAATGTAGGTTCTTTTAGCCCTCTCAACTATTCTCAAAATGCAAGTCAACCTAGAACTTATATATGCATCTTTTACCCTTTTCTTCCCTACTTAATAAATGCCAATACTCTCACAGATGAATGAGCCCTCTTTCCCAATGCAGAATAATGAAGGGCAACAAGGTCATTTGACCTACTTTCTTAATCCTTGTGCACAAGTCTTAAACAACATTTGGAATAAGAGGGGTTTAGCATCTACTATACCAAATAAATGCGCTATCATGGTGGACTTGATGAAACTAATTTGATGTTGTTGATGTTGGTGCATTTTTCTATAAACTTGGGCAAAGCGAAGTTTGACTTAGGTCAAAACAAAAACAAAAACTCCTTAGATTTTGGTGGTTGTTTTTTTTCCTCATTATTATCTTAATGGTGAAGGGCGGGCCTGGTGCAAGCGGTAGAGTCTTACCGCCTGTGACCGGAAGGTCCCGGGTTCGAGTCGCGGTCTTCTCGCATTGCACAAGCGAGGGTAAGGCTTGTCACTAACACCCTTCCCCAGACCCCGCACAGAGCGGGAGCTCTCTGCACTGGGTACGCCCTATTATCTTAATGGTCCTTATAGTAGTTGAACTGCCACATTCGATTAAAGAATCATGTGATGGCTTAAAAACGAATGGTCAACATGTGATATCCAACTAAAGTGCTGAAAACCAATGATAAGTTGTGGCAAAAGCAAAGATTAATGTTTGTCTAAGTGACAAAGGAGGTAAAAGGCATAAACACATATGACCGTAATCAAGTAGAACTAGCATTTAGCATGTTTACAAGCTTCAACGAGGACGCAGAAGAAACCAACACCCCAAAGAATAAAGAACAAACTGAAATAGGATAAGGAGACACTAGCCTGACATCTAAAAGTAACTATAGTTCCTCAATTGGATCTTTACATCATTACATGGGCGTCACCATAGACCTTGGGTTCAGATGTCGAACATCATACCTTGAGACAGTTCCGGTGCATGCAACATCAATTTTCTTGAAAAGGACACTAGAGAAGAATGAAGGAAGTTTACATATGTCCTTTGTGACCGATCTGAATTCTGGTATGGACAAGTAAAAGTATATAAGCTTCAGAAGTCATTGCAATGACAGAAAATAAGCTGTGAAGCCGTATTCACCTTGAATCTGAAGTCCCTCCCCACCAAAAAATAGGTGATCTGTTCTTGATAAGCACTGCTCCTTCAAATCTTTTGTAGGAGGATGCCCATTCTTGAAGTAAAACTATAAAACATATTGGTCCAGGAAAATTTTGTGCTTAAACAATGTAGCAACAAAAACTACAATAATAGTTACAAGGACAGGTGTGAAGTACCTGAGGTATAACTTCTCTCACTGGTTCACTAACTAATTTTAATGGAGAACCCAAGGACGATGGTCCAGCTCCAGATCCTCGTCTCATAACACGGGGGGAACCAGAAGTGCTCCTAGGAGAAAGTGGTGGAGCACTACCAGCAGGAAACATCGACGGTAGAGAACCACTTGAAGCAGCATTTGTGCTAGCCGAGCTTCCAGCAACATTAAGCACGGCACCAGTCTTTGCATCCTCAATCAAAGACTTTACCTAATGTACATGAAAATAAACACTGTAAGAAACTGTGCATCTGACTTCCTATCTACTCCCTCCGTTCCAAATTGTAATTCGTTTTGGCTTTTCTAGATATACATAGCTTTTGATGTGCATCTAGATATACACTATGTCTAGATACATAATAAAAACTATGAATCTAGAAAAGCCAAAATGACTTACAATTTGAAACAGAGGGAGTACACTTCAGAGTTTCAGATCATTCACATAAACACAGAGAAAGAAAAACTCAACAATTTACAATAAAGAAAGTTACAAAAGATCTGCATTTGCTGGAGAGGATACCCATAGATAATCACACACAAGGAAAAAAAAATCACACAGCAGATGTTTAAATACAGCTCTAACAGTGGTAGTGGTCGCAAAGGAAGAAGAATATTGTAGCACCATTGGACAAAATAACAGTATCCTCATAGTTCATAAAGCCTAAATCTGTAGGCAACACTACTGTAGGTTTCATAAAGCATCATATTGCCAATGCAAGTTTTCCATTTTCACCCCTAGGTATCATGCATTTATTCAATCAATTCAAGCCTAAAACCCATTGCAACTGGCCATCCTTATTTCCCGATGGAATATCTTATGGGCAAACAGATATATTTAGAAACCAAAACATACCAGGCCACAGAAAGAGTTATAGCTTCCAATATATCTATGTTAAGTACGTATCAAGGCCCATTCTAAGCCCATATGGCCCATGAGGCTCTCTATATAATGTCATCTCCACTAATGGAGTCATTGTCTTCTGAAATCTTTGAGATTAGTAACATGGTATCAAAGCCATGGATTAGGGGTAGGGTTAGTGATAATCCAATGTTTTAACTTTTAACCCAACCACTATCCACTCTTCCCGCCGGTGTCTTCATCCTCCGTTCAGCCGGTGCATTGTTCGTCCGCTCACTGTTGTGCTATAGAAAAATAACCTACTGTAGTGGTAGCACCATGGTCGTTACATGGTCTATTGCTGCAGCACCGCAAACAGATACTATTTTGAAACAACAATAAGGTTCATATATACCTAAACGAGCTAGCATACACTAAGCTACCAAGGAGCACTTGAGAACAATCAAAGGAACAGCGCACACTCTCTCGACTCAAAAGTCATTGCACTCAGCGTCAAATATAAATAAATGCAGTTGTTCACAAAAAGCTACCGGCCACAAACCAGAAATGAGCTAAGAATCAAAATCAGCATCACTGTTGGAAAGTTAAAATATAGCACAGCTAACTTAAAATATTCTGCATGCCTCTACCATAATGCTATTGCAAAGAGAAAACCTCAAGTCCAAAATTTCATGTCCGTGAAAAGGTAGAATCAATCTATGTACTAGGCCCCCAATAAGCACTTTGCAAAATTGATGGACAACACAACCTAACTTAAATTGGAGACAGGCATAGCTAACCATCTTAAGCTAGTGTTCTTACAGTGTAGCACCACAAAAATGGCATCAATAGGAATGTACATGTTTGCATACCCAACACATACGATCTGCTCATAAAGCTCAGACCACCTCACTAGTATCAACCATAAATCAACCACCAGCTACTCTCTTAAACTCTACTTATACAGCAATCAGGCCCGTCCCTAGGAGTGTGAGGCCGGTGCGACCCAAATTGAGGGCCCCTACATGCAATGTCGCACCAGTGACCCGCTATATTCCATGGCCAAATTACTGTGTTTGACCGACCAACGCAAATGCAGCATTCCGTTTGCTCGTGGCTAGTGTCTGTTCATATCCCGTCCAGCCGTCTCGGACGATCAGAGAGGCGTTTGTTCTGTTGTTCATCACATGCGGAAGGGCCAAGCACCAACAGGCAGTGCCAGTGTGCTGCAGCAGTGGAGCATGCCTGCCAGAAGCCAGCCGCCGCGCAGCCTGATCTGCAAGGCTGCAGGGTTCAGACCTTGCTTAGCGACAAGCAAAATAAGTGCATACCGGCACAGGCAACAACTCAGCAATTTAGGAGTCATGTAGTTTCTTCTTTAAATATTTTTCTTCTACAAATGCTTCAGATGACAGATGAACTATAGAGATCAGTGAACAAGCTTGTTTGTGGTTTGTCGTATATCTCGTAATTTTCTTATTTTTCATCTTTTGTGTACCTGTGCACCAATTGATAAAGACGTTGATATGATTCTGGTTACCAAAAGACTTAAATAGAAAAAAAGAAGAAAGGATCTAACTCAAATCTAAAAAAGGAGACATAAGATAGGTTTATTATAAAATATAATGACAAGTCATCTGAAATCATACGTTTATTGTTCTATTTAGCAAGGGTCACTTTAGAGTTTGGCACAGGCCCTGATTTATGCCAGGACGGCTCTGACAGCAATGAAAATAAGGATTCAGACTAAGACAAGTTTCACATGCACCAGGCTAGTTCCTATATCATTGTTGACGTGAAACACAGCTTAGGTGACACTAATCAGATCACTGTATATGGCACATATCTCCTACAAATATGATACATGCTCATGTCACCAAGTTACTAAAATTCAGAAAACAATGGTAGTGTAGATAACAATAAAGTAATTCAATGAAGATAAAGATCACTACCAGACTCCCGGCCATAAGTTGCTTAAATAATTCAATGTGGTATTAAAACCTTGATATAAGAAAAAAGAATAATCAATCCAACAGAATGAGGTTCCAGAGACCATAATAGAACTGTCCGACAAGCACAACAGCATGAGGAAAAAAAACTGTTTAGCAACATGAATCCTTTACACGAACTGTATATGCATTTTAAGCAGTCTTCTATGGTTGTCACTTAAATCGACAAACTAACAATTCAGATCAAATATTTAACTAAGAAAGGGCACCCCAACCTTCCAGGCTCACTAAACTACAGACGTAACATCTTGGGACTGCAAAGTTTAAAATAATCAAAGCCAACCCTTGCACACAGACTACCAGATAATCACAGGAAGCAGAGACAAATGCTATATCCATGCTGCCCAATTACACTGAAATTTACATTGGCGAGTTTCCAAGAACAAGATCATAGACAAAGAAACATAAGTACGAACAAAGACAAACCAAGCCACTAAATGAACCCTGCACTTTGGCCTACCAAACTCCATCATCATACTTCATCGAAGTCACAAGCTCGTAAATGCGATATACGAAGTAACAACCTAACCAGTACGCGCCGCAGCACAAAGGACGCCAACCAAAACGTTCCAACGATGTTTCTAACTTGTCTGAGCATAAGATCAGAGTCCAGACAAATTTAAGCACAAAGCAAAGCAGCAAGCGAGGAAGGCGAGAGGGCGCGTTGAAGGGATACCAGCTTGGTCGTCTCGGGTAGCACGAGCCACTGCGAGTAGAGCGCGTCAGCTATTATGGAGTTCTCGCGAAGCGCGCCCGGCGCGAGCTCCGCCAGCTGCAGCAGCTCCGGGTCCAGCGCTGCCGCGTCCCTCCTCGCCGGCTCCACCTCCATTACTCCCAAGCTCTAGAGGCCTTCTCATACACCAAGCCGGCCACCACAACCCAGATCTGCCCCCGCGCGTCCGGACGCTGTTCCGGCGGGGAGGAAGGGCGCAAATCGGAGCTCAGCGGGATCAGCGAGGAGCAACGAAGGAGGATCGAGTGCCGGCAGCAGCGGGATCTGAAGCGACGGCTGGAGGCGCGGGGCGGGAGCAGGCGAAACCCTAGGCAAGCAGCCGAGCGAGGAGGAGATGGGAGAGACGGGAAGACGGTGATGTGGTAATGGTGGGCGTCGAGCCGTCGATATAACAGCGGAGGGCAAAATAGATTGGGATATTTGGATCGTCGATCTTTTCGTAAACGTCGTTACAATTCATGGGGTGTTTGATCCACTGACTAAAGTTTAGTTACAATTTGTTTAACCATCAAATCGATCGAAGAATGATTTTTTCTCTTACAAAAACCAAAGATCATCCAAATTTCAAATCAAGACCTCTCCCAACCAAATGTCCAGGCGGATATTTGATGTTAACTAGAATGACTAAATATGAGCTAATTAAAAAATTAATTACACAAGAGTAGACTAATTTACGAGATGAATCTATTAAGTCTAATTAATCCATCATTAGCACATATTTACTGTAGCACCACATTATCAAATCATGGACTAACTAGATTTAAAAAATTCGTCTCGCAAATTAGTCGCAATCTGTGTAATTAGTTATTTTTTTAATCTATATTTAATACTTTATGCATGTGTCAAACATTCGATGGGACAGGAACTAAAATCTGATCTAAGAAACCAAACACCTCCTAAGAGCATTACAATTTCATCTCTCCACTGTCTACATAAGATACGTCCCACTCGCTCTCTCGTTTCTTAAGTGGCACTTTCTCTCTCTTCTCACTTTCTCCTCGTCCCCGTTCCCCTTCCTCAGATAGCGACGAACCCTAGCGGCGGTTTGGGCTAAGCTAGAATTGAGCATGTCTTTCGGACTAGATCTATGTATACACGTCTCTTTGAACTTCCAATTCCAAAATCAAAAAATATAAAAAGAGCGTATGGAAATATAATGTTGTACTGTAACATGTTAGATCGTACTATGGATTATATACACAAAAATATTGTAAGATTGAATGCCTGGATGAAGTGCAAAAAAAGGACAGAGATTGGATAGGAGGAGCTGATACAACTACGAAATAAGGCCATGTCCGTTTCGCTGAAATTTAGCTTATACTAATTTATTGTGAGAGAGAAACAATGTTAAGTACTGCTGAAGTGGTTCAAGCGAACAGGGCCTTAGCATTGTGATAGAATTTCTCCAATTTTCTATGAAACAAGGCATTCCATGGGAGTTTTAGAGGACCGGTTCTCTTTTCTAGAGGACTTTATTAGAAAAGAGTGAATTGTGTCGTGCGTTGTCACCTAGGTCTATGATTTTTTTCTCATCCGAGCCCATAAACTTTATCCACGTCCTAGCCGCCATCCAAATCAGGCCACATAGGACTCTGCCACCTAGGTGACATCTGATGTGGTGCCACGTGCTCTTTTTTTACTTTTCATAAACTAGCTGGAACTTTGAAAAATGGTGCACCATAAAGAACACAAGAGGATAGCTATATAGAAGCAACACAACAATCATGTCCTGAGCATACTGTAACACCCCAGGTGTTAGTCACGAGTTGAGCAGTGAAGTTGGACTTAAGTAGGATATGTCAAGCAATGATTATGATCTCTAGTTCATAATTTTGAAGCGATGATAAATGTGTCGAGGTGCAATCTATGAAATTGAGTCCCAACTTGAACTTGGACAACGCACCTTTGCTTACATGTGGACCCTGGTTAAGATTAGGCAAGAGTAATGTTAAACATTCTTATTTCATATACATTACATCAACATGCATCTATCTTGATCAATGAAAAAGTTTCATGAAGTTTAGAATCAAAATGTCACATGAAATGATAAGTTATAACCTTTCTTAAATTGCTTCATCAGGTGAATAGGAACATGGGACGTCGATCAAACCTTGCTACCTTGTCCAAATATCTCTAATTGAACTCTACAACAAAAATCATGAAGGATTCATGTTGAGCAAATGTCAAGAAAATATTTCTAAGTGTGGGAATAGCTAAAATTGTCATTTTCATGATATGGTTTTGACCTATGTTGACTAACTGTCTGGAGTGCTTGCATGGAGTTCGACCTTAAATAAAAGTTAAAGTTTGAGTGGAGTACAACAAACTTTATTTTTTGACTAAGACCTGATTCAACTCCTAAGTGGCTCAAACAGAGGACTCATGATGGAATCAACTGTTGTTTCTGGGCTCTAAATAATTCTAAGTCCGGAATTCATCGTCATTGACATTGGCATTCCATGTTCTCTAAAATTTGTTAAACACCTTAGGTTGAGCCAAAAGTAAAAGTTAGAATATATATTTCGAGAGAAGGATTGTGGCAGAAAGCAATACTAATAGTGAGTCCTTAGTTATGTATTATTATCACCGTATTATTAAGTTATCATCTAGCCAGTCTATATAAGCACATGTTCTACTTTCAAGCAAAAGTTAAGCAATCAGTTCTATTTTTTCTCCTTTCAACTTTCAGTTCTTACTACGATGCTAAACACGAGACAAGCCGTACCGGATCGCCCAGTGATTCGCGAATCAATGTGCCCAGTTGGGTGCCCCGAAAACACATGCCCCGCTTGTACCCTAGCACAAGTAGGACTAACCCATCACTCTCCTGTCCCGGATGTCCAGGTCCCCGTCCAAATTTGGACTCCAAGCCCCACTCCTGAGTTCCAGACTCAGTGTGGTGCAAGGACCTCTACCATCCCTGCCCCCAATCAGTCGGTCCGAAAAGAGCCAGATCTACGACAAGAGAGCAACAAGTCTTCCATGCGTCCATACCCAAGTATGCGCTCGGAACAATAAATCTGTGACTTGCCCACGATGTCTCATACAACGACCGGTCCTTAATCGACACAGACAGGACAAAAGTGTAACCGAGCTATCTATTGGTCGCAGGACATAACCCTTTACACCCACCAATACCAAAACTATATCCCTGCCCGGTCACCATTTACCCTTTTATCATTTTATCATGAGTGATCATATTTTATCACCTATGTGCGTGTAACGGCAGGTTACTCACGCTACCGATATTCTGAGCATAGCAGCTACTCGGCCTGTACTAGTAGAACTCGTGGGTAGATATATTTATGCATGTAGTTTCCATGAATTGCCTGTAATGTAAATGCACAACATACAGATATTCAGTGATCATTAAAAATAGGGGTTATGCACCGGGGCTTGCCTTGGGCAGGCGACGGGTCAGTAAGGTCAGCACCAACAGGCTCCTGGGCTTCCTCCTGCACGAGGATCTCCTCCTCGTACTTCTCGATCACCTCGTTGTACTCCGGTTCATCGACAGGCACAAATTCTACTAGCTCGTGATCTACATGAAATGACAATGCAATGTTTAATAATATGACAATAGAAATTTTTAAAATAAAAATACAGCGATTTAACTCCTAAGCTAGTGATACCGACCACGGTGCTAAGCTATCTATGGTTACCGATAAGTTTGAAATACGACATTCATTGCTACTATAGCAACTACAGGTGTTCTTATCCCTAAAGCTAATTTTTACGCTACATACAATGAAGCAAGGGTAGTAGCTACTCTATTTAGCAACGCATCGTAAGGCTACAACATTTACAGTAAGTACATAATAACCTAGTGAGCTTACTGCAAAATTTTTATATCCATAACTATCACCAATCTTCCACAAATATTCCTACAATTATTAATCCATCTAATATTAGCTTTCTAGTTTTGAACTTAAGACCCAATACTTGCCACAACTAACTGCAATCAAACTGTACTAACAAATAGACGATATTTTTGCGAACCTAACAAAATTAGTCTCACTATTTTTGGACCACTACACAATTTAGTACAAATTCTTAAAGTTCAGCTTGAAAACTAATTTGAATAAGCATTTCTATTCTTTTGGAAATTAAGAAACCGAATCCTAGCTCGTGGCCCAACACGCGCGGCTCGGCCCGCAACGGCGTGACGCGCGGGCGCGGCCTAGCCGGCCAACGGCCCACGACAAGAGAGAGACCTGCGCGCGACGGCAACATACAAAAATGCCCTCGAACTACTTGGTATTTACTGCGGTCTCTAAGGCACTATTCCTCTAGTCTATGGTTTTACAACTACGCCCTCCCCTTTCTTCTTCTTCGCCGCGGTGACATCCCCGGCACCCGTGCGCGCACTGGCGCGACGGCGCGGGCACCGGGCGGCCACGCCGGCGTCACCCGAGTCTCCATGGCCTAGCTAAGGGACCGATGGTTACCTCCACGACAACACGCAGCGGTTGGAAGCGATACGACAAACAGGGGCATCGTCCCGGGCTCCCTCCCCGGCAGTGGTCCTTGACCTACGATGGCGGGTATGTTCCCGTGAGCCACAGCGAAAGCGGAGCAAACCAAATAGCTAGCGAGCTCGAGGAACTATCTACGAAGACCTTTGAGGTGTCGGTCTGGCCGGAGAAGGCCCGAGCTGAGTTGGCTACGTGCGCACCGACGATACGACGGCGCCCGGCGATGGCACGGCCACGTCGTGGAAGGCGGGGCTGCCGTAAAGCTACGACTGAGGTGCGCGGTGTGCTCAGTAGGGTAAGACTAAGCTGTGGGTGCAATGAATCGCTACTGGGTGCTCGGAATGGTTGGCTTGCCCTTAGCGTGCACCCGTCCGGTCTTAAGGACCCGGCGGCGCGGCGATTTGGAATTGAAGCACTGTGCGGCGATAACTGCAGCGCAGTGGGGTTGGTTGGGTGGCCAGATACCTAACGGAGCTGAGGACAAGATCAATTGAAGCACGGTACTGCCAGCACGGTGATTTTGAAAGACGGTCCCGCCGGCCATGGCGACAGCGGAGACAAAGGGATCATGGCGCGGCTTGGCTCGGCGCAACGTGGTCGTCAACTCCAAGCACCAGTGCATACCATGCCAGGGAACAGCAGGGCGTGCCCCAGGCGGCTGTCCGCACGGTCGAGACTGCAAGCCGACGAGACTCGGCATGGCATCGCAGCGGGCAGCGCCAGACAAGCGAAACATAGTGCAAAGTGACGCTGAGGTGATGGGGAGCAGACTATCGTTCGACGCGCGAGCAGCCAAGGTGAGTCAACAGAAGCAGTGCCAGGCGTGGCGACGTGCGGTGTGCAGCGTGGGACCCGGCGCCTCCGCCAAAGCGAAGCGGGGCATGACACAACAGGCACGCAGTCGGTGTCACGGTGCAGCGACGCAAGCGTCGACCATGGCGACGACGTGACCCACGACGCCACGATGAGTGGCGGCAGAAGGACAAGATACCGCGCCAGATCCAACGCGTGTGGTGCCTTAACGGCGATGAGGATGATGCGGTGCGTCGGCATCGGCAAGCACGCCATTGGGCGAAGCTCGCGCAGCGAATATAAGCCGCGGCGGGCGGCGGTCGGCGGGGCATGCGGCGGCCACAACGCAATGGCGGTGGCCTTGCCCGCAACGCAAGGGCCATGCGCGTGCACAGGCGCGGTAGTGGGACGCGGCCAGAGCTAAGCCACGTGCCGTGCACGCATTTTAAAGCAGCGTAAAAACTTGTACCCAATGCTTCAAACGCCAAACCAGTTGTTCGATGCGCAAGAGGGTACGTCAAGCTACCAATCGAAGTCATGACATCGCGCTACTTCCTAAGCCGATCGCTCTACAAAAATTGCCAAAAGCGGCTTCGTCGACCCCTTTTAAAACTTACGCGGAATGACGTCGATTCGAACGATTTCGTGTCGAATCCCAATTCTAACCTACTGGATGTACTAGCTAGCTATCCTTGTCCTCGACCGCACCTATTTCATTGCTACCTACGAAGGACGTACTACCAACTCTATCAAAGTTCGCATAAACGTTCTATAACACTTTTGTTCAATAAAAAATCGGTTAAAATACTAGACCATATTATGTGACATGAAACGTAACATTGATTTCTTGTTTCGTATAAATGTTTCAAGTGCCGAACATTGATTTATAATTCATGTTATACACATATGCACATAAGTATAATGCTCATGCATTGTTTTAACAAAATAGTACAATGTAACACCGAGGGTGTTACAAGGACATACAAAAAGTTGGAATCAATTTGACCACGTTTTAACCAAGTAATTCGAGCTCAAGTAGAGCAAGGCTTAACTTTCGTTAAGTCGTTGACACTGTCAACTTGGAGCTTAATTAGCCGCTAATGGAGAGCTCTAATGGCTAGGAACCCTTAATGAGTTTTGTAGATCATCAGGTGGGCTACAACTTTGCTTTTGGGCCCAAGGTCCAATTCAGCCCGTAGCTAGCCCAAAAATGACGCCTACCTTACCCACGTCGTTGCCCGCCACGTGCTCGGTAAAATGCCCCAATGGGCGACACGTGTCTGGGACGTGGCCTCCATGCCGAGCTGAGCACCACACCTCCTTGCCATGCGCCCTTGCCTTCCCACCTCGCTGTCACCCGAGTGCCTCATGCTCCATGCGGTCGCGGACGCCCTCCGCTCTCCTTCTAGCTCGCTCACTCTCCATCCTCCCCGCTCTGAGCTCGCATGGCCGTCGCCGCCATTGACGGCCAGGCCAAGCCCGCTACAGCCGCTCCTCCTCCTCTGCAGAAGCCCCCCTCCAGCCACTCAGCGTGCCAATCCTCCACCAACACCTCGCACCGCCTCTCCCGCACCTTCTTCCCAACAGTGCCGCTACCTGTAGCCTGCTGTTGCTAGAGCAGCGCCTCTACGCGTCGCGCGTGCACATGGCCCGGCTGCCTTGGCTCGCCTCTGGCCGGGCTGTGCCCCATTGAAAGGTCCTAATATGGCTAGAGGGGGGTGAATAGCCTATTTAAAAATCTATAAACCAACTAGAGCAATTTAATTAGTATGACAAATAGCGAAAAACAAACTTGCTTTAGCTCTACAAAGGGTTACAAGCCACCTATCCAATAATTCTAGTTACTATAATCACTAGACACACAATTTACTAAGTCACTACTCATTAAGAGCTCTCACACTTGCTACTCTAAAGAGCTCCACTAGATAAACTTAAGTTATAAAGTAAGCTCTCAATTCTGGCTACACTAAAGAGTTTGTCACAACTAGTTTGCGAGAATATAAATGAGTAAGGGAGGTGATTATACCACCATGTAGAGGAGTGAACCAATCACATGATGAATACTAACTCAATCACCGGGAGAATACCAAAGGGCAAGAGACAACCAATTTTCTCCTAAGGTTCATGTACTTGACAACACGCTACATCCCCGTTGTGTCGACCAACACTTGGTGGTTCGGCGGCTAAGAGATGTTGTACGAATCTCATCCACACAATTGGACACCGCAAGAACCTACCCACAAGTGAGGTAACTCAATGACACGAGCAATCCACTAGGATTATCTTTTGGCGCTCCGTCGGAAAAGGTACAAGTCTCCTCACAATCACCGGAGATGGCCACGAACAATCACCAACTCGTGACAATCCTCCTCCACTGCTCCAAGCCATCTAGGTGGTGGCGACCACTAAGAGCAACAAGTGAATCCCACAGCGAAACACGAATATCAAGTGCCTCTAGATGTAATCATTCAAGCAATGCACTTAGATTCTCTCATAATCTCACAAAGATGATGAATTAATGATGAAGATGAGTGGGAGGGCTTTGGCTAAGCTCATAAGGTTGCCATGTCAATGCAAATAGCCAAGAGAGTTAGCTTGAGCCGGCCATGGGGCTTAAATAGAGAGCCCCCATGAATAGAGCTATTGGCTCTCTGTTCTCTGAAAATTAGGGGTGACCGGACGCACCGATCAGATCGACTAGACGCAGGACCCCAACGTCTGGTCGCGCGATGCATGCCACGTGGCCCCTGCTTCAAATGCTGATCGCCCGATCTCAACGGTCATTAGTACATTTAAGTTATGACCGGACACACTACAGTGTAGGACCGGACGCATAGTGCCCAGCGTCCGGTCACTTATAGTAAGGTACCAGTCACAATCGGATGCATCAGTTTGATCTCGATCGGACGCAGGACCCCAACGTCCGGTCACTTCTAGTAAGGTTCCTCTCACGACCGGACGCGTCCGGTCACGCCTGACCAGACTCGCCCAGCGTCCGATAACTCACCGTCTCCTCTGTGCGTCGCCACATCAGCACGACCTGACGCTGAACAGTGTTCAATCAGAGTCCGGTCACCTACGTCCGGTCAAGAGACCAAGGGCGGCCTTCACTGCGCCACTGACCGGACGCAGGACCCCAACGTCCGGTCACCACGTGACCAGCATCCGATGCACTATGTGAAACCTGTCTTTTCTGTATAGGGCGTCGGTGGCACCATCGAACCCTTGCTCCCAAGTGCTAAACACAATGTGTATCACCTTTGTGCATGTGTGTTAGCATATTTTCACAAATATTTTTAAGGGTGTTAGAACTTCACTAGATTCTAAATGCATATGCAATGAGTTAGAGCATCTAGTGTCTCTTTGATAACCGCATTTTGATACGAATTTCACCCTCTTAATAGTACAGCTATCGATCCTAAATGTGATCACACTCTCTAAGTGTCTCGATTACTAAACCAAAAAGCTCCTATCAATTTCACCTTTGCCTTGAGCCTTTTGTTTTTCTTTCTTCTTTTCTAAGTCTAAGCATTTGATCATCACCATGCCATCACCGTCATCATGTCATGATCTTCACATGCTTAATCACTTGGAGTAGTGCTACCTATCTCATGATCACTTTGATAAACTAGGTTAGCACTTAAGATTTTCAAGTCCAAGCATTTGACCAACTCTGTGTATGTGATGTGTATTTACGTAATCATGTGATCTTGGTTATGATGTTGATTTACCGAGGTCCTTCGTGACACTCGACGGACTACCGGGTTTATATAGGTGAAAGTATACACGTGTCAACGTGTTTAACGGGAGCAGCCATACTTGATCTTATATAAATTGAGCGGTTCTGTCACACATACCACACTACTTTATTGAGAACGAGAATTAAAATAGAGATTTGATCAATATAAATATATTTAATTTAAATTATTAATCATTAATTAAACTAAAATGTTGTTTATAAAAAAAACTAAAGTGTTTTACGTGGATGTTGTACATATTTCTATTTGGATATAACCGAGTTAAAATATTTAACATTAGATATTCGAAGCTTATAAACCATCTTATCTGATAGAAAATTTTTAAGTATTTGTTATCGAGTATAAATATAAATATTTAAATTTGTATCTATTTGAATGTTTTTTGGATATTTGAGAGAAATATTTGTACCATTTGCATTCTTAGGTGTGTGTATATTACGATATCCAAATTCAAGTGGGCATAGCTTAGATACAGAATTAAACATGTTATCTATCAAGGGGGATGCAAGATTGAGTGTATTGACAAGTCATGGTGCTCAAATTAACCTAACCCAAGTGCCAACTTGAGATAAATCTTTTCATACCACTTTCACATGGTGAGTCTTGAAGCTTGTTTTTAGTTGTGATTGATAACCCTCTAATAAGCTTTTCGTAGAGTCAAGATCATTAAAATCAGAGTTTAGAGTAAGAAGTCATGTCTGTTTTAGCTGGCATGTGCTTGAAAATCCAGGCTTGGCCAGAATTTTCTGGCCAAGGTCAAACATTCTAAGGGAATATTAGCTTTTCAGGTCTCGAAATTTCTGATCCTAACCGGAGTTTCCGATCCTAGGCAAAAAAGTGACATAACAGCTAGCTTTTAGGGGTTGGTTATTTATGCCCCCTCTCACCTTCTCTCCATGGAGCTCCTCAACGATGAAAAACATCTCTCTATAGGCCAAAGAAACTCTCCCATCTCTCTTTGTGAGAAATGATTAATAATTGATTAATTATTGTGAAATCTAGAGAGTTGGGTGAGAGATTGGGTGATTGAGAGTAAGAGAGAACAATACCACTCTTGAACAATTGTGGACTTCGTCAAGCACTTGGTGAAGTGTCTGTTACTCCTGGAGATGAAGCCTCCTAGATGACAAAGGAGTTGCATGGTGAGCTTCCATGCTTGTGGTGAGCCGCGAGAAGTTTGTGAATACCCCAATCTCACCCCCGCGAGGGAAGAGATTAAAATAATAAAGTGAGGAAAGTGGCTAAAAGAGGCCCAACTTCCTTGGGAGCTCCTCAATGGAAACGTAGAAAAATTTGCACTTCGTTAAATAAATCAGGTGTCTTTTCTACTTGTCCATGTGTTCTTGTTGTTCAAGATTCATTTTTAGCGATTTGCCCCGATCCACTTGTTCTTGTGTTTTTTGTTGTAGATTTTGGGAGGAATTAACTCACTACATGTTCAATAACTCTCGATAACAAGTAAAATCGATTAAATAGGTACAATCTTTGTCGATTGTGATTTCAAATTACTTAAACCAGGATTTCTCATCTTAGGTGGTCTGAAAATTCTGAGCGACCAGAAATTTGGGCCTTGTTATCCAAAGTTTTATATTTTCAGGAACGTCTATACTCCTCTTTAAGGTCAGTGTCAGTGGGGGTTTAATGTCCCAGTTTCTAAGGCTTTCATGTGTTGGAAACATTTTGACAAGTTTTCTCTTCATGAAACTCATTCCATCCTATTTCATCATCTCTCTCTTTATTTATATTATGTCATGTCAGTTTATTTAATACCTATAAAACTCCAATAAAATCTCCATCGAAAATGATCTAAGTGACATCTTGATCATTTCATATAGCAACCCATAATTATTAATGGACTGGAGTTGCTCGAAGAGTCCGTTTGGTTCAATCGTGAGCGATAAAAAAACTAATGTGAGCTATGAGCTATGAAAAACTGATGTTAGATATATGTTGCGAAAATAATGTAAGTTGTTTAATGGAAACAATTATGAAACATACTATTTCTTTAGCTCATTTGAAATATCCATAAAACATCTTTTTTTAGGGATCCATAAAACATGTCTATATTTTCATCCAATTGGAAAAGTTGAAAGCCAAAAGTAGAGTCAAAGGTGCAACGAAATATTATACTACACAAAAACTCCTTTAAAATGGTAATTTTAGGTTCCATCCATTTATAACGCGTTTGGTAGGAATCCAGATTCTCCAAACATTTTAGTTCCTCATCCTCTCTAGAAACGTTTATCTGCTGAATCATAATCACTTCATATAATCGTTTGCCTAGCTCGTTGGATTCTTGAAACTAAAACTAGAATCATGTGGAACCTGATTTTAGATGTTCTCTATACTAACAAGAATCGGTTCGGAATAATTCACCTGATTGTCGATGTTTCACCACCGATAGCCTGCCACGGGGGTACCGCGGCAGTATCGTTCGGGCTTCGGCGTATGCTGAACTCGATGGTAAACGCAAGAGACAGTCGATTTATCCTGGTTCAGGCCCTCGATCATAGATCGAGTAACGACCCTACGTCCAGTCGGCGTTTGCCTTTGCGTTGGATTGATTATGAAGTGTTGTGTTGTACAATTGTCCTCCCTTTCAAGAGCCCTGCCCTCCTTTATATTGTCAGAAGGCCAGAGTCCTAGTCGGTTTACAATGAGATTTTCTAGTAGGATTACTTAATAGTTCTACTATTAAGATTACATGGGAAGAATCATAGTTGAACTAGATCTTTTATCTCTCTTGCGGGGTATCCTGTGGGTCCCGCATCGATAAGCCCCCGAGCACTTCATGGTTGAGCTCTGAAAGTCTTGCTTTGCTCCTTTAGGTCTTGTTAGGTAGGAACAAAATGTTATCCGAGTGCTTTCTGGAGTGAAACCTTGTAACGCTTCTTGGGACCTTCGAGTGGTGAGTGTTTTGTGAAGAAAAAGTACATCCATCTGGTTGTAGCCCCCGAGCCTCTTGCTATTTGGAACAAGGAGCTGGAAGATCTTTTCTTAAAGTTGCTCTGATTGTTCGCTGAAGTTTTGTCAAAAAGAACTCGAATATGGCTCGTTCCGGGTTCTTTTTGTCGCAATGTCTTGAAGTGGTCTGCGTTGAGGAAGTCTTTTGGTGACGTGCGCTTTTTCGAAGAAAAAGGGCACTCACTGAGTGTAGCCCCCGAGCCTCTTGCTATTTGGAACAAAAAGTTGGAGGGTCTTGATCCTTTATGTTGTTTGAAAATCTGTGTTCTGAAGTAGTCCTCAAGACTTGAATTTTGTCATCATCCGAGTAGTTTTTGTGGTATCTTTCCGAAGCGGCCCTTTAGTCTTGGATTAAACCATCATCCGAGTAGTTTCTGTGGTATCTTTCCGAAGCGGCCCTTTAGTCTTGGATTAAACCATCATCCGAGTAGCAATTTGGGACACGTAGTCGTTCCAGAGCCTAGCCGTGTCCGCGTTCTTCTTTGCTATCTTGCTTTTCGTGGTGCCGAGTTCGTTGGGTCTTCTAAGATTTGTAATCTTCTATTTTTGAAGTCGCTTGTAATGTAACGAATCTTGTCTTTAAGATTTGTAACCTTCTGTTTTTGAAGTCGCTTGTAATGTAACGAATCTTGTCTTCTGAGTTGTCTTTTACTTTTCTGTTGCGATCCCTGTTGTCCATGAGATTACCGGGTTCTTTCTCAAATAACCGGGTTCTTTTGTTCCTTGTGAGGTAGCCTTTTCTTTCTTCTTTCTTTCTTCTTGTTTTGACGAGTTGTTCTTGTAGCGATCTGATACCCTCGCCGGTGTCTTTGACGGATAAGTCTGAAGTCCGCCTGCTTGGTTTGTACTTGTTGTGTGGATCTGTGCCCTCCATCGCTTTTAGCTGCGTCGGTAAATGGACCGTTCTATGCTCCCACATCAGTTTTATCGGGCCTTGTGGGCCGCTTTGTATCATCCGAGAAATCTATTTAAAGACCCTTGCTGCCCAACTCTTGCCTTTAAACCCTAGCTTTCAGAAATCCACCGCCACACCGTCACCGCCAGAACCCGAGCACCATCATCCTACATTTTCCTTAGCGCCTCTTTTGCTTCGCCAGTTCATGGGAAAGAAGAAAACCGCAAAGCAAGTCTCAAAGCGACCTTCGAGAGACGAGGAGTCATCCCTTTCTTTGATCAAAAACTAGGAGTTCGTGGCTATGAGGGTTGCTTTCGAAAGGTTTGGCCGCTCCAACAACAAGCGAAGACCAACTTACGCTGAGAGCTCGTTGGCGATGGCTTGATTCAAAGCAAAGTCATCGCTGAATGGAGAGTTTCGAGCGAAGAGCATCGGGTTCCACTCACGGGTCCCGTGAGATTGTCCTCTTCGTTTCCTTTGTCTCGCTACGGATTTTGCCTTTCGCTTCGCTTTCCTTCATCAATTTCTTGGTTATTTCGGGATTAGTCTGAACCACCTAACCCCCAATGCCATTCTCCATCTTTCTGCTTTTTGTTTATCTTTGCGAAGCTTTCCTTGAATCCTCCTTCTCTGTCTCTTTTTTTTTTTCTTTAAATCTAAACCTCAACCCCGTCGTGAAGAAACCAACGTTCTTGGCGGTTATGGATTCGGCTTAAATCGTGGTCTCAAAATTAAGTTTTTGACTATGACCTGGTCGATTCTGTAGTAAAGATTGGCGTCTTAGAGTGGTTTTGTTGCCAATTTGATCCTTCCTTTGCCATTCATCCGGATCTGGTCCTATGGTGAATGACCGATGGGACAAGAAGCTTGAATCGCTGTTGAGATTCAAGTGATTCACCCACTCCTTGATAGGATTAGCATCTTTGAAACAAAGCAGGTTTGACCGGCTTTGGTATTGTTTCGAGCTTTCTTAAATACAGCCGGTTCAAATTTTGAAAGAGCGGGAGCATCTTGGCTTTGAGTATTCTCGGGGCCGAGGATCCTTCACGCATGGTCCCAGCTCTTGAGCTGACCGGTGAGGAGGTACTCGAGCGTCTCGAAGAAGATGTGAAAAAGAGTGAGCGTCATTCCTCCTGCTATCACCGAGTTCTCAGCCAACAACCCGCCCCCAGCTGTGAGTTGTCTATCTTTTTGTTTAAGTACTTTATGCACTTTAGCTACATCCGTTCTTGCTTAGCTCTTCTTTGTCTCGGTGTTTTATCCTTTTTCGCAGGAGCTTGGGTGGAACTTTATCGACCCGGTCTCTCCTGATGTTTTCCCCGCCGTGGCGGAGACTGGGGATAGACTTGCTGGAACTTCTGCAATTAGTAAGTCCCAAACCTCTACCGCCCTTCCTGGGGTTTCTTCCGGATTTGTTGATGTGTATGAAGAATATGTTCCTCGTCTAGTCCCTCGCGGTCCTCGTAGTGTCCCGAAGAGAGGGTGAACGGATGGGTCTTCATCTAGCCTGCCTGTCTCCAAGAAGCCTCGCAAACCAAGTACTCTCTCAGGTACTCCAGTTGTTGCTAGCATGCTCTTAGGTGAGCACATTTGATACTCTTTGTTCTTTTATTTCCCTGTTTCTCTCATGATCCGAGTACTTTTTATCCTCTTTTCAGCAGGTGCTCTGGTTTCCCTGGCTGAGGAGGAAGAAGATGATGAAGTACCCCTCATCATGCGGCGGTGAGTTGCTTTTCATATTCCTGTTGCATTGAATTTCTCTTCTTTGTCTTGACTTTTAGTCTTGAACTTTTTGAAGTAATCGGAGGCCGGGTGTGAGTTCTCCCGAGGTTCCTGTGCCGACTTCTTCTGAAGCTCCGGTGTCGAGTTCTTTGGTAGCCCCGATGCATAGCTCTACCGCTCCTCCAAAGACGGAGTTCTTCCGCGTCTCCAGCCCCGACTCCTTCCGCGGCTCCGTTGTCGGCTATTCCGCTCTCGTCGCCGGGTGGCGGGGACGTTTTCACCGTCGTGGTTCCTCCTGCGATGCCTTCTCTTGGCTTCGTGAAGAAGAAAGTGGTTGGGTGAGTAGATTCTAGCTTTATCTTTTTGGCTTCTATTTTCCTTCCTCTGGTTCTTATCGGTGCTTCCTTTTATTACTTTTTAGTGTTTCGTCTTCTCTCATTCCTTCATCGACTTCTTCTCTGCTCTCCCTTGGTGCTAACGAGTCCCAAGCCTTAGGACTCACAACGATTCATTGATGAAGTTCTTGTGGGGCTTGAGCTACTCGCGAAGTTAAGCGGTCTTGGCCATTCGAAGGTGACTGTGGCCGTCGCTCCGGGTCCTTCTCGAGGGTTTGACTCGGCTTCCTGGAGGTTTCTTTGGTCGTTCCTTCTTTGCCCCATCCGGCCTCTCCTTCCCTTCTCTTGCATCCGGCGGTCCTTCTTTTTTCTCGATGACGTGGTGCAATAGTTCGATGCCACCCATCGATTGTCGGAGTTGACCGCACTGGGGAGTTTGTCGACCCTCGCGACTTCTTTTGGTGAAAAGCTTTGTAGGTTTTACCGCTGCCTCTTTTGCATGCTCGTTTTTCTTCCGTCCTTACGCCTTGTTTTTCTTTGCCTCTTTTGGCTCAGTCTTTCTCTCGTGATCATTTTGGCTTCTTTTTCTCATCTGAAAATGAGAGAAAGTTGTCTTCTGAGGTGGACGCTCTGAAAGCCGATCTCGACCTTCTCCGGGCTGAGTTGGAGACAGAGCGTCAAATGCACCAAAAGGAGGAGAAGACCCTTCGTGCCCGGGTAGTGGAGACAGAGACCACGGTGGAGTCTGCGAAGAATGAATGCAAAGGTGTCGCGGGTTCTGCCTGTTTTTTCTTGTATTTTGACTTCTTTTTTCGCTGACTTGTTCTTGGGTGTCTTGTCTAGTTCTTCGAGCTGAGAAGCAGAAGCTCTCGGAGAGTATCGATGAAATGAAGGCTCTTGTCCGCTCTAGTCATAATAAGGCTGAGGAGGTAATTACTCATGCTGAGGAAGAACTCGCCCTTGCTAAGCTGATTAGGCGCGGAGCTGACAGAGATCTTGTGCAGGCCCAAAAACTATTGAAGGCTTGTCCTGAAGTCAAGGACTTGCCATCGAAAATTGGAACGTTTTGTGGAAATCTTTTCGCTCGAAGAGTCGATGTTCTCCAGACTCCAAAGAGATGATCTCGGGCAATCTTGGGCGCAGTTCATTCCCCGGATTCCGACTCGTTTCCAAGAGTTCGCGAAGAAGTGTGCCCAAGTATGTACCAAGAATGTGCTAGCCCAGGTCCGGGTCCTTGCTCCAGAGGCGCCTCTGTCCAAGATAGCAGAGGAAGCTGAAAGCCAAGAATACCTTGATGCCGTTGAGAGGATGGAGCCTGAGGTCGAAGGTTTAGCCAGTAGGGTTGTAGATAGTCTAAATATTGACATTTCCCTTCCTGATGACAATGCCTGATCCGATTGACCAGCTTCTTGTAATATTACACTCCTCTTTGAATGAAGATTCTTTGTTTTCGTTGATGTATTCTTTGCCTGGGTGTGGTCGAAGTTACTTGACTTGCTGAGTATTTTGTCCCGTTTTCTTTTCTGCTCCATAAAACAACTCTGTGTGTTATCCTGACGAGACCCCTCGATTTGCCGAGTACTTTTCTTTTCTTCCTCTTTTGTGATCCGTTGAGTGCTTTGTCCACGCTGTGACTTGCTAGATGTAAATCTTTGTGTTGACACCGCTATGAAAAAATGACTTCGGCATAGAATGTTGCCTTTTGAGTGGCGCTTGTACTTTTCTCGAGGAAAAAGTATTCCTATCTGGATGTAGCCCCGAGGCCTCTTGCTTTTCGTAACGAAGAGTCGGAGGGTCTTTTTGAAGTTCAATTTCGGTTGACTAGTTTTGGGTGTTAGCTTTTAGCTACCCTCATCGGTGGGCTCAAGCGCCTTTTTAGCTATTTTGCTCTCGGTACGGATGCTCGTGCATGTTTTCACCATTTTGCTTTTCGTTTGGTGTTAGCTTTTAGCTACCCTCATCGGCGGGCTCAAGCGTGTTTTCAACTATTTTGCTCTCGTACCGATGCTCGTGCATGTTTTCACCATTTTGCTTTTTGTTTGGTGTTAGCTTTTAGCTACCCTCATCGGCGGGCTCAAGCGTGTTTTTCATATTTTGCTCTCGGCCGAATGCTCGTGCATGTTTTCACCATTTTGCTTTTCGTTTGGGTGTTAGCTTTTAGCTACCCTCATCGTGAGCTCAAGCGTGTTTTCATTATTTTGCTCTCGGCGTAATGCTCGTGCATGTTTTCACCATTTTGCTTTTTGTTTCGTGAAAACAACTCGTTGGAAGTCATGACAAGACATGTTTGTGGATGAATATCATCTTTATTGATCATGAATATGAACTAATACATATGTTGTCGAAGAATATCGTCTTTCGTCGATTGTGAATGTTGGTCCCTTGTGGCTTGCATATCTGCTTTTATCTTGAGTTGTTTTCACGCGTAGAATCTTCTTAGCTGGCTGATGTGCCATGTATTGCCGACTTCTTTTCCATCTTCGGTTATTAACTTGTATGTGCCTGGTCCGGTGACTTTTGTGACAATGAACGGACCTTCCCATGGACCGAGAAGCTTATGTCGTCTGTCAGCTTTTTGTATCCTTCTTAGCACTAAGTCTCCAACTTGTAGTGATCGAGGATGGGTACTCTTGTTGTAGTGCCGCTTTAAACCTTGTAGGTATCTCGGGTGATTGAGGGTAGCATTTACTCGACTTCTTCCGAGTACATCGAGTTCTAATCTTCTTGTGTGTTCGCTTCTCCTTCATCGTATTGTTCTATCTATCTTGGTGATGTCCAGATCAAGTCGGCAGACGTGACGGCCTCCGACGACCGTAAACTAGGAAGAAGGATGAGTGGCTTGTTGCTCTCGCTTATTTGAGTTCGTAGCCCCCATACTACTTTTGGTAATTCTTCAATCCATTTGGACCCATAGTCCACTAGTTCTTCGATATAACCTTGGTTTTAATCCGACTAGTATGAGTCCATTGGCCCTTTCTACTTGTCTATTGGCTTCGGATGTGCAATGTACGCGATAGTCTATAATTGAAACCACAGCCTTTTGTGCCCACTTTACGATTTCAGAATGCATGAAGGGGAGCCTAGATCTGTGATGATTCGATTGGGCATGTCAAAGCGGTGCGTAATTTCTTGGATGAATTCGATTTGCTTTGGTTGCGCTGTGATTATGAGTGGTTTGTATTCAATCCACTTGGTGAACTTGTCGATTGCTACAAAGATGTACTCGAAACCGCCCTTTGCTTTCTTCAGAGGGTCCCACTTGATCCAATTTCCAAGGAAAAAAGGCCAAGCGGGTGGGATGCAGAGATAAGATTGTGAGTCGGCACATGGGCTTGTCTTGCAAACATTTGGCAACCTTTGCATTTTCTCGACAAGTTCTTCTGCGTCTTTCAAAGCGGTTGGCGAAGAGAATCCAAAGGCGAAATGCTTTTCCAACCAAAGGTCCTTGAAGCGGCATGATTTCCGCAACAACTTTGAGTGTATCTCGCCTAGGATCTCTTTGCCTTCTTCAAATGAAACACATTTCGTGAGTACTCGATGATGATCTCTTCTTCTTCAAAAGTCTATCTCCTACTAAAACGTAGTTTTTGCTTCTGAACAACTTGGGTGGCTTCGCTTTGTCTGGCCGGTAATTTATTTTCTTTGATATAGTCGATGAAAACTTAGCTCCATGAGGTGTTGATTACCAAGATCCGAACGCCTTTAGCCTCAATTTCGTGGGTTGTCTCACCGGTTGTTTGATAGAGGGAACCGATAGCTCTTCTATAAATACGCCGGGTGGAACCTTTGCTCTGTCTCGATCCGAAGCTTGGCAAGGACATCTCGCCGCAATGTTGGAATCAAGCAGACGTGTAAAATTTCTAATCCTTGGAAATGTTTTTCAAGTTTCCGTATCTCAAAGACAATGAAGCACCCATGTTTTCTTTTGTGCAATTCCAATCTTTGTTTACTTGGTTGATGACTCTTCTTTGAATCGCCATATACGAGTAATCTCTTTATTCCGAGGGTAATTGCCACTCGTGAGCCCGTGGATGAGGGCTTCATATTCTCGCTTCGTTATTTGTAGCTTGCCATAATATCTCAAGGACGTACTTGAGTTGTTTTCCTTCGGGAGAAATAAGGAGAACGCTTTGCATCGGCTCGCCTAGTTTGAGCGACCCATCAAATTACATCTTCCAAAGGGTCAAGGATTGTATCCGATAAAGGTCTTGCTGAATCTCATCCACTCGGCCACAAAATCGGCAAGGGCTTGAGATTTGATTGCTTCCGTGGGGTGAAGTCGATGTTAAGAGCTCCAAGTTCAATCGCCCACTTTGATATGCGTCCCGTCGCATCTCTCATGTGTAAGATGTCTCCGAAGGGAAGTCTGTCACCACGGTAATCTTGTGGCTTTCGAAATAGTGGCGAAGCTTGCATGAGGTGATAAGTAGGGCGTAGAGTAGTTTTTGTACATGCGGGTACCGGATTTTGATTCAGATAATACTTGATTGATGTAGTACACGGGTTGTTGTACTTTATACACGTCCTTCTTCTTCTTCTCTTTCTATCGACTATTGTCGTGTCTTGACTCTGATAGTAGTCGCCGCAATGTATAGCATTATGTCTTCGCTTTTCCTTGGGGGTGTGAGAATTGGTGAGGATGTGAGATATGCCTTAAGTTTCTTGAAAGCTTCACCGGCCTCCTTTGTCCATTCAAACTTGTCTGCCTTCTTTAGTAGTTTAAAGAAGGGTAACCCCTTTTCACGAGTCTTGATATGAAACGGTTGAGGGCCGCCATGCATCCTGTTAGTTTCTGTACATCTTTGATACTTCTAGGTTGCCCCATTTCTGTTATAGCTCGAATTTGCTTGGTGTTTGGCTTCAATCCATACCGACCGACCAAAAATCCGAGTAGTTGCCCTGAAGGAACTCCGAATACATTTTATTTGGGTTCAATTTCCATCTCCATCTCTTCAAGTTTTCAAATATTTGCTCTAAATCTTCAATCATAGTGTCGGGTTCTTTGTTTTCACCACTACATCATCCACGTATGCCTCCACATTCTTACCGATTTGATCCCCAAAGGCAAGTTTGGATAGCTCTTTGGTATGTGGCACCGGCGTTCTTTAGTCCAAACGACATGGTCTTGTAACAATGAAGCACCGAACGGAGTAATAAAAGATGTCTTGCTCGGTCTTGTTCTTTTAATGCGATCTGGTGATACCTCGAATAGCAATCGAGAAAGGATAATAGTGCAGACTTCACCGTTGAGTCGACTATCTCGGTCAATGCGTGGTAGCCCGAACGGATCTTTTGGGCAATGTTTGTTGAGATCCGTGTAGTCGACGCACATACGCCACTCGTCTGTGTTCTTCTTCTGTACAAGGACCGGGTTTGCTAGCCAGTCCAGATGGAGGATTTCTCTGATGAATCCGGCTGCCATCAGTTTTGTGATTTCTTTTTAATCACGCTTTTTGTCGGGTGAGAATCGTCGTAGCCATTGCTTTATAGGCTTGGAGTTTTCATTAACATCAATTACAGGCTTTCACCAACTCTCTTGGGACACCTGGCATGTCGGTCGGCTTTCAAGCGAAGATATCTTTGTTGTCCCGAAGAAAGTTGGTGAGCGCGAGTTCCTATTTTGCCGAGAGGTGAGCACTGATGGTTGCTGTCTTGGAGGCATCGCCGGTGCCCAAATCGATTTGCTTGACGTCGGCTTCTTTTGGTGGTGTGATGATGTCGGGCTTTTTAGCCAGTATTTCTAATTCTTCTTGGCTCATCTCCGCAAATTGTGGCTATTTCTTTTCTTCCATTGTCGGCTTGTGCTTTGGCCACAATTTGGATTGCCTGAACGTCGCAGTCAAAAGCACGCTTCAAATCGCTTCGAAGAGAAAGGATACCGTTGGGTCCTGGCATCTTAAGCAATAAGTACGGATAATATGGTATTGCCATGAATTTTGCTGATCTTTGGGCGTCCGAGGATCGCATGATATGATTTAATCAAGTCTGCGACCTCAAATTTGATAAACTCGCTCGATAGTTCAAGGAGTTCCAAAAGTGACGGTAAAGTAACTTGTCCGAGTGGCATGGCTGCTTTGCCGGGTACTATTCCGTAAAAGGAGTGCTTGTTGGTGTAATCATCCCGTGAGTTGTAGTCCCATCTTCCTTAGTGTTTCGAAAAGATGATGTTGAGTCCAGCTCCCGTCCGATTAGTACTTTGGTGACAATCATATACCGAGAATAGTTGGGTCTAAAACTAGTGGGTAATTGCTGCGCGCTCCCTACGCTAGTCCATTGGTCTTCTCTTGAAAATTGGATTGGATATTGTGACCAATTGAGATATCTTGGTGTAGCTTGGTTCTGCCATGATAGTCCGTAGTGCTAGTTTTTCTTGACGCGTTTGCTTGTGCAACTGGAGCCCCTAAGAAGATCATCGCTACTGCCCTCGGTTTTTGAAATCCTTTGTCCTCGTGGTTGTCTTCATCTTTCTTGTGATTGTCCTCTTTGGTGTTCTCCTTACTATCTTTTCTTGTGTATCGATCATTGAAAGTGTAGCGCTTTCGATGTTGTGTCTCCCGTTAGGGTGTAATGGGCAACGATGTTTTCAATGTCATCATATCTTCCGGGTTTGGAAAACTTCTTTGATTTGTCGGCCATTGCCACGGTATTGTCCGGTCTCGCTTTCTTTCTTAATGTCCGCTATTTCGATGATTTTGCCTATCCCAGGTTGTCTTGGTTGCTTCTATCCGGAACCTTTCTGTTTTTTTCGTCTCATAGTAAATTATTTTTTCTACTGTTCGTCTCAATTCTTCATTGTTTCTCGGATTTTCTTTGCGTAAGTCTTGAAATTGCCACCTAGCCATGATTCCGTGAGAGAAAGCTTCAATTACTTCTCGTTCGGTGATGTCATGCACTTGAGCCCGCAGCTCACCGAATCGTCGATAGTAATTTCGAGACTTTCGCCCCTTTTGCTTGAGTCCTTTCGATTCGCATGAGTGATCGGGTGTGTGATGATGCCCACGAAATTTTCACAGAAAGCTCTTTACAAGTCTTTCCAAGTTCTGATCGATCCTGGGTTCAATTTATCGAACCATTGAGGGCATCGCTTCCAAAGGCCATGGGAAAGAACAAGGTTTTGATATCATCGCCTCCTCCGCTAGTTCAATTGATTGTGAATATATTCTGAGCCATTGTCTTGGTTCGGTTTTGCCATCATACTTGGAGTGGTTAGACGGTTTGAATTTGTGAGGTAATCGTCTCGATGCCAACTTTGCTTTGCAAAACAGGGGAATCATCATGCGTTCCGCTTCCTTGAATTCGGATTTGGCTCCTTCTTCCGCCAAGTGTTGTTTTGATGGGAATAAGTCTGCGAGGTCATTCTGGGTAGGCACTCTACTCCCGGTCTTCCTTGGTTGTTCAAATTGGTGGCCCCGACTATGTTCCTCTCCTACTTTCTCCGTTATGGCTTCCGCCGCCCAAGTCTTTCAAAAGCGGACTTCCTTTGATTTTGATCTTCTTGCTCAGGGTTGTTGATCCGGCGGGTAGTCTTGATCGAGCTCTCTCTTCATGCGTTCTTGGGATCGTCGATCAAAAACAAGTCCTGGAGCTGTTCGTACTACTTCTCTCCGTGATGTGAAGTTGCCCCGAGTTCTTCTAATGCTTCTCGTATCTTATCGTAAGGCGTATTCACCATATGTCTTTCTTCGCCTCTTGTTGTGATTTTCTTTTGTCGTATTCACCAACTCGACTCAGATCTGGTCCAGCTTCTCTCTGTTGTCGAAAGCGCGTGTTGGCGCCTTTGCTTCAACTTGTTTTTCCTTTCTCTAGCTTCGCCTCTCGACTCTCGGTTTCTCCATCGTAGCCCTAGGCAAAGGGTGATATGTTGGACTCTGATTCATCTGATGACCTGACATCGGGTGCTTCTGGGGGATTTAATGGTGACCGAGGACATCGAACCATGAGCACCTCCCGTGCGTGAGCCGTTCCGTTATTGGTGTTAGTTTTCATACTGTCGGAGTTGCTGATGACTTCAGTAGGTGCCTTGATGTCGTAGATCGAGTCTCCTTCTTGGTAAGGTAGAATAGCTGTTGTTGTTGTGCCGACTAGTTGAGTTCCGCTATCCTCAGGAACGGATCCTGGCCAGTGGATGATACAGTCTTGTGATGTTATCGTTAGTACGAGTCTCTCCTGAGCTCCTGTTAGTGGTATCCCAAGTGTTGGATTGAAAGACCTTTTGAACTGTCCCTGATAGGATTTTGTCGTGTTGTCGAGCCCAAATGGAAAAGAACTCGGCCTTTTGAAAGGACTCTGAGGATAATCCGAGTTGTTTTGGGTTGTGCTCTGGAATCTTGCCAAAAAAGAACTCGATTTCTTGAAAGCACTCGAATAAGACTTCATCTCGGATACGGAGCTTGAATTTGAGTCGGATGCGTGTAGCCGTGGAATCTTATTCGAATCGGGTATTATGGGCTGCGCGAATCTTCTGGTGAGCTGATCCGTCGTAGTTGTCAAAATAGGAAATTATTCATGATGATCCGGATCTTTGAGGAGATGGCTTTGAAGCTTGTCGTAGTTGTCCGCCTCGAAGATCCATGAGCCGAAGATGAAAATCGATCCCGTCGGGAAGATTATGTTATTGAGGTCCATCGAGCTCTCGGATGCAAAGTCGCCGAAAAGCCCTACTACCGCCGCCACCACCGTCGATGTTCTCACCATCGATAGCCCGCCACGGGGTACCGCGCGATGATCGTTCGAACTTACAGTATGCTTTGAACTTCGATGGTAAACGCAAGAGACAGTCGATTTATCCTGGTTCAGGCCCTCGATCGTAGATCGAGTAACGACCCTACGTCCAGTCGGCGTTTGCCTTTGCGTTGGATTGATTATGAAGTGTTGTGTTGTACAATTGTCCTCCCTTTCAGGAGCCCTGTCCTCCTTTATATTGTCAGAAGGCCAGAGTCCTAGTCGGTATACAATGAGATTTTCTAGTAGGATTACTTAATAGTTCTACTATTAAGATTATATAGAAAGAATCCTAGTTGAACTCGATCTTTTATCTCTCTTGTGGGGTATCCTGTGGGTCCCGCATCGACACTGATTTTATCTTTGTGACGCTTGACAATAATTTTAGTGATTCTACTGAGAAGTGATTATGTGACATAAAGTGATTCTCTTTAATTCTGTAGCATAAACTCTCAAAATTATAATAGAATTATTTCACAGAATTAGAAGAAACTACTTTTTTCAACTCTAGCCTCTTAATTTATGTCAGAGAATCATTTGGCAGAGTTAGTAGATAATCGCTTATCTCTGGAAAATTATTTGGCTCTTAATTTATTTCAGACAATCATTTGGCAGAGTTAGTAGATAATCGCTTATCTCTGGAAAATTATTTGGCAGAACTCCTACTGAATTTAGTAAAGAATCAGCTCCGAGAGCTCTGCAAAACAAATCCTAAAACGTCTCCCGCTGTTAAACATATTTTTAGTTAATGCTCGTTTTTTTATAGCAACTTTCACTAAAAAAAAAGACAACTATATTATTTTTCTCGCACAACGAAACAGCATCATCCGACGCCGGATAAACGATCAAGTTGGCAAGAAATAAAAACATACCCACACCGCCACACGGCCACACCACGCGCGTACGCGACATTCTCGTCGGTGCGTGTTCCTCTCGAGTCTCGGCGACGACGAAACCAACACGCCGAGTCGAGTCAGCGATGAATCCCTTCGCGAAGAAACCAACTCCGCGAGGTATAATCCATCCCCTCTCCTCCTCCCCCGCTTCTCGACAGGAATTCGATCGAATTCGGCTTTAGTTGCGCGATCCCCGCCGCGATCGTGCTTGATTGACTTCGGTTGGTCACAGGTCGCCGGTCGCCGCTGTGTGCCTTGAATGGTTGAATCTGACTCGGGGGGGGGGGAGTAGGCGTGGAGCTTGGGGCTCTGCGCACCCTGGCTAACGCGGTCGTCCAGTTCTGGACTTCCGGATTCTAATTTTGGCTCTGGTTATTATGCAGAGGTGATGCGGAGCAGCAAGCGGGACCTGACGAATGCTACGCGAGGTAATTGGTCCCATCTCTGGTGGCGCGCTTATCACAGATAATGAGAATTGTTTCTGCCTTGCTTACTTAGAGCATTCAGTGTTACATGTAATGAGTTCACTTTGCATCTAACACAATTATGTGAGCTGGGCAGAAACGCCTGTTCCTGCTGCTACAATTGTTCACATCAACAGTAATGTTGTAATGAAACTTTCAGGGCTCTTATTTTGAGAAAACTAGATATTAGGTGTTCTAATTTTATTAACGTTATACATGTATATACCGAAAATGTCCAATCCCTTAATCTTTTTTTCATTGAGTTTATTTATTTGAAACCGTACCTGTGAGGAGTTGAGAGTCAGCTTGAATCATGAAACATGCTTGAATCATGAAACATGAAGGAATATATCAGCCTGTATCTAGGCTTAGTCTGTGGTTACATGTACCATCTTCTTTTTGAACGTAATGGCAGGAGCTCTGCCTTTCAATTAAGAAGAGATGAGGTCTATATATACAGAATTGGCAAGGGCCAACTCTTCCGCGAGCAACCCACAGGATGGGAAAGAAAAAAAACACATAGCTCACAAAATAATGACTGTATGTTTATTTAATGCCTGGGATGTCTCATCTGCAGGGATCGAGAGGGACGTTGCGTCACTACAGCAAGAGGTATGATAATTCAGTCACATTAGTGTGGTTCATAAACAAAATATCCTTATATATATTGGCGATTTAGAATTTTCCTTGTATGATCATACTTCATATTCAACTGATGCTTAGGAAGCTCTGTATGTTCTGTTGCTTAAATTATGTCTGCATTGTATCGGATCTATAAATATGTGATAATTTTAAAGTCACCGCCTTTCCATTATGTGGTTCCACTATTCAATTTTGTTGTTGATGCAGTTGAATTGAGCAATAATAACAGGTTTTCAAACTCTTTTTTTTCAACTACAGGAGAAGAAACTCGTTGCTGAAATTAAAAGGACAGCAAAAACTGGCAATGAGGTTTCTACTCTTATATTATATTCGGTTTCAGCTCCTTTTTTTTATTTAGATCATAGAGTATGGTTTTCCTTTGCTTCTGCAGGCAGCAACAAAAATTCTAGCCCGTCAGTTGATCAGGTTAAGGCAGCAGATTTCTAATTTGCAAGGTAGCCGAGCTCAGATTCGGGGGATTGCGACACATACTCAGGTGAAATGTTGTTCCTTCTTTTGCTTTATTCCACGTGGATTGTCAGGTTAGTTTTTTTTTATTTTTATTTTGTGGTAATTCGTGTCCTTAGGCAATGCATGCCAACACTTCAGTGGCTACTGGTTTACAAAGTGCAAGCAAAGCAATGGGAGCTTTGAATAAGGTAATATTCTACTGAACTTTTGCGCATGCATCATTTCATATATATGTTTTTTGAAAAATCATGTATGGATTTTATACAGGAACTAACAGGGTGTATTTTACTTGTAACTTCTATTACACCGAATACACTTTTTTAAGAATCAAATACATATGTTTTACTGAATGTGTACTTATCTATTTTGCAGCAAATGGAACCTACCAAGCAGATGAAAATAATGAAAGAATTCCAAAAGCAGTCAGCACAAATGGATATGATGGTATGCAAACTTCTCCAAAGCTTAGCAGAATGATTTCTGGCAATTATACACGTTTTACCTTTTGTTATTCTAGGGAAGTTCTTATGAATGTGATGTGTGCTTGCGCATTAATATTAAATGATGCATGTGAGGGTACACACTGATTAATCTTATGCATCGTGCAGAATGAGATGATGTCTGATTCAATTGACGATGTCTTAGACGATGATCAGGCCGAGGAAGAAACTGAAGAACTTGCTAACCAGGTTATTCGCTGTTTTTTTTCCATTGTTCTTCAATAAGCCCTGTACTTTGCTTTTGATTATTCATTCTGTTTCTTGCCATTGCCTTTTAGGTTCTGGATGAGATTGGTGTAGACATTGCCTCACAGGTAGTTGAAGATGCTGATTCTTGTATTCCATATTTTATTCCTTTAATATAAACCTTTTCTATCTTTCCCCTCGTAGTTGTCCTCGGCTCCCAAAGGAAAAATTGCTGGAAAGAAGGTTCAGGTTGATGAAAGGTTTGCTCTATCCTTCACCCACAACTTTACATTGTTTATTGTTTTTCAACTTCCCTCCCCTCTTCATATGGTTACTGTATTATTTTTTCCACCTGAAATCACTACCAAAGGCCAGGATAAAAATTTAGCTCTCTGACTTATTTTTGCGTTCACTGAAATAATTAAGATATTTCTAAGGCTCTATCCCCTGTATTTAGGGGTGTTCAACAGTGGGTTGGGCAAAACCGTTGGATGCCGAAATTTAGATTAATTAGTCACATGACTATTGCTTTGATTGCTTAGCTTTCATCTCAGACAGTTTCTAATGGTTTGGAAGAAACATGGCTATTGTCTGCATTTCTTGGAAATAGCAAGCACAGGTCTGATGTAGGATTTCACATTCTTTACTTGTATTGACTTTTGAGCATTATTGGTGACATGCTGAGACATCTAGGCAACTTTCACGCACAAAAATGACTGCGCAAACATTTCTATGCCGTTTTTTATGCATCTGATTACCTTACCTTTGTTTTTCTATATTTTATGATTCTTTGTACTTCTAACTAATAATAAGACTAGACTAAGCATACAAGCTGTATACCAACGATTCCTCATGCCGTCTAGTGCCAGCAAGTGCACTATTTACTTCACTGCGTACAACATGAATTGCTGGTAGCAAAGACCACACCTTTGCCATGTTACTGAACATTGTGGTCCCTTTGGGTTAAAATAAAAAATGTTTTGCTTCTCTCATCTGCAGTTCGGAGTTGGAGGAACTAGAGAAGAGACTGGCTGCTCTAAAAAATCCATAAGATCTGTTTGCAGTCCTCCCTATGCACATAGCGAGCCTGCCGTGTATCTAGATTCCAAATATTCATTAGACACACAAAGTCACTGTGATTTGTATATATCAAATGGAAGATGATGCAAACCCCAAGTTTTTCGGCGAATTGATGTTGCTGCAGTCCGACAGACTATCTTGCATAAGATGGGGGCTGTGCTGCCGTATTAGTGACATGATTCAGAGCAAGGGATTCCATAGTCTTGTAAAAAAGTTCGATTATTTTACCTGACAGCCTTTTGTTTTTGGTCGTTCGTTACATGACAGCGTTTTGTTTTTGAGCATTGTGGGAACTCACAGTAACGATGGCTGCACGCCAATTTTTTTTAGTGTTAATGTTAACGTAAACAATGCATCTCCATTAACCCAGGCTGTCCTTGAATTGCTTGCTTTCAGCCTTGCTGGGCATTTCGAGATAACATTGGGACATCGCCATATGTTTTGGGTATGGCCGTATGGACATGGGAGGCCAGTGTCCATCATACTGAGGGGCCGACCAAAACCCAATTATGTTTGGTATCTTCCATGCCAGATGAATACTGCATACAGCATCGTAGAGACACTGTTAGTGCAGTTTCGTGCTATGTCATTTGCTGTGAGTCTCATGAAAGATTAATTGGTTGTTCATCTAGAATGGAAAAAAGAAAAGGAGCCAGTCCATTTTTGGCCCAATTAATCTTTTCCATTCAGCATATGCAGTTGAGACTCCAAGAAATGATAAGAAATAAGAATCGAAAAGGAAAAGATGATCTATGAATACGACAGCACCAGTGAATACGATAGCATTTGCTCTTTTAAATGCTAAGAATCTTTTCTTGTCATTTCCTCTTTGGCCCAATTAATCTTTTCATTCAGCTTACCTAAAGTGATTGAGTGAATAAGACACATTCAGCTCGAAGACTTGAGCGAATTTTGATGTTAGTGAAATTTTCTTAGCATTTCCTCTCTCTCTCTCTCTCTCTCTCTTCCATTCAGCATATGCAGTTGGGGGTCAAAATTGAACAAACGCAAGAGTTGATCGGGTGTTAATTTCCTCTTTACCCAGTTTTGGTCATGGAACTATTCCTCATTGTTAATCAACATACTCTTTTCATCTAGAAAAGAATGCAATTCTAGATTTGAATCGAGTCAATTTTTCATAAATTTGACTAAATCTATAAAAAATAACCTTTGTGTTTTACTAAAAAATATATTCTACGATTAGTCTAATGATAGTTATAAATGCTAGCGCTTTATGTATGGATTTGGTTAAACCTAAAATTATTTGACTTTAAAAAAAACGAGAATTGCATTCTTTTTTGGAGGAAGTATTCCATTCTTCAAAGGGTTACGCGGATTGGTACCGATATAATTTTCAAAGTTTTAAGAACTACAATTACTATTCATATATTCTTAATTTTACCATTACAATTCTTTGTTTCTTTAAAATACGCCATGGTGTACGCTTGGAAGGTCTTAGGCCCACTGCAGGTGTACATGGTGTCATCGTATTTTCATATGGACAAAACTGCCCCTCCACCTTTCTCTCCGTCACTGAAATGTGGACCCCACTAGTCATCTCCTTCCCCATCTTCTCCACGACTGCCTGTGCCGCCGTTGGCCCTGCCTTGGTGCCGCTGCTGCGTGCATGCACTACCGGTGGTCGGCACAGCCCCCATGCGCTGGGCGAGCCGCTGCTCATCGTCAGCTCGGCGGAAGCGTGCGCCACCTCTGGCCTCCTGCCGTGCTCCCGCATGCGTGTCGCCGCTGGATACCATGGCAAGCACGAGCGCGAGTCGGATCACCAGCTCCGGCGATGACCGCACACACCTACCCGTCTCGACCTCTATCTTCGTGAGCAGCAGCGCCGGCACAGGGGTCGGCGAGTGGCGCAGCCAGATTTGACGGGTAGCAAGGCCAGTAAGCGGGGGAGCGTGTAGAGGGTGGCCGCCATGGAGGGCAGTGTGTCGCCGAGGAGGCCATGGAGGGTGGTCGGGGTTGGGGAGCACATAGAGGGCTGCGGCCATGGAGGAGGGCGGTGTGTCGCCGGGGAGGAGGAAGAAGACCGTGGGGGTGAAAGTGAGGGCAAAATCGACCATACACAAATACTTCGGATACGCCTGCAGGTTGGCATAAGTCCTTCCCAGCATACACTTGCGTATTTCAAAGAATCAAATAATTGTAATAATAAGATTCAGAATATGTGAATAGTAACAGTAGTCCTCGAAACTTTGAAAATTGTAACCCTTCAAATAACCCTTCAAACCCAGCAAGAATATGTTGTGAGAGAGTGACAGATCACTCCATTCTTCGAGCCAAATGCCCCATAAATCAAATCAACTCAGATGCTTATATACGTTTTTTAAAATTTATGGTCAAATGGAGGGATTCTGCAATAACACTTTAGAAACTAGTACCGGAACGGCAGAATCAGAAGTGAACAACAGTGAAAGCTTGCCGTGAAACAGGATTGCATTGTACTTCGGAGTAGTCTTTCCTCCTCTCGAGGTTTGGAGAGAGCGTTATACGTTGGGGTCTAGAGAAAGCATTTTCATGGCAGCCTTGTAACGAGGTCATACTCGAGGTCATTGTGCTGCAATCCCATCCATCCATCCATTTGCCGATTTGCTTCAGCTACAGAGAGCAACGATCCCGCAAAAGTTCTCGGCCTAGCAACCGCCTTCCACTCTCAGAATTCGTCGGCGTGGTCCTCGGCAGCTCACTTCCTCCTGCTGGTGGTGATGGAGAGGCGCTCGAGGCTCCGGAACGTCGTGTTGTCCCGCGAGCCAGAGCCTCCTCTCCCGGCCGCGTTCCGGGCCACGGGGGAGCGCGGGGACGACCTGCTGTTCTCGGCGCCTCCCGAGTGGTGGAGCCTCTGCGCGGTGGACGGGCGCCCACTGCCGCCACTGCTGCCAGAGACCCACCGGCGGTTCTGGTCACTGCAGTCCCCCGAAGAGGTCGGCCGGCTGGACGAAGCTCCTCCCCGGGACAAGATGCGCGTTTTCTCTGAGTCGGCAACCTGGTGCATGCCAGATAGTTTAGTTAGTAGTATTCTGTTTCCATAAAAAAAATTGGTGCGTTACAATGAGAAACATATATACCAGCTCTATTTTTTTTTTATGTTTTGCAAACAACAAAAAGGTAGTGTCCATCTATGCAGAGCGTTCTCAGCTGATTAGTATCCTCAGGTGTATGTGATAATCAAATGAGATGAGAATGAGCAGTAGTGGGCTCATTTGTAGAACCAATACAGTATACAACATTGTGCCAAGTTTCTGTGAACAGATTATCATACACTTCCTAAGAACTGAGAGTTAGCAGAAAGATTTTCAGCAAAATACTACGAACATGGAAAAGAGGAAAAGCCTTTTCTTTTCCATTTACTAGACTCATTTTTTCAATACTGGATTTGACACTTGGTACATATTTTCGCTTAAAAAGTGTATATCTCCATTCATGTTTACTAGCTACCACAGCTAAACGGGATACTTTTTAGATTCAAAAAAAAAAAAACGGGATACTTTTTTTTTTAGAAGAGCTAAATCGGATACTTACTGCTTCGTTGGATGTTCCAAAGGAATCTGCAAGGCTTTTGTGCCTGGAATGATCTCCATGGCGACCAGAGCCTGGATTTCTTCTGGCGAATGCCTCAACAGCACCAGTGAATCTATCCCGGATCTCTTGTCCCACTGGCAAAAAAGAAACTAATTAGCTAAAGTGATCAGTTTTTTTCATACAGCAATGGTCCAAATGTAATTAACTACCAGGAGACATACCGGAAGCTTTGTCTGTTCTCTCAACTGATGGTCCAACTCCAGCCATTCTTGCACTTGGTTGCTGGATGAAAAACATAATGGCATTTTCTTTTTTGTGAAATGAAAAGACAAGAGTAGTTCACCAAGAATGTAGACCAAACAAGACATAGATATAAGATTAAAGAGACATACTTGAACAAGCTTGTTGTTGGAACCCATTTGAGGGTACTTCAGCGCAGTCCAGTCAAATACATAATCGAATTGGTATCCTACAGTGTTAATCTATAATCAGACCAAGTTTCCTAACACCAGATCATAGAATGGGCAAGAACAATGGTCAAATTAGCCACTGAGAAGAAAGGAGGTGTGTACCTTCTCGGATAAATACATCACGAAATAGTTTCTTCAGAAAAGAGTAATCTGGCCTGTCTTCAAATCGCAGGGAGCGACAATAGTGGAAATACGAGATGAACTCCGATGGGTAAAATTTGCACAGAACCTGGTTGAAATGATATTAGTTCAAACAGTGCCTGCAAGAACTACCATGACAGGATTACAAAGTTCATGTTGGCAGTCAGTACCTCTGCTGAGGTAAGCATTTTCTTTTCACTAATTTTGTCATACTTTTGTTTCTTAGTGCCAGCTTTAAGACCCTGCCATGGGAGGCTAAGCATAACGAAAAAGCATGTCAAGTATAATATTGATAAAATAGGGAATATAGTAAAATAGACTGATTCTGGACAAACCTTCCTCTCAAAAAATACAGCAGAAGATAGCCAACAGACTCCAGGTCATCTCTCCTGCTTTGTTCTGGATGAAATAAATACAGGTACATGAAAAACAACTACACTGTTTTCCCCCTCCTTTTAAAAGCTTTAGATCAAGTAGCCGTTCCTTTGTCAGGTTAGGTTCATTTCATGAGCAAGCATCCAAGAATCAAAATGTGTATGATTTTATTACAATTGGAGACACATGTTAACATATTTGATTTGCTCATTGTGCTCACCTATTCCAAGATGAGTATTCACACTAGCATAACGTGCTGTTCCAGTCAGATTTTTGTTCTCCCTGTGCAGAAAAAAATAATTAATCATTTACCCTAAAAAACTAGTCAGAAAAATGAAAAGGTTCACTTTATGTCTAATCTATCGATTAAATTCGAGCCTAGCACCCCAATCTGCAAATGTCGCAGAAAAGGCAGTACATATTTGCATGTAATCTGACACTAGAATACTTTTAACCTTGGTGTCAAAACTTGAATCATCAAGAAGATATATGCTAACACACAACGTCATGACGCAATTGGACAGGCACATTTTATTTCAGAAATTTACATGTAAATAACGCAAGATCAAACAATCCACTCAGGTTGCCTCCCTGTACCATGATCTGATACTATATCAAATCAACAGAACTCAGTGGATTGCCCAACAGTGTACCATTAGCCAGTGTCTCTCGAGACAATGTAGGAAATTGTGACACAGGTGCAGTATAGAGGCTGTGCGAATTCTCACATCCCAGTTTCTGCTTATGAACTTGCAATTTAATGGAATAATTGTTTGGCACAACAAAATCCAGGCTCAGTTCTAAGTGAAAACTTCATTCATATGCTTCACCTGTATGGGATGTGTTTATGAGTCTGAAGGTCCTTGTATTTCTTAGCAAGCCCATAATCAATGATATAGACCTGCAGAAGAAAAAGGATATATGTCTTTACATATTGTTCATTGATGAGTAAGAATCTTGGGGATTATTACCAGATATTATTAATACTAGAGAAGTAACTACTATGTTCAGTTTATACCGAAAACAACAAAAGCAGATGACATTGGGGGGTTAAGTCAAACCTGATTAGCTTTCCGACCTAAGCCCATAAGGAAGTTGTCTGGCTTGATGTCACGATGAATAAATCCCTTGGAATGCATGTATTCCACTCGGTTTATCTAAAAATGAAAGTCAATATTCAATAATGTAAGTCCAAGCAAAAAAAAAGTCTTCAAAGAAAACTAGTAGGACAATAATAAACTCTCTCTCTCTCTCTCCCTCGTCCACTGAGAAAAAAAAGGAACAAACTTAAAATAGTTACAGTCTTGCAAAGCTTGGCTGAGATACACTCAGAATAGCACATGGTGTTCATGAAACTCATTTGATTTCTACCATCAATGATCTAACACTATGGAATTAAAACCCACAAAATAAGGCAACACTTATGGTAGAATGCTCATGAAACTTCTAGCACTTAGGAAGGAGGAGAACCTAGCAAACAATTGGAGACAAGCGCTATCTATGTAATCTAAACGCCCCTACATAAACCTCTGATCTTTGATGTAACTTGGCAAGGCTTCGCCTTCCACCAACCGGACTTCCGGCATCTGTGGAATGAAAATGCAGGTGGGGATTCGTTTTGACAAACCCCCGAAGTTGACCTCAAAAAAAAAACTTGAACATATAACTCCTAACAAATAGCTGATATCAAATTCCAGAAAGTTGACTTGCTTCCTAACTGTTGCGGGCCAGCATCAGGTTGAATATGGAATGGATGAACTCACCAGTTGATCAGCAAGCATAAGCACTGTTTTCATAGAAAATTTCCTATTGCAGCAATTAAACAAATCTTCCAAGCTTGGGCCAAGAAGATCGATCACCATAACATTGTACTCCCCCTCGACACCATACCACTTGAGGTGTGGGATACCATCTATGTTTCAAAAATGAGTGACTAAATAAGCAACCAGAAGGTGTGGGCACGGATTACTGTAAATAAACATATAAATTACAATCCACTTACTTCCACCCTGCAGTAGCATATAAACTTTAGATTCATAGTGCAGCTGTGGATGTTTTGTTTTCACAGGCTCCTGACAGATCAAACCAAAGAAAAGGTGAGACCTTGAACCAAACACTTCACCTCTAAGTTTAAAAGGGTATATCCAGATTCTAGAGAAGAGAAACGTTATAATACATTAAACGCAAACAGTATATACGTCGCAGCCAGGTTTATTTGCACATACCAATTTTATTCCCACTTCCTCTCCATTCTGTATATTAACACCTGGATCAAGAAAAGCCACACTAGAGAGAATAAAAATTTATTTCTGGGGTTAACGAAACACAACCATATAATATGCATAAAATATATGGAATGTACCGAGATATAACTCCCCGAAGGATCCACTCCCAATCTTCCTCCCAAGCTTATACTTCCCTCCAATCACATGCTCCATGATCACTCTCCTCTTTGATTTCTCTCTCTCTCTCCTGCGAATGGATTTCTGCTGCTGAAAAACACCAATGAAAGGAAGAATGATGTAACCACGTTCAACCTGAATTTCCCAATTTCCCTTGAAGGCCAGAGACCTTTGATTTACCGGTTCAGTTCAACTGCCTATCGCACCAATGCCTCCTCAGAGAAGCAGCACTACTGTCTGCCACCAAACAGTAATGCCAAGGAACGCAAAATCTCTCCCTGAAAACCACAGAGACCACAGAGAAAATGAAACCTGAATCAGCTACCTCAGCACAAGCAGAGCAACATTCCCTGTAACGCTTTCTTTATTTAATATAAATTCCTCCTGTAGGGGCTCCGGCCCCTCCAGTTTCGTCAAAAGAGCAACATTGCTCAGCGGGGGCCAGGATCGCACTCAAATGTGGATGGCAACAAGAAGAGAACGTCCAGGGCGTGAATCGCGTACCCGAGGGACGAGGAACCGGCAGGAAACTCGCACAGGCCGCGACGCCGCAGCGGTTCCAGCGGCGGAGAGGAGCCTCCCCCCAATTGCAGACCTCCGCACCGGATGGGAGGCCGCGGTCGAATCGCATCGGTGCCGATCCTGCAATTGGAGGGGGAGGGGGAGCGAGAGGTGGGGAGGGGAGGTGCGGGAAAGCGAGCGGTTGGTGGCGGTCCTTTTTCGGCTCTGGATCACCGGAAAACCAGGTTTCCGTTTGGTTACCAGTCAGCCACGCTATACAAGTTTATCGAGCTGTTGAGTGTTTAGTTGGCAATTAAATTTAGGTAATATTTTCTTGAAATCCACATGCTATTGAGTAAAATGTGCAGCAAGATTTTACTTAGATATATCAAAGCATAAGTTTAAAATTTCTACCACAGCCACACTGATTTAAATTTAGTTATAGCAAATTATAACTAGGAATTAAACAATCTTGAGCCTTACTGGGAACCTTGACCCACCTCCCAAAAATACACCTCCCAAAAATAGAGCAATGGAGCATAGGGGACCGAACACACGGAAATTAAAGATGGATAGGATTTCAGGGTGATTGTTACATACTAGAAAATAAGCATTATGTTGCCTACAAGTATATCTATACGTGTACAAGTATTTCTATACGTGAAACACTTTTTCTCACACTAGAATATTTATGTTCTATTGAAACATTTTTCACTTATTATTGTTTCGGCTTTGGCATTAAAAAGAAAACAGTCCAAAGGAAAAAAATGTTCCAACAGTGTAAAATTTTGTTCTAGAGAATGCAACGTGATACCCCTCTGTTCTAAACTATAAGACGTTTACGTTTTGGTTTTTCTAGATGCATTATTTTTGCTATATATCTAGACATACTATATATCTAAGTGCGTAACAAAAGCTATATATCTAAAAAAGTAAAAACGTCTTATAATTTGGCATGGAGGGTATATTTATTTGTTGCATATGCAATGGATAACATATGCAGGATTTGTGTTGAAAGGACAAGTTGTAGGGGTTTTATGCATATATTTAGGCGCGGTAATTAGATTGAGAATTTTAACTAAAAGGTTTATAAAAAAATTAGATGACAACTAAAGGTGGATAATGAAAAATATTAGATGACAACGAGTGGCTCCGTCAGGGTGTGATCACAGTTACAATGTATTTGGTTTGGAGATCAAATACATCGCATATGGGTTGGTTCGCCACCAAAAGAATCAGCTTGTTTGAGGTCTTTTGTGAAACGACTTCACTAGTTAACTCGTCGCTAGTCTATGGAATGTCGCACGTGGAATGGTGAAAGGTCCTAATAGCTAAAGGGGTGGTGAATAACCTATAAAACTTTCTACAACAACACTAAGCAAAGTGGTTAGACAAATATAAGGCGAAGCAATTCTTGCGTTAGGCTACTAAAAATGCAAGCCACCTACCATAATTATAGTTACTATAGTCTCTAAGCACACAAAGCTAGGTCACTACTACTTAGTGAGCTCTCAAAGACTAACTAAAGAGCCTCACTAACCACTAGACAAGACACAAGTTAGCTCTTAAAACTAATTATACTAAAGAGCTTACCTACATTAGGAATGTAAATACAAGAGAGGTAGTGATATTTATACCGCCGTAGTAAGGGATGATCAATCAATCACAATGAATACTAATAAAATCCTCGGAGACAAGATGACACAATGATTTTTTACCGAGGTTCACTTGCTCGCCGGCAAGCTAGTCCCCGTTGTGGCGATTCACTCACTTGGAGGTTCACGCATTTATAGGCATCACACGCCTAACCCGCAATCGGGTGCTGCACAACCAACATAAGATGAGGATCCATAAGCCACGAGCAATCCACTAGATTACCTTTTGGCTCTCCATCGGGGAAAGGTCAAGAACCCCTCACAATCACCATGATCGGAGCCGGAGACAATCACCTTTCTTCGTTCGACGATCCTCGCTACACCAAGCCGTCTAGGTGGCGGCAACCACCAAGAGAAACAAGCAAATCCCACAGTGAAACACAATCATCAAGTGCCTCTAGATGTAATCACTCAAGCAATGCACTTGGATTCACTCTCAACCTCACAAAGATGATGAATCAATGATGGAGATGAGTGGGAGGGCTTTGGCTCAACTCACTAGGTTGCTATGTCAATGAAAATAGCCAAGAGAGTGAGCTAGAGCCGGCCAAACACCTTATATAGGCACCCCATCGAAATAGAGCCGTTATGCTAAAAGGGGGCACCACTGCGCATTGACCGGACGCACGCGGTCAGCCTGTCCGGACGCAGCCCAGCCAGCGTTCGATCGCTGCGATACGACCACGTGTCCTCTGCGTTTAACCTCAGCCGCACGATCCCAACGATTGGCAGCCCTCCTTCATGCGTTAAGTAGTGACCGGACGCGTTGTCCCGAAGACTAGATCGCGTCGATCCGCGTTAGATCACGTGCACGCGCGCCAACGCCGCGCCAGATCAGACGCACCGGAGTCCCACTTGATGCTGCACCACCTCGGAGTCAGATCATTTCCAATAAGGTTCCCAAGTGTCTTTTTTAGACCGGACGCGTCAGGTCAATGTCGACCGGATGCGCCCCAAGCATCCGCTCCTTTCTTCCACGCGAAAACGCTTGCGTCAATGTACATCACCACCTGATCGGGCGTAGGCCCTGCGCGTCCAATCACTTTTTCCTTCAGCGTCCGGTGCAACACCCTAAGCCATGCTACCACGGCTTCTACTGACCGGACACAGGCCCAGAGTCCGATCACTGCGAGAGCAGCGTCCGGTCACTGAAAAATAGTGCCTCCACTTCACCAACTTCTCCACCCTTGCTCAGATGTGCTAACCACCAAGTGTATCACCTTATGCATGTGTGTTAGCATATTTTTACAAACATTTTCAAGGGTGTTAGCCTCACTAGAATCTAAATGCATATGCAATGAGTTAGAACATCTAGTGGCACTTTGATAACCGCATTTCACGATGAGTTTCACCCCTCTTAATAGTACGGCTATCTATCATAAATGTGATCACACCCACTAGGTGTCTTGATCACCAGAACACAAAAGCTCCTATGGATATCACCTTTGCCTTGAACTTTTTGTTTTTCTCTTTCTTCTTTTCCAAACCCGGCACTTGATCACCATGGCCATCGCTACCTTCATGATCATCACCATTTGCTCCACCACTTGGAATGTGCTACCCTATCTCATGATCACTTAGAGCAAAAGGGTTAGCATCTAGGGTTTCATCAATTCACCAAAACCAAACTATAGCTTTTAATCTTTCCCTTTTAGGTAATTGATGACAACTCTTTCACAAAGATATGAATTGAAATCAATTTTGAATCTATGTTGCTTGCCCAAGCTTTTTACCATGTCTAAAGGATATGGATAAGTTTCATGAACCCGAATTGATAGCATTAGCTCTCCCTACATATGTGCTAAGAGTTTGGATTGAACCTTGCATATATACATAGATTGAAAATGTGGGAGAGTAATGTCTATCAAATGATGTTAAGGTGTAACAGATGGACCTTTGAAGCGTGATACCAATCGGAGTACACCAATAATACCATCCTTAGCACCATAGTTAGTTAGATAACACTTGCAAAGAAAAGAACTAGATACCTCATGAGATCAACATTATAAGCAAGGCTCTAGAACAACTAGCATACACCACACAAGCATGTATATTGAATTTAAACTTTTCAAATGCAAGCAAGCATATGTGAATGCATATTTAAATGCATCATACAAGTTTATGAGCTTGCTCCCCCTACTTGTGTGCTTAAATTTTAATTGATCCCCTTTCTTTTATATTTCTCCCCCTATGTCAAAGTTCTCCCCCTTTGTCATTTTTCACTATCTTTGTGCACTAATTTCTCCCACATTTTCATCAATGACCACAAAGGTTTAATTTTAGATAGTTTAAGATTATCATGTCAATCAATGGGGTGAGGATCATTTTCCCAAATTTGGTTCAATCTAGAACACTTGTCAAAGATATTTAACTCAGTTTGATCCAAGGGCAAGCTTTTTCACACCTCATTTCAAGGGTTATCTTGACCATGTTGAGTTAAACACTTATAGCTCATTTTCTAGATCAAACACTAGGTTCACAAGCACACAGACATGTCATATGCTACCACGAGATCAAGTCAAGCATAGAAGCAATAGTGGTACCATACAAGTATCAAATTCATTTAATTTTCATGAATGAGCCTATTGAATGTAAGGAGTGACTAGATGCACTAAATAAGTCCTTAGCAAAGAATGTATGCATGCCAATCAACTTTTACCTTGGTTGCTCGAAGGTGAGGCATGTCCTATGAGTGGGGGGTGTATCAACACATATTTGAGAAATCTAATATGTTCAACTCATTCCTTACCTTGCAAAACCTCTTCTCATCTAGTGGCTTGGTGAATATGTCGGCAAGTTGATCTTCGGTGCCCACACTCTCAATTGAAATGTCCCCTTTTGTTGATGATCTCTAATAAAATGATGGCGGATATCAATGTGCTTTGTTCTTGCATGTTGAACCGGATTATTGGTAAACTTGATAGCACTCTCATTGTCACATAGCAATGATACTTTCTTGAACTTGATTCCAAAGTCATTCAAGGTTGTGACAGAACCGCCTAATCTAATGCCCTCTCAAGGGTACTTGTCTTCCATTAGACATTGAGTACCTAAGCGAGGACACTAAACTACGCAGTTCTGTCGAGCACACCCCAAGGAAGAACTCGAAAATCCATATTTTTCCATAGAATCATAAATGAGAGTATAAAGCTTACAACATCTTTAGCCATTTCTTACATTATTTAATACAATAACGGAATTACACATGTGACCAGAGTTTTAGCAGAAAAGAAAGTTATTTAATGATGTGTGAAGTATTAAACAAGTAACCATCTACATACAAGATAAGCTGGTAGTTTTTACATCTTTTCTTATAAAACATTTAGTGAGGGTTATAAACAACACTACGACCGTAGCGTGAAAGGAATCCTCTCTGAGCCCACCAGGAGGTTTCCACACACAAAAGTCGTCTACCATCCGTCGGTCACCTACAACAGGGGGAATAAAACCCTGAGTACTCGATTGTACTCAGCAAGACTTACCCGACAGAAGAAAGTAAAAGACTCCAAGGATATGCAAGGCTATTTGGCTTGCTGGTTGATTGCCCTTGCAGGAAGCATTACTAATAGTGAATCCTTATGTTCCAAGTTTTTAGCAGTTGTTTTTAATTAATTAGCTAATCATTCTAGGTAAGCACCTATGCCACTTTCAAGTATGTGGATAAGCAATCAGAACCATTTTATCACCTTTCAAGTTCTAGTTCTTACTACGGTGCTAGATCATAGCCAAGTCGGTGCCGTCTCACAGAAACGGCAATTCACGAATCAATGTATCCCAGCTGGGTACCCCAAAACACACGCCCCGCTTGTACCCTAGGCACAAACGAGACCAACCCATTCCACTCCTATCACGAGGTCCAGGTCCTCATCCAAACTTGGACTCCAAGCCCCCACACTTGAGACCCGGTCTCAGTATGGTGCTCAGACCTCCACCTAATACCCACCCCTTCAAGTCGGTCTGGAAAGAGCCATAACCCATGATAAGAGAGTAATAAGTCTTCCCGCTCCCATAAGCAAGTATGTGCTTAGGATAATAAGTCTGTGACCTGACTACCATCCACAACAATGGACGGTCCTCAATCGACACAGGTGGAACAAGTGCAATCCAAGCCTCGCTTGAATGCCTAACCAAGTCTAGATCCAAAGTACCATTCCGCCAGGTCTCCAATTATCCTCCATATATATTCCATGTGATAGTAATATAATAACAACAATAATATCTTTCCTATCTCTCACGAGTGACAGGTAATCACTTGACTTCTACCAGATCCTATAGCATAGCAATCTACACGATCCTGTCATACTAGTAAGACTCATGGGATAAGGATATATGTATATGCAAGTGGGTTTCAATCAACTCCTCAAAACTTAATGCACAACATGAAATAAAGTGCAGAATATTAGAGGTTATGCACCGGGGCTTGCCTGGGCAAGATATAACCAAGGATTAGCATTCCATCGGGGCGACACGATCTCCAAGACTCTATCTTTTTGCTTTTTCGATTGACTCCACGATCCATCGTTGTCCCTATTATGATATACGTAAACGCAACGCACAAAACGTAATTAACCAACGACAACCACAACTCTAAGAATACGATTACGCCTCGCAAGCTAACGAGCTAGCTCTAATGACTAACATACTAGTCTATGTATCCACGTCATCAAGTAAGGCTTTGTTTCTAGAAAATATTTTAGTTCTACAATCCCAAGGTGTTTCGGCATTTTATTGATTAAATATATATTTTCGAACTAGGGCTCATTTAGCTACCCTAGCAAACTAATTATTATGGAGCTACAAAAATTACAGTGAGCACCTAATAATGTTAGGAATTTACTATGAAAGTTTTGGAGTCAACACTATCCCCAATTTATCACAACATTTCCTATAAGTTTATATTTTAACAATATCAAGCATCTCAAATTAATTAGATCACTCTTGAAAATACTATGAAGCTATGTGAACATAATATACTAGCAGATAGATCATGATTTTAGAAACCTAACAAAATTAGTTTCCTAATTTTGATCAACTATACAAATTTATATTGAATTTATAAATTTACCTTAGAAACTAAACTAGAAACTACTTAAAAGAGGAAAAGGGCCGGCGACAAACCATTCCGGCCCGGCAGCCCAGCGTGGGCGCGGCTACACGCGCGTCATGATGGCCCTACGCAGCCCAAGGTCGGGGGAGCCCGCATGCGATGGTGGCTTTGTAGAAAAGCCCCCGAGCTTCTAGGTAATAGTACGATTACCATGCGCACTATTCCTACCGGCAGTGACTTTGCAAACAAGCCCTCGGGTGTTTCCACTTTTACCATGGGGAGGTCCCTAGGGATCCCCACGCTCGTCGGCACGGCGGTCGACGGCATAGGGTGATTACGCCGGGCAACCTAGGCACACTACGACGAAAGTAAGGGGTCAACCACCATCTATGACTAAACTCGCAAGGATGGGTGGCGGTTAGGAACTCGAGATTTACTGGCGTGAGTGGCAGCGGCGAGCAGCTATCCACGGTGGCGGTGCGGCCATTCCGACGACCTAGGGCACTAACAGAGAGGTAGAGAAGGCAGGGAAGCACAAAAAACTCACCGAGGACCGAGCGGCGGCGCCCGAGCATGGCACCGACGCGTCACCGCACCCATGGCGGAAACCCGTGCCAACCTGACATGAGCACCAACTAGAGGAGATCAACATGAGTCTAGAAACACCACCAATTGGGTTCTCCCCCCATGGATTGGGACTTACCCCCAACCCACTGGCTGCGGCAGCGCTCATGGTCGGCGGTGGGCAAACCCAAAATTGGCCGTAGCCAGACCAGCGCTGGACCCGACGAGAATGGGGCATCTAGTTAACTCCCTATGCTACTCACTGGCATAAGGAATTGGGCTGAGAAGTCTTGAGCTAGTGATTATGAAGGGGGAGAGAGAGGTGCATCGCCACTGCTACATCGCGTGAAGTGGCCTCGGCGGGTGACCCAACCATGACCCGATAAGGCTCGGCAACATGAGGATATGATCGCACGAGCGAGGGGCAGGAGGCGCATCGATTAGTGCTTGGATGGGGCCATGAGGTGTGCCTGCGCGCGGAATGCTTGAATGCAATAGCCGAGCCCGAGCGAGCTCACCGGTGTCGGCTAGCGGGACAGGGCGAAGCAGGAAGACGTCACCGTCACCCCGTGACCGGGGTCAATTGACCTAGACGTGGCGGGTAGCGACACAGGCCCACGGTAGGTGAATCGTAGGGTGGGGCGACTGCCACACAGCCATGGCAACAACGGCCATGGCCTCGGCCCGACTCCGCATGCGGCCCAGTGGTCAAGATGGCATGCACATGCGATGACTGTGAGGGCACATGACAACAGCATCGCGATGACGCCTCGCCACGTGATCGCGCAGCGGCTACACCGGCATAGCACAGTGGTAGCGCTCCGGCACGACGCAATGGTGTGCACAGCGCCTGTGTGCATGCGAGGCCAAGGCATGGCTCGGCCGGCCCGACGCGCAGCACGGGCAGTGACGGGACCGCCACCGGCAAGGTCACGCGTAGTGCGCGCGTGCAACAATGCGAGCACCCACGCGCGACGCTGCACTCTCGAGCATGATGACCACGCACTCTAGGTCGAACAGCCAGACAACGTGCTATGCATGAACTTTAAAGCATCAAAACCAACCGCTTAAAGCCCAGTTGAGATTAAAACAAGAGTTCAAGATTCTAGTAGGCACTAAGGGCTTCTCAACCGAGCAACGAGCATGACCGGACAGTGAGCATCGAGGGAGATAGAGAGGTTCCAACATGGGTTCATCACGCCGAGCGTGGGTTCATGAACAGAGCGCCAACAGCCTGGCCACAGCGCGTTCTTAGGATGTTAGGGCAATTTTTGCGACGCCATGACAATTCCAACTCAACCGTGGACTACACCATGCAAAAGTACTCACTTATAGGCAACCAACAATACAAAATCATGGAGCTAGTTGTTAAGTATTTTAGTTAGAACTTAAATGCCAAGATGGCATTGTCTTCTTCCTTTCAGTCTTGGAAGTCAAAAGTTCAGCTTGAACTAAACATTCATTAACACTCTTGCCACAATTTTTAAAATGTCCAAACCTCATTAACTACTACCAACAAGTATTTCATGCAATAGTTCATACCTTATACTAACCCATAGGAGCAAGATATTTAAGCACCATTTAATTATTTGCTCAATATAATTCACCAAAAATGCCATTTTAAATATAAGTTCAAATTCTCACCGATTCAACGAAAAGTTCTAGTTTAATTTTTGGATTCGATGTTTGAGCTCCCAAAACACTGGTTAACACTATTCTCTTTCCAAACCTAGAGTTGCATTCTTATCTACACTATTTGCTCATCATTTTTACATAAGCACTATACACAAGTTATATTTTATTTTGTTTACATAAATTGTTTTTTCGTTGACCTTAACCTAGGTGCTAAGCAAGCTCGTAACACCAGAGGTGTTACAAAGGTGGTCTTCATCCAAAGTATTTATGCACAACAACTACCGACGGATATGTATTCGGCTTCGGCGGTTGATAATGCAACAATATTTTGCTTCTTTGATGACCATAAAACAAGTGATTTTCCCAACAATTAATAAGTGTCCGATGTGCTCTTTCTTTCAACCTTGCATCCCGCATAGTCAGAGTCCAAATATCCAACAAGTTCAAACTTTGCTCCTTTGGGATACCACAAACAAACATTTTATGTATGCTTCAACTACCTCAATATTCTCTTTATAGCCTTCAAATGACTTTCTTTGGGTGAGGCTTGGAATCTTACACACATGCACACACTAAACATGACATCCGGCCTTGAGGCGGTCATATAGAGTAGGCTTCCAATCATAGACCGATATAACTTTTGATCCACCATGTTGTCACTTGCATCACTATTCAAATTGCCATTTGTTCTTATGGGTGTACTAATTGGCTTTGCTTCATTCATGCCAAACTTCTTGAGCATGTCTTTGATGTACTTGTCTTAACTCACAAATGTATCATTCTTCAATTGCTTAAATTGAAGACCAAGGAAGTAACTCAACTCTTCAATCATGGACATCTCAAACTCATTAGCCATCATCTTCCCAAATTCTTCACAAAAGTCTTGATTTGTTGATCAAAATATGATGTCATCAACATAAATTTACAACACAAACAAGTCCTTGCCAATCTTCTTGGTGAAAAGAGTGGTGTCAACCTTGCCCATCATGAATCTCTTTGAGAGTAGGAAGTCCCTCAACCTGTCATACCATGCTCTAGGTGCTTGCTTCAAACTATATAAAGCCTTCTTCAACTTGTAAACATGGTTGGGCTTCTTGTCATCTTCAAAACCGGGAGGTTGCTCAACATAAACTTCTTCATTGGTGTAGCCATTGAGAAATGCACTCTTAACATCTATTTGATAGAGCTTGATGTTGTGGGCACAAGTATAGCCTAGCAAGATTCTAATTGCTTCCAATCTAGCAACCAGGGCATATGTTTCACCAAAGTCAAGACCTTCAACTTGAGTGTAACCTTGTGCTACCAATCTTGCTTTGTTCCTTACTACTATCTCATCTTGATCTTGCATGTTTCTATAGATCCATTTGGTTCCAATCACATTATATCCTTTGGTCTCTCAACTAGTTCCCATACTTGATTTCTTGTGAAGTTGTTCAATTCTTCATGCATAGCATTCACCCAATCAACATCCTGCAATGCTTCATCTATCTTCTTTGGTTCAATAGATGACATACATGAGAAATACTCACAAAATAAAGCCAATCTTAATCTTGTTTGTACACCTCAAGAAACATCTCTAATTATTGTGTCCAATGGATGATCTCTTATAATATGAGTTGGTTGGAGTATTGGAACATTATTTCTTGCACTTGCTTGATCATTAGGTTGAGATGATGTACTAGCCACTTGTTGATCTTACACATTATCATGAGAGACACTTGTACTTGCTTGATTTGTATCATCTTGCACATTTGAGTTAGAGAGCACTTGCACTTGATCATCTTCTTCATCTATTACTTGTCTAGGCCTTAATTCACCAACATCCATGTTCTTCATAACATTTGAAAGTTGAATGCTTCTAACATCTTCCAAGTCCTCATTTTTATCTTGGGAACCTTTTGTTTCATTAAATTCAACATCATGAACTTCTTCAAGAGTACCACTTGTCAAATTCCAAACTCTCTATGCTTTACTAGTGGTTGAGTATCCAAGCAAGAATCTTTCATCATATTTCTTGTCAAACTTGCTCAATCTAGTGCATTTCTTCAATATGTAGCATTTGGAACTAAATACCCAAAAATATGCAATGTTGGGCTTTCTACCATTCAAGAGCTCATATGGTGTCTTGTCTTTCAAGGGATGACAATAGAGTCGGTTGCCACAATAGCAAGGCATGTTGATTGCTTCAGCCCAAAAGGATTGACTCACATTGTACTCATTCAACATTGACCTTGCCATGTCAATCAATGTTCTATTCTTCCTCTCAACAAGGCCATTTGATTGTGGAGTGTACTTGACCGGGAATTGATGTCTAATTCTAAATTCATCACATAACTCATCAATTCTAGTGTTCTTGAACTCACTATCATTGTCATTTCTAACTCTCTTGATGGTTGTTTCAAATTCATTGTGAATGCCCTTAACAAATGCTTTGAATGCTGCAAACATATCACTCTTGTCCACTAGAAAGAATGTCTAAGTGTATCTAGTATAGTCATCCACTATCACAAAGCCATATTTATTTCCACCGATGCTAGTGTATTGTGTTGGTCCAAACAAGTCCGTGTGTAATAACTCAAATGGCTTGCTAGTGCTCATTATGCTTTTCTTAGGATGGGTGTTTTCAACTTGTTTGCTGGCTTGACAAGAGCTACAAAGCTTATCCTTCTCAAACTCAATATCTTTCAAGCCTCTAACCAAGTCATGCTTAACCAATCTATTCAATTGTTTCATTCCAATATGACCAAGCCTTCTATGCCATAACCAACCCATGCTAGACTTAGTGAACAAGCATGTTGACAATTGAGCTTCACTAGTATTGAAATCAACCAAGTATAGATTCTCATATCTAAAGCCTTTAAAGATCAAATTAGAGCCATCTACACTTATAATCTCTACATCATCTATCCCAAATATGCATTTGAATTCAAGATCACATAATTAAGCCACAGATAGCAAATTAAAGTTCAAGCTCTCAACTAGCAACACATTGAAATGCTCATGTTATTGGATATTGCAATCTTACCAAGCCTTTTGACCTTGCCTTTGCCATTGTCACCAAATGTGATACTATCATAACCATTGCTATCATTGGTGTTGATTGAGTTGAATATTCTTGCATCACCGGTCATGTATTGAGTGCACCCACTATCAAGAACTCAATGCCTTTCTCCAGCTTTATAATTGATCTACAAAAGAAGATCAATTCTTTTTAGGTACCCAAACTTGCTTGGGTCCTTAAAGGTTAGTCAGTAAGATCTTTGGTACCCAAATGACCTTTTTCTTTGGGCCCAACGTGGATGTACCAACAAACTTAGTCTTCACACCATTGACACCCTTAGTGAGCAAGTAACAAGAATCAAACTTAATTGAGTATACAATAGCATTCTTCTTCTTATTCTTGCAATCATGCTCTTTATGATCAATTTGCTTGCAACTAGTGCAAAATCGACCATTGTTCTTCACAAAACTAGTCTTGTGAGGAGCATAGGCTGCCTTGTCTATCTTAGGAGTATAACCCAATCCCTCTTTGTAGAGAGATGCTCTTTGACTACCCAAGCACATAAGAAAGCGGTCCTCACCACCATAGGCTTTGCCTAAGACAAGAGTGAGCTCATTGACCTCCTTCTTGAGAGTCTCATTCTCAACCATAAGTGAGGCATCATAAGTGAAACCATCACTCATAGGTGAAGTACAAGCGGATGTGCTAGATGAGCTACAAGAGGGGTTAGCGGGAGCAACAATGATAGGCTTATAAAAAGATTCATCAATGATATCACATGTTAAGCCTTTGTCACATGTTACAACATGCTCCTTATCATTTTGTTCATCAAGTAGAGAGGAATGAACTTTTTCAAGCTTCTTGTGAGCCTTCCCAAGCTTCTTATGGGCTTCCTCTAGCCTCTCATAAGATGCATTGAGCTCATCAAAGGCTTGTTTAAGGGCTTTTAGTTCCTTACACAAGTCTTTACATTCTCTTCTCTTAATGTCAAAATGTTCTTTTGCATCTTCTAACATGTCAATTAGTTCTTCTTTAGTGGGTTCATCATCATCATCACTTTCACTTTTATTATCATGTTCCTCATCACATCCATCATCATAAGTTTGTACCTTAGTGGCCTTAGCCATGAAGCAAGTCGATGGAGTGTCAAAGAGAGAAGGCTTCTCATTGATAGCAATGATTGCAAGAGCCTTCTTCTTGGTGGTCTTGTCATCACCACTATCATCATCATCACTTGAGAAAGCATCACTATCCCAAGTGACCACATATGATCCACCCTTCTTTTTCTCTTGAAGGTCATCTTGTCCTTCTTCTCCTTCTTCTCTTTCTTGTCCTTCTTCTTGCTCTTCTTGTCATCATCATCATTGTCACTATTGTATGGGTATTGAGCAACATGATGATCCTTGCTTCCATACTTGAAGCACCTTCTTGATTCTTCTTTGTTCTTGGATGAAGACTTCTTCCTTCTAGCACGATAGCCCGTCTTCACCATGAATTTTCCAAATCTCTTCACAAAGAGAGCCATCTTCTCATCATCCATTTCATCAAAGCTTGAATCATCATCTTCACTTGATGTATCTTGCTTGGCCTTGCCCTTTGATGATGATGTGGCTTTGAATGCCACACTCTTCTTCTTCTTCTCATCCTTCTTCTCATCTTTCTTCTCCTTCTTTTCTTCCTTCTCATCATCATCTCTATATGTGTCATTGGTCATCACATCTCCCAACACTTGGTTTGGTGTCATGGCGTCCAAACCACTCCTCACTAAAATAGTGACCAATGTGTCAAATCTTGATAGTAAGCATCTTAAGAACTTATGGGAGAAGTCCTTGTCCTTCACCTCTTCTCCAAGTGCTTTGAGATCATTGACAAGCACTTGAAGCCTATGGAACATCTTCGGCACACTCTCATCATCCTTCATCATGAAACTTGCAAACTTTTCCTTGAGAATGTATGCCTTGGCACCCTTCATGGCTTGAGTGCCCTCAAATGATTCCTCAAACTTCTTCCATGCCTCATGAGCCATCTCAATGTTCTTGATTTGCTCAAATGTCCTCTCATCCAATGCATCATGAATGGCACTAAGAGCAATGTCATTATTTTAGAGTAGCACTTCTTCGGCGGCGGTGGGAGCCTCCTCATTGGCAACCTCAATCTTGGTCTCCACCACCTTCCACACCTTTCTATTGATTGACTTGATGTAGGTGGTCATGGATAATTTAAGCCATCAGATTGGGGTGGCTTCTTGGTGTTGTTGATTTGAGCCATTTTGACACCGAAGGTTGTTAAGCCTCAAATCAAGGTGACCATGGCTCCGATACCACTTGAAAGGTCCTAATGGTTAGAGGGGGTGAATAGCCTATAAAATTTTCTACAACAACACTAGGCAAAGTGGTTAGACAAATATAAAACAAAGCAATTTTTGCGCTAGCCTACTAAAAATGCATGCCACCTACCACAATTCTAGTTACTATAGTCTCTAAGCACACAAAGCTAGGTCACTACCACTTAGTGAGCTCTCAAAGACTAACTAAAGAGCCTCACTAACCACTAGACAAGACACAAGCTAGCTCTCAAAATTAATTACACTAAAGAGCTTAGCTATACTAGAAATGTAAATACAAGAGAGGTAGTGATATTTATACCACCGTGGCAAGAGATGATCAATCAATCACAATGAATACCAATGAAATCCTTGGAGACAAGATGACACAATGATTTTTCATCGAGGTTCACTTGCTTGCCGGCAAGCTAGTCCATGTTGTGGCGATTCACTCACTTGGAGGTTCACGCCCTATAGGCATCACATGCCTAACCCACAATCAGGTGCCGCACAACCAACACAAGATGAGGATCCACAAGCCACGAGCAATCCACTAAAGTATATTTTGGCTCTTCACCGGGGAAAGGTCAAAAACCCCTCACAATCACCATGATCGGAGCTGGGAGACAATCACCTTCCTCCGCTCGATGATCCTCGATGCACCAAGCCATCTAGGTGGCGGCAACCACCAAGAGAAACAAGCGAATCCCACAGCGAAACACAATCACCAAGTGCCTCTAGATGCAATCACTCAAGCAATGCACTTGGATTCACTCCCAATCTCACAAAGATGATGAATCAATGATGGAGATGAGTGGGAGGGCTTTGGCTCAGCTCACTAGGTTCCCATATCAATGAAAATGGCCAAGATAGTGAGCTAGAGCCGGCCAAACACCTTATATAGGCACCCCATCGAAATAGAGCCATTGTGCTCAAAGGGGGCGCCACTGCGCACTGACCGGACGCACCGGTCAGCCTGACCGAACATAGCCCAACCAATGTCCGGTCGTTGTGATGCGACCACGTGTCCTCTACGTTTAACCTCAGCCACACGATCCCAATGGTCGACAACCCTCCTTCATGCGCTAAGTAGCGACCGGACACGCCGTCCCGAAGACCGAACGCGCTGATCCGCGTCAGATCACGTGCACGCGCGCCAGCGCCACACCATGACCGGAGGCACCGGAGTCCCACCTGACGCTGCGCCACCTCGGAGTCAGATCGTTTCCAGTAAGGTTCCCAAGTGGCTTTTTTTCAGACCGAACATGTCGGGTCAACGTCGATCGGACGCGCCCGAGCATACGCTCCTTTCTTCCACGTGAAAACGCTTGCGTCAGCGTATGTCACCACCTGACCGGACGCAGGCCTTGCGCGTCCGATGACTTTTTCCTTCAGCGTCCAGTGCAACACCCTAAGCCAGCGCAGCCACGGCTTCTACTGACTAGACGCAGGCGTAGAGTCTGGTTGCTGTGGGAGCAACGTCCGGTCACTAAAAAACAGTGCCTCCACTTCACCAACTTCTCCACCCTTGCTCAAATGTGCTAACCACCAAGTGTATCACCTTGTGCACGTGTGTTAGCATATTTTTACAAACATTTTTAAGGGTGTTAGCCTCACTAGAATCTAAATGCATATGCAATGAGTTAGAACATCTAGTGGCACTTTGATAACTGCATTTCATGATGAGTTTCACCCCTCTTAATAGTACAGCTATCTATCCTAAATATGATCACACCCACTAGATGTCTTGATCACCAGAACACAAAAGCTTCTATGGATATCACCTTTGCCTTGAGCTTTTTGTTTTTCTCTTTCTTCTTTTCCAAGCCCGAGCACTTGATCACCATGGCCATCACTACCTTCATGATCATCACCATTTGCTCCATCATTTGAAATGTGCTACCCTATCTCATGATCACTTAGAGCAAAAGGGTTAGCATCTAGGGTTTCATCAATTCATCAAAACTAAACTAGAGCTTTCAAATGGTTCCATTGAGAATGATTTGATGATGTGACACAAAACCATACATTTTGGTTGGGCACGTATCTTGGACTGGATAATTCTGATTAGGTTAGTGACGCAAACCAAACACATTGTTAGGGATTTTGAGTTTGAGGGTTAAGAGCATCTCCAAGAGACACTCTAAATTCCATGTTCCATATCTTTATTTAGCTATTCACTTCATAAAAATCCTTCCTCCATAATTCAACACATTCCAACAGACTAGCCATATCTCCAAGAGAAAGGAATAGAGTTTGGAGCAACACAAACATAGCACTAGCTATCAGCCTCATATACACTAAGATAGCAAGGCATGTTGGCTAGCCAAATTTAGCTATCGAGGCTCACAGGATAGCTTGTCAAATGGGATAGCAATCGTGTTGGCTAATCTCTTGGAGGCCATTTTTCCAAAGCTTTAGCTAAAAATAGCATTTGCATGTTATATACCAATTCTGTTGGACATGCTCTAGGAAGTGAGATGTGTGATTGAACCTAAAGGTGATGTCACAGGTGGTGCACTAAAGGTAGCGGCATGGAAAAAAATTATTTGCATACGTGATACAGAGAAGCTCTGTGCAGCATGGCTTGGTTGCCGTCAGATGATTTTTCTATCACGCATGCATCAGTTGATTTTGCTAACAACTCATCCTTCCACCTAGTGATTTATGTAACCACGTCTCCATCCGATGATTTCTCTAACCGCTCATCCTTCCACACCCAGCCGATGCATGCTTGGGCGGCATCCGAGTCGTGTGAACGGGAACTTCTCTACATCATGTATGTAGAGAATTTTTTTCTAGCGGCACGCCACCAAAGTAAAGGGGAGGAGAGGGCAACCACTTAAGGGGGGAGGAGAGAGCAGTTGTCCATTGTTGCAAAGGCCAAGATGTGATGGAGAAGTTTAAAAAAATGAGAAAATTTGAAGACTGTTCAAACCTGAATCTGTTTGGTGTATCTCCAACTCCAAGATCTAGATTGAATATGTGGTTTGTACACCTAGGTCTCCTTTGGATTGGAGGAGAAACGCATGAAAAACATAGGATTCCAAATCCTAAGGGTTTGGCTACTGTTCAATCCTTTGAATGGTAGGAAACGACCCTAGAAAAACGAAGGAAATCTTCCTACACCAGTCATTCCAAAGGAAAAATGGAGGAAACCTAACATCCATGCCAACCTCTTGTTTCTATTCCTTTGCGCTGAATCGATGATAATAACGTTGCTTGAGCTCATGGACAAAAGAACTGCAAAAAGAGCTCGACGCGCCGGCCCGACCACCTGCTACCGATGTTCGTTGTCGCCCACCCACCCACCCGCCTAGTGCGAGCTCGAGCTCGTCGGCCCCCGCTAGCCAGTCACGTGGGAGCTCGAGTGCCTCATCGCCTGGGTTGTCATACCGTGCTTGCCGCTCGAGCTGCTTGCTGCATAGTAGCTATAGCGCCTATGCCGCGTCCGTCAGCTTGCGACACCACCGCACTGCGTAGTGCGTCTGCTGCTCAAGCTTGCAGCCTCGCGCCGCGTCCTTCCTGCTGCCTAGAGAGTAGAGATGGGGCTTCAGTGGGACGAGCGGATGAAAACAATGGGGGCCATGGGGGAGGGGATAAGACCGAGTTGTGTTGGCATCGCACAGCTAGCCGTAGATAGGATAAAGTAAATTTTGCCCCTAAGGGCACATGCCCTCACATTGTGGACCATAAGATTCGCACTGAGATTCTCTCTCCTGCTGGGCACGAATCTCAGTGCGAATCTTGTGGTCCACAATGTGAGAGCATGTGTTCTTAAGGTAAAAAAAAACTACGTTCCTGTAGATAGAAATAATCAGGCTTGGGGTCATAAAACAATAGGTACAATAATTGTCTAGTGGCCCACTTATAAGTGGCTTCTTAATAATTATCTTTACAATTGTTTCTAATGCATTAGCAAACAAATATATTATTGGCTAAAGTAATCTGATAGGTGATTGTAAGTGTCCTCTTCTGTTTGGAATGTAGGAATGCAAAGCAGAGGAATCGAACAAAACATAGGAAAGGGACATGAACGTAGTGTTAAAATAGAGAAATAAAAAACACAGGAATTTTTGAAACATTGGCGTTTGGAACGCAGGAATGAAAGATGTGCTCAAACTTGATATTAAGATATATGGGATTAGACTTTCGTACAAGGTTTCAGCCAGCTTGCAGGCCAACAGACACACGCTTTGTGCTTTATTGTCTTGGACTTCGTGAAGGAAAGAAACCAGGATGTTAGTTTTCCTCCAAAACGTACACGCATAGGAAACTTTTCTTTGGAAAGGAAGTGACGATTCCTCCGCTCCAGACGCTGCTACAGGAGCAAAAACATAGGAATGGTGATTCCTTTAGAATTCCTTTGGATTTCATGTAATCCAAACATCCCCTAAAATTTTCCATTCCTACGAATTTCCTGTGTCCATCCAAACAACAACTGCTTCAAAGTTTCTTATGGTTTCAATCCTTTGTTTTCCGGTTGCAATCCTATCATATTCCTACGTTTTTCCTATTCCTATGTTCTCGCAATCATGTGTTCCAAAGGACCCTTTAAATTAAATAAAGTGATTTAAGTATATTTATAAGAATTTTGTATATATGAATTCTTGGAGTTACAAACACTCAGCTAGAAGATGTCTAGACATCAGTTACAAGATGTCTAGAGATTTTATGGACCTGAAGCTCGGCCAAAGGGCACGGATGGTGACACGATGGATTTGATCATGTGGATCAAGGGCTGAAAATTCAGTTTTTTTTTGAGTGAGATAGCTGAAAATTCAGGTGGTAGTTGGGTGGTTCAACACTGGGCACGACGCGAGCGGCAGTGGGTCCGGCGGTACGTGATGATCGGGCAAAAAAAAAAAGAAAAAAAGAAAAGAAAAGATGCACGCACGCACGGCCCACACAACAAGTCAACAACCACTTGGCCGGCCGGCGCGCGCTGAGCATGGAAATTCTCCAAACGCAGGACCGGTGGACACGCGCACAGCGCACTTGTGCTGCACGCAGGTGCGTGCGTGCCGGCCTCCAGTCAGCCTCGTTCCTGTCCTGCCCGTCCAAAGGCGCGCGCGGGCCGGCGGTGTGGGAAAGGGGATTTCCACCGTGTCGCGCGCGTGAATTCCGATTCCGCCCAGCCGAGATCCGATCCACGGCACGGTTGCCTGCCCGCACGTTGCGACCAGAGTCTATCCTCGATCGGTTTCCCACGCCCTCGGCCGTCGGCGCCGACGACCGTACCGGCCGGTTCCACGAGCTGGGCTCCGGCGCGCGCCAGGCGTTTGCCGGTGCCGCCGAACACCCGGAAGGAGCAGGGAGGTGGTAGTAGCCAGCGAAACGGACGAGTTTCACCGTACGCCGGCTGAAGGGTAAAATGCACATGCGACTTGCGAGTTCGCTTCGTCAATATCCGTGTATATATAACACATTCCACGGACACACTTATTTTCAGCACGATCACTAGCTATTCGCTCGTGAATCAACAAAGAGTACAACACGCTTCCCCTTTAATTTCTTCCTGGCAGGTAAGGTAACCACCGGCTGGCGAACTCTACCGACGAATCGAAGCACTCATGGCCATGCTGCATGCATGGGCTCCCGTCGTCACTCGTGTGCACGAACGACGACGCTCTCGCTCTCATCAACTGAACTGGTGACAGACATGTCTGATAGCCGTTGTTGGAGAAGTGGCGTTTCATGTGGATGGCGAGCTGATGCTTCTGGTCAGTTCAGGCTCTGTTGCTGGTTTCCGGACGCTTCCTTCGGCAGAGGCTGCTTCGTCTTCAGGCTGCTGCGCCTCCTCTCCCTCTCCCTCTCCTCCTTCAGGTGAATCTGCGTGTACAACTCAATGTAAACCATAGAATGACAAAGGATTTCAGCGGATGCGTGCATGGGTTCACATATATATACCAAACAGAGATTTGACGCTTGGTCGCTTTGCCTTCTCCTTCTTCTTCAGCTCAGCTGTGCAGCAGCACAAGGTGTATCAGTTGAAAAACACAAGAACAGCATGGTCAGAATGAAAACTTGGTTATCCTGCTACATCCTTTTTTTTTTCCTCCTCTACCTTGTTGAGGAGTCTGCGCCTCCAACCTTTTTTGTGGTTTATCACCTAAATTCACTTAGACCCTCTTTGGTTCCCAGGAATTGAAAAGGAATTTTAATAATAAAATGGGAATCACTTTCTAAATATTGTCTTCGGTTTCGTGGATCCAAACAAACCCTTATATACTCATAGAAGCTGGAAAGTACTGTACCCATGCCGGGGACATCGTGATCGTTCACAAGTTCAAAGTTCTTGTAGGTATAGCCCACAAAATTCAAATCCTTTGAAGAAAGCATCTGGTGGAAAACACAAAAAACGAGAATAAATTTTTTAAAGATGCGCATACAATTAAAATGCAGCAATGTATTTCACAAAAAAATGCAGCAATGTAAAGAAGTTTGAGAAGTAATGTCTGTTTCCCTAAATGATAAGGTATTATAACCTTTCTCCAAGGGCCCGTCTTTGCTGAACACTGAACGTTATCCGAGGACTGCGAATACACCACACAAATATATTTATCTAATAATTTCTGGTGAGTGAGAAGCACGTTTCTTTATAAACTACAACAGTTACCTCTTCAAATTTCTCAAAGTTCTGAGTGTCCAACTCATCTGTGACTTGAGGCAGATACGCGGCTTCTATTTCATATAGTTTGTCCCATTCTAATCCACTGAACCAGGGATGCTCCTAAAGTTACACGTACAAAGTACTATGAGCAAAAGTTCAGTATCATCTATTTGGGGCATGTTATCATACTTAACCACCACATAACAACCTTTATTTCTTCTGCGCCTTTTGTCCCAAGGCGTTGGTCGACATTGCAAAGTAGTTTACTTATGAGATCTTTCGCATCTGCTGTTAGCCTCGCTTCTTCAGGAAATTTCAAATGTGTTCTCCAATTTACTATCTGTTTTTGCACATATAGGCATGATCTAAATAAAGGATATTGGGACAAAATAGAGACGACTGAACCTAGAAATCAGTTAATTTGGAAGATGAGTATGCTCCAATCACCGGAATGACCACTAAGGTATTTTTCATAGCTAAAAGCTTAAAATACGTTACCTTTCTACAGGTTGTCATAGGCTCATCTGAATAAAATGGAGGATAACCCACTAGCATTTCATACATGATAGCACCAAGGGACCACCTGGAAACATGAAATTTGTTTTTCTTTAAACTCAAACTCAATAAGATCAATGGTGCAAGCAGTACTGCAAGAGATGCTTAATGCTTACCAATCACATTCCATCCCATAGCCTTTCTTCAGAAGAACTTCTGGAGCGATGTAGTCTGGTGTTCCAACAGTTGAGTAAGCCTGCAATCATTTAACTAATCACTCGTCGAAACTTGGAAGTACAAGTTATAAAGAAGGTATTACAGAACAGATAGTGACATATCAATTGGTAAAATATAATGCAGGAGTCACAGCTGATAATGTCATTGTGTTGGTTACTGACCAAAGTTCTTCTATTCTTTTGCCAGTGCTCCAATTGTTCTTGCTGCGAGCGCTTTGGCATCGACTGCTGCTTCCCATCCCCATGCATCGACGATGATTTTGTAGGCGTAACGTCCTTTTCATTCAGGTCTGGGAAGTTGGAATAGTCTAATGGTTTACACAATCCAAAATCTGACAGTCTCAAGTGACCATACTTATCCAGTAGCAGGTTATCAGGCTTGATATCTCTGCAGATTCAGGTACTGAACTCATCATAAAGAATATATCAGCAGCGCTACTGAACACGACTGCACTTGTTCCGTACCTGTGGATGTAGTTATGCCTGTGGATCGCTTCGATCGCAAGAACTGTCTCGCCAACATAGAACCTGGCCTCATCTTCAGTCAACGTGTCTTTCCTCATGAGCAGGGTCATCATGTCGCCTCCTGGGAGGTACTCCATGATCAGGTACAGGTACTCACTGTCCTGGAATGAGCAATACAGTTTGACAATGCAGTGGTGATCCACTTCGGCAAGAAGATTCCTTTCAGCTCTGACATGCTCAACCTATGAAACAAACCAAACAAAGCACTCAGGAAAAAGGAACAGTGGATACAAAGATGAATTCAGACCTTTGATAGAAATAGCTCTACCTGACCTCGACGAAGCATTTCAGACTTTTTAAGCTTCTTCATCGCATAGACATTTCCTGTGGTCTTCTCTCTGCAGACTCTGACCTAGAAGAAAACCATTGTGTCAAGCAAAAACGATTTTATAAAAAAACAGAGGGAATTGGATACAGAATGGTCCATTATTCGCACGTAGTGTAGGTTTACCTCACCAAATGCTCCCTTGCCTATCATTGTTAGCAAGTCAAAATCCTCGACGCTCATTTTATGCCTTTGCAAGCGCATGTACTCCGTCTCTTTCTTCTCAAACTGCTTCAGGATGTTATGAACCTCCTCTTCGGACACATCAGCGTCTGCTAATTTTTTTTCTAGACTACACCGTCTACATGACAACAATGCAAAAGTTGAGATGTCATCGGTAATGATAAATTCTTTTGAGAAAGAACTTGAGTGCATAATCATATTGGAACATATAAATTTCATCACAGATCCTTACCTTTCTTTCCTGTCCTGCAGATGCTTCATTTGCTCCTTGTAGTGTTTCTCAATGTACTGCTTGGCCGCCCCAACCCTCTGCTTGGTTGCACTCGATGGCGCATCATCGCCGGATTCCTTGCCATTGGGAGGCAATTCCTTCTTCTTTCCAATGGATTTCTCCCTCGTTTGGAGCTTGGTAAACCAGCTCCTCGCTGAATCCATTACGAGCAAGAGAAGAAAAAACAACTGCCGCACTACGATCCCGACTAATAATTGTGTAAGCCTACACACAATTGTCCATACAGAAACTGCATCCGGAAAGCAATCTTAACTTGAAGTACAAATTCAGTGCGATCTATCTACAAGTGAACAGCCCAAAAAATAAAAGAGATCATTAGAATTTTTATGTGCGGTGCTCCAAAGTAAAGGGGAAATTTCGATCTAGAATTTACGCCTAGAGCGGCGAAATATAGTCATTAAATTTTTAGGCAAGTCGAGAACGGTGGTGGAAGAGAAGCGAGGACAAAGGCTACAAACAGGGATATGCTAAAAATGCTCCGTAGAACGAGTGGTTTTGGTTGAGACGTAGAGACCAAGCGTTGAAGATAATACTTTCACTATCAGCAAATTTCAAAACTTGTAAGGCTAGCCTATTATTAGTAAAGTCATTTTTTTAGCGATCGGAATGGCTTGTATTTCCAAATTCTTTTGGGAGTTAGGGTATAGTTCGTGGAAATTCTAGAATGATTTGGATCAGAGCCCAGGACGGCATGATCATACTTCATACATTTCCAGTCTGACGAACACGTCTCTGAAACTGCAATCAGCAAGTAGTAGTTGTCACGGCAGCTATACTTTGAATGGAATGACGTATGCCTAACGATAACTTGTAACTTGAGAAGACTGAATACCATATCAAACAGTCTTTTGCCGCACTTGTAACAGTACTTTCAATCTTTCGCCCCAAAATACACATCGAGGTCAGTATGATTCTGGTATTGGTTTGTGAAACATAGCACGAATAAGATAAACAAGAAGGGAGGCTGTATCTATATCCAGATATTCTGAGCATCCATTCATGTGGTGAGATGGGTAACACAACTCTGGAAATTGTTTTATTTCTCGGTTGACAACTGGAACTGGAACGCTGATCAGTCATTTTTAACCATTTAATTTCGAAAGGGGTAGAGACTTCCAGCAGGCCAGATCCAAGTCTTGTTCAGTACTTCAGCTACCCATTCCCCTTCTTCAGATAAACAAATGCCAACAGTAGATCATGCATCCATCATCAGAATGCTGCCCATCCAGCTCCTGTGCTCTTTGTTTGTCCGGGTTCAGCCGATGAAGGTAGATTTTGCTGCATATCACATATATATGGTTGAAGTGTAAGGGCATGAAGGGGTAAGTAAATAAATAACCATAAAACAAAGGCCTCCAAAAATTTAATTTACATGGCCATTCTAAGTTTTTATGTACGCTTATCCAACTGAATGAAGAATATCAGACATTCTTTTTTTATTTGTTATAGACTTATTAGTTTCATTTGACTAGGGGCACCTAGAATAGAGGTGACAAGATTGACCAGATCAAAATGAACAGCTTCTTTTTACTTGTTTAAGCACAGAGGATTGCTCTAACATGTGTAGCTTAAATCCTGTCTTATTATCAGTTTATGAAATTGGCTAGTATGTGCATGGGACAGCTGCATGTGATCTTAGTAGTGCTCCATTCTGGACAGCAATACCCTAAATTGTAAGGCACCGAATAGAAAACCTCACCTTTATAGCAGAAAGATCTGAAAAAGGATCATTATTTCTCTTGGTGGGTTCTTTTGGAGCCCTGATTCCTGCAGTATGTTCAGAATTCATCCTTGCAGCTGCAGGGTCGTTAGGTGGAGGCGGAAGAGGAGATCGAAGCTTCCCAGCTGCACCTGGAGGTGGCTCAAGAAGCATGCTTGTTTTCGGTTTTGCAGTGGTCCCTCCAGATAAACCAGCAGCTGAAAGCATACCGCTTCCAGTTGATGGCTTGTTTTTTACAGTTATCCTAATGGTTTCACCTTCCTAAAACAAAAGGAACACCATTGAAGTTCATGCAAGTACCAGAGATAATGCACATGAACACATTGACAGATACAAGAGATAGACACGACAGTGCTCCTGTGTAAAACAATATGATGCTACGTGGGAAATTTACAGCACAAACTACAAATTTACAAAAGGTGCAATATTCAGTTTCTTGATGAGCATTACCACACAACATTGGCAGATTGATTAACTAGTAACTCGAAAAGTACATAATGTGGCCTTTGTTCACATATGCAGAAGGCTGAGAAGTCATAATTCTGTCCTGCTTTTCAACAAATTGAGGATCCTTCTGGACCAATTTGTATGATAATGTCACACCAAACAGGCCCAACAGAAGTTGCAGAAATAATAGGCTCATTATTTGGTTCCAGTGATTAAAAAAAATCCACCTATCTGAAAATTGTTAAGAGAACAAATTGACTGCCTGGACAAAAGTCTAAGAGAGTATTATTTGTGAGAAAGCTTGATATATTTCTATGAATTGATTGTGTTACTTCAGAGTTCAGACAAACCAATAGCATAAATACAGAATAAGGTCAACTATAAGCCCAATCAGAAATGAACTGACTAAAAATTGCTGATTTGCTTGGATGTCTGTATCATCTAGTCATCTTGATGCCTGGTCTGCTAAGAACAAGTCAGTAAGCCACTAGCTTGTGTTCTGAATCTGTGATCAGCTTTAGAATTCTTGATACATGGTTATACAAGACGTATGATTGTATCACTTTTTACATGATTTGAAAGCCAGTCTCGGTTTATTTGCTATGTGAATCACTAAAACTATTTCAGCAAATGGCATATTAGATTATCGGGCAATTTATCTATAATTCCTTTTGAGTCAGTTTACGAAGTTAGCTGATCACGGCTAGCTACACATTATCATTTTCAACTAGTCTAATTGCATAGATTGCCAGTTTTATACGAAAGATAAACAACAAATGTTGTAGCTCATTCGCTTAAAGTACAGAACATTCTGACATTCAGAGGAAGGAATAACAGAATTAGTCAAATAATAACGAAAAAAGAGAGAGAGAGAGAGAGAGAGAGAACAAGTGCTTTCAGCTCACCTTGAGTCGGCGATTGACGGCCGGATGTATATCAATCTCGCCACCGCCAGTCTCCTCGCCGCCAGTGCCGGTGGTTTCCTTCTCCTGCTCCCTCTTGACGTACTTCTCGTGGTCGGAGAGGGCGACGTTGAAGTCGAATGCTTCGTTGCGCTCGTTGAAGCCGAGCCCGACGAAGGCGTGCTTCCCCCTGCCGTCCTCGATGCGGAGCACGAAGTAGCGGGAGGAGTCGAGCACGGTCTCGACGGCGCTCTCCCGCTGCCCGGGCAGCACGAAGCAGGCGGCGAAGAGCTCCCCCGTGGCCGGGTCCTCGAGCCGGATCTCGCAGCGGTCACCGCAGGACACCACGCGGAGGCGGCCCGACCAGATCTTGTCCGACTGCAGCCACTCGCCGCACTTGTAGCCGCCGCTGGTGGTGCGCGGCGGGATCTTGTACACTGACACCTCGCGCACCACCAGCAGCGTGTGCTCGAAGGCCTCCTCATCCTCGGCCAGCGACGACGCCATGATCCCGCGTTGTCCCCTCAACTCACGGCTTCCTCACTGATGCAATCCAAGAACAGGTAATGGTAACGGGATCAGGTCACCACAAGAGGGAAATGAACCAGTAGAGATCTGGATCACCTCGGGCACGATCTGAGCCAAAACGATATTTCTGTGCTAGTATTTCGTAGGATTTTTGGCGGTTGGGGGTTTGGATTGGGGTTCTTGAGGACAGGAGAAGAAAGGTTGAGGAGAAGACGTGGGATCGAAGGGTGGAAGGTGGGGGAGGAGGAATGCACAAATCAGAGTGTCACGTTTTACGATTTGGTCCTTCCTCTTGGGTTGATTTTTGCTACAAGTATTTCTATTTTTTTTTCCTTTTCATTTTCTTTTGCATGTGGTTTTTTATTTACGAACATGGCATTTGTGCATTTCAGAGCAGAGTTTTTTCTTTTCTTTTTTATGACAAAGATCATACCAGAAGTCGGGGGCATCAGTGCACACAACCAATTGCAATTGGGTTGGAGGGTCGCCAACATAAAGGAGAGATATAGCAACTAGAACTAGCTTAGATACATTTATTTCTTGGAGGGGTTTGAGAGAGAGATTGGTTTAGCCTCTCAATCCCCTGCAATGCATAGAGAAATGATTTATTCACAAGTCTAAAAGTGATATGTAGAGATTTCCTTCAAATATGATAGTTTCAGTAAGCTTTCATCAACCAATAATAATAAGTTTGATGGGTTGGAGCTGCATATATTTATATTTATTTTATTGATATGTATATGCCATGTACGTATTTATCTCGAATTCAATAGGAAAACAAACCTTTAACATGAAGTTATACAAGATATTTAAATAGACCGTCAAGTTTGTCAACAAATTATTGCAACATCCCTTTATTTGCCCACCAAGATCATAATATAATGGGCACACACTCATGTACCTTCAAACCACCACCTTACGTGGTTGAGATTTCACTTGCAGCCTTGTCCTTGGTTTTGGAAAGCTTTGTTGATTTTCTCGGTAGTAGATCAGACTGAAGGGGCACCTACTTTCCTTAATCTTGTGTTGTTGGATAAAATAATAGTAATGAATAATATAGTTTTGCTAGTATGTGTAAAAAATAATAAGACTAGTGTTATTGTATCGTGAAACAAAATGTTATTGAAGATTTCATTGTTGTCGTATGTTTGATCAAGATCAACCATGTACTTTGTCCCCAGTGGTGGATAATGTCATGTTATAATGCCTTATTTGGATGCGTATGTATTTATCTCAATCCATATGTATTGAAGTGTATTGAAGTGAAATTAAACTAATTTCCGTTCCAATCCACTCCAATATATTTAGATTAAAGTAGATACACATGCATCAAACTAAAGCCTAATATGGCATTAGGACCACGAAGCCGGTTCAACTCCGAGGAAGAGGACATGTAAAACTGAAAAACATGGAGAGCACACATGAATAAATACAGCATCAAATCCAAGCCTTTCCAAATGCCAAATTTTCATCTCGCATCCTTGACCGATCTTGTCAGTTGTCAGAGGCCACCACGCCACGCACCATGGAGCGTTCTTGCCTCTTCTCTTGGTGCACATAGGCCGAATTTCGGACGTCAGCGCCGCACATGTGATCGCTTGAACTTATCAGCTGGCTTATCAGCTAAAATCTACAGTATTTTTCTCTCACAACAAATTAGTTTTTATTAGTCGACTTTAATACCAGCCGAACAGGACCATTATGCATGGTGTCCAAACCATTTTTTAATCTTTTGCGTTACTGACAAGTGACAACAGACGACGCGTTGGCAAGTTTGGTCTGTCTGTCGCGTGAAATACTGAAGGCTTCGCAAGTTTATTCAGAAAGTGGATCTCTTTTCAGTTTTCACGAGACTGTTCAGAGAATGGACAGCTATTTTCTGCGAACGATCAGTAAGACTTCACCCAAACAAATCATTCGGAAATGGAACAAACAGTTGGGCATGCCGCAAGCGTAACTAATAATGCTGAATGCTGATAGGCATAGAAACAAAAACATGGCCTGAATCATCTCAAGGTTAGCAGTTCCTTGTACTCATTTTGCTAATTTCAAAACTTTTTTTCTTCAAAGGAGGAAAAATGTTATGTTAAAATCACTTGACTAATACTCTTTCTATTTCAAATTATAGGTCACTTTTAGGTTTGTCCTGAATTAGTTCTCTAACGTTGACAAGGTTTATTAAAAAATGCACCATCAAATTAGTTTGAACTTGTCAATGTTAATATATTTTTCTGAAGTGACAAATCTGAAGTTATTATTAGAGAAAACTTACTTAAGACAAACCTAAAGTGCCATATAGTAATTTGGAAGTGCTAGTAGACCAACTGAATGGCCACATAAGCAAGTACTAGTAACAAGAGCAATGCACGTGATGACAGTGCACGAGAAACAGTAAGACATGACTCATGATCCTTACAGAATTTCAGACCTTTGATTTCACAGCTACCCATGATTGTCATGTTCTACACATTAGTCTGGAACCTTTGAGTTCACTAGCTCCTACAGCAAGAGAGAGATAGCAGCAGCACTGTCTCTGCAAACTGCGCCTGATAAAACTACTTCAAAACTTGTACTTGATGAGCAACAATAGACATAATAACCAATCCAAAGGCAGAAATGTCGTCTAGTTCAGGACTAAACTTGTCGACGCACTAAATGGTGGTATCAAGCTAGTACGTGATTCTTTTTTTTCGTGGCCCAAAGGAAATTGAAATTTTTGCTTTCCTTTCACATCTCCAATGAGGCGGACGTGGATAGTGGTATCGCTCTCGACCTTATACTTCAGAAGAGGATCCTCAAGAGACAGAGCACGCCCCCTGTAACGTAAAGAGTAGATACCAGGCTTAATCGGCAGCCTTTCTTCAATTTTCTTCATGACATCCTTTGTCGTGTCAGACAAGTTCAGCATCATAGTTAAGGTCTCCCCTTCCAATGTCCTGACGAAGAACTGGACAGTTCGATCCATATGTAATGTGAGAATGTCGTTGTTTTTGACATGCTGAGTATCTGTGTCAGGACATTGGAAGGGGAGACCTTTTAATGTCTTTAAGCACTATAAAATGACCACCAACTTCAGTGCTGAGTATCTGTGTCCGTGCAAGCCAACCCTCCAAAGTCTGAATCAGCAGCTTGACATCAGCAACAGTATACCAGCTTTTGACATCGAGATTGATAGTTCTTTCACCATCAACATCCACAGAGATACGCAGCTTGTCAGTGGGGCAGACCAAAACATGCAGGGTGTGGCCATTGCTCAAACCACACTGACTCAACAACTTGTTGTCCTCAAGCTTTTGGCATCCATACATCAGGATTTGTTCATCCAGAGGAATTCCACCCTTCTGTTCGATCACCGCCTTGACATCAGCAACACTCTGGGATTTTGTCAAATTGAGCTTGATGGTCTTCCCAACAGAGGGGATACTGACAGAGATCTGCATCCCATCAGTTACATAAAGGTCGACACAAGAGTTTGTCATGATGTTGTAATCAGCAAGTCTGTTGTCCTTCTCCAAATGATTTCCAGCAAAAAAGAGAGCTTGCTGGCTATTGTCAATCCCCTCTATAGCACCGATCTTAGACTTGATCTGATCTATGGTATCAGTGGACTTCACATCAAGTGCCACTATTTTCGTCATCCTAACATAGATCTGCAGAGTGGAACCACCAAATTGCTAAGAAACCATCAATACATCGAAAGGACAAATGCATCAAAGTTTGTAATAAAGGAACATCGGAATAAGATTGGATCTCGTATATATACAGAGCAGCAAAAAAAGGAGTTCATAGTACCACATCCAAACCTGAATCAAACGTTGTGATACTATCTACTCTGACTTTTTTAATGACGTCGATCTTGCAGATTGAGCAAGACAGTGATTTTTTAATTTTATCTGAGCAATTTGTGACCCAGGATGCCAAGGCAATTATTGCTAAGAAACCCTGAAAGACACATCCGGGCTAAAGGCGTTCCAAGAACCGACCAAAGCTGACACATGCATAAGAAAAGGCACACACTATAAAGTACTGACTAGAGTTCCAACTTCCAGGAAGCAAAATTAGGCATTGATCACGTTTCTCACAACTCGCAAGTTATTTATTATCACACACACTGCAACGAAATAAAGTAGCCCACCACATACAGCCTCTGATGATCCAGTTCAAATGAACCACAAGGAAACGAAGTCCAGAGAGAAGATGAAACATGACTAGATTTTGTATAACTAATGAGCCCATCAAATCAAATCAAAGCGAACATATATATGTTTTCTTCCTCTCATGTACTCTGAGGTCTGAATACGATATGCTCACTTTGTAAGAAAACGATATAATAGCCTACTGTATTTTCAATTTTTACTCCAGAACCGCGATGAAGAAGCACTGGACAAACAAGACATTGACAGAACCCATAAACCCCAAACCCCAGCCCCATCATCTTGGGACCGAACGATCAGGCAAGTACTCATGAACCCCACTCCCCGCGAGCGATCACCACACCTCTCTCGAAATCCGCAAGAAATGGCGCGAAGAGAGAGGGAGAGAGGGCCGAACCTTGTAGTGTTCTGACTGCTGCTGGCGGGAGTCCATGTCCATGGCGAGCCACTTCGCCGACCGCTCGCCACAATGCCGCCGCGCTGCTCTCCACGGGGGTCCGGGTTTCGTGCTGCGGATGAGAGCTGAGCATGAGCAGAGCCGGTGCGGATTTTAAAGCAGCATCCGCCAACTCTCCGGCTTCTCACTGTCTGTGCGCGGGCGCGCGGCTGTGCCTCCTCGGTAACAGTAAAGACGGCCGGGATGACCGATGCGGGCATGCGGCCACGCGGGCGGCGGGATAAGATCAGCACTCAGCAACGCTTCATTTTTCGTAGGGCAATTTAAGGGTTTGATTGTATAGCTTCCAAAATATGTGAAATCAAAGATTCGACGAGCCATGATTTTGGCTATTACTTATATGTTATTAAAATTTACTAATCTCTCACATTTAACTTGCCAAATCTTTAACAAATTCATTTACTGATTTATCTAGAGCTTGTTCGGCTGGCTTATTCGGCTGGCTGGGGCTGGCCAGGCCACTCAGCGGGGCATTGTTCACGTTCTGCTAGAACAGTATTTTCCTCTCACAATAATCAGCCGGAACAGTATTTTTCAGTCCTACCGAACAGACCCCTAACTTTGGCTTGCCAAATCTTTGGCATGGCACATTTTGATCGCAAACCAAGCTAGCCCTAAGTCTGAAATTTAAATTTTAAAGCAAGACACAAGGTTTTGCATATAATCTCTTCGGCCTAGCACGTAGTCAAACCATCTCAAGCTCGATAATAAATAAAATATACAAAAAAGTACCAATGCCTATAACATGGAATAAATATCATTGAATTCGTCATAGAATATATCTTTTTGAAGTCACAAGTATTATACTCTTTTTTATATATTTAGTTAAACTTTAGATAATTTGACTACGGATGAAATCAAAATTGCATTCTTTTTTAGACCAAGTTAGTTTCTTAGAGACACATCCAGATCATATATGGATACACTTCTTTATAGCGGGTCACATGGGCAACCGATATGAGGGATGATCACAACAAAGTGTCCAAATCGCTTTCAAATGTAACTAAAGGTAAAGAGGTTTCATGAGACCACTTGGGAAATTAGTCGGGTTTGACTACAACTACTTGAAATGTGGTGAAATGTGTTTCATTCGTTTAGTATGAGATAGCTTCACACCTCTCGCCCGTCGAAGTTATGTTCAAAAACCTCAAACGGGAACCGGGTGGCAAGCGTGGAGAGCAACTCTAAAAAAAAAAAAACCTCAAACGGGAACTTGTATAGAGAAAATTTTCTCACGGTGTTTTTCCCTCCTAGCTAGCCTCCTTGCCACATCGTTCATCTCCTTGCTTGCTTTTTACTGAATCTGTGTCCCTACCGGGTGGCGTTGAGCTTGACTTCCTAGCGACCATCGTGGCAGCGACAAAAGACCGACACATCGCGCAGCCAAATACTAGTGTGGAAGTGCAGCCCAAAGCACGAAATTAAAAAAAAAAAACATCCAAGCCACGATCAAATCTGGCAAATGCAAAATATATTTAGCCCAGTCTCGGTGGCAGTTTCATGAAAATTTTATGAGCATTTAATAATTTGACATGGCATAATATAAAAAGAAGAGAAGTGATAAAAGTTTTATAGGGTGAAATCAGTTTTACAGGATTAAAATTTTTCAACACTATATGCAATACTTTGAATAAATAGATTCCTAACTCAAAAACTTGTCTACAAATAAATCACTCTTTAGGAGGCTAAATGGTGGCGAACTGTGCCTAGCTCAGTTGGTTAAATTTCTTGTGGTGGAATCTATCCACCTGGTCCTAGTCCTCGACTAGGCACGGTTGCTTGTATTTTTCTGGATTTATTGTATGATTTAATGGCATTGTGAGTGGTAGACGACGTCCCCGTTGACAACAAGATATCTGTGGTGACTTCGTCAATCTTAAGATGTGTCAGCACAGTCTTTCGGAGGTGGTCATAGGGGTGAGTGTGCGTGCGTGTTGAATGTCTGCTTCTATACTTGTGTAACTCGTAAAAAAAGAGGCTAAGGCCATGTTCGCTTGTCTTATAATCCGTACTTTTCAGCTTGTTTTTTCAGCCAGAACAATGTTTTTCTCTCATAACAAATCAGCCGGAATAATGTTTCGGCTTATTTTTTCAGCAAAGCAAACGGAGCCTAAATAGTCCACCAGCCTATTTATTTTTCTTTGAGTCTCCTAGCATTTACTACACCTCTCCCATCTCTTACTTTTCCACCACCACCGGTGGATGTAGTAAATGCTATAATTAACTTGTAACTGGAACGATCATCATCGGTGTGCAACTACTCCTATTAATGAGAGTAGTTTAAAGTGTAACTGGAACAATCATCGATCAGTGTGCAACTACTCCACTTAACGAAGGGTAGTATGGCTTTTCTTTATGTCATACTAATCTATCCTACATTTGCTAAAATTTTTAGTCTTGGAAGCTGAAATATGAAATCTCCACTGAGACTGACCTTAGACCCACTGGAAGTCGAACCCTGGCCGCATAACACAAGTGTAGAGACAGTGACCAATCAAGCAAAGAGTTATTGATGAGGAGTGTCCCTTGACTCTATTTACTATGGGCAAAGTAGGAAATGTATGGTGGTGTTTAGATGCGAAATGGGTTGAAAACTTTCTGCGAAATGTTTTCAAGGTGAAAACCCAATTCTGCAAAAAAAATTCAGACCCTGTTTAGATGTACCGAAAACTTGAGCTATAACAAAAGATGACAGATTTGCCCAAGGGTACGCCCGGAGGCACGGACGCGCACGGGAGAGGGGGAGAAGCCGCCCTCGCCATCTGCTTCGTCCTGGCCGTAGCGTAGGAGGTTCTCGTACCTCCCCATTCCGGGCCAAGCCTCGCCGTTGGAGTTGAGATCGAGAGGAGAGGCCCGGCCATGGAGCTTGAGCTAGGGAACTGCAAGCTGGTCTGAGTAGAGGTTGAAAGCCGAGCTCCGGTGAGAGAAGAAATCGCGGTGCCGCTGCGTTTCCGTACTGCCCATTGGGAATCCGTCCATGAGCGCGGCTGGCTCGCCCGAGATCTACGCTGAAAGCCGGCCGCAGCATGAAGGAAGTGTGGGGAAGAAGGTGAAGGCTGGCGATGGAGGAGGTGGGGGAGAGACCGAGAGGAGAGGCTGTGAGTAAAGATGGCAACGGGCACAAAATATCCGCGTGCCCGCGGATAGAAAACCCGATGGGCATGGATATGGGTTTAAGTTTGTGCTTGGGCACGAGCATGGGTGTGATTCTAAACCCGATGGATATTTGCTCGTGGGCATGGAAAAATGATATCCGCACCCGCAAACCCCGCTAGACCCGTGCTAATGACCCTATAAGTCTATATACGGTTGTATGTCTTTATTCGTGTTAATTTGTGATGACTTGAGATACACTAATGTAGACTTTTGATGACTCTTGTATGGTCAATGTGTCATACTTTATCTAATGTTGAGATATAGAAGAATTTTTTATTTATTATTTCTTACTTGCTATTAAGATATGGTTGGGTGCTTTGTTGCTTCATTTTTATGTATACGGGGTGTGCCCGGGCATGATATCCGGATAGCGGGCACGTGCATGACCGTGACGGTTAACGGCGAAGCGCTGCACACGATTTTTGCTCAGGGATGGATATCTAGGGCTAGTATCCGCGGTTTTACCCGTGGTCTTTAGGTGAGGAGATCAGCGTGGCGGGGAGAGAGTGGCGGAGATGGAGATGGGGAAAGGAAGAAGGAGAGTGGTGGCCGAGCGAATGGATAGGGTAGGGAGGGAGCGGGCGAGGGGTACAGGCGCATCCAGGTCGCGGACCGAGGCGAAAAATTTCGAATTCGGGAGTCTGGAGTTCAAAATGTGAAATTTTTTGGAGGGGAACTTTTTGCACTTTTCACACCCATGTTTAGTTATATTTTGCAAAAAGATGACCCAGAATCCAAAATTATTTTGCAAAATAGAGGAACTAAACATCAAAGATCTTGGTACGTGAAATGATGTCAAAATGACGTTCTTTCAAAAATCGGAGGGAGTATGACTTTTCACCATGTATACAAACACCAACGATTAATGCAATGAACAATGATTACTTCCAATTCCATTCTTGCTCTTTCGTGTATATTCAAGTTTTAACATAGAGCTGCGGTAGCTCGTGTAACGTGAAGTTTGTTTGTGTGCATATGCACCGAAGTAGGACTGTACTTCCCAAAAAGTCAGTAACTTTTAATTTTGACTAAATATATTTAACAAAATATTAATATTTATGATACATAATTAATATCATTAGATAGATTGTTGAATATACTTTTATAATAAACTTATTTAGATATACAAATATTGCATGTATTTTCTACGAATCTGATCAAATTGAAAAAGTTTGACCAAACTATATTTTTTAAATAGAGGGGGTACCTGGCACCTCTCTTTTCTCTTTGTGCGGTGATAAAAAGTAGGGTAATGGTGGAACCTAGTTGTACAAATCCTGTCTCAATTTGCGCATTTATCAAACTCTAGCTGTGCTTGGCATTATCAAGCGCTCGAGCTCGAGCGCACGGCAACGGTAGAGAAACCATGCTGGGTTTTAGGATCACATGCTACAATTAGAAACGACAGTGAATAGAATTAGAACCATAACAGAATTGTATCTTCTCCACCACCAGTCATCAGACAACCACCGTTCCTGAGAGGCTACACAAGTACAACACTACAACCACCAGACGGGCAATACATGCTTCAGAGGCTACGCAAGTGTAACCACCAGGCAGGCAATATAAGACCTTACCCAGTCAAGAGCCACAAAACATTCACTAACTAACCGCAGTGTATACAGGACCGCAAAATGGCAAAGTTATAGTTCTCTTTGGGGCTAAGCAACTTTTTAAGTTTTGCCCCTTGGCCTAACACCCAAAAGACCCTAGGGCTTTCTTTTGTTTCACTGCGCTACATATGAATTCCGAAGGCGGACATCGACTGTGGAATTGTTGCCAATCTTGTGCTTCCGAAGAGTATCCCCAAGAGACAGAACACGCCCCCTGTAGTGCAGGTAGTAGACACCTGTGTTGACCTCAAGCTTTTCTTCAATCACCTTCATGACTTCCTCTGCCATGTCACAAGTCCACATTGACATCATTAGTGTCCTCCCTTCATATGTCTTGATGAAGAAGTTGACTTTAAGATATAGAGTGACAATGTCATTGTCCTTGATGCGTTGATTCTGCAGTGTTTCAATGTCTTTGAGTACTGTGTTAGCACCACCAGGTTGAGTGTGCACGAGTATCTGTGTGCTTGCAGGTAAACCCTCCAAGGTGTCGATCATCAACTTGACATCAGCAACAGTATACCAGCTTTTGACATCGAGATTGATAGTTCTTTCACCATCAACATCCACAGAGATACGCAGCTTGTCAGTGGGGCAGACCAAAACATGCAGGGTGTGGCCATTGCTCAAACCACACTGACTCAACAACTTGTTGTCCTCAAGCTTTTGGCATCCATACATCAGGATTTGTTCATCCAGAGGAATTCCACCCTTCTGTTCGATCACCGCCTTGACATCAGCAACACTCTGGGATTTTGTCAAATTGAGCTTGATGGTCTTCCCAACAGAGGGGATACTGACAGAGATCTGCATCCCATCAGTTACATAAAGGTCGACACAAGAGTTTGCCATGATATTGTAATCAGCAAGTCTGTTGTCCTTCTCCAACTGATTTCCAGCAAAAAAGAGCGCTTGCTGGCTACTGTCAATCCCCTCTAAAGCACTGATCTGAGACTTGATCTGATCTATGGTATCAGTGGACTTCACATCAAGTGGCACTGTTTTCATCATCTTAACATAGATCTGCAAGGAGGACAGTGGAACCACAAGATACTAAGTAATCATTTATCTTTCAAAAATATAATGTGTCAAAGCTTGCAGTAAAAGAACATCAGAGCAAGAATGAAGTGTATAAAGCATAAGAAAATAATAAAAACAGATACAGTAAGCACTAAACGCCACACGTAAACCTCAATCGCTTTTGATCTTATCTAGGAGTACTTTGCTTCACAACATATAGCAATAGTTAGTACCCGAGCAATTCGTACCTCAATCCCTTTTGATACTATAGCAATTACTGTTAAGAATGCTGATGAAACCTTAGGGCTAAATGACTTCCAAGAACTGGTAAAAGTTGATGCTAGTGCACAGGAGCAAGGTGCACACTGCGAAGCACCGACTACAGTTACAACTTTGATTGAAGGGTGTCCACATGTTATAGTTCTTGCACACAGCATAACAAAACAAGCAGTGCGCCAGTTGCAGCGTCAGACAACCTGGTTCAGATGAAGGTCACTGACCACCATGTAACTGTGGTCCAGCACCCCTTCAACCGATGAAGGCTCACATAATCATCTATTTGCTTTCACATAATTCCGACAGTTTTTCTTTAAAAAAAGAATATCTAGATACATACCCTATGTTTTTTTTATATAAACAAAGCCAAAAGACCTTTGTGTTTAGTCCTGGACAAAAAAAAAAAAAAAAAAAAAAAAGAAATGTACCAAAACCTGGGAGCCAGATTAAGAGCAATCCTCACAGAACAGGTTCAATATGCAAACCACGCCAAGAACATTGACGCACAAAAATCTTCTTAGTATCACGCTGCGACCAAAACCGTATCGAACAGCGCCTACACATGGATACGGTCCTAAATAAAAGGCTAAAATAAACCCAAAACCCTCGTCACGGTAGAAGCGATCGATCGGTCATGAGAAACGGGGGCCACGATGACCACCGCGCACGCGCGCCCCTCGGATCCTCGAGGTGACGACGACCTCCCCCTCCCGGTCCCGGCCGCAACCCGCATTCCGCCCCGCCGCGAACAGACGACCTAACTAACGGTACGGTGAGCCGAGCGAGCCCCAAGAGGAAGCGGTGCGAACCTTGTAGTGGGGCGGCTGGCCATGGCGGGAGTCCATGGCGGCCCGCAGTCGCCGCGCAAGCTCGTGGGCTGGTGGCGTGGTAGCAGGGTAGTGGCCGCGGAAGGGGCGGGGGCTTCCTTCCTTCTCCTTCTCCCTTGGCTTTTCCCCTTTTCATCATTCAATTAAATCGCCTTTTCAGTTCCGCTCTGACAGTCCCATTTTTTTTATTTTTTGAGCAGATTTTATGAGAAACGCTCCCACAGTCCCACTGCTTGTGCCGTAGCGCCCGCTGCTGCCACGGATGGGCCGTTCTCATTTCACGTATCGGGCTGGGCCAAGCACCCGAACCTCTGCCTGGGCGCCTGGCGCGAGAGTGACGCTTGGCAGGCCGATCACTGGAATGGGCCAAGATGGGCGGAACTTGCATTCCTGATCCTCTCTACGGGTCGACTAATATTTTTTTTTCTCGATCGGTTTGCGCGTCATTCTATCAAGGTAGATAAAAAATGTTTGAACGCTCTGTAGAGTCAGTAAAGATTTACAGAAGCTCAGCTAGTAATAATACATACGGTGTACTGTACACAAGATGGCGCGGGAGCATCTCAGAGAGACGCAGATGCAATGCAACAGCCAGAAGGAAACATTTCTTCTTGTTTGGGTTCGCGACATGGTTGGTAGCCAATCACCTTCGTCTCCCCCAACGCCATGGATGGTGGATCCTTCCTCCCATGGCAGTACAGTACCGTAGTCGGTTGGCGCATCAAATGGCTGGCGCGGATGCCGTGGTCCCAGCGCACGCATCCGCCACTGGTAGGCTCCGTCCCCGGCCCGCCATGGCGCCCGACCCAGCACCCGAACCGACCCAGGGTTTTCCTAGCCGGCTAGCCCCGCGAGCAACGCACACAGACAGGTCCCTGCTCTGTAACCGGAGGTCTCGCAATTGTATCGTAGGCCCGTCCTTCCTCTGTAGTAACTGTAAGTAGTAGCCTGCACGGCTGTACCCATGGACCAGGCGACAGTGCATGCATGTGCCAGATTTTTTTTCTTCCTCTCTGAGCTTGCTTGCTTGCTCTCATGTCTCATCGCCGAAATGGGCGCTGCAAACGTGCAGAGACGGATGGTGCGCGCCGAGCTACCTCTCAGTCACTCTGAAAAGTAGGTCTGCACCGGGTCTTCAATTCGCTTGAAAGTTGAAACCATGGGCGGCAGTTCAATTCGCTTGAAACAATTCACCTACCCCTAGTTTAGTTCTTCAACGCGGTCGATCGGAGTCTGCTCGCATCGGCAAAAACCATGGGCACTTGGGCAGCGCTAGGTATACTGAAACCATGGGCAGTCGTACCGTCAGTCTGTCAGTCACTCAGCCAGCCCGGCGCCCGGTGGTAGTATTTGTGGCTTGATTTCTCATGCATGTGCAGTATCGAATTCAGACACACGCAGTTCGGCGGGGGAAATCAATGCAAGCGCCTGCCACAGATCCGTCCCGTCCCCGACGTTAGCAACAGCAAGCATGGCAGCATCAACGTCGCTGGATGGATTCAACGATCAGCGCCGTTGTCGATCGTTTTCTTTTCCTCCCGGGCTGCCACGACCAGCGTTGCGTTACGTCGCAGTCACTCTGAAAAGAGTTGCATGCGCCTGTCGGAGTTGAGGAACGATGCTATCGCCAGTCGCCATTCGCCACCTGACCTGACCGGCCCCGATCGGCCCATCCTCCTTTCAGTGGCGGAGCAGAGAACACACGCGTCAGCGAACCTAGGCCGTTTAAATCTAGGGGTTTTTCAATCACATCTTTTTAGCCGTTTGCAGGAAATCATATCGTTGGAAATCGATAAATCTTTTGAGTTAGTTAGTCCACGATTAGATAATATTTATCAAATAAAAAAGTCTTCTACTATTCAAAAAGTCTGGATGTCATATCGTCACATCGAGTGTTCGGATAATAAAAATAAAATAAATTACAGAGGTCTTTAGGAATCAACGAGATAAATTTATTAAACCTAATTAATCCATCATTAACACGTGTTTACTATGACACCGTATTGTCAAATCATAAACTAATTAGACTTAAAAAATTCGTCTTGCAAATTAGTCGTAATCTATATAATTAATTATTTTTTAGTCTATATTTAATAATCCATATATGTGTCTAAATATACGATAGGACAGAGACACCACTTTGGAGGAGGAACTGGACAAGCCATCGGCGGGTCGATTGTCTGCTCTTCGGTAGCAAGCCAAAAGATGGGCAATTCCCCAGAGGGAAAACGGATGCAGATTAATCACTTCGACAGGCGCATAGGAAACGGATGTGGCGTTGGCCAAATTGCTCCGTCGCCGGGGCCCGCCCGCCCGGGCGCCAAGGACGGCAGCATCAGTCTACGGATGCCCGTGCACTGTCGCAGCCAATTGTTCGTGCTCGTACGCTTACGGTGAGGCCATGACCGATGGCATGTCCCGCTTTGTGCTCTTGGCCATGTAGCTTCCATCTTGAACGGTTTTGCAACCGGGAACGGTATGCTAGTACAGTTAGCTAGTGGGTCAGATAGAGATGGGTTGGTTTGTTTGGCAAAAACTACAGTTCCTGTAGGACCAAAAACAGCAGGGTCAAAGATCCCAGTCCCAGCCATTTCAAACTGGCCATGTTTAGTTCCTCCATTTTCCAGAATTTGGCACTATGCAAAAGGAAGATTCTCCGTCACATCAAACTTACAGTAAATGTATGGAGTACTAAATATTGATTTAATCAAAAAAAATATTATTCATTGAACGTTTTGAGCTGGTACAACTTATTAAACCAGCAAAACGAAATAAAAACAAAACAACGAAAGATCCTGATTCCTCTCCTCCCTGAAGTTGCCCCTGTCCTCCCTCCGAGCACAGTCGGATGTAGATGTAGTATGGTTTTCCTTTCCCAAACCATCTTTGGGTACGTCAGTACGTGTGTGGGTCTGGGTACACAAAAGCCTTGCGTACACAAGAGAGAGCCCGGTTTTCTCGAATCCAACTTCCCCAAATACAGAAATACGTAGCATCCTAGCATTAAAAAAATACAATAACTACTAGCACCACAATACGGTACCCACAAACTGGCACAAGATATTCTTTTATTAGAATCGCAAAAAAAAGATATTCTTTTATTATACCCAGATTAAAAAAACATTTCCTCCAAATTGACTCCCAAAACTGGTGCCTTGGACGGCCACGGCCAGATATAAGTTAGCAACAACTCTTGCTGGTCGTGGTACATCTGCAACGCCCTATAATTCCGTTCTCCAAACATAATGTGAAAAACAAAAATAATAATTCTTTTTACTTTCTAGATAGAAAAAACAATTGCTTACTCTCTTCTATTCAAAATTATAAGTCATTCTACTAGTATTTCAAACGGATGGAGGCCTTTCTTTTTCTAAACCCAAACCCACCTATAACTCTTAGGACACCTGTAATAGTATAGTTAGCGCTCTCTACAAGAAGTCACACGTGGGAGAGAAAGCAAGAGAGAGAAAAAAAGTGTCCCTGTAGCTTGTGAGAGTCGCTACACACTCTTCCACGAGAGCAAATAATTTCTGCGGCAGTGAATTTGTTTAAATATTTTCTTGATGTGATTCTTATTTTTATTATTTGAGATGTTAAAATATGTTTTTCCAACAATCAAACGATAATTTTTTGATAAAATTACTTCTTAGTTATGTGAAAACATATTTGTACATTTCACATAAAAAATAAGCAATATATAATTCCATAAATCTAGAGAAACAAATAGTTTAGTAATCATGCCATCGAATTGGTAAAAATAGCACAAATCAAATAGTGAGAGTAATGAATTTCATCGATCAAATGGTGAAATATTTTGCACTTCCTCATTTGTTATTTTTTGTCTTTTCTAAGTAGTGAATATGGATTTTCGCCAGTTTAAAAGGTGATTGTGCTATTTATTTATTTTTTGTTTTTTGCGAAGGTTATAATCACGTGGAAAAAAAAGTTAAAGTGTCCCGAGGTTTCCATCACTCGAGTTGCTTAAATCCTGTCTCTCAGTATGAATGGATGCGTTGAAACAAAAAACCAATAGTTTGTCTTTACCGGTGGACAAAGTAAGGTGGTTTTGTACTCTTGTGGATAGGGGAATGTAAGGGCGTGTTTGATAAGGTGGTCCGACGGTCTGGCTATGCTTCCGGGTTGCAACTTCGTGTTTGATTTGCTATTCCTGTTTCTCACCTCGGCTCGCACGCTCCTTAAAGCACTCAAATGGGTGACTCCCAGGAAACGGAATGGGGGGGGGGTTTTCGTTTTTTCACAACCTGGGCCTTGTTTAGATTGCAAGTTTTTTCACTTTCTCTCCATCACATCAAATCTTTGGACACATGCATGAAATATTAAATGTAGATAAAAAAATAACTAATTACATAGTTTAATTGTAAATTACGAAATGAATCTTTTGAGCCTAGTTAGACCATAATTAAACAATAATTATCAAATACAAACAAAAGTGCTACAATACTGAATACTAATTTCTAACTTCAATCTAAACAAGTCCCTGACCCGATGGAGCGAGAGGGTGAACGATTGGGTCACCTCCTAGGTTGTCACCTCCTGCTGTCTCGACCTTTTCTCTCCTCTGCTGTCTTCACCCGGTCACACTGGGCACCAGCGGTAGGGACGCCGCTGGCGACGACGAATGGGGCACCCGCGGCAAGGGGCGCCGCCGGCGACGACGCATGGGGCACCCGAGGCCGAGGATGCCGACGGTGATGACGCACGGGGCCAGACGCAGAGCCCACTGCTCTTCAACGGTGTCCGTCGCCGTCATCAATTAAGACCACCGCGGGCAATTGGGTGGCGGCAAGCACCAGCCCCGCCTCACCGCGCACGAGGATGGACCTGTACATCTCGAGAAGCACCTTCTCCTCGTAGTCCCTGGTTAGCGGCCGCGGTTGGGCGAACGGGTCGGCCGCGGTGGAGTACGGCCCGACGGCGCCGTAGCCGACCACGATGGCGGAGGACGCGAGGCACGTCGCGGAGCAGCACCATGCATGAGGCACCGACAGAGGACGCCTGCACGAGCTTGCCTTCTACTGGTTATGCTCATGCCACGTCAGTGGGGTGCTCGATGAAATGTCAACAAGGAGAGAAAGGTCAAAGTGTGGTGGTAAGGCTACCAATTTTCTAGTGCAGAGTAGCCATAGCCATTTGGGCTAGAAATCAAACGAGATTGGGTTCAACCGGACTTGTCTCGACGAGTAAAACAAACGCACGAGGTTGCACCATAGAAGCCATGCTTGAGCTGGTTACAGCTAAGATGGGCCAGCCGTGCTGTACAGGCCAGAAATCAAACACGCCCTAACGTTATGTTAGGAAGTTAAGCTGTCATGTTCCTACAAAACTGCTACCATGGCTACATTTCAATCTGCTGACATCTAAGTGACGTTGATCGGATTAGTGTAGTAGTTGTATTTTTCACAAGAACGATGCAGGAGTGGACTGGTGTGGCCATGCATGGCCCACGAGTCCAAAAAAGAAGGGCACACACAGGCCGGCGCGCGCTCGATCCATGGCCTGTCTAGCCGAAACCGGAGCATCTCTCTCATCTCTCCCTAGCCAAAGCCAAGAATCCTGAAGGCAACGCGTACCGTGGAACGGTTGCCACTTTCAGTTCAGGTCACTCTCTGGGCCCTGCAGATCCGAATGCGATCTCGCCACGCCGTGCCCGTGCACCTCGCTCCTGCGTCAGGGGCCGTGCCCTTGCTCTCACCAGTCGTCACCGCCGACGCCGACGGGCCACGCGGACTACGTACGGTACTCACCGCCGACGGGCGTCGCCGGGCCCATGGATGCACGCGCGCCAGTGATATCATTGTTCAGGCAGCAGGCGCGTTGCATGCTGCCCGCCCGCCGCGTTCCGTGTCGTGCTACTGCTAGCTGAGACTCACCGGGTACAGGCGCACAGGAGCACAGCACCCCCTGCCACGGTCCGTTGGGAATGGCACGATCGGCGGCACGTCCACGCCGGCTGTCTGAGAAGTTGTAAGATTTTATTCCGGTTGCTGGTAGGGACTGATTCGGATCAATTATGCATGGAATCAAATTGGAATTGCACTATTTATCACATTTTAATTCGATTTTATATACAAATATTTATTTTATCGCATACGAATAAAAAAAACTTCATCTATTTTAAATTATAAGACATTTTGTTTTTCTATATATATTGCTTTTACTAAATATCTAAACATAGTGCTAGAAAACCCAAAACGTTTTATATTTAGAACGGTGGAGTAGCTCGAATTTGATTCGGAACCGTATTCAGATATTTGCTTGATTTTGAAGACAACAAGTATCAATTTTTTTATCGATTCCTTTGATAGAATAAAATCATCATACATGTAGAGATTTAAAATATGAGTATATAACAGTAGATAAAGACAATTGCCGAAAGTAATATAGTTATTAATAAATATTTTAATATTTGAGATGGTTTATTGCAAATGGGGGTAACTACTCTCAGGAGTAGAAAAATGCACCCTTAATATTTAATATATATACATAATATAAATAAAACTATAAATAAATATTTTGATATCTATCAATCAATTAAAATATATAGAAAAAATTCATTGGTAAATAAATAAATAAATAAAATTATTTAAAATAAGTATTACTAGCTATATTAAAAATCCATTAAACCTGACATTTTATGTCATTAGTGATATTTAAATTAATATAATGTCATTAGCTATATAGATAACTTTTAAATAGTTTAAATAATGCATACAATTGTAATATTAAAATTAATATCATTTACATTAGTAATTGTCAAAGATATAAATTTCGGATGGCACAAGAAACTTTGTTCTTCATGGATAGTGAAAGAGGATTTCGCATATATTCATTTAGGCCTCATTCGCATCAGTTTTTTTTTGCTTCAGCTTTGAAAGCATCTAGGCCCCTAGTGGGTTTTAGTGATTAATGACAACGGAAGATTATTGTCACTAACGTGTGTTTTGCAGAGGCAATTTGAGTTAGGTCACGAAAATGGTGATTGATTGCGCAATCATGGTTTTCATGCCCCTATTGATGGAAATCGTTTCGGTTTTAAAAGAATGGACGGCAAGATTAAGGATAGACTAGTTCTAAGTGTCGATTGGTGTTGAAGAGACACTTAGAATAGTTTAAGACTTTATTTTTCCTTTGACCTTACTATTAAGGGGGTATAAACTAGTAGCTTGACCTAGATGAGTCTAATGATTTAGGTGTGGTGCACACTTATCAAACCAAACACTAGGTAGCTCTAAGAAGACCCAAGAATCAATTAGAGATGGTCCCATTCGCTGAGTGTTTGAATTGGAAGCAAAAACAGGGACAAGATGGGCGTTAGACCGTGTTAATGCATGGTCGTCGGTCCAACCTACATGGGTCTGACGCCTACGTGGCGTATCCAGAGCGCAGCCCTGGCAGGAGGAACCGTCAGACCCTGCTGTTTAGGGTTGTCGGACAAGTCGAGGACACCGTTCCTATGGGGGAAACGTTCAGCAAGCGTCGGACCTACGAATAGGAAGGAGTCGGACCACACTGTTCCCTAGGTCCGACGGTGTCCAAAAACTACACCGAGAGGTATTTTTGGCATCGGACTGAGCTGACGGTAGGGTGTTGGACCCTACTGTAGCAGACGGTCTCAATGGTTGTTTCTGATACAGTGTCCGCGTTGTTCCATCTATGAGGGTTGGACCCTGAGGTCATGGTCCGACGCCTCGTAGAGTCCGGTCCGACGCTACGCAGACAGTGGGGATTTGGACCCAACAATTATGTTTTCGAGTGGGGGTATATACTTCTCCTACTCGTCCAATTCCCCTCTCTTGCCCATTTGTTCAGCTGAGGAAACACTTTGGAGTGCAAGGGAGAGCAAGAGCTTAGTGGGGTGATTGAGATTTTAGAATCCAAGATTAAGGACCTCATTAGTGCATAGGGAGTAGCAAGTGTACATCCACCTTTCTCATTAGGCTTGTCTTGGTCAAGTGAGAGTTTGTGCTTGTTACTCTTGGTGATCGCATCACCTAGACGGCTCAGTGGTGATTGGAAGCTTAGTAATCATCTAACAAAGCTTGTGGATGACCCAAGTCGTCTTGTGAGCGGTTGTGCGTGATTCACCACGACGGAGTGTCGAAGAATCAACCCATAGAGAGCACTTGATCCTTGCGCGGATCAAGGGGGAGCTACACCCTTGCGCGGGTGCTCCAACGAGGACTAGCGAGGAGTGGCGACTCTCCGATACCTTAGAAAAATCATTGCCATGTTCCTCTCTCTCTCTTTACTTTGACCATTTACATTTGAGCAATTCAATTCATATCTTTACATTCTTAGAATTGCCATGCTTGAGTAGAATTGGGACCTAGAGTGCAAAACTTTTGTGCGGTAGAACAATAGAAATAATTCTAGGCACAAGGGGGTGAAATGGGTAAGTGTAGGGCTTAATTGTTGTAAGAAATTTAGAATTAGTCCAATTCACCTCCTCTTAGACATCTTGATCCTTTCAATTGGTATCGGAGCCTCATGCTCCTAATTTAGGCTTAACCGCCTAAAGCAAGATGTCCCATGAGGATGAACCTCCTCCCGTCTTTGAGAGAGATGATTTTCCTTATTAGAAAATTTGCATGGAGACGTACCTAGAGGCCATAAATGTTGGAGTGTATAGAGCCGCTGCCCAAGGCTTCCCAAAACCTAAGGACCCCGCCAACCTTATTGGTGATGAGGCAAACTACGAGAAGTGGAAAGCAAAGGCTAGAAACACCCCTTTTAGAGGCCTTTGCAAGAACGTCTTTAACCATGTGTGGAACCACAAAGACGCCCATGCACTATGGTCGAACATTTGTGCGCTCTGAGGGAACCAAGAGTGAGCGTGAGGAATGCTATCACCTTATGATGAAGAAGCTTAATTTATTTAAAATGCTTCCTAGTGAAAGTGCTAATGAAATGTATTCTCGCTTGAATGTTCTTATAGAGGAGGTCAATGGGCTTTGACTCACACAAATGCAACCATCCGATGTTGTGAGAAAGATCTTGAGTGTCCTCCCCATTGACAAGTATGGGCATATTGTGATGGTGCTTCATCAAGGTGATCTTTTCACCGCTACACCATCTCAAATATTAGGAAAGATCAATGCAAATGAGATGTAAATGCACATCACTCCTCAAGAGGGTTCTTCATCCTCAAAGAAAAAAAATCGGCATTGAAGGCTAGCCAAGAGAAGAGAAGCAAAGAAAGATTGCTCATGATAGTTCAAGTGATGATGAAGTTGATGATACAAGTCTTGCTCTCATGGTGAGAAGAACCACGAAGATGCTCAAAAAGCTAAACAAGAATGGTGTCAAGTTTGATGGCAAGTGTTGACGGTAGCTAACAACCATTATAAACCATCAATATAACATGTATAAGGGCATAGATATAATCACCAACAAAGGTCTAGGGGTTTAAACTAACAAATTCATGAGTTTTGGTGAATCTGTATTTTCTACATGGTTTATCTAGAAAACCGTCAAGGTGGACCTACATGTCAGAATTAATCGCGCTTATCCACAGCGAAACGGACACCAGAAGACTCTAGAAGACTCGAGAGGACTCCACACCGAGGCAGAGTCCGAGTGGCTACTAGGTGGGGCCGCCCGACCCCTTGGGCCCACATGTCAGCCCCTCCTTCCAATGCCGGTTCTCCACCGGCACCTAGATTGCATCTACGCCGTCCTTTAAGTCGGTTTGATCCAAGAGCTCACGATGGACGCTCTGGCCTATATATACCAGCCCCTACCCCCTCCCTTAGGCATTGATAAGTAATTTGAGAAGACAAAAACCCTAATCATCCTGAGAGCTCCACCATATTCTAGGGCATAGCTAGTTAGTCTAGGTCTAGAGGGAGGCAAGCAGGCTTCACTTGAATTTCTGATCTTGTCAAGAGCGCAGTTTGGTATAATCTTTGTACCCCCTCTCTTTTGTAACTCCATTATTTTTATATGCTAGCTACAATTGTTATGACAATATTAATATTCATCTTATTCATGTTCTTCGTTATAATGTTCATGTTCTACTTTGATTATATGCTTAGTATAGTTGGATTATCATCATGTTCATGCATAAGTTCGTATAGCTCTCACTCTAAGGTACCATGAGTGAGTGGTCGACATTGTGTAAGCATGGTGCTTATACGTTGTTTACCCGCGGTGACGATGCAGGACCCATGGGGTACCTCACAAGGAAAAGAGAAGATCTAGTTTGATTAGGATTCCTCCCATGTAATCCTAGTAGTAGTGCTACCCTGTAATCCTAATAGGACTTCTATATTGTAAACCAACTAGTACTCTTGCCTCCTAGACTATATAAAGGAGGGCAAGAATCCTAGATCGGGGGTCAGGTCACGGAGGAGGACTTTTGACATAACAACAACACAACAACACAACAACACAACAACACACAATCAATCCAACGCAAAGGCTAACGCCGACTGGACGTAGGGCTATTACTTGACCATAGTCGAGGGCCTGAACCAGGATAAATCGACTGTCTCTTGCGTTCACCGTCGAGTTCCGCATACGCTAAAGCCCGAACATACTGTCCCGGGTAACCCTGTGACAGGCTATCGGTGGTCAAACATCGACAGCTGAAGCGCTAGGTAGGGGCTTTCGGCGAATTTGCATCTAAGAGCTCGATGGACCTCGACAACATGATCTTCTCAACGGGATCAACTTTCATCTTCGGTTCATGGATCTGCGAGGCAGGCGACGATGGCAAGCTCCAAAGCCGTCTTCTCGAAGATTTGGTTCACCATGAAAACTTTCCTATTTTGGCGACTACGACAGATCAAATCACCGAAAGATTCCCGTAGCTCGTGATGTCCGATTCAACTCAAGTTTCACGGCTTTGCGCATCCGACTCAAACTCAGGCTCCGCATCCGAGATGGAGTCTGACCCGAGTTCTTTCGAAGATCCAAGTTCTTTTCCGATGGGGCTCCTGAACGTGGCTTCGGCATATCAAGAATACAACTCGGAGAACACTCATAATGTTTTCAAGAAGTCAGATCCTTTTCCGTTTGGACCTCAACAACATGATTTTTCCGGCGGGATCAACGTGCATCTCTTGTGCCATCCGCGGCAGCTTGGTTTCTGGTGCAGATCCCCGTCGTCCTACATGGTCAACTCATCAATTACTTCAAGTCGACATCAACTTGGTCACGAGACAGCCGCAACGATTTCATCCAAGAGAACTTGACGTCGTATCTGGACACGGCACATGGGCTGCCAACGTCGGGTGTTGCCGCCTTCTCTAGCAACGCGTGTACCGCACGAGTTTCGACAAAGCCGCAACATAATACGCATGCTGTGGGAGTCCTACTTCTACATGAGTTCGACATCACGAGTGCTTGCACTGCTAGTCGGAATCCGGTGCCAAGTACTGTCCAAGCCGACTACTACCGCAAGTCATGGAGAGGCACTTGCACGTTGTACGCATCCATGAAGCATGCCAAAAGCAAGCTGTCCGACTGCATCAAGCCATCTGACTATGCCTTCGTGACCCGCCGACGACTACCTCGACTACTCATCTCGACTAGAAAATTAGTCGGGGGCGGGCCCCACACCGCCGACAGCTAGTCGAAATCGACTCCGACTAGTTGGCTTCATCGGCGACAACTTCAACTACTCCTCTCGTCTAGAAAACTAGTCGAGGGCGGATTCCACGTGATCGACAACTAGTCAGAATCGGCTCCGACTAGTCGGCTTGATCAACGACCACCACGGCTTCGTCGACAATCATCCACGAATCAAGCTAAGCCACTTTTTAAAATTATTTTTTCTCTGGCTTGTTTTAGCATAATTGACCAATGCGCCCAACACACGCTCTACTCGCCGAAGGGCAGCAAACTCTTGCGCACAACACGCGCTATCTTTTTGTCACAACGACGACTACTCATTTTTGTCTTCTCTTAAAGTCACTAATCTCCTTGAGTTGAACACGCCTTAATTCGTGAAAGCCTCAGGTGCACCTGTTACGCCTAAGTGCCAGCACACATACACGAGACAAAGATTTCAGATGTGCAAATGGCAGTGCCTGTACGCGTATATGAGACAAAGATCTCACACATGCAGTGGCTACGGCTAAACGGGGACTGAGAGCATAAATGTAACAGGCTAACTACTCGGGAGAGATGTGGCCGAAATAAGAGCATGACACAAAATGTTTATATTAATCACTGAATAAATTTCAGTAGTTTCAATATCCTACAAATATGCTACATAATGTATGCATCTTTTCTTTTAGATCAAACTTTGACGATGACGCTCTAGGATGCCAAGCATACAGACTAGTTCCCGAACTAGGGGGCTAAGCGCCAAACACTACTCGAAATATCTCCAACTACTCGACAGCTAAGGTCGACCTTGTTGCTGTGATTTGGAAATTCTACGATGGGGGTGATATGGGGTCTCCGGTGAGGGGACTGCCCACCCGAAGCCTTTTGACGGATCATCCAGGTTGCCTTACTCGGATCGGATCATGGTCGAACGACGAACTATCAAGGCTGACTTATCTGGAGAAGATTTATTATTCCGTCAATAAGATGAGCACAAATATGAGGATGCACGTGCATGTTTATATGTGCTTTCATTACTCAAGCGAAAACAAAGGAAGAGGCACGACATCCTCGAATAGAAAGCAGGCTACTTGAGAATATGACAAAAGATCCTATATTCAAGTTCTTGAATCAAAAGAACCCGGATATATGCTCGGGGGCTACAGGGTACATATCCTCAGAAGAATTTTTTAGTTTTTCCAACGATAATGATTCAAGACCCTCCAACTTTTTGTTCCAAATAGCAAGAGGCTCGGGGGCTACACTTAGTGAGTGCACTTTTTCTTCGAAAGAGCGCACGTCACTCAAAAGACTTCTTCAAGACAGGACCACTTCAAGGCTTCATGTCGAAAGAACCCGGACCAAGCTTGATTCACTAGGCAAAACCTGGGAAACAAGGAGGCTTTCGAGTTCAACCATGAAATGCTCAGTGAGTGCACTTTTTCTTCGAAAGAGCGCACGTCACTCAAAAGACTTCTTCAAGACAGGACCACTTCAAGGCTTCACGTCGAAAAAACCCGGACCAAGCTTGATTCACCAGGCAAAACCTGGGAAACAAGGAGGCTTTCGAGTTCAACCATGAAATGCTCGGGGGCTTATCGATGCGGGACCCATGGGGTACCTCACAAGGAAAAGAGAAGATCTAGTTTGATTAGGATTCCTCCCATGTAATCCTAGTAGTAGGGCTACCCTGTAATCCTAATAGGACTTCTACATTGTAAACCGACTAGGACTCTTGCCTCCTAGACTATATAAAGGCGGGCAAGAATCCTAGATCGGGGGTCAGGTCACGGAGGACTTTTGACATAACAACAACACAACAACGCAACAACACAACAACACACAATCAATACAACGCAAAGGCTAACGCCGACTGGACGTAGGGCTATTACTCGACCACAGTCGAGGGCCTGAACCAGGATAAATCGACTGTCTCTTGCGTTCACCGTCGAGTTCCGCATACGCTGAAGCCTAAACATACTATCCCGGGTAACCTCGTGATAGGCTATCGGTGGTAAAACATAGACACGCGGATACACTCTATATTATGGGTCATGTGGTAGATCGCGAATGTGACACTCCCGTTGAGTCCTTTGTAGTCCACTCCCCGAATATAGGCTTGCAAGTAGGATATGGTTACGATGGAAGACAAGCTCTGTTCTTAATCTTCCTTAGTAATATCCCTTATGTGTAGATATGAAGATGATCTTAGTAATGACTACTAGGTATAATTGCACTAATCAATGTATGCTTTGACTTGTAATTAAGAATGACTTAGGAATTTGTCGGTGTTTTGGACCGGCGGGTCCTCAACCAACGAGTGAAAATGTACTGCGTGTCCCTATCCCGGATGGTGAAGCAAAGAGACACAAGGTTTATATTGGTTCAGGCAATATGTGCCCTACGTCTAGTCTAGGAGAGCGATCTTGGATTCCTTGCACCGAGGTGCTCGTAGTAGGGGTTGACAAGCAGGGCGAGAGAGGGAGCTAGTCCTAGGTCTCTGCGTGGAGCGGCGTGGGTTGCTTGAGATGTTGATCTCTTGCAGTGAGGGAGTGTGCGTATTACAGAGTGTTGCTCGTTGCTTGTGTGTGTCTATCTGAGCGATGTCTCCGTGAGTGTGTTGGGTCTGTGCTCCTAGAATCGGCCTCGGTCACCCCCTTTTATAGTAGAAGGAGAGGACAGGGGCGATACATGTGTTCGCTACATGGTGTTTTGTGAGCGGAGGCGGTATGTCCGAGCCCTACATCTCGTTACTATGGTGGTATGGTTGATGGAGCGGTCCTGTCCTTGGTACTCTGGAGCGACGCGCCGATCACGCCTGGTCTTGTGCAACGTGGGAGCTCCTGTGGTGGCAGGCGTACCTTCTTCTGTTGGAGGCGTGCTGGTCGCTGTATGTTTGACCGGCGCAGAGTGCCGAGGCTGGGTTGATGCGATGGCACGGGTGTGCTGACTCCGATGACACAGGAGCTCGGCCCTGTGCGCGATGTGGGAGCTCCTGTAGCCCGACACAGGGTATGGCGCGTTCTGCGGGCGACGTGCCGAGGCCCAGTCGATGCAGAGGCCGGACCGTCATGGGCGGCTTGGCGAGAGTGAGTCCCGAGGCTACAGGAGCCCGGAAGCGGATAGCCGAGGCTCGGAGGGAGTAGTTGGTCTTGTTCATTGATTCCAAGGCTACAGGGACCTGGACTTGACTCTTCATGCCACGCTGTCCTTGAGCAGGTGGGGTTAGGCATCACAGTGCCCCATGGGTGTCAGTCGTGGGCACAGTGCCGAGCACAGCGGCCGGTAACCCCTGCCCCATCCTATCCCGAACTGCATGGTGCCGATGTGACTCCCATCCCGTCGGCCACTCTGCTGTAATACGCCGACGCGCGGCTAACATTGCGGGAGTGGTTGGACATGTTGGTTGGATGGGACATCCTGTCAGGGAAATCGGTCAAGGCGGCGGTGATGGGGTCGATGTCGAGGCGGCCTCGCGCGCGTCAGTAACTAAGAGTTCGTCTGAGGCCTTGTGGCACGGGGCCTCGAGCGAATCGGAGAATCGGTACCTTGTCCGAGGCCTTTCGGGCGGGGCCTCAGGCGAGGCCGAGATTCTGTACCTCGTCCGAGGCCTCGGGCGAGGGGGCCTTGGGTGAGGCGAAGAGTTGGTACCTCGTCCGAGGCCTTGCGGCGTGGGCCTCGGGCGAATCGGAGAATCGGCCGAGGCCTCGTGGTTGTCTCTTGGCTTCGATATTTTCAAGGTCTAAGCAATTTTTTCCGGTTCTTGCTTAGGGTACCCCTTTCTATGGTATCCAACAGTAGCCCCCGAGCCTCGGGGGGAGTGCGGGCACTCTCCCTGAGGTTTCGATGAGACTTGGCTTGCAGCAGCTCCCATCAGGATTGTGTTTTGTGCTCGAGGCCTCGGTAAGTGCGTGCGAGCGCACCCGCCGGGTGTAGCCCCCGAGGCCCTGGAGGAGTGGATTTACTCCTGCAGGGGCTTTTTCGCTGTTGAGTGAGGGGTTTTATCATGTTTGCCGAGCCCCTGGGTGCGAGTTTGGGTCGCTAGGTCTTGGCTTGGTTGGAAGAAGAGCCCCCGAGCCTCTACGCGGAGCAAGAGGGCGATCAGGAGTTTCCCTATCTTTTTTGGGTGGCCCTCGCGCATCCTTTTCATTTGGAAGGAGGGGTGGAGTATGCCAGGCTACCCTCAGTGGGTGCGAGCAGTGACACCTCCGGTGAGCTGTTATCGGGTAAGTCCAAGTGGAGGCCCGTGCCCCATTCGATAGGGGTCGACTAGCGGTCCAGAGACGCGCTCCAAAAGTACCAGAGCGCTTCTCTAGTGGGTCCTAGGGCTGCTCGATTGGCCCCAAGGACTCGACGCCTCCCTTCGGTGGGATCCCATTCAGAGACCTCCCTTCTGGTCTCGACATGACTTAGGGCGTCCCAAGCTATCACTTGCTTGGGCCTCGACCATGTATGGGCTCACCCTTAGTCATCCCTGGCTCTATTTGTCCTAGGGCGGCTATCGAGACCCTCGGGGGCCCAACCTTCGAACCCCTAGACCATAACGGGCTCGGTGCCCAGTTCCTTAGCCTGAAAGGAATCGGTTGGGGGATATTCCCCTCCCATTGGCTGACAACGGCGGGGCCACTTTTTGAGGCGGTTTCTCGGGGAGATGGAATGTCACCTACTGTCACTATGGTTGGATGCGACGCGATGTCTGCGGATGGGACGTTACTGTGCGCGCGCGGTTAATGAGAAAAAGGTGGACGTGTGGGCGGTTTAATCAGATCCGCATTAACTGCGCCAGATCTGGAAAATTTACCTTTCCTGGTTTCGTCGCCCGAATGTTTCATTTCACCACCTTCCTTCCCTCATAAATATGTGATGAGCCACGCCCCTGCCGCTCCTTACCTTTTCCGCCTACACTCGCGCTTTCTTCACTCGAGCGGTTGTCAAGGACAGCGGAAGAGAGCGTCGGGGAGAAGAAGGGAGAAGGGGGAGGAGAAGAGAGAGAGTAAGCGAGAGCACATGTTACCACCATAGTCATGTTCTCCACTGTGCTCATGGCTAGCGGCGTTGTTGTCCTCTAGGTGGATCCTTAGGGTCTGTCTGACGTGTCAGAGGAGACGATGCAGACGCTCATCGACGATGGTCTCCTCCGCTCGGTCACCGACCCCAATAGGCCGAGTGGATTGCTCCGAGGAGCGAGCCAGAGCCGAGGCCACGCGATGGCTACATCGTGAGCTTCATGTCCTTCCACGAGCGTGGCCTCGGTGTGCCGGTGGACCGGTTCATGCGGGCGCTCCCGCATTACTACAGCGTGAGCTTCACAACTTCAACCCCAACTCCATTGTGTAGGAAGCCATCTTCATTGCCGTCTGCGAGGGATACCTAGGCATTGCCCCCCACTAGGAGCTGTGGCTCCACCTCTTCCGGGCGGGGCTCACCACCAAGCCGACGAGCATGGGAAAGGCGATGAGGGCCGGTGGCTGCACTCTCCAAGTGTGCCAAGACCGGTAGCTCCTCTACATCCCGGCTCAGCTCGCGTCCTCCAACCGCGGCTGGTACAACAGCTGGTTCTACCTCCGCAATGATGACGGCGGGTTTCCCCCCTATATCGGGCAAATCATGGAGAGCCAGCCGGAGAAGTGGAGGTATGGCATCACGAGGGATGATCAGCCCAATCTACGGCCGCTTCTAGAGGTGTTGGAGAGGCTACGCGGTGATGGCCTTACGGCGGTTGTGGTCGTGGCAGCCTTCCATCGCCGGAAGGTGCTATCGCTGATGGCTCAGCGGCGGTGCCTGTTCGAGATGACACCGGACTAGCCGATCGATGGCATCCGGTTGTCCATCGTCGCCTTCTCCGACGAGGAGATTCTACGTCGGGTAAAAGAGACGATGGATAGGCGGATGAAGAGCGGTGGTCTATCCCCGTTCCTGATGCGCCTGTCGTGGGGGTACATCTCTCTAGTGAGTCACGCGCCGCTGCGGCCTCCGAGGCCTTCTTGCACCTTGCATTTTGCTATTCCCTTATTGCATTTGCCGTCCCCAGGGGGGATGAGGGATGTGCGAGCCTCCCCGCCGCCTGTTCCTAAGGACGCAGGGCGGCGAGCCAAGAATAGGGCATACGCCGAGGCGTGCAAGAAGCGGAAGGATGCCAAGGAGGTAAGGCACAACAGAAAGATCCTTGAGTGCGAGGAGCTGGAGAAACACCACCGACAACAGAGGTGCGACGGTCTCCTAGAAGAGCCGTCTCCGTCATCGTCGTCGTGAGACCCTTTGAGCGACGACGACGACGAGGTTGAGGTGGGGCGGGGTCCCCTGGACCACCTCCCCAATGTCAGGGGAGCGGTGCCTGGGGCATCGACAAGCGACCTAACATCTCCAGGAGGAGGAGGAGGAGAGAGTGTCTTGGGGCTAGTGACTGCCCGCTCTGGGGCCGAGGCCGACACGCCCGAGGCATGGGCGGGCGTTGGGGAAGCGCGCCATCAGCCCAAGGGACCCGATGGCAGAGGTGGAGCAGGTGATGACGGGGGCAATTCAACCGCCTCCGCAGAGGAATGAGGGAGCGTCGGAGTCGAGCGAGGGCCGATCGACACCGGCGGACATGGAGGTCGTACCACAGCCGCCGCCACCACCGTTGTAGAGGACGAGGGGCGCAGTGCCGAAGCGGTTGTGTCCTCATTCGAGGTGAGTGTTTTGTCAGTGGAGTTTGTAGCATCCCCGCTCACCCCTTGGTCGTATGCTGACCTTGCGAGTGCCTTTGCTTTTAGCCGAGGCGTCAGGCGGAGACGCCCGCCCTGGCACCACGTAAGGCGCTCAAGGTGAGCACCAGCTCCCCTACTCAATGGATGGTGGAGGCATAGGCCACCATACAGCGATGGTGCGGCGTCGGCGAGGACCGACCCGAAGGAGCCGGTCGCCTAAGAAGAGGCCACCGAGGCGGCCACGAAACAGGCGGGGGATGAGGCGCCTAGGACCTCCGAGGCCGAGGTGGCCGAGGCTCCTGAAGTCGAGGTGGCGAGCGTCGGGGTTCCCGGGACCACCGAGGCTGAGGTGGTGGAGGCGGGCTCGGCGGAGCCGGCAGCCCAGAATGCGGCGGTGGATGCAGAGCAAGTTTTGGTACTACCTCTGATCCAAGACCTGCCGCCATCGTAGGAGAGCACCCAGGTGGTTCAGACAATCTCCTTCGATGATACTTCCCGGGGGAAGGAGGTGGCGGACGCCAAGGCGGCCAGGCACCGTGGAGCAGCCGGTCCCGACTCCTACCAAGGGGAGCTCGACCCTTGTGTGGGTACAACCCGAGTCCCGCAGGTGGGACCACCCACGTGTCTTATGGAGGAGCCGGGATGACCCTATGGGGGAGCCTCTGTTTGCCCTTGAGGATGCGGCCGAGGGGGGCACTAGGGCTCCTTCGAGCAATTTCGCCAGCTGGCGGAGCGGTCGCTGTGGACAGTGCTGTCCGTCATGGCTGACGATCTACCCGGGGCTACCCAGGTGCGCGCTTTCTTTCCTAATGTTGTGTCATCTTTTTCTAAGTTTTCTCGTAGTACATGACCCCTATTTTGCCTACCCAAGAGCTCAAGGCCTAGTCCCTCAAGAAGTCGATGTTCCTGCGGACAGAGAGGGACGTCTGGGACTAGCTGCGGCAGCAGAAGGACCTACTCGCCAATGCTAATGTGCTTTTGTCGGCACGGAGCACGCAGGTGGAGGACCTCCGCCTTCGCTGTGCTGATATGAAGGTCGAGGCGGCCACGGCTCTGGAGCAGGCCGCCCCTTTGTCGGCGCGGATCGAGGAGCTGGAGGAGGAGCTGACCCGGGTGGCCGGTGAGCGGGACACCTTCAGGTCTCAGGCTGAAGAAGCGACAGCCTCTACCAAGGCCACCGCTGGGCAGCTGGGTGTGGAGCAGGGCACGCATCTACTGACGAAGGGTGCCCTGGCAGAGGCCCTCAAGGTGGCCGTGGCCTCCTGGGTCGAGGCCTTATCCTAGAAGCAAAAGTTTGAGGGTGAGTCCTGTTAATCCGCGCCCCTTATTTTATTTGTTTTTCTTTCGTTCTTAACCCCATCCCACCTATCTAGGCGCAGAGCTAGAGAAGGAGGTCTCCCGAGCAGCCGAGGCCTCCATTTAACTGCAGTCGGTGCTCGAGGCTGAGATCCGGGAGCACAACACGCTGCAGAGTGCCGCCCATACCGCCTGCAAGGCCCCGGAGGTCGGGGGGGTCGATCCGGGCAGCTCCCTCAGGAGCCGCCTGACCGTGCTGAGCAGCCGAGTCCACGAGTGGCTTCGAGGGGCGCTGCATGCGGGCATCAAGCGCGCCCTGGCTGCCGTCTCCTCGCACTATGCCGGCATCGACCTCGTGGCCGTCAGTGATGGTTATGTCATGGCTGAGGACGACGAGGAGGTCGATGAGGAGGTCATGAAGCTAGAGGAGGTGGCTAAGGCCCCTAACATGGTGCTGGCCAGTTTGTTCAAAGAGGATGTGGCTCCTCCCACGCTGTCTACCAATGCTGGCGACCCTGAGTTTTGACCTGGGCCAAAGGGGTCATGTAAATAGATTAGGACTTATGTTACCGTATTATAACGCTTGTGGTCATCGAGGCCTTTTAAAGTACTCATGTGTATATGCTTTTTAATCGTTTTTTATTGTATTTCCGAGCCTCTGCCCTCTGCCTCGTTTGTAGAGAAGTCCTTTGCAAAAAACTTCCTCGGAGCCTAAGATGCCCTGTGGGCGACAGGTGGCATGAGGGAGTTGCCGTAGCCCAGAGGCGTAGGCAGTCTCGTGGCTCAGCCAGGCCTTTTGGCCTCGAGGCAAACTTTTGGTCCTTAGGTTTTTTACAATTGACTTGTCAGAGTACGTGAGAGAGTTTGGCGTAGAATTTTTTTTGGAAAACGACTAAAAATGGTGCCTAGGACTTAGGGGGTCCCCCCCTTTTTGCCCCTGAGGGAGGCTCGGTTCTGCAGAGGCAGAGTCGAGTCTTGTTCGAGCCCTATGGTGGGCACCTCTGCAGAGACGGAGCCAAGTCTCCCTTATAGCGTTATCATAACGCTAATCCCCCATCGATGAGCTCGGGGGGTTTCTCAAAAAATTAGAACAACTAAAGAACGCTTCTTTAATGTATTTCAGAAACAATGTATACAATGCTTGAAAATTCAAGGGTAGAAACAACGTAGCTATTCTATGTTCCAAGCGTTGGTGAGGATTTCGCCCTTCTCGTTGGCTAGCTTGTAGGTCTTGGGCTTTAGCACTTGGGCGACGATGTATGACCCTTCCCATGGCAGGGTCAGCTTGTGGCAGCCCTTGTTCTTCTGCCTCAGTCTGAGCACCAGATCGCCTACCTTCAGGTCTTAGCTTCGAATGCACCGGGCTTGATAGCATCGTAGGGCTTGCTAGTACTTGGCCGAATGTAGCAGCGCAACATCCTGGGCTTCCTCCAGTTGGTCGAGGGCGTCCTCGTGGGCAGTGCGGTTGCTTTGCTCGTTGTAGGCTTATAGCCTCGGGGAACCGTACTCCAAGTCAGTGGGGAGGATGGCCTTGGCTCCATATACCAGGAAGAACGGCGTGAACCCCGTGGCTTAGCTCAGGGTGTTCCTCATGCTCTAGATGACCGATGGGAGTTTGGCCAGCCATTTCTTGCCGAATTTCTTCAACCGGTTGTATATCCTTGGCTTGAGGCCTTGTAGGATCATGCCGTTGGCATGTTCTACTTGGCCGTTTGTCCTAGGGTGTCCTACGGCCGACCAGACCACACGGATGAGGTGGTCATCGCAGAACATCAGGAACTTGTGACCGGTGAATTGTGTCCCATTGTTGGTGATGATGGTGTTTGGAACCCCGAACCTATGGATGATATCAGTGAAGAACAGCACTGCTTGCTTGAGATTTGATTTAGGGTGATCGAACGAGCCTCGATCCACTTGGAGAACTTGTCAATAGCTACCAACAAGTGGGTGTAGCCCCTGGGGGCTATCTGCAGAGGCCTAACCATGTCCAGCCCCCACACGGTGAATGGCCACGTGATGGGGATGGTTTGGAGGGCTTGGCCGGAGGTGCGCGCTCATGCAGGTCGCTCCCTCGCGAGCGCATAGTGCGTCGAACGCCATCCCTCGAGAATCCTTGGTGAATACCAACGAGCATCCGAGGGCGCAACAATGCCCGCAGTTCCCAAAGTAGAATCCTTGGCGAAAGGTGTTTCCAACGAGCATCCGAGGGCTTTGCATGTACAACTGCCGCTTTGGTGCCCGTGTGAGGCTCCATCGGCGGTCAAGTCCCAAAGTAGGGCTTGGACTCGCCTCGGTCATGTCACCTCGAGGGAGGACACTGGGGCCTCGGGGGCTTACTGCATAACTCGCCGGTGCCGAGGTGGAGGACGTAAGCTTTGGCTCGTCGTGCAAGCCATCCAGCCTTGGTCCTATCCGCAGAAGCACTCTCTAACGAGGATGTCAAGGAGCGGGACTCACCACATCTTTGCCTTGGTTGGCCTCCTCGTTGAGGTCTCCTCGAGGCCGTCGATTGTCTTCTATGGCCATGGCAGCTTGACTCCTTCATCACTTGATCGACGATGAGTCTGCGAATCACCCCGTGTCTCGGTCGTACTCCAGTTCGGGCCTCTTGGGGTGTGTGGTGGGTCCTCGACCAACCAAAGTGGGCCCTCTTATCTCGGATGGTGATGCGGGACACAAGGTTTATACGAATCGGGCCCTATGTCCGTGGAGGACTCTTGCTTCGAAGATGTCGTAGTAGGCTTGAGAGAGGTGAGAGAGGAGCTAGTCCCAGGTCTCAGCGTGGTATGGTGCGGGCTGCTTGAGTCGTTGCTCTCAGACAGCGTGGGAACGCGCGTGAATTGAGTGAGTGCGTTTTTGTGTGAGGGCTGGCGTGGTTTTGATCCCTAGAAACGGCCCTGGCTGCTTCCTTTTATAGCCACAAGGAGGGAGCCAGGAGTACATGAGAGAGCTACACGTGGAGCCTTAGCGAGGAAGGAAGATCTAGTATCGTGGGCCTATTCTCAGAAAGCGAAGACAAGTGTTGGGAATGGCAATTAGTACTTGATCACCGGTGCGTCATGCAGGCCATGCCCGAGGCTATTGAAGTCGTAAGAGTCCTTGTTGACGTCTAGTCAGTATAGCCTCCACTGTAGGTGACATGCCATGCCTGGTGGACTCTTGTCCTGGTGGAGTGCCGAGGCCTAGCGGGTGCTGGAGCTGATTGTGCCGAGGCCATGGAGGTGACCTGTGTGCGATGCAGGAGTCTCGGTGGTCTGTGTCGTACCTGATTCCGGTGAAAAGTGCGGAATGGGCATCCGCAGGGAGCCGTAGGCTCTGCACCATCAGTAGGGGATGGTAAAAAGGTGATTTGACCGCCGTCCCATCGCCCTTTTTGCCATACCCTGCCAATCATGGCTGACGTAGGCATAACTAGGGATACTTACACGGATGGGATGGCCCGCCAGAGGGGCAATTGAGGCGAAGGCGACGAGAATGCGGGACGAGCCCGGCCTCGGCCGAGGTGGAGAAGGAAGGGCGCGTCCGAGGCCTTGCTGGGGGGTCTCGGACGAGGCAGAGACCGTGCAGCTGGGCTCTCCTGCTGTTTTCGAGGCTACAAGGACATGGACTCGACCTTCCATGCCGCTTTGTCCTTGGCGCAGGGGTTAGGTAGCACAGGGCAGTATAAGTGTCAGGGGGGAGCACAGTGGTGAGTATAGTGGCAGGTAACCCCTGCTGTGCCCGGTCCCTGTCCTGTCAGTTGTTCCGCCCACACTGTACCTGCGTGCGGCTGACGTTTGCGGGGGTGGTTGGGTGCATTTAATCTGGACGTGACGTTTTGCAGGAGTTCGGTCGGGACGGAGGTTACGAGTACGTCCGCCAAGCCCGGCCTTGAGTGAATCAGAGAATTGGAGATCCGTCCGAGGCCTTTCGGGGCCAAGCTTTGGCGAGAGGGTCTCGGCGAGAGGGCCTCGGCGGGACATTTTAGGCTTGTTTCGCATGAGGCCTCGGCGCAAGGCCTCGGGCGAATCGGAGAATTCTGCTGAGACCTTGTAGTAGTCTTTTGGCTTTGGTTTTAGCAAGGCTTAAGCAATATTCTTGGATCTTGCTTAGGGTACCCCTTCTTGTGGTATCTGACAGTAGCCCCCGAGCCTCGAGAGGAGTGCGGGCACTCTCCTAAGGTATTTGAAGAGACTTGGTTCGCAATAGCTCCTGTCGGGATCGTGGTTTGTACTTGGTGGTTCTGGTGGGTGCGCGCGAGCGCACCCGCCGGGTGTAGCCCCCAAGGCCCTGGAGGAGTGGGTTTACTGCTTTAGGGGCTTTTTTCTCTGTTGAGCAAGGGGTCTCATCGTGCTTGTAGGGCTCGCGAATGCGAGTTTGGGTCGCTGGGTCTCGGCAAACTTTGCAGGAAGAGCCCCCTAGCCTCTACACAGAGCGAGAGGGCCGTCAGGTGCTCTCCTGGCTTTTTATACGCCTCTCGCGCGTGAGGGTTTGTTTGCTGTGACCCCCTCGGGTGTGAGCCTGGGTCGCGGGGCCTCACCATATCTACAGGAAGAGCTCCCTAGCCTCTCCCCGGAGTAAGAGGGCTGTTAGGAGTTCCCTGGCTTTTTGTACGACCCTCGCGCAACCTTTTCGTTCGGAAGGAGGGGTTTGTTTGCCGAGCCCCCTCGAGTGCGAACCTGGGTCGCTGGTCTCGGCAAAGTTGCAGGGAGAGCCCCTTAGCCTCTACGGGGAGGTCCATCAGGGGTTCCCCCTGGCTTTTCTATACGACCCTCGTGCTTCCTTTTCGTTCGAAAGAAGGGGTGGAATGTGCCAGGCTACCCTCGGTGGGTACGAGCGGTGACACTTTCGGTGAGCTGCTATCGGGTAAGTCCGAGTGGAGGCCCGTGCCCCATTCGATAAGGGTTGGCTAGCGGTCCAGAGACACACTCCAAAGGTACCAGAGGGCTTCTCTATTGGGTCCCAGGGCCGTTTGATTGGCCCCGGGGGCTCGGCGCCTCCCTACGGTGGGATCCCATTCAGAGAACTCCCCGCTAGTCTCGGACATGACTTAGGGCATCTCGAGCGATCGCTTGCTTGGGCCATGGCCATGTACGGGCTTGCCCATAGTTGTCCCTGACTCTGCTGTCTTGGGGCGGCTATCGAAACCCTCGGTGGTCCAGCCTTCGAACCCCTGGACCATAACGGGCTCGGCGCCCTTTTTGTTGCTTTTTTCCAAATCTATGAGTGCGGGCCTAGGTGGCTTGTCCTTGTCTTGAGTGCAGAAGGATCCCCCGAGCCTCCTGCACGGAGCGAGAGGGCGGTCAGGGGGTTGTTTGCCGAGCCCATTCGTGTGTGAACCTGGGTCGCTGGGTCTCGGCAAACCTATAGGAAGAGCCCCCTAGCCTCTGCACAGAGCGAGAGGGCCGTCGGGTGCTTTCCTGGCTTTTTATATGCCTCTCGTGCGTGAGGGTTTGTTTGTTGAGACCCCCTCGAGGGTGAGCCTGGGTCGTGGGGCCTCGGTCATATTTGCAGGAAGAGCTCCGTAGCCTCTGCCCGGAGCAAGAGAGTCGTCAGGAGTTCCCTTGGCTTTTTGTACGACCCTCGAGCAACCTTTTCGTTCGGAAGGAGGGGTTTGTTTGCTGAGACCCCCTCGAGGGTGAGCCTGAGTCGCGGGGCCTCGGCATATTTGTATGAAGAGCTCCGTAGCCTCTACCCGGAGCAAGAGGGCCGTCAGGAGTTCCCCTGGCTTTTTGTACGACCCTCGCGCAACCTTTTCGTTTAGAAGGAGGGGTTTGTTTGCCAAAACCCCCTCGAGGGTGAGCCTAGG